>CM067348.1:12255192-12418786 GCA_034190875.2 Urechis unicinctus
GAGTCAGCGTTAACAAATGTACATGATTAAAGGAAGACCTACACCACCATGGATGCCGGTTGTCCATTGATGTTATTGTTGGCGCTACTGCTGACAGAGTCGCTGGTGTTGTGGTCATGACGGAGTATGTAACAAGAATACATATATTAACAGGCCACTTACATGCAGTGTGAATGGTAGCAGTAATTATATGTCTGTGTTATACAAACATGATCTAGATATATTTGGTATTAACAAATAGCTCATGAGTAATAAAAACCCATACACCATTGATGCCCGTTAATTGTAGTATCCATTGTTGGCACAGCTGTTGACGGAGTGGCTATTGATTTGGTCATTAAGGAGTCTGAAGCAAGAACACAAATAATTACAGCTGATTAGATAAGTCAACAATTGTCACTCAGTCATGGTAAGAAGAAAGCAAGTGTCTTATCTGCACACTTCACGGGTTGTTGTATCACCAATATTCCACTTGTTGCACAACAAATAATGGAAATCATTCACAATATTGCCCGGCTTTCCATTACTTCTAACAAGCAGCAGTTTTTTATATGTTAATGTAACTCAATGTTGTCATGATCCGTGAATTCACAATCAGTAACCCACAGCTCCTTTTCATTTGTTAAGAGAGAAATGAGACCATTATAAGCAGTGCTTACCAGATTCGCTTACATAAGCATACGAACCGCCAGCACACGGCACTGACATCCACATGCCATACATCAGGTTAACCACAGCGCAGTCGTTATTATCTGCGGGATGTGTAGGTGCCCAGTTACTGAAGAACATCTCCACCACGCTTGCGTCTGTATAAATACGATATATGTTTGTTGTGAGCGAATTACGTCGAAGTTTCACAAGCATCCCAATGCCGACGCCATGTTGCCAAGTCCACATCGCATTCGAGGCTCCGACCCAAAACTTGATATTGAAACTGCCCAAACGCCTGACTCTGCCGTAAATGACATCATTGATGGTGGTTCGCGGCGCGAGCAGATCGCCACCGTGATGTATTCTGCAGAAAGAGCGAGCTTCGTACCAACTGGCAGCAGTGCTGTTCACCGCACAGTAACATGTGCCATTCTCAACGCAACCCCCTGAAAACATTGTGATAACATTGGAATTATTCATCCAAATAAAATATATCATAGCCTTCCCAGTTGTGTGATATCGACAACTGCTGCCTTTCAGCATATATTGATTACAATGGCCATAATATATAGCCCGCTACTTTAAATAGCTAATACGGTGTCTGATCGTATTTAATTGCTGGCCCTGCAAACAGTTAACACAAATCAAATCAGAAACCGTACCATATACATTCATTGGTTTCAAGATAGTGCTGCAGATAAAGACATGCTTTTCATTACATGGTCAGGGGCGTAGCCAGCGATACGCACTTACGCACGTGCGTAACATCAATTAGAAACGTGAAAAAATAAATATGGCCAAAAGTGGCATCAAAGTCAAAATCTAAGGGGATTAGACTTTACTTTCTGGACCTGTAGATTTCTCCCCCGCCTGTGCGTAACATTCCTTTAAGCCTGGCTACGCCCCTGATGGTACAGCAGCAAAACCAGGATCGGCTGCAAATGTTAAGCAGGAAGGAAATGAGCTATTCGCCAATTCGGTTATCAGGACTATCTCCTCTACCGACTGTTTACATCCGGTGATAACATCAGACTGATCCAGGCGTGTCCGCCAAACGATGAATTCAATTAAAGAGTGGTTTAGCAGGCAGTAATAAGAAAAACTACGTCGGTAAAGTACAAGTTTAGGTGATGAACTTGCATCGTTGTAACAGTTATAAAACGCTGGTTAAAATTGACGGTCAAGTCACTTATTCATACTGACTAAGAGATTAAAATACTGCTGTTTAGAATCTGAAAATGTTTGCCTGGTGTTGCGGTAGGCAAGTATTGACATGAGGTGTTTAATAACGTGAGAATATGAATGGGCATGGCGAGCTGAAAGTATGATTAGATTCTTCTGTCCGAGTGAAGTTATTGTTTACATTGAGATTTATATGCAATGTGTATGATCGCCAACGGTTGATAAACAAACTAATGGGAGTAGTCTATCATATATTTTAGTGTCTTTTCAGTAACTGTTGGTGACTCAGTGGTATATATAAGGGTTGCAAAGTTCAAGTTGTATCTAAGCAATTCATCACGAAAGTATTGAGAAACTGACACCGTCGTTACCGAGTCAAGTTTATTGACTGCCAGTGCAGGTATTTGTATTAATTTATGATGAACATTGCAGATTATATAGGCACTATTAAGGACGATATTATGATGGTCGTTAAGATAAATATGCTCATCCTGTAAGTCTGTCACAGGTTCAAAGATTGGCTAAATCTGGTAAAAGCCAACAGCAATCTGCAACTTCACAGTGCACCTATATCCAATGCTTTATTTCGAAAGCAAACGCTAATACTAAGGTACAATGATACTGACAGATTACACTGTTTTAGAAGCGATCAAGACTTATGTAACAAATAATATGGAACTTCTTGAGAACGCAGTGAGAACTCATAACCCCAGCAATCTTCTTTATATATTCCAACTATGGGACATTCTTACAGGTATAAATATAATGATGAGTAAACAAAACGCTATGATTACACCATACCAACAACCAACAAACAAAACTTGATGATTACGCTATGTTGATTTGAGACAAAGTCATAATGTGTACATGAATCCATCAAAGCAATTAACATGCCACAGCCATCTAGAACCCTAGATCATCGAACAAAAAGCAGGGCTCATTCAGGGATAACCAGACATAGAGTGAACTAACATGAGGCAAATGACCGCTAGAGAGCGAAAGTAATCATAATGTTTCACCAATTAATGCAGCCGTAGTGTTCAGTCATTAAGCCGCTTAATGATTAATCATTTCACAACCTGTGTTTTGCTCTATAAAAAAAAGCTTTTCGCAATCGGTTTGTGTAGAGAAAGGTAACTCAACGCGGGGCTAATAATGTGTATTGCTGATGTGCTTTCTATAGTGCTATCAAGTTAACCGATGTGTAGATTAACATATTATATATATATATATATATATATATATATATATATATATATATATATATATATATATATATATATATATATATATATGCATACATATATATATATATATGCATATATATATAGGGAGAGAGAGAGAGAGAGAGAGGGGGGAGAGAGAGAGAGAGAAATAGTGATTATGTTCTTGCTGCATCAATGTTTTTAGTATAAGCTTTGTCCTGAAATAACCCTCTGTCCATCTCCCTCTGTCCGTTCGTTAATTTGTCGTCAGTTAGCATTGACAACGAGAATTTAATGAGATTACATAGTGGAACAACAAACATTTATTGCATGAATGAGCTAGTTCTTCACCATGAATCTCCCTGATGTTCCTTTGTAACCTGTGCTCTATTTGATTCTCGTTTTAGTTATATATATAATGCGTGTATTGATTTGATGTTGTACTACAGTCAGCATTTTATACAATATATGAAAGAGACTAACAATTTGTCTCAAGTAGCTACATAAGGAATGAAATAATTGTATCAGAACGCATGATGCTTCAATGCAGATAAAGTGATTATGTTTTCTCTCTTTCTTCTTTGCCTTACAATATATAGGGTTTAACTGGACATGGCCGCGGGTCGTTCAAAAAACTGCTCGTGATTGTTGGTGTAGTTACGTGGATATTGCTTGTGATTTCGCCGCTTTCCTTACATCGGTCGATAGGTTATTGAATTGAGCATCGGATCGATCGTACAATAATCCATGAAAAGGTGGCACTTAAGTTTGTTCTTCAGAAGTGGGTTTGTTGACCAGTTAAAGGCTCCGACCGTAATGGCGAGTGAGCAGATCGTATCAGTAGACAATGTGACACTAAACCCTGTGCTCGTTTATGTCGCCTTCAGTCGAGACTCGTCGGCTTATGACCTGATCCGTAAAGTGTGCAGAGGCCAAGGAATTCATTTGGCAAGTAGATGACAAGGAAGTTATTCCTTTTTTTGTTCGACGTCGCGACTCTGCAGCGAGGTCAGAAGTTGATGCCATACTTGATGATATATTGACAGCACTGCAAAAGCTTGAAGCTTACATCGCATCCCCAAGGCCACATCTGCTAAAACGCCAAGCAACAGCCCGTCATATACTGCCGTCACCGCCACAACCACTGCAAAATCCGTTAGCAGTAAAACGATTACCAAGTCTAAAACCGCTACCCCCAATTTACCAGTCGCCTCTCAAAATGATATTTTTGAAAACAAGGTCAATGCGCCTACCGATCGAAGCAGCGACGGCGTCAAAACTGTGCAAAGACACGTCCAGAAGAAAGCCCATGTCAAGGTTCGTGGTTCAAGGTGTGACCTTAACACTAATTTAAGACGAATGCATTCATTCACAATTTTAATAAATGCATTCTGTTAGCAGCATGGTTTGAGACCTTGCGAGTCGATTGGGTCAAGCGACATTGATTTCACCTATCAGAGCGACATGTCTTATGCAAGATCCGTTTGAAATCATTTCAAATTATCTGACAATTATCTCAACATATGCATGTGCTTATGATAGGGACAACTTATCTTATCATAGTCCTGTTATTTTCAGTTTGATTGTCAATATTTCAAATACACATCAACCGAAACGTAGCATAACCAGTATGATTAATGAGTCTGTCGCCGATAAACACGGCATCACCAGTAATAAAAGCTACTTGAGCAGTTTTTTGTCAAATGTCAAACTACAATCATCTGTTGCGACATGTACCACATCTGGTTGTAAAACGCATAACAAAATGATTGGCAAATAATTCAATGATATAATCTATGCATATGTACAAGCTGGAATCCACAGCTCTATGGCAAAGGGTGGCTGAAGGAGATTAGCGGGTTGGGGCCAACACGTCGCTCTTGCTAAAGAAAGATATTTTGGTCACGCTAAGGGGTAGAACATGGGAGCACTTGTGTTGGTATCCTTAAAGACATTAAATGCAATGCTAAAAGGGATTACAAGCCGGTTTCATGCAGCGTAATCCGCAAACAAAAACAATATGCGGCATGTCGCATGGCGAATGCTCTGCTCAGTAATAATGAGCGGGATTTCTGGCAGGAGGTGAAAAAGAAAACTACCATATCGGCATCTGTGCCGTCTCTCGTTGATAACAGTCAAGGGGACGTAGGTATGTGCTCTTTGTTTATGGACAAATATGAAGAATTGTATAACAGCGTATCTTACAATGAAGTTCAGGAAGATCTCTCAGTAGTTATCAATTGCCAGTGCAACGTGGGCAATTGTACCGCTGCTCCCTCAGTTAATGTATATAAAGTGAAAAGGGCAGTGTGTAGGCTAACAAAAAGGGTAATCTGATGCAATTTACTCATTTTCATCTGATAATATCATAAATGGCTGCGATGAAATGTAAATCCATTTGCCATTGTTATTTAGCGTTATGATGTCACATATGTATTCCCCCGAGGGCAGGTTGCTATCCACACTCGTCCCTATCCCCAAGGATAGGAAGTAAACGACGATTGAAGCGAAAACCACCGATCCATAGCCATCAGTAGTGTAGTAGGGAAATTACTTGACAATATTTTAATTGAATCTTATGTTGATATTCTTCAGGCAAGTAACTTGCAATTCGGATTCAAACCATCTCATTCGACGGCGCAATGTACATTTGTCCTCATAGAGGTAATTCAATACTATGTTAGTGATGACTCTCCATGTTATGTAATGTTATTAGATGCCTCTAAGGCTTTTGATCGCGTTGATTATATTAAACTGTTTATACTGTTACGCAAGTGAGGCATGTGGCCTACCACAGCTAAGATGGGGTCATGAAATTTCGGACAGCTTAAGCTGTACAAACGGCGTGAAGCAGGGCGCAGTGCTGGCTCCGATTCTATTCTGTGTTTATATGGATGAACTACTCACCCGAATGTCACACACTAAAGTTGGATGTCATATTGGTCATAAATTTGTTAGGGCACTCTGTTATGCTGATGATCTGTCGTTAATTGCACCCTCATTGATCGCCGCAAAGGAAATGATTGAAACATGTGAGCAATTTGAGTATAGTGTCGTTTTCAACCCAACGATGAGCAATTTATTAATTTTCAATGATAACCTATGCGCTGTTGATTTAAGGGTAAATGGTTGCACTATTCCTATTAGGAAAAATGCTTTGCATCTTGGTACCTATGTCGGTAAGGACTGTAATATTAATAATATGAATGTAGCATGTTTTAAGAAAACACATTATTGACAAATTGTAATAGTGTTCCCAAGATTCTATCATTTGCTGTTGAATTAACCACACCAAATGTTCAATGATATATCGATCTTTGTCATTACCATTGTTAGATATGGAGTGTTTACAGGTACTACTATGTCAATATGTTTTTCTGTGCACTTACACGCTGTATTGATTGTAAGGATTCATACATCATTAGATGTCTACATCCTTTTTATTGCTTGTCTTATATATGACACAATTTATATGTATGCATCTGTGATGTTGCAAGCAATAAATTATTATTATTATGTTCTAATTAAGTGTCACAAACACATTTGTTGATGTCAAGGTATGGGGCATGCAATGTAGATGTGAGGAACAAGTTGTTTAACAGTTTTTATTGCTCTCCTTTATAGAGTTTAGACCACCGACACATCAAAGTTTTTTGGCAAACAGGAAGCTCCACCCACAAGCGCGTTCAATATACTTACATCTTTTGACCTTAAGTAGCTATTTTATCGCAAAATACATATATCGTGGTTACAAATGAGAATCAGATAAGTCCTGTTCTTTTCAGCAGCAACATATTCATCGAGATAAGATTGTCGCCAGCGATTTGATAAACAATACAATAAAGTGTTTATTTACATCGCATTTCACATCAAGTGGTGGGCAGTCGTCAATCGTATGTCGTTCCGTCTTTTGTTTACTTTGTCATAATTTATTCTGTCATTCCGGTATCGTCATCCTGGTTCGTGTCAGTATGATCATCTACCGATGATGACCCTACAGCACCAAGTACCTCATATTTGTGCTCGGTCAACTCCAGCTCATTCTCGTAAGGGTTGCTAGTTGCACCAAGCCCCTCATATTTGTGTTCGGTATGCTCAAATTCATCTTCGTATGGGCTGCTACTCGCACCAAGCACCTCACATTTGCGTTCGGTAAACTCTGGTACATCCTCGTAAGTTGGCCTTAGTGCAATGTTTTGGTATTCCGCGTTGTTTGTGTCTTCCATATGTTGACTGCCAAGTTCGTGAGCAGTACTATTGTGTGGCGTCAGAGAGTCTTCAGCATTAGATATCTGAGGCTTAGACTTCATTCTACTATAAAGACATATGTCATATTCTTAATCAATTTGTAGTAAGGATCAATACCAGTTTATACTATGATGATTTGTTGGTATATATTCCTTGTGGGCCTGTTTAAATAATGGTCAGATTACAAGGAGTAATAATACCACAATTTGTACTCCACTGAATGCTACTCAGGGCATGGTGACAGCATCTGCAATAACGACGATGATAATGAGTAATCCACCACCTCCACCTGCAGCTGCAATGACTACAACAGAGCATCACGTCAATATGAGATGATGATATGCTAGATGCAAGTCATTTGGACGAGTTGACATGCATCAAATTGATAAGGAAATATGAGGATGCATCCTGCACATCATACGTGATACTAATGACAATTATATAGCGAGTTTGTTCTGCCAATGTTTTATCTTAGAAATTGCACGACATATTATAACCAAGAAGTGTACTTTGGCATTGGCTCATTGTATGGACTTACTGATGTTCCTCAGCTCGCCATCGTTCCCCTCTTCTTCTAGAGGCGAAGTGGTTGATACAAGTGTGGCTGTAATGAAAACGTGTATCATTGTCGGTGAATACGACGAAAATTTGTACATTATCTATTATGTGCATAATGAGCTTGAGCATTAAGTAATTATCCATCCAAGTCTGTCCATGGCGTGATTGATGTGGTGGAAAGCGGGTAAATTTTGTCATAAAAGGTTAAATGATTAACGAGCAACTGACTTCAAATCAAAATAG
Organism: Urechis unicinctus; assembly: GCA_034190875.2. Classification (NCBI taxonomy): domain Eukaryota; kingdom Metazoa; phylum Annelida; class Polychaeta; order Xenopneusta; family Urechidae; genus Urechis; species Urechis unicinctus. The sequence continues at coordinate 12,263,280 of CM067348.1, forward strand.
TATAGAAGAGGCAACTGTTTGAATATAGTTGTTTGTCTGTTTGCTTCAGAATGCATGTGCATATGTTGTATACTGACAATTTGATAAACTTGTGTCTAACACACACACAGCATGCTAATCAGCGACACCGTTAACGTGACTAAGGTCGGGCTCGGTGTATGGGTAATTTATATGTTATATGGTACACTTGCATATTGATGCCAAGACGCCATTATATTTTCCAGCGTGTATACTAACCTAACTCGCAGATATAATAACGGCCAGCGCTGTCGCACCCAATTGATTCCCATATGCCATCCATCAGGTTGACTACTGCACAGTCGTTATTACCATAAGGATGACCTGGAGACCAGTTACTGTACACTGCTTCACCAAGCGCTGGATCTGTGGTGAAGATATTGCTTATGTACGGACCATCAAGGTGACTTATATTATATACGAAAATGTATATCGAAAATATAACTAATGTTCAGCCATCACAGATATGGCTACATGTATGCACAGGGTAACATTAGTAACCTACCCATTGCTCCATCCATCCACAACCATGCTCCACTTGCTGCTCCAATCCATACTTTGCAACCAGTGTAATTAAGTTCGTTGTTGAGGAATGCTGTTATATTATTCGTGGAAGTTATCAGATCACCACCGTAATCCATGACGCATTTATAGCGGGCTTCGTACCAGGATAATAATGTGTTGACAAATGCAAAGCAACTTCCATCTGGCAAACTGAAACAACCTGGAACATTTGTTCAATTATCAGATGCTTGGGTGATCAAATCTGGTTTTGTAGCAACATGGATATTCTATATGACACCCGTTGACAAAAAATGACCATAACGTTAGTAACCATTACCGTAATAGAACCCAATACGACACCCCTTCAAATATTTCAATTCCAAGAAGCATCCAAACAAATCCATGAATTTCAATAACTTCCATGGCATAAGTCCAATGTTCTTGTTTATTTAATAATCAGGGTATTAGTTAAATACTTTCAAAATTATTAGTTAAATTAGCTACAACAGGTTATTTCACCATTTCACAATTGTCAAGTATAGCCTCATCACTATTTTCCATGTGGTTTTGTTGCGGAGTAATGCTGTAAAAATGTAATTAATGTCATAACGGCTAGATTATTCCATATTTTCATACTTACCATTTCATTGTAATATGTTTATTTTAATACCATATAGGCTAGCAAAATTAGAACATTTGTAAAATTATTGTTACCTCATATAATTACCTATTATTGTTGTTATGGACATGTGCCAATGTAAAACAGTTTTGGCGCATATCAAATCTACCTTGGGATCACTCAAATTCAAAATCAAATAATATTGGGCTCATGTCGGGCTGTCCTTTTACTCTATAACTCTTATTCCAAATTTCATTTCATCAACCTTCAGTTAGTTTAACAAGTTCAATTTCAACATTCAAGAGTAAATTCTAAATTTATTGAACAGTGGAAGTTCAACTTAAACATGGTTGGGGAGGATGTTTTAATACTATTCTGGCTCATATGTTTTTAAAAAGCTTCTCCATTGAATAATCAGCACGAGAGCCCGAGTTACATCAAACCACATGGTGGGGAGGGGTGTAACCCTGATAGTAGCAATCCTAATAGCCTTGACTTGCAAGCAGGTCCACCCTCCAAGTGGACCCGTCCTGTCACGCAGGGATTGTTTCTGCCTGGCCTATCGTGTGGACCAGTCAAGGGTCACTGGAAAGCAAGCCAGCTGACTGAAGACCCTTTATAAGGAGCACACATGGGTCAGACGCGGAGATCATCTAGTCAGGGACAAGATTCAGACCGGGATTCCAGGGAGCTTCATTGTTGAAACTAGATAAACCAAATAAGCATCTCTATTCCTCTGGCTAGTCCCCAATCTAGCAACCAAGGGCAGTGAGTTATCTTACAAAGACTAAGGAGCGCGCATAAGCAACAAAATCTAGTATAAGAATATCAGTGTATTGCCTCTTGTACAGTGTCTGTCTCGTTGCTTCATGGGAACTTCACCCAATACCCCGCCTGAGACTCAACCACTCTTTCCAACCAGGCACATGCATCATTGGTCGCAACCAGGCACCTGGCTCTATGAACAACTGGTGGAGAATCCGGGTAGATAAAAGGGATAGTGTATGTAAAGAATTTATATGGGTAAAAAGATGAATAAGGATATTTTGAAAATACCAGCATAACAGTTTTTGTTGCTCAATAACAAACATAGTCATTTTATGCCCTATAACTTGCATGTAAAACTAGTGGCTCGAATTAATCGCGCCGAGCTTCGGTCTGAAAGTTTGGAACCGGGTGGGCAATTTGGTTAAGTGGATGCTGGTACTTATGTCACAATGTCTATGCACCAGTCGTTTTCGTCATCTTAAAAAAAGCAACAATAAACCACTACGTCATTTTAATTATGTTAATGCTCTTCAAGGCTCAGACAGACAATGTTAACATACTGCCACCAGCATTTTTATTTCAACCGTCATGGAGTAAACTTTGTTTGTGATGCGTCTGCGCAATACGTATGTCCCCGTTATGTATACCTTACATTGCGCAATGCTGTGTTAATATTTCAAAAATAAAAGACCAACAAATAAGTAATTTTCTTAACATATCTAAATACATATACAAACCGGATTTGTTTGGGACTTGACACAAGAAAGCGCTCCGTTCAGAGCATGCTGTTGATATGAAGCCATTCCGAGTATCAAACGCCACACAGCGGTGGTATGCACTGGGCGCCGGTATCATGCGTATCAAGGACGAGCTGTCTGTTCTGTTGTTGATGTATGTTAAATTGCCGTAGTTAACATATCTGAGTCGGAACCAGCCTCTTTGATCGGAAGTCTTGTTCATAATCGAAGACACTTCATCACTGTCCACCATGGCTAAGTGGGAACCACTGCTGTTACATTTTCTACTCGCTTCAGTCCGAAATATTTCCGCTTCATCATGGAATATAAAACATCGGCTTATTCCTCCTTGCACGAGGCACCCGAGTTGATTTGGGTCGCCCACAGCGGTTTGTATATAAAGAAGCATTTTCAAACCAAAGCCTGAAATTAAGAATAAGTATATAAACAATCTTCAATTCATACAAGGACAGGTGAGATGCGCCACTTTGTAACGATATCAGTGTCAAGCGTTTACAGCCTTTCATGGACCATTGAAGTACGTCGAGTAATGACTATTACATCAATGATGGTACCCAAGAGGTGTAAATGATTCACGACCACAGTACACCCATATATGGTCATACATGACACCTAGCAGGTCTTATTAGTCATAGCATACACCGTGTCATACGACTTAAAGACTCACAATATAATCTGCTGTGGGTATATAGCTTCATCGCCTAGCATTCGTGCGGTATTTACGTTGAAATCTCGTCGAGCTTCCGCTACGTCGGTCGAGCAACGGCTAGATGTTCACATATAACCTCCAAACGTAATCCCAACTCTCGATGTTGTTATGGTTGGTGTATGAATATTAATATCTTCGATGTGGGTTAGAAGCGTGCCGAAACCTAAACAGTTAAAGATCGCCAAGGTTTAACACGATACGCATGTCAAAGTGAGCACAGTTGACTTTCAATCTCTGGGGTTACTTTCATTTGAGACAAGATGAATCCTGCAACTTCTGGCTTCCTTTTGACGTGAACGAGTCGCTGATGTTCCTTTGACATGGTACGTGCCCCCAGCACGCGACGCGCGCTTGAAGGGCTCCTTCAATTGGTGACGTCTTTTCATGGTTGACTGCATCTACACGACCAGTCGAGTGAAACTAGCTCACATGTATTTATTTAAGACAGATTAATCAAGTATGCGTAATTCAAGACTCGTTTGTTAAATATTTCCATACCACTGAATAGTTTCTTAAAAAACTTCGTTTTGATCCACATAAACTCTGACTTGCCAAGGCAGTGCATTAGCTAAGGGCGCGATCGCCTCGACTAATAAGAAAACTCCATTATTTCAACATATCCTGCAATGCGGCAATCTCAAAGCCGTTGGATCAGCATTCCCATGCGCTTTTGTTGATTTTATGGTAGCGCCACATGGCGATGGGTGTGCTGTTGTATACATTAAATTTCATGTCAGTTTGTGTTTTCATTAAATCAAGAAAATCCCTGTGATAACACTCACTAGGTGTGCTTGATATCAGGTGACCCCGTAGTCTTGCCATGTTAAAGCTGCATTGCTCAGTGATGGACTTTCTCAAATTGACATGGAAGCTGGATAATATTCTGACATGGACTAAGTTATCGCACGGCGATATGAGAAAAAGACCGAGTTTGTTCTCGATTTCTGATTGGCTGAGAGGAAGGTGCCATGCGATAAAATGTGCTATTATACAATTGTCATCGCAATTGAGTGCCATCGAGTTCCTTTCAGCCAGGAATGGCTATATGAATTCTACATTAATATCTGCTACTCCATAACTTGTTCATCAGGTTAGCAAGCTGTGTAGTAATTCATCATTAATTCAGTATTACTTTCCATAATAACACCATGAGCTTGACAAGTGGGACATTTAAAGTGCATGGTATACACTGGTCACAGCGACACCAAACAGACAGTGTGGTGGTCCATGGTCAAGTGCTACACAGTAGATAATGTATTAATATCCATTTTGCAGAAATAGCACCAGATGTGTGACCGCTTCATTAACTGCCAACAATCGCATGTGTTGATAAATGCGTGGAGTCAAAAAACTGCTAATGACTATCACTGTTAAACAAGATGCGAATGATTTTTGACGGCCTCACCGTAAGACCACTCGTCATGTTTTCCAACATTTGCTTCATAGCAACGTCTACTTTATAGATCACTAAATTTCTGAGATAGTGAGTTCTTAAATTACTGGCTCTTCAGCCGGTGAACGTCAGGCCTGAGTCCCCCCGGTAGTTATGTAACACTCCAAATACCACCCAGCATAACACTTAGAAGAAAAATTTGAACAATCTTCACTAACCATTCATGAGTTTGTACTGATAACACACTTACTTGCTGTGCACATCCGCTAAAACATTTCCCAGCGTGTGGACCACATCCAAATAACGGCATTGATAAACGTTCAGCTCTTCAGCGAGAAATGCATTACGTATCAGGACCGTCACCAAGTGCGAGAAATTTAGTTTTACGGAACATACCTGTTAGTAAGCACACAATAGGGCTGTCATTTGTCTTCCTAGTGGTTCTAGAGCTATTCGTTACCAGTTGTCAGGGTAACATTTTTTATGCAATATAATTTCTGTTTAATTAGTTGAATTATAAACTCAGCAGCATTACATGGCTGTAGGCTCTTTCTACCAGAGTATATATATATATATGCAACACAATCGCTCTGTTGCATAAAGTATTCTATTGTAGGTGATGGACTTTCCTCGTCATTTTCGAATACACACTGTAACTTCACCACTCTGTTACATATTGTCTCCACTGAGTAACCCTCTCTTTCTGTCTTATTACTCTATTCCATCATACCTATTCCTGTTGTGCGGTTTATTACTCTTCTCCTATCATTCACCGGCGGTGTTCTCTATCCCAATCTTAATCACCCGGTTCCATCCCATTACCTTATAACTAGGTATCGATACTAATTCCATGCCGGCATGTCAATAGAATAAAATTATCCCAACGATATGTCTTCTTCGTTGAATTTTTCTATTCTCTCTTCTCTGGATGTAATGTCAGCCCTAAGCGCACTATGAGACTAATGATGGGAGTATTATTTGCTTTGCTTTTGGTGGATTGCAGATCCAAAGGGTCTGTTGAGCAAAAAGCATGTGGATTAGTTCATAATTATACTTATGTGTACGTCATAATCGTTTGTGATTTGCAGAATACCTTGGATATTACAAAGATTCAAGTTCAAGAGTTCTGAGCTCTCAGACACATATAGTTATTACAGTTTGATGAGAGAATATTGTATCAATTATTGTACATCATCCCCGGGAAACACATATGCAGGTGTTGAGGTATGCAATCATTATCATAATGCCTAATATTTGTACAAGGGAGATCCCCTGTACTATGCGGTTGGTGGAAAAGTCGATATCAAGTAGGATGTTGCTTTTTGTCTGAATATCATTATCACGTAAGTATCAATACATTAGGGTATTTCCCTATCAAAATAAGACAAGGGAACAATTCATCACCGAAATTCAGCCATAGACTTGTTTCTGAGTATAATCTTTCACTCTACAATGGCCAACTGCAAAAATCAGTCACATAGCTTAAAACGGAATCAGTAATTGTGTAATGCTCTTCATGCATATAAAAAGGTATTTAACAGTCAAAGGAATATGTGTATGTGTTCGTCAGTCTGGGAACGAGTGTTACTGTCGAGATAACCACCGCCATAGCCGCTATGGTGCTGCTAGTTATTGCAATGATAGATGCAGTGGTAACTCATACCAACAATGTGGGGGTCAATGGAAAATACAGATCTTCTTCGGTAGGTTAGGAGCTGAAAAGTTTGCAACAAGGAACATCCTAATGCGCCTTTAAACTAGCCACTGGAAAATATCCCAGAGGCAGATTTCGTAATCCAATGGGCTCATCAAGAAATTGTGACAACTACTGCCATTGTCAATACGGCGCATTTTGCAGCTTCATTGGAGGAGCGTGTCCCAGGGGCTGTCAAAGTGGGTGCAGAGGAGGGAGTTGTCGGAACAGAGGTGAGTTAGCCAAGTTATATCACCTGGGGAACCGGTTTAGAGGGCACCTTTATCACCTGCAACTTCATGCGTTTAGCATTACAATATATTTTGCCAACAAGGTATTGTTAGGGAATCAGTTCGAATAATATGCGAATAGTTAACTTTCAGGTCCAACAACTACAACGCCGACCACAACAACAGCACCAACAACAACAACACCAACCACAACAACCAAAGCAACAACGCCGACCACAAAGCCAATGACGATTATGGGAGCTTCACCTACAACAACACAAACACAACTGCCATCAACTACACGAATCGCATCTACAAGCCCAGCTTCATCGGCTAAGATGATTTACATCATTGCGAGCAATAATCATAAAGGTTTCACAAGAAGGTTTGCTCCGTTTGATGATCTATGGATTCCAGTGGCTCTGGGATGGCACTTTGAACCACTAGCCGGGGTGTCATGAACGTGGCACAGCTTGGATTGAGTACTCCGAATCTTCCAAGTTTACATGATGCCAATTTATGCTGCGTCAACAGTTGTCTTATGGTGTTCGATGGCTGGAGTTGTGGGCGCCAGAGCAGTTATATCAGTGTTTCAACCTTAAATTGTAGGACATTGGTAGTTTTAGCAAAGATGCATTTATTGGCAATAATTTAAAAACAAAAATCATTTGATACATCATTGCTTGTTCCCAGGAATTGTAATGGAAACTGCATTCACAATTCAAGGTCATCCAACATCCTAGCGGACGTGGTGGGTATGGCCCCCGGTATGGCCAACATCGACTCGATGACATTGTGCAATTATATATATATATATATATATATATATATATATATATATATATATATATATATATATATATATATATATATATATATATATATATATATATATATATATATATATATATATATATATATATATATATATATATATATATATATATATATATATATATATATATATATATATATATATATATATATATATATATCGAGCCACTCTGAGTATCAAACGCCACACAGCGGTAGTATTCCCTGGACGGCTTTATCATAGACAAGCTGTCGGTTCTGTTGTTGATGTATGTCGAATTTTTATAGTGTTTATATCTGAGTCGGAACCATGAAGTCTTGTTCATAATCGACGACACTTCCTCACTGTCCACCATGGCTAAGTGGGAACCACTGCTGTTGCATTTTTCACTCGCTACAACCCGATATAGTGTTTCATTATGGAATGTAAAGCATCGGCTTATTCCTCCTCGCGCGTTGGCGTTACACGTAAGTTAAGCAAGTACTATTTTGTTAAGGCTTGAGAGTGATACCGCTATACGAGTGATTGATGGATTTAGCTGAGGCACTTTTATTGCATGCAAACGAAAGCGACCCAACAAAGACAGCCCCAAGCTAATATTTGCATTTGAATGAGGAAGTAAGTTGATTCTTTTGCGCAACCGCTCTTAACTGACTCTTAGTTTGGGCATTGCGCCCTTGCTATGCTGCCCATAGTGAATATGCAATGACCCAGTCGATCGGCAATAGATAACTGTACGATAGTCACGATAAGAGTTGGTAATATGCTAGAGAGAGAGAGAGAGAGAGAGAGAGAGAGAGAGAGAGAGAGAGAGAGAGAGAGAGAGAGAGAGAGAGAGAGAGAGAGAGAGAGAGAGAGAGAGAGAGAGAGAGAGAGAGAGAGAGAGAGAGCGAGAGAGAGAGAGAGAGAGAGAGAGAGAGAGACAGAGACAGAGAGAGAGAGAGAGACAGAGACAGAGAGAGACAGAGAGAGAGACAGAGAGAGAGACAGAGAGAGACAGAGAGAGACAGAGAGAGACAGAGAGAGACAGAGAGAGAGAGATGGAGAGAGAGAGAGAAAAGAGTGGGGAGAGTGAGAGTGACAAAGAGAGAGAGAGACAGAGAGAGAGAGAGAGGGAGAGAGAAAGAGAGAGAGAAAGACAGAGAGATTGAGAGAGACAGAGGGAGGGAAAGAGAGAGCGAAAGGGTGATTGAGGGGGCCAATGAGGCAGTGTACAAGAGTGAGATCGAAAGAGAGGAAGAAGGAGAGAGAGAGACAGTAGTAATAGTTTACATGTTGAAAAGCGTGAGGGTGTAAGGACCAGATATGGACGTCAGAGTGATGACGATAACGATCGTACAAAGCTGAGCAAGTCAACTCGTTCAACAGACACCTCCGATATACGAGCAAAAATGTCGCCACCACGCGGCTGGGGTACACGCAAGAGCGATAGTTGCCTTTGACGCCGGAACACTGCCGAGGCAAATAGCATTTTACGGCGATTCTTTTTAAAAAGCGTTGAGGTTTTGAATATGCACCTTTACCTTGGTTTAAAATCGGTGTCACCAGTCGTATCCGGACCTCCATTTAAAAAAAGAAAAATCTGTCTATAACCGAGTCACTCAAACAACCTGGACAAACGCTCTTGCATGAACAACTTTTCGTTATTCCTCGAGGATGTTACTAACATGTTAGATATAGGGAATCTTGAAGATGTTATCTATTTGCTATCAATCTTGATGTGTGACTTGTTATGCCCCATCTTGAATGTACAGTCCAGACGTGGTCACCATACCACCAACGTGATACAGACGCTTTACAAAGTAAACAAAGGCGTGCTACTAAGCTCGTAGTTAAAATGTCTCAGTTAGGTAACGATCCACGCTTGTGCTTATTAAGGCTGACATCTCTTGCAAAGCAGTGTCTCTGTTTGGATCTCATACAGGTATGCAAAAAGATAAATGGATTACATAATATTAATATTTATGTGGGGCTTTGGATGTCATTCATCGGAATCTCATCACTTGATGAAGTTAGGGGGCCATTCATATAAGGATTATGTATCACGGAATCATCCTTAGCTGCCACCGTCGCAACCAATCGCATCTCATTAGATGTTAAGTCAGGCACGTCCTCATAACGACTCAGTGTAAGCGGTAATCCAGTAGCTACAATATAGGAAGTGGTGTACTCTGTGGTGCTGGTGCTATCCCTAGCGGCTTCATTTCTCATTTTCTTCTTCCTCCTAACACGAGAAAACATATTTACATCGTAAAGATCAGATGAAGAACAATTTAAACAACTATTTTTGAACAATTAAATAATATAGAAAATAATATAGAAAAGAAATAATTTGTCATAGTATAATGAGTTGCTATATATCTTACATACTAACCCTCTAACTAAGGCATAGATTATGATAGCGACTATGATGATGACGACAAGGCACCCACCGATGACCGCTAAATAGACTGAAGAATGCCACAGTTAACTATCATATTGCGACTTAATTCAGAATGGCTTCAGACAGTCGACCTCATATAATAACATCACACAATCATCACTTACAGGAAATGAAGATTCCAGTATTTCTCCAATTCTTAGATACAAGAAAAACGTAAATTAAGTCATCGTTAACCAATGTTACATGATTAAAGAAAGACATACACCACCACGAATGCCGGTTGTCCTCTGGTGTCATTGCTGGCACTGCTGTTGACATAATCGTTGGTGTTCCTGTGGTCATAAAGGTTACTGAACAGAGAACACAAATCACTACAGATGATGAGTTAAAACAACCATTACCACTCAACCATGGTAACAACAAAGCAAGTACATTCTCTGCACACTTCACTTGGAATGCTCTGGAAAGAGTGTACACTGTATGGGGCGTCATAGCTATGGATTGAAGAGATCATCACCATTATGAACTACCAAACTTTGGGCGTGACAGGACTAATCCACCTGAACCGACCAATAATGATTAAGAGGAAGAGTATGGTAACGCCAACCAACTTATGATAATGATAGTTTAGTTGATAATGATGCTGGCGATCATAATGATGATGATGGTGTGGACAGTGACGCTGATCTCTTCAATCCACAGCTATGAAGCCACACAAAGTGTACCCTCTTTCAAGATCATTCCAAATAATGAACATTGGTGAGATCACATATTGGAGGATATATCACTAACGCAATTATCCGTGGTCGTGCAAAGTAGGTTTGCGCACCTACATCCGTGCACACATAGCGCTTTCATGCATAACAACCCCATCTTTATCCCACGATTTCAATCTGATAATTGGCATGAAATTGCCGTTCAGGTTCACATTGCTTATCGTATATAATAGTAGCCTTCAAATGCTGGGTCTTTTCCATCATTTTCAGGCATATATTCTCTGCTGAGTGATTGTACACGCCATGGAACTACAGAGACGTTTGTAGATAATTGCACCTGCTACATTTTGGAGAGCCACAGTGTTGATAGAAGGCATGGAGCTATCACAGTCGACAAACGTCATGGTAGAGATTTACCAAAGCAGAGTACATCATCTCCATGATATACGGTTCGTGTAAATGCTAAAATCGTATCTATTCGGTCCTTGCAAAAACGTCCAAACATCACTGAATATCTGTTATGGGAGCTCGCCGCTAACTTGTCCAACTTGACTGAGCCTAAATCTGGCTGACTAGTCTTCAACAAACAATCAGGCTCATCTTTCAAACTCATTTCCACTATGTCTCTGCCTCATTGATGTCCTACAATCATTACATGAAGCCTACGCACTCTCACCAACTTGGACAAGATAGCGTTAAGTGAAGATTCTGCTGCCGCTAACTTGTCCAACTAGACTGAGCCTATATCTGGCTCACTAGGCTTCAACAAACAATCAGGCTCATCTTTCAGACTCATTTTTAGTATGTCTCTGCCTCATTGTTGTCCAACAATCACTACATGAAGCCTACATGATTTCACCCACCTGGACAAGACAGCGTTAAGTGAAGATTCCGCTGCCGCTAACTTGTCCAACTTGACTGAGCCTATATCTTGCTCACTAAGCTGTCATGGGTTCGCTTACAACAATAATATAGAATGGCTCAGATTATTTGATACAGTGACTATGATGAATAACAACACAGATAAGGTTAAGCAGCTACTTCGCTCTTTATTTCGAAAGAGGAAAATATGTGTGGTTTGAAGGCTGTCTTGGAGTTGGGAGGATATGCGATCTTGGGGAAAACAACTTTTAAGTATTCAACACCCTGAGATCTATCTGCAAGACATAAGACAACTGATAAACAATTTAAGCAATGAAATGTAAACCCTACCACTTTGTATGCAACATGCACCGAGACGATCAGCCTCTTCGTACATAATGTCCTTGGTGCACATTAGTGTGGCAGTGACTGCCACTTTCAAGACCTCTTAGTAGTGGCCGACGAATACCCTACACACACAGAAAAACAAATAGAGCTCGGCAATTTATAAACCAGTTTAAGTGATTTGTCTCAAAGAAATGAGGTATTGGATGATCGTGTTATTCTCAACATAGAAGCAGCTAAGAACCTACCCCTGATGTTCAGCAACAACTCGCTGTACGCATCGGCTCATCGTAAGTCGGAGAGAGGAATATAATTTCTATACTTATTCAGATACTTTTTCGACACGATAAATGATGCTACAATGTTCAAGAGATAGGCCCACCTTATTTCCGCGTCAGGTAAATGTCCACTAATCTGTCAGATAGGGACAAGAAATCCTAAGACAATAAGAATGGTTTAATGTCTTACATCGAAATAATGCAAGGTAATATACATTTCAATAGAATCTCAGACAGATGATTTTTAGTCTTATGTAGATCCAAAAGGCAACTCTTTTGAAAAGAACACCAGCGCATTAATCTCCATAGTCCTTGGATAGTCGTTCAGAAATTGCAGGTGCCTCGATCTGTACGAACTTAGATATGCAACAACAAATTATACATTCTAACGCATGCTAATCGCAAAACATGGAATATTTATTTATTAGACGATGTGTACTGCATGCTTGACAGGTCGCTGCAATTACAATTTTAAATATTCCAAAATATGAGATGATGGTTGCTATTCTACAATCATCGACAGTTTAATGTCAAACCGGCATGTTTCCCGTTCTCCGTTGTACTGTTGGGTGCCATAATTCCCTTGTGTAGCTGATTTTAAACAGGGCATTACAGTGAATGCAAATGAGGCATTTTCGTTATCTGAATGGTCTGAAGTTTAAATACTGAGTGTGAGTAACACGAAGATTTCTTTTGAGGTATTCAAATATCATTTGAAGAAACATATTAAGTGTAGTAACAAATTTTGGAACATAATAAAAAACAGACACAGAGCGATCCCCAAATTAACGTGGGAGATATACAACTTGCTAGAGCTGGTACATGGGTTTAAAGAGCTGCTAGAGAGATCAATATGTTGCCGTGTGCTCGCTGATAGATAAAAAAAACAATATTGTGATCCTCACTCAAAGCCTTCTATCCATTGATCTGTAGTAATCCAGAATACATACTGAAATCCAGGAATTCAACTTCATGTTTTAGGTCGGAAAGTATTGCTGGACCTGAGAAGTGGCCATTCCGTTTGGCTACTTGTCAAAGTAGAAACAGGCTGAATGAGTGGCTGCACGATGTCAGCTCTATTCCGATCCCAGAACGAACGAAAGGATAGTATAGACCGTCGCAGTGGGGAGGGTGGGGGAGATCAACTTGGGTAGGACAGCGTGGTAAGGTAAGGTGGACCTGAGTCTGTTGGCATCAGGGAACGTGCGGGTAAGGCCAAAATCTCTTGGAAACAGGTTTTCTCTACAGTCGGGGAGTTGCGTGTCGGGTTGCCGCAGGGGGCAGCGAGTCAACCCAAGGCCACTGTTGCCTTAAAATAAGGTCGATGTAGGGGTAAGCACATCAAGGGACGGAAACTGAGTTTGCAGGATAGGTAGGGTCAGTAAGCGAGAGGAGCCCAGGGTAAAGGGGGCTATCTTCTCCTTATGGTGTTCATCGTTTTGGCTCGAGCAAGGTGCATCAAGGACCCGAGGGAAAGGGGGATAGCTTACCGGAAGGCCTTCAACGCACTAAATCACAAAAATTGTCCCTAGTCCGACTAGGAAGCCAGTTAATGCCTCCCCAGCCAGCCAGCCAGCCCCTCGTACTCTGAAGAAAAGCACACCGGCACACCAACACTCATGTGTTATATGGCGCCTAGAAAGGTTAACATATAGCGTGCACCGCGTAAGGGGATGGCGAAGAAGGTAAACAACCAATTGTTGCGATTCCCAAGACCGGTCACCTCACAAAGATGGACAACTATCGCGGCATCATCCTAAGTCATCTTCTCGCCATGACCTACAACAGGATTCTGCTGAACAGATTGAGACCTGCTCTAGATCCTCTGCTCAGAACAGCGCAGCATGGCGTTCGGCAGAAGCGTACAACTGTCCAGCAGATAATTGCGCTTAGGAGAACACTGGAAGGAGTGAAGGAGTAAAGACTGCCAGCAGTGCTCACCTTCATCGATCTCCGCAAGGCTTTCGACACCGTGCACAGAGGAAAATTAATATCTATTCTTCGTGCCTATGGCATCTCAGAGAAGGTGGTCCAGGCAAATGCAGCGGGTTACAGGGGAACTCGGGCAAAGGTGCTCTCTCCAGGTGGTGAGACTCCGTATTTTGATATGCAAGCAGGCGTACTCCAGGGCGACACACAAGCCCCCGTTCTATTTGTCTAGCCCTTGACTATGCATTGAGGCAGGCAATTGACTGCAAGGAGGAACAGCTGGGCTTCACACTCACCCACAGGAGAAGCTGACGGGTCGGACCAATCATGGTGACTGACCTTGACTATGCTGACGATATTGGCCTTATATCTGACACTGCAGAAAAAGCACAGGTGCTGTTGCTAGCAGTGGAATCAAAGTGCAAGAGGATCGGCCTTCATCTCAATGCCAAAAAGACAGAAGTGCTATCCTTCAACGTCAAGGACACGACTGTCGTCTCTGGCGATGGAGCAGTACTAGAGGTGGTGGAGGACTTAAAGTACCTCGGGGCCTATATCGCCTCGACAGAGAAGGAGCTGAAGGTCAGGAGGGCTCTAGCATGGAGTGCGGCACACTCAATGAAGAACGTGTGGAAGGCCAAGCTCAACGACGACCTCAAGAGGCGACTCTTTGTGGCAACAGTCGAGTCAGTACTGGAGAGGAGGATGGGTCTGGCAGGCCACTGCATTCGACACCCGGAGCTTGCAGCAAAATCAGGGAACTAGCAGAAGGGGGCACTTTGCGGCGGGATGTTGGCCTCAGTGACACAGGGGAGATGAGGACCCTAATGATGGACAGGGAAGAGGGGAGGGCTGCGACTTGGTGTAGGATAGACTACGCACTCGCATCATCATCATTGACGGCAATGCGTGATACTCTTCACATCAATATGATGCGTACAAAATCCCGGTTGTCTGAAAATCGACAACTTGAGAGATACAATACAACCCTTATGGACGCAGTGCGTTGTTTCATTTGTTAATCCCAAAATCGATGTAAACCGTCATCGTATGAAATCCTGTCGGGACCGTAGCCTACCGCAATGGGTAAGAGTATGGCTGCGGAATAAAGGCGAGAACACGGGAAGATGATGTAGGTGCCGACGATAAGCTGTACTGCATATGCCATCAACCTAGCAGTGTTATGATCATGAGTGACTTCAGCCAGGAGTGGTACCACAGTACATGCGCTAATGTTACCACAACTGACATACTCAGCATAGACAAGTTCCGTAGCAAACCAAAGTGTTCCACAGATTCCACTCGGTAGGCGGAACATTGGGAAAGTGATAAATCAGTGTTATCCTCGAGGTGGGCCTTACTTCTATACATGCGTTGCCAACCTTAACAGAGGAGGACATGCTGGTGGAGTTGCCCGGTAAGGAGAAGGAATGGAACACTTCGGGTTCTTCCCCCGAGGCCGTACCCCTCAAGGTCGCAGAGCAGATGTACGAACCCCTTCGGTGGCGCCCAGGTAGCCACATAAGAAGCTAGGAGGCATGGTATAGGCCCTGCTGCAGATCTTAGGGGCCGATTGTAGGTGTAGCCCACCACCTGTCCGGGGCAAAGACACACAAGCGTGTACCAAAACGGTATATTTATATCTTCAACGGCATATGAATTTAAGGTTGACTGAATATCCGTATAATGCCTTATGATTATCCTGCCTTGACTCAAAATAACACAAAAATGCATCATATATTGACATAAATGAGAACTAAGCGACTAAGCCTTTGTATCATCGTTATTTAGTTCACAATAAATAAACGAAAAAAAAAATAACAGATCTTCCATAATTACCATACTGCAGCAGGTACAATACTATCTTGGAATGGAAAAGACCAGCGAACAAAAATTCTCATCTAATGGAACAACCAAACTAAATCGCACGACAAAGGAAGTCGTGTCAATTAAGCGTGTATCACAGAAATATTACCCAGCGGCGTGAACAAGATAGCGTTACCACAGCCGTGTGACATCACTGCTAATGAATTTGTCGGTTGAGTAAACACGCGATTTGTTTCAGATGCGGAGAAGGTAGCTACATACAATATCTCGATTATCTGGCATGTTGGATGTGGTTTTTATCGTATGCTGCTATAATGCATGCTTTATTCACATATTTAGGATATGTCTCCTTTATGTGATTTGCTACCAACCATCATGTGACTAAATCAGCATAAAAATATAACTGATCTTAATAGTAATTACAAAAATAATTATTTGCCCTGATGCACTTGAATTTTCTGCAGTCACTTCAAAAGTTGTCGATACATTGCACACCACATAATTGATACCCAATGACCTGTTGTCATGTTCATAATCTGTATTGTATGGCCAAGGCCTCGTCATTGTCGTTGCAATAATACTGATCATCATGTGGAAAAGGTCGGAGAATGATTGCATGAACCGGACAGCTTTTATGCGATGTGCTAACTCGAGTGTGTTTCTCCTATTGCTCTTCAAGAAATATTTGCTATTTGCGCGATCGAACTAACCGGTGATTACCTACTTCGACATATTTCGATCAAGAAGCGATGTAAATTCCTCGTGCTTAATGTGTACAATTCGTCTTACAACATTTAAGATAGTTGAAATTATATTTTGTTTTTTTCCAGGCAACGATTTGATTTAGGATTCATTGTCATAATCAAAACCGGGAGTTGAGCCATTTGCTGAGGAGTCGCGCTAGGGTGGGAAGGAAATAAAAAACTGGATGACAACTACGATAATGAGAATGAAAATGGTTGTTAACTAATGCATGTAAATATGAACAAATAAATATCCTAAAACGGTTCAGCCCAAAAAGCACACTCATCCGATAATACAATTCATAAAATGGTGCGAAAATATACCAGAATGATAACGAATATACAGCCCTATGCCTGCATGTGATAGATATAATATGTGCGCTATCGTGACCGACGTAGTCAATTAAAGAGTGATTTGGCAGGTAGTGATATGATAAACTACGCCGGTAAAATACAAGTTTATGTGGTGAGCTTGCATCGCTGTAACAGTTATTAAACGCTGATTAAAACTGACGATCGAGTCACTTATTCATAATGACTACGAGATTAAAATACAATGACTAAAACAGAGCATCATGTCAATGCGAGATGAAGATATGCTAGATGCAAGCCATTTGGGGGAATTCAAATTGATTTTGAAATGTAATGATGCAACATACACATCCTTCTTGATACTAGTGACATCATTATATATATAGAGTGTTTAATTTGGTAAACCAAGTTATTTTTCTTATCAAGAAATGTACTTTGGTATTGGCTCAGTTGTATGGACTTACTTACGATCCTCTGCTCGCCATCGTCCCCATCATCCTCTGAATGCGTAGCGGTTGATACAAGTGTGGCTGTAATGAAACCGTGTGTATATATTTTGTCAATGCATACGATGAAAATAGATACGCGATATATCAGGCACTCATGAATGTAAAGCATCAGGTAGAACTGTAATTATTCGTCCAATCGTGTCCATTGCGGGTTGAATGGGGAAATAAGACGGCCACAACATATATGAACAGGTCACTTATATGCAGTGTGGGTAATCATACATATTTTATACAAACATGACCAATAGGTAATTAATGTAAACAGATGGTCCATGGTTGATAAAAGTGCATACGCAATTGATCCCCATAGACAGACGAATCCATTGTGAGCTCTACAGTTGACAGAGTCGCTGTTGCTGTGGCAATTACAGAAACTGTACAGAAAAATTACAACTGCTTATTAGTCATTAATTGTCACTCAATCGTTGTAAGAATCAAGCAAGTGACTCTTAACGATGTGTTGTATCACCACAAGTCCACTTATTGGTAATCATTCACAATATTGCCCATCTCTCCCATAATTGCTAACAAGCAGACGTTTGATATGTTGATGTAACTCAATGTTGTCTTGATTGATGAAGAGACAATCAACATTCCACAGCTCGTTTGTATACTTGCAAAGATAGAAATGAGCCTATTAAAAACCCACCAGATTCGCACACATACATATACGCGCCGCCAGTACACGGCACTGACAACCACATGCCATCCATCAGGTTCACCATGCAGTCGTTATTATCTGCGGGATGTGCAGGTGCCCAGTTACTGAAGAACATCTCCCCAACGCCTGTACCTGCATAAATACGATACATAGTTTTTGCTTCTGAATAATGACGATTTTATCAGTCACAACATATAGTGAATGTGATGTCATTTTACTTGTAGTAAACCCACAAGCATCTAATTACCGTCGCCAGGTTGCCAATTCCACATTGCATTCGAGGCCCCCATCCATAACTTTATTGTTGCAGCGCCTAAACGCCTAGCGTAGCTGTTTATTGCATCATTGATGATGATTTGCGGTGCAAGTAGATCGCCCCCGTGAAATGTTCTGCAGTAGGAGCGAGCTCCATACCAACTGGCTGCTGTGCTGTTCACCATAAAGAAGCAGGTCCCTTTCTCAACGCACCTCCCTGAAAATATTGTGATACGATTACCAATGCAAATGAACTATATCATGATAGGGACAACTTTTGCTTATCATTATATATTGATAACAATGGTTGGAATGTGGAGGTCTTTCTTTGAAAGAGCTAATAATATATTTTATCGTATGTGATTGCTGGTGCTGCAAACAATAAAACATTAATAAAATCAGAAACCAAACCGTATGGTGTCATTGGTTTCAAGGCTGAGCTGCAGAAAAACCCCTGCTTCTCTGTACATGGTTCAGCAGCAAACCCAAGGACGACTGCAAATGCTAAGCAGGAAGGAAATTTGGCCAATCCGGCAAGCAAGACGTCGTCTATCGTTACTGACTCGTTTACCGACCTCCACTCATACCCCACGTTTACATCCTGTGATGACATCAGGCTGATCCAGGCATGTCCGTCTAACGATGAATTCACGAGTGACGAGACTTCCTGTTTGTTAATTGAGGCCAAGTAAGAATCTCTAGCTCTACACGACCTACTCGCGTTACCTCTATTGGTTTCGCCGTCGTGATATACAGTAAAACAACGTGTTTTATTGCATTCTTCCACACACCCGAGAAATGTGGAGTTACTTATGCCTAAGAGCGGCTTTATCAGAACCACTATGAAGTCTGAAACACAGAAGCTGCGTTAATCATTGAATTACCAGATAAATCATTATAGATAAATGATTCTACAATCTGCAAATGTTAAATGGAGACAAGATAAACACATTGAACTCACAGAATAAAACCGCGTGCTTGACGTGTACGAAATCCATTGCACTTAGCCTACGTACATATGGACCAGTGTGGACACATGTATTAGTATAAAGTTCATCTAAGGCTCAGCTAGTTAGGTGGTGAAATCCCAAGATGTGTGGTGGTCTACGCCTCGATGGCTATCTAAGAGAGGTAGGTACACATTCGTAATACTGGGTGGAGTCTTAAAGATCAGTATGTCTTTTATCACCATACTTATTAAAGCGTAAGAGCTGGTTCAGGGCGCTGATATACGCAGGGCAATTTCGCAAATCATGCTTTATATGTCAAAATGTCGGACAGTTAAAGATCATTGGGTCTTTTAAAAGCCTCTCGCCCGTAACCGCTGATTTGTAACATAGCTATTTTTAAGATTTTTTTCCATCCGATAAGTGATCATTACCAAATGATATACGCTGCTGCAGATTAAATGCGTTTTTATTTCGTTTTGTACAGTTGACTCAGTGCTGACGTTGCCTTCTTGGTGCGTTTGTTTCTGTAAAATATCTGAACGGCGTCAGAGTTAGGCGAGTTGAGGCCTATGTAGGACAGAACCTCAAATAGACCTGCAGCACAGTTACCAGATCCATTTAACCTCAAATTAATGAGGTAGAAACTCGAGTGCCCAAGGTATTATCTGGCATTTTCAATTGTTTATTTGGTGTTTTTATTAATAGTATAGATGCTACAACAAGATATCATGATAGCAGAACCTGTTGAACAAATACAGGCTTTAATGGAGGGAGATACCATCTCAGTTGCCTGATCCATTATACTCGGGGAAACTCCAGTGTCAAAGGTATTACCTGGCATTTTCCTTACTTTACGACACAATAGTTTATTTGGTGTTTTATTAATTTAGTGGGTATAGAAGCTACAACAAGATATCATGACAGCAGAACCTGTGGAACAGATACAGGCTTTAATGGAGAGAGATACCAATTCGGTCTTTAATAATGATTAGAAAGTTGGGACGCTGCAAAAAATACACGGGCGGTCGAACTCATATCGGCCTGGTGTACTCAATGGAAGTAAACACAGTGGTTTGTTAAAATAAATATCGTGTGGGGATATTGAACAAGTCTATTTCCATGTTGAACTGGCTGCTTACTAATTTGTCCATTACCGTATTATATGAATTACAACATTGTTCATTGGTCGTTTGGAGTGATGAGGGCAGTGTCGTTATGACCTCATCACCGCCTGTTACGTGTACATGGAACGTCTGTAGGTTTAATGATTTATTTGAAGATGAAAATGATATCCTAATGCAGTATTCATCATTTTATTTCACCAAATCGATGCACTCTATTCTTCTTCTGCTTATATTCATCACTTATTAATTGTTCTATTGGCAAGGCGATGCATATGATTACTTGGCAAGTCATGTGGTAGGTCACACTTTGTAATCAAACCACCAATCTTTGGTCATTATAACACTAATCCACCTGGCCCGACCAATACTGATTAAGCAGAGGAGTGAGATAACGCCAAACAACTGATGATTATGATAGTTTAGGTGATAATGATGCTGGCGATCATAATGGTGATGATGGTGTGGAGGGTGACGCTTATCTCTTTAATCCATAGCTACGACGCCACACATAATTTACGCTCTTTCAAAAGCATTACAAATAATGAACATTGGAGAGATCACATATTATTGGATATTTAATCTGATAATGCAGGTTCACATCTCTTATCGCATACAATGCTACACGCGATAATCAAGCGCATCTCCTAATATTGATTAGTAGCGTGAACCTATGTTATGTAAGTTATCTGTCTGGGACCTGTAAATATGAGAGATATTCGCTTAATCCCCCATTCGGCCTCAGCTGCCTGTGATGATGGGTTCATCTCTAGGAGATGTGGTAGATTTTTCCGTTTTCGACGCCAGTGATTTTGAGATGGATGTCTGTGTTCCTGGTGCATCTGTTGCTCCCTTGGATCCATCTACAGATACCAAATGACAAGTAGGAGGTGCTGTTTGCACTCCGCTGACAACGGAAAACTTTTAAGAATTATTGAAGAACAGCGTTCCAAGAAACAGAAGATCTGAATGTTGGGCTATGAATGCATACAAATACTGGAGGGATTGGACCTATTCCCAAATATGGGCAAGCTTCGTTCCAGCAACTAGACCACTTGCCTGACTGCTTGTTTATCTGATAGGAATATGCTTCGATAGATTGTTGTGTAAGACTTGTAGAATATTACCAACTAAGGCAATCACAGCTCCGCCGACTTCCAAGCAGCGTTAGTTTTCGTTTGGTGCTGGCAACGCTGTATTATAATTTTGCGCTGCAGCTAGATTCGAGAAAATGGGATAACACCTTGTCTTACCGATGAGTGATACGCAACCAGATTAGCGGCTGGCAAGCAAATGACTCTTGAGAAAAACTTTGAAATAACAAGGTGTGCGTGATATATAGACCCTCCGTAGTGTTGGCAATTTGGAGAAGTGTTGCTATGGGAGGGTCCTTCTTAAATCTGGTTGCTGCTAGATGATATTACGACACGGTCGCGGTTATTACAAGGCTAACTGTGCGTTTGCGGATATATGGGAAACAGACCGACCTTTTTTCTCGAGCTCTGATTGGCTGAGAGTAGGATGCCATGCGATAAATCACGAAGTCACTCTGGCCGAGGGAGAAAGATAGAGGCGCCGGTGGAAAAGTCTGGTGAGAAATCGAGCTGGAGGGTGCTGGCTAAGAAGAGTGTGGTAGTGTGGCTGCGTATTGCAGTTGCTGGGGTTGAATTGTGTTATACCGTGGACACGGGGGCCGTTGAGAAGGAGCATTGATTAATTGAAAAGTGCCGCAGGGAAAGAGTTAACTGTGCTTGGAGAAATTGATACAAACCTGCAGGGAGAGAAAGAATATGCGAACAGATGGGTCGTAGCAGACGTGTGTGATGAGGCTTTAATGGTAGTCCCTTTCCTGAATGATCCTGGAGCTATCTTAGATTTAGGAAGAGTAGAAATGCGACTCAAGAGTCAATCGATAGCCTGCTTTGGCAGTGGTGAACCAGCACCACATGCTGTCATACTATCTGGTCATAACGCCTGGTCTCCTGGTGTATGAATACAATAAAGTAGAGCGCCCTTCTAGATCCTCCATCTTGTAGTTACCTTGAGTTATTTACCCAACTCATTCTCTATCTCCATATACGGCCTACCTGCAAGTCGTATCACATGCTACCCATCGAATTATTGGGACCACTGTGATAGGGATCACTTGTCGCGCGTACGTTGGTTAACCCCAGGATAGACATGGTAGGATGGTGTAGAATGGTTAAAGGATGGCCCGACCCCGGCAAACGTCCATGAGTAGCAGTAATTCTTTGGGTTGGCGCGATACTAACGGCGGTTTATTCCAAATTACGCTGTGGCTACACACCCGCTGGAAACGGGTTCCGATCATGTTTAATGAATCGTATCAACAGGCCCTTGATGCACTTAAGGATAAGTTGGTGACTGCACCCGTTCTGGGCTATCCAGGCGATGAGGGTTTGGTGTACCTAGATACTGATGCGAGTATCTATGCCATTGGTAATAGCGTATGCAAGACATGCATTATCTTCAGCCGAGCAAAACTATTGCAGCACCAGGCGCGAATTACTGGCAATCGTCGAATTCACTTCCATATTTTGAGAGTATCTAGTAAATAAGGCCTTTGTCGTGCGAACCGATCACGGCAGCCTAGGATAGGTAGTACATATGCAGGACAGTTAGCCAGGTAGCTCGTTTCAAGGCGAGAGTTAGGGTCCCCCACGTGTTCTCTTCTCAATCTCTGTTCTCGCGCCAAATTTGGAAATTTCCGGCTGTTATGTGTCAGCTTGGGCTGATACAGGCATGTAGTTTCCTACGTCGGTAGCTACTAGTCAACAAGGTCACCAGGGTTTGATGCCGCGACTCAAAACAAGTCCACCTGATTTATATGGTGACTGGGTGCGGGGAGTTTCTGTTGGAAAGGGTGTCAATAGTTTCTTGATATTTTTCGTTCTGAATGTGTGCATACGTTGTTTGATGTTTTTATTACTATATTGTTGCATGTAAGTTGTTTGGGTGTGCTCTGATTATGAATAACATTAAGGTGAATGGTGATAGATGATTGGTGTTAATGGGTGTAAGGAACACCCTATATGTTATTTCATGGTTGCAGATGCCTGTGTAAAGGTGACGGGTATGCCTAATGACTTCGCATGAGATACCAGCTGACGACTGGTTCCCTGCATAGTCGTGGAGATAGAGACTGGTGATCCCAACCAGGGAAGTGTGGTTGTGTGCCGTCATTGGTGTCGTTTTTGTATTTTTGTTTGTGTTTTTGTGCAGATGTTCCTTGTCCTTGAAGCTGACAGGGGAGGAGGATGTTTCGATATACATGAATGATGTTTTCTTGTTGTCATGCTCGGGGCCATTCCTCTCCCGGCAGAGGGGAATGGAGGGTGTCGAGTGATGGGGTGATGCAGCTCATCCTGTACGTCTCTTACATGTTCAAAGATTGGCTAAGTTTGGAGAAAACCAACAACAATCTGAAACTTCACAGTGCACCTATATCCATTGCTTTATTTCAGAAGCAAACGCTGATATCAACTGATACAACAATACTGCCAAATTACACTGTTTTAGAAACCATCTGTACTTATGTAACAACTCATCTGGAACTTCTTGAGAATGCCGTGAGAACTCACCACCCCAGCCTCCTTACAAAATCCAACTATGGAACATTCTGAAAATTTATACAGGTATTAAAGAGCCTGTTCAGTCCCATATTTGGAACGAGGTTGCCTAGCAAGCTGATTGACAACCGCACATTGGAAACCAAAAATGTTAAGTTTTCAGACTTTCAGTTGCTACGCTGCGCTGTGGTCTCAGAAAAAAGATCCTTACTTCGGCTGTCGCCATTTATGTTGTCGGACATTATCCTTCCTGCTTGTCGGTCTAATGTGTGCACAATTATGCTCACAACTTGAATGAGTGAAGATTTTATGAAATCTACATTATGTAACTAATGTGGAAGAATACACATCGTTAGCGAGGTAAATTCAGAGCGCGTTATGATTTACAGCTAACATTCATTCATGGTTTTAGGGAGGCACCGTTATCGATGGAACGACATAACTGAATAAAACAGATTTCCACAGTAGATCCAGTCAAATAATAATGTTAAAAACTTATCAATATAATTTCCATCATGTAAACTCTGCGGCACAAATCAGAAGATGTCATTACTTACGTCTGCGTTAATCGTAGTAATGTAATAACGAAATGATCCCTGATTGCCTTACAATATATAAGCTAACATGTGAATTTTAACCTTCCATCTAGTTGAATTACACCAGACACAAAAATGTTTTATCGCAAAATATAAATATCGTGGTTGAAAACAATATTCAGATAAATCCCGTTCTATCCAGAGAAACACCATGTATATTAAAATTGTTAACATCACCATTTCACATCAAATCGTGGCCTGTCGTATATTGTATGTGTTCCATCTTTTGAATGCCTTTTCATCATTCATTCTGTCGTTCCGGTATTGTCGCCCTGGTTACTTCCCGACGATGGCACTACAGCTCCAAGCACCTCATATTTGTGCTCGGTCATCACTGGTACATTCTCGTAAGAGTTGGCAGCTGCACCAAGTACTTCATATTTGTGTTCGGTAAACTCAAGTATATCTTCGTAAGGGCTGCTACTTGCACCAAGCACCTCGCATTTGTATTTGGTAGGCTCTTCTACATCCTCGTAAGTTGGCATTGGTGCAATATTCTGGTATCCTGCGTTGTCCGCGTCTTCCACATGTAGACTGCCTATTTCGTGAGCTATACTATTGCGTGGCGTCAGATCGTCTTCAGCATCAGATCTCTTAGGTTCAGATTTCCATCTACTATAACGACAGATGTCACATACTTGATGGATGTGCGTAAAGGACCAATACCAGGTTAAATTATGGAGATTTGTTGGTACATATTCCATTCAAATTATAGTTACATGATCAGGAGCAATAATTGTACAATTCGTGATCCAATGAATATTACTCACCACATAGTGACAGCCGCTACAATAATGACAGTGATGACGAGTAATCCACTACCTCCACATGCTGCTGCAATGACTACAACAGAGCATCACGTCAATATGAGTTGAAGATATGCTAGATGCAAGCCATTTGGGCGAATTAACATGGATCAAACTGATTTTGAAATATGAGGATGCATCTTACACATAATTCTTGATGCTAATGACAATTACGCACATCATTATGCGCATAGGGTTTTAATCTTCAAATATTTTATCTTAGATATTGCGAGACATATTATTATCAAGAAGTGTACTTTGGCGTTGGCTCAGTTGTATGGACTTACTGATGATCCTCTGCTCGCCATCGTCCCCGTCATCCTCTAGAGGTGAAGCTGGTGATACAAGTGTGGCTGTAATGAAAACGTGCATTATTGTTGGTGAATTGGATGGAAATTAGTACACTAACTAGTACGACCACAAGGAGCTTTAGCATCAAGTACAACAGTAATTATCCATTCTAGCCTGTCTATGGCGTGATTGATGTGGGGAAAAGCGGGTAAGTTTTGTGATAAAATGTGACATGATTAACGAGCAACGGACTTCAAATCAAAATAGTTTAGGAGAGGCAGCTGTTTGAATATCGTTGTTTTTCTGTTTGTTTCCGAATGTATGTGTGTATGTTGTATACTGACAATTTGTAAAACTTGTGTCGGTAAAGTCCCTTGTAAGCGTCGTTGGAGTTTGGTCAGCAGCGTTGGTCGAGTCTTTGCTTGGCATAGAAGTTTGGACAAAAGCTTTTGTAGAGCCTGTTGCTGCGGTGAAATTTGGAACAGATGCCTTGGTAGAGACTTTTGCTGTGGTAGAAGTTGGGAAAAAGGCTTCGGTTGTGATATTACTAGGCCTAACTAACACACACACACACAAATGTATGGGTGATTTATATGTCACATGGTACACTTGCATATGTATGCCAAGTCGCCATTATATTTTGCAGCGTGTATACCAACCTAACTCGCAGATATAATAACGGCCATCGCCGTTACATTCAATTGATTCCCATGTACCATCCATCAGGTTGACTACTGCACAGTCGTTACTACCGTTAGGATGACCTGAAGCCCAGTTACTGTACACTGCTTCACCAAGCACTGGATCTGCGGTGAAGATATTTCTTATGCATGGACCATCAATGCTGCTTATATGATATATGGATATGGATATCGGTAATATAACCTATGCTCAATCATCACACATAAGGCTACATAGGGTAACAATAGTAACTTACCATTTTCTCGATCTTTCCACACCCATGCTCCATTTGCTGCCCCGATCCATACTTTGCCACTAGTGTAATTCAGTGTGTTGTTGAGGTATGCTGCGATGTCATTCGTGTCAGTTATGAGATCACCACCGTGATCCAGGACGCATTTATTGCGGGCTTCGTACCAGGATAATGGTGAGTTGACAAATGCAAAGCAACTTCGATTTGACATAAGCGAGCAACCTGTAGGAGATGATTTCATGTGTTAAATTATCAGACGTCTGGGTGATCAAATATGGTTTTGTAGCAACATCGAATGACGATAACATACGTAACTATTATCGTAATGTCAATTAACAAAGCAAATCATCGAGGCTGGAATACGTGTAATTCGTACATGTATTGAATTATGACTATTGCATGGAGGTAAATGCCCTTGTCAATGTTAATGTCATCCAAGGCTCAGACAGACAATGGTATCATAGTGCTACCTGCTTTTTACTACATACGTCATGGGGCAAATTATTCAGACTTTGTTTGTGATGCGTCTGTACAATATGCAGGCCCCGTTTAGGGTACCGTAAATCGCACAACGCTGTGTGAAGATTTCAAGGACTAAAGTACAACAAATAAGTCATTTTCGCAACACATCTATAGACAAAAAAAACATACTGTGTTTATCTTGGACTTGACACAAGAAAGCTTTCGGTGCAGAGCATGTTGTTGATATGAAGCCACTCGGATTATCAAACGCCGCACAGCGGTGGTAAACACCAGCCGAAGATGAGAGGGTTGACAAGGACGAGTTATCAGTTCTGTTGTTGATGTATTTCCATTCTCCATAATGTTCATATCTTAGTCGGAACCAGGCGCTTTGGTTGTAAATCGAGTTCATAATGAAAGACACTTCCGCACTGTCCACCATGGCTAAGTGGGAACCACTGCTGTTACATTTTTTACTCGCTTCAAGCCGATATTCTGTTTCAGCATGGAATGTGAAGCATCGGCTTATTCTTCCTTGCATACGGCACTCGATTTGATTTGAATCGCCCACAGCGGTTTGTATACAAAGGAGCATTTTCAAACCAAAGCCTGAAATTGACAGGAAGTAAATAAAATATGGCAAAATCTTCAATTCATACAAGGACATGTGAGATGCGCCACTATGTAACGTTATTAGTGTCAAACATTCAGCCTTTCATGCACCATTGAAGTACGTCGAGTAATGACTTTTACATCAATAATGGTACACAAAACCGGTTAATCAATCACGACTACAATACACCCATATATGGTCATACATGACACCTAGCAGGGCTTATTTGTCATAACATACACAATGGCATACGATTTAAAGACTCACAATATAATCTGCTGTGGGTAAATAGCTTCATCGCCTCGCATTCATGCGGTATTCACGTTGAAATCTCGTTGAGCTTCCACTACGTCGGTCGAGCAATGGCTGGATGTTCATATAAAATCCCAAAAAGTAATTCCAACGCTCGATATTGTTGTATGAATGTTAATGTAATCGGTTGGGTTAGAAGCGTGCCCAGACCTAACAGTTAAAGATCGTCACAGTTTAACACGATACGGGTGTCAAAGTAAGTACGGTTGACTTCCAATCTCCGGGGTAACTTTCATTTTGAGACAAGATAAATCCTGCAACTTCTGGCTTCACTTTGAGGCGAATGAGTCGATGACAAGGTACGTGTCCCCAGGACCCGGCGCGCGATTGAAAAGGCTCCTTAAATTGGTGACGTCTTTTTATGGTTGACTGCATCTACGCGACCAGTTGAGTGAAATTAGCTCACATGTATTTTTAAGGCAGATAAATCAACGGTGCGTAATTCACGACTCGTTTGTTAAACACCTCCATACCCCTGATTTGTTTCTTTATAAGTTCATTTTGGTCCACGTACACACCGACATGCCAAGGTAGTGCATGAGCTAAGGGCGCGATCGCCTCACTAATAAGAAAACTCCATTATTTCAACATATGCGCAATGCAGAAATCTCAGAGTCGTTGAATAAGCAAACCAATGCGCTTTTTGGGGAATTTTATGGTAGCGGCACCTGACGATGGGTGCGCTGCTGTGTACAGTAGATTGCATGTCTGTGTGCGTTTGCGGTCAATCAAGAAAAACCCTGTTATAACACTTACTAGGTGTGCTTGATAGTAGGTGACACCATAGTCTAGCCATGTTATAGCTGCATTGCTAAGTGAGGTACTTTCTCAAATTGACAAGAAAGCTCGGTAATATTGGGACACGGTCTAAGTTATCGCACGGCAGTCGTCAGCGCAATTGAGTGCAGTCGAGTTCCTTTCAGCTATTGGTGGCTACATGATTTCTGCATTAATATCTGCTACTCCATAAGATGCTCATCAGGTTAACAAGCGGTGGAGTAATTCAGCATTGATGCAGTGAAGGTATTCATTTCAAAGAATACACCATGAGCATGACAAGTGCGTCATTTACAGTACATGGTGTACACTGGTCACTGCGACACCAAACAGACAGTGTGGCGGTCCATGGTCACGTGATACACAGTAGATAATGTATTAATATCCATTTTGCAGAACTAGCACCAGATGTTTGACTGCTCCATCCACTGCCATCAATCGCATGTGTTGATAAATGCGTGAAGCCAAACAACTGCTAATGACTATACCTGTTGAACAAGATGCTTATGATTGTTGCCGGGTTCACCGTAAGACCACTCGTAATGGATTCTAAAATTTGCTCCATATCAACGTTTACTTTATGGATCCCTACATTAATGAGATTGTGATCACAATAAGTACTCAAATTACTGGCTGTTGTTCTAAGAGTTTTTTTGTACCTTGGTTCTCCACCAGTTGTTCTAAGAGTCTTTTGTAGTTTCTTAGAAACGGGTTGTTGTTCAAAACTCGACGACTTGTATAATCTGGATAATTTTGGTTTATTGCCTCTGGCACAGTCTCCGTCTCTCCTGGCAAGCTTCTCTCTCATGATTTATGTACACACCCACACAAACACACACGCACACACACACACACACACACACACACACACACACACACACACACACACACACACACACACACACACACACACATATATATATATATATATATATATATATATATATATATATATATATATATATATGTATATATATATATATGTATATATATATATATCATATATATATATATATATATATATATATATATATATATATATATATATATATATATATATATATATATATATATTGCGTGCCATATATATTTGTGGACAACGGTATATTTTTGTGGACAACGTCACTATTATTCATAGACTATCTCAACATCTAATGCTTAGTTTCAGTGCGCCGAGTATTACCCATTGATCACCGCCGCCACGGTGGTCTCTTCTCGCATTCATAATAAGCATCCGAACGTGGCATTGCACGCACTTACTCTATCGTCGACAGTGGAATTGGCATTACACATGAGTTAAGAAGGAACTATTTTGTTAAGGTTGGAAAGTTGATACCCCTATACGAGAGATTGGTGGCTTTAGCCGAGGCATTTTTATTGCATGCAAACGATCCGAGTGTGGAAGAGAGAGAGAGAGAGAGAGTGAGAGTGCGAGAGAGTGAGAGAGCGAGAGAGCGAGAGAGCAAAAGAGAGAGAGCGAGAGAGAGAGAGAGCGAGACGAGAGAGAGAGAGAGAGCACGAGAGAGAGAGAGTGTGAGAGCATGAGAGCAAGAGAGAGCGCAAGAGCACGAGAGCACGAGAGCAAGAGAGAAAGAGCACGAGAGCGAGAGAGAGAGAGTGCAAGAGTGAGAGAGAGAGAGAGTACTAGAGTGAGAGAGAGAGAGCACGAGAGAGCGAGAGCGTGAGAGAGCAAGAGAGAGAGAGCGCGAGAGCGAGAGAGCGAGAGAGAGCATGAGAGCGAGAGAGAGAGAGAGAGAGCGAGAGCAAGAGCAAGAGCAAGAGAGTGAGAGCGAGAGAGAATGAGAGAGAGAGAGAGAGAGAGAGAGAGAGAGAGAGAGAGAGAGAGAGAGAGTGAGAGAGAGCGAGAGAGAGAGAGAGAGAGAGAGAGAGAGAGAGAGCATGAGAGAGAGAGCACGAGCAAGAGAGAGCGAGAGCGAGAGAGAGCGAGATCGAGAGCGAGAGAAAGCGAGAGAGAGAGAGAGAGAGAGAGCGAGAGAGAGAGCGAGAGAGAGAAAGAGAGTGAGAGAGAGTGAGAGAGAGAGAGAAAGAGAGAGAGAGAGAGAGAAAGCAAGGATGAGAGGGAAAGAGCGAAAGAGAGATTGAGAGGGCCAATAAGATGGTGTAGAAGAGATAGTGCGAAAGAGATGGAGAGAGAGATAGAGAAATAGAGGGAGATAGAAAGAGAGAGAGACATGTGGAGAGAGAGAGAGAAAGAGGGAGAGAGAGATAATAGTAATGTTTACATGTTGACAAGCGCGTGGCTGTAAGGACCAGATGTGACGTCATCGTTCGTACAGAGCTGAGCAAGCCAACTCGTTCAAAAGACACCTCTGATATACGAGCAAAAACGTCGTCGCCACGCGGCTGGAGTATACACAAGAGAGATAGTTGAGCTCTAACGCCCGAACACTGCCGATGCAAACAACGTTTTGCAGCAATTCTTTTTTTATCAAGGGTTGAGGTATTGAATATACCGTTTTACCTTGGTGTAACATCTATCTAAGTGTCATCAGTTGTGTCCCGACCGCCATTCTAAAATACAAAATCTATGTCTGAAACCGAGTTACTCGAAACTGCGCAAACGCTCATGTCTCAACAACCTTTCGTTATTCCTAGAGGATGTTACTTACATGTTAGATATTGGGGGTTCTGAGGATGCTATTTATTGGTACTTTCAAAAAGCGTTTGATTAAGTACCCCATAATCAGTTTACTAGAAAACTTTGATATTAGCATGGATGAATGAATGGCATCAGTGTGTTAGCATGGATAAATGATATTCACAAACAAAGTACAGGAAACATTAAGGCTTTTCAGAAAGACAGGTTTCTAACAGTCAGATTTCCACCAATTTATGCAAATGCCCCAGAAACGTCATAAAAATAAAGTCGTCGAAGGCTTAGTGAAGAAGCTAAATGCAGCAAAAATCAACGACACATTTGTCATTACGATATGACGATATTACCGTAAACAATTCCTTCAACAATTGCTTTGGGCTCTACAGGCTACCGACAACAACGTTGGCATGGCAACAAACCTCCTTCTCCATGATTCCTGACAACAGAATAAATTGGCTTGTTCTGTGAAATCATTTATTGACACCTTTCTGCCATGCTAATGCAAGACATTTCATCCTAAAATGTAAACATTGACAACAGGAATTTAATGATGTCACATATTGGACCAACAAAAAGGTTATTTATGAATGAACTGGTTGTACGCCATAAATCGCTCCTAATGTTTCTTATTATCCTGAGCACAAAGTGTTATTCATATTGGTGATATATGATGCGTGTATTTATTTGGTGCTGCACTCCAGTCATCTGGGGTTGATATGCATTCATTCCCATGTCATAGAATATATGTTTTATTTTATGTGCTTAACTTAGTTTTGTTTCGTTCATTCTTCATCGAATCATGTGGACGTTGCTGGTGCCCTGATGTTATGTAAATTGTTGTGGATGTACAATAACAGAGTAACACAAATGATATTCTCTTGGGTTTTTCATAACTTAGGAATGACATATACACTGATGGTGACACTTTTTGAAGCATTGGAATAATCCATATGGCTTGGCTGTTTATTAAAGACTTCAATCCCACTGAATTGATTCTAACAAGACCTATGTATCGCTATGAATTATCTCCTTAATAATTGCAAATATGGTGAGCAATTTGAAACTACTTGAAATACCCCAAATTTTCACAGAATACACAAATTAAACAATTGGCACCATCCCATAACAGAAAAATATCATTGAAGACTAAGCTACTATTAAACACGAAGTATTTGCAGGCATGCTAAAATGGTGAATACTGTTTACAAGAAGCAATCCCAGGAGTTATATTTATATGGCACTTTAAACGTGATTGTATTTTTGATTTCAATAATTATCCATGCAGAAAAGTTTATTATTATTTACAATGTGATCTGTGCCCAAAAGCAAATATTTCAAATAATTATTAAACATATCTGATTTCTTATCAAAATATATGATAAGCATATAATGGTGCTATAGTCAATTGACCTCTGAGTTGAAGGAAACAAACAATTAGTCTAAAGTATGTTTATTAGGAAATGAATATCTGTATTAGAACACATGCGTCATTAGTTGTTAATCCCTTGTCTTTGCCTTATAAAACTGACCTGATAATTGCTTACTTTCCACATAGTTGGATTACACCATAAACATAAATATGTTATCACTTATCTTGCACAATATAAATATCATTGTTAAAAATCAGAATCGGATCAAACCTCAGAGCAACATCATATACAGTATATATCCATTGGATGATGGATTCAATAAATTGTGCATTTACATCGCATTTCACCTTGTATATTGTTTGTCGTTTCATCTATTGTATGTCTTATCATTATTTATTGTACAGATCATTCTCTTCTGTGACGAATACCTGGCCACCGAAATCATCATTAGCTTTAACAGCATACAGGTTTCCTTGGTCGCTCGTCTCGTACGGTAGAGTTCCTGTCCGTCCATTATCGTCATTCCGGATCGTGTAAGTGTGGTCATCTACCAACGATGTCGCGTTACTGGAAACTTTAGCACCATGCATCGCACCCTTGTGCTCGTTAAACTCGGGTACATCCTCATAAGGGTTGTGAGTTGGCTTGTGTGCAATGTTCTGGTTACCCGCGCTGTCCGTGCCTTCTACATGTTGACTGCCTAGTTCGTAAGCTGTACTATTGCGTGGGGTCAGGTCGTCTTCAGAATCAGATCTCTTTTGCTCAGATTTCCTTCTATTATGACGACATATGTCACATATTTCATCGATTTGTATAAAAGGACCTATACCAGGTTATATTATGGGGATGTGTTAATGCATATACCTTGCGGGCAATCCCATTCAAGTAATGGTCAGATGATCAGGAGCAATAATTGCACTATTCGTAAACCACTGAATACAACTCACCGCAAAATGACAGCAGCTACAATAATGACGATGATGACGAGTAATCCACCACCTCCACATGCCGCTGCAATGACTTCAACAGAGTATCATGTCGGTTTGAGATGATATGCCAGATGCAAGCCATTTGAGAAGAATTGACATGCATCAAATTGATTTTGAGATATGAGGATGCATCATGCACATCATTCTTGATGCTAATGACAAATACGCACATCATTATGTGCATAGGGTTTTAATCTTCACATGTTTTATCTTAGATATTGCAAGACATATTATTATCAAGAAGTGTACTTTGGCGTTGGCTCAGTTGTATGGACGTACTGGTGATCCTCTGCTCGCCATCGTCCCCATCATCCTCTAGAGGTGAAGTGGTTGATACAAGTGTGGCTGTAATGAAAACGTGCATTATTGTTGGTGAATACGATGGAAATTAGTACACTAACTACTACGAGCACAAGGAGCTTAAGCATCAAGTACAACAGTAATTATCCATTCAAGCCTGTCCATGGCGTGATTGATGTGGTGGATAGCGGGTAAATTTTGTCATAAAAGGTAAAATGATTAACGAGCAACTGACTTCAAATCAAAATAGTATAGAAGAGGCAGCTGTTTGAATATCGTTGTTTTTCTGTTTGCTTCAGAATGCATGTGTATATGTTGTATACTGACAATTTGATAAACTTGTGTCGGTTAAGTCCCTTGTAAGCGTCGTTGGAGTTTGGTCAGCAGCGTTGGTCGAGTCTTTGCTTGGCATAGAAGTTTCAACCAAAGCTTTGGTAGTGACTGTTACTGGGTTTGAAGTTGGGACAACGGCTTCGGTTGTGATATTACTAGGCATAACTAACACACAAACACAGCATGCTAATCAGTGACACCGTTAACGTAAGGTCGGGCTCGCAGTATGGTATTTTATATGTGATATGATACACTTACATATGTATGCCAAGTCGCCATTATATTTATGTATACCAACCTAACTCGCAGATATAATAACGGCCACCGCCGCCGCACCAAATTGATTCCCATGTGCCTTCCGTCAGGTTGACTACTGCACAGTCCTTTTCACCGTTAGGATGACCTGAAGCCCAGTTACTGTACACTGCTTCACCAAGCACTGGATCTGTGGGGAAGATATTGCTTATGTACGGACCATCAAGGTGACTTATATGATATATGAACATGTATATCGAAAATATAACTAATTGTAACCTACCATTTTTTCCATCTCTCCACACCCATGCTCCATTTGCTGCTCCGATCCATACTTTGACACCAGTGATATTTAGTTCGTGGTTGAGGTATGCTGTTATATTATTTTGGGGAGTTATCAGATCACCACCGTAATCCATGATGCATTTATAACGGGCTTCGTACCAGGATACTGATGTGTTGACAAATGCAAAGCAACTTCCATCTGGCAAACTGGAACAACCTGGAACATTTGTTGAATTATCAGATGCTTGGGTGATCAAATCTGGTTTTTTGGCAACATGGATATTTTATATGACACCCGTTGACATAAAATGACCATAACGTTAGTAACCATTACTGTAATAGCGAACCCAACACGGCGGCCCTTCAAAGATTTCATCTCCAAAAAAACATCCCAATAAATCCATGAATTTCATGTTCTAGTATATTTTATTATCAGGATATTAGTTAAATACTTTCAAAATTAATAATTACATTAGCTACAATAGGTTATTTCACCATTTCACAATTGTCAACTATAAGCTCATTGCTTTTTTTCCATGTGGATTTGGTGCTGAGTAATACTATGAATATGTAATTAACGGCTAGATTATTCCATATTTTCATACTACCTTTTTATTGTAATATATTTATTTTAATACCATTTAGGCTAGCAAAATTAGAACATTTGCAAAATTATTGTTACCTCATATAATTACCTATTATTGTTATAGACATGTGCCAATGTAAAACAGTTTTGGCGCATGTCCAAGCTACCTTGGGATCACTCAAATTCAAAATCAAATAATATTGGGCTCATGTCGTGCTGTCCCTTTACTCTATAACTCTTATTCCAAATTCCATTTCATCAACCTTCAATTAGTTTAACAAGGTCAATTCTCAAAATTCAAGGGTAATTTCTAAATTTATTGAACAGTAAAAGTTCAACTTAATTATGGTTGGGGAGGATGTTATAATACTATTCTGGCTCACACGTTTTTAAAAAGCCTCTCCCTTTAATTATCAGCAGGAGAGCCAAGGTTACATCACACCACTTGGTGGGCAGGGGTGTAACCCTGATAGTAGCAATCATTATAGCCTTGACTTGCAAGCGGGTTCACCCTCCAAGTGGACCCGTCCTGTCACACGGGGATTACTTCTGCCTGGCCTATCGTGTGAAGAGGTCAAGGGTCACGGGAAAGCAAGCCGGCTAACCGAAGACCCTTTATAAGGAGCATACATGGGTCAGACGCGGAGATCATCTAGTCAGGGACAAGATTTAGACCGAGATTCCAGGGAGCTTCATGGTTGAAACTAGATAAACCAAATAAGCATCTCTATTCCTTTGGCTGGTCCACACTCCAGTAACAACGGGCAGTGAGAAACCTTACAAAAACGAAGGAGTGCGCATAAGCAAGAAAATCTAGTATAAGGATATCAGTGTATTGTCTCTTGTACAGTCTCTGTCTCGTTGCTTCCTAAGAACGCCCCTCTCTTTTTTGGATGCCCCAAATACCCCACACTTTATCTCCCGCTTGAGACTCAACCACTCCTTCCAGCCAGGCATATGCATCATTGGTCGCAACCAGTCACCTGGTTGGTGTGAAATTACGCAATGACTCTAAGAACAACTGGTGGAGAATCCGGGTAAATAAAAGGGAAAGGGTATGTAGAGAATTTATATGGGTGAAACGATGAATAAGGGTCTAGTAATGGATATTTTGAAAACACCGGCAATAACAGTGTTTGTCACTCAGTAACAAGCATATTCAATGACAGTCATTTTATGCCCTTTAAATTGGATTTACAAATGGTGGCTCGAATAAATCGCTTCGAGCTTGGTCTGAAAGTTTGGAACTGGATGGGCAAATTGGTTAAGTGGATGCTGGTACTAGTGATACAATGCCCATGCACCAGTCGTTCTCATCATATTAAAGAAAGCGACAATAAACGAATGTACTTCATTTGAATTGTGTTAATGTTCTTGAAGGCTCAGATAGACAATGTAAACATACTGCCACCTGTATTTTTTTATTACAACCGTCATGGAGTAAACTTTGTTTGTGATGCGTCTTCACAATACGTATGTCCCCGTTATGTATACCTTACATTGCACAATGCTGTGTTAATATTTCAAAAATGAAAGACCCACAAATAAGTTATTTTCTTAACATATCTAAATACATATACAAACCGGATTTGTTTTGGACTTGACACAAGAAAGCGTTCCGTTCAGAGCATGCTGTTGATATGAAGCCATTCTGAGTATCAAACGCCACACAGCGGTGGTATGCACTGGGCATCGGTATCATGCTTAGCAAGGACGAGCTGTCGGTTGTGTTGTTGATGAATGTTAAATTGCCGTAGTTAACATATCTGAGTCGGAACCAGCCTCTTTGATTGGAAGTCTTGTTCATAATCGAAGAGACTTCATCACTGTCCACCATGGCTAAGTGGGAATCACTGCTGTTACATTTTGTACTCGCTTGAGTCCGAAATATTTCCGATTGTTCATGGAATATAAAACATCGGCTTATTCCTCTTTGCACGAGGCACCCGAGTTGATTTGGGTCGCCACAGCGGTTTGTATATAAAGAAGCATTTTCAAACCAAAGCCTGAAATTGAGAGTAAGTAGATAAAAAATGGCAAATTCTTCAGTTCACACAAGGACAGGTGAGATACGCCACTATCTAACTCGGAAAACGAGGCACTCAACGTTATCAGTGTCAAGCATTTACTTGGTTACAGCCTTTCATGGAAGACTTAAGTACATCCGAGTAATGATTATTACTTCAATAATGGCAAACAAAACTGGTTAATCATTCACGATCACAGTACACCCATACATGGTCATACATAACACCTACCAGGGCTCAACTGTCATTACATACACCGTGCATACGATTTTAAGACTCACAATATAATCTGTCCTGGGTATATATCTTCATCTCCTCGCATTCGTGCCGCATTTACGTTTAAATCTCGTTGGGCTTTCGCTACGTCGGTCGAACAACGGCTCTTTGTTCACATCGAATTTCCAAACATAATCCTGACGTTCGATGTTGTCATGGTTGGTGTGTGACTATGAATATATTCTGTTGAGTTAGAAGCGTG
Source organism: Urechis unicinctus (assembly GCA_034190875.2). Lineage (NCBI taxonomy): Eukaryota > Metazoa > Annelida > Polychaeta > Xenopneusta > Urechidae > Urechis > Urechis unicinctus. The sequence continues at coordinate 12,301,297 of CM067348.1, forward strand.
CCGAAACCTAACAGTTAAAGATTGTCAAGGTGCAATGCGATACACAGTTGACATTCAATCACTGGGGTAACATTAATATTGAGACAAGATAAATCCTGCAACTTCTGACTTCATTTTGACGTGAAAGGGTCTACGATGTCTCCTTTGACATGGTACGTGCCCCCAATATTCTATTCGAATTGAAAAGGCCCTTTAATTGGTGACGTATACCCATGGTTGACTGCATCTTCACATGTGGAGTGAAACCTGCTCTCATGGAATATTGTAAGGCAGATAAATCAACGATGCACAAATCACGACTTCTTTTGTGAAATGCCTCTACAACACTGCTTAGTTTCTTAATACCTCGGATATGACAAGGTAGTGCACGAAGTAAGCGATCTAAGTTGCTGTTGCTGGAAACAAGATGCGAGCTCCATTCCTGTGCCTAGATTTAAAAAGTGCAAAATGTTGCACAATGGACGCCACAAAGAATATTCTCTTCTCATTACTTTGGTAGTTCAGGCAAAGAGTTTATAGCTTCGCCAAGAGAGCTCACTCGAAGCTTCCGCCCGAGGAAAGACGCCATCTGTTAGCCGAAGCGTTATCGTCATAACGTCTTGTCATAGCGTCTCTTACAACCACGTGGAATGCTCTGTTTACTTTGGATCTGTAGTCGCCTCGACCAATCAATTGACTCCATACCTTTAACAGCCTCTGAGCCCTGAGACGTTGGATCAACAGTCCCATGTGCTTTTGTTGATTTCATTTCGCCTGATAAATTCTTCGTTCGAGACATTCACATCACCCTGACATGCCAAAATTGTTTATGTCGACCCCAGGCCAGTTCCCGCGCTTCAGACATTGACAATCTAAAACTATAATCTACAGTGCGGACATGAAAGATGTTAGAGGCGTACTGTGTTCCATAATTTATCAAGTTGACATTTATTTAGCTATTTTCGCTATTCGTAAGCCTATTGTGCGACGTGTATTGGCAGTGGCAAGGCACTCCACAATCGCGTGACGTCAGCCCAGTATTCCCAAGTGTTTTTCTTTGTGTCACGGTTGCGCCACCTTACAATTGAGATGTATTATATTTAGGGAAGCGATCACCACACCCTCTTAGCGTAGCTATCAACCCTTTGGTTCAGGTATAGAGCTTAAAGGTACACTAAAAGGGGTCAATCTCTACAAAACATGTGAGCACGCGTCCTGTGCAGACATGCTGTTTGTCATAACGTCTTGCTTAAAACCAAGAAAATTTGGAGGCGCGGCCGCCTCGACCAATAACTTTTTTATTTCAACGTGTGCAGTAATCACAGAGCCTTTGAATCAACAGTCCCATACACAGAGATTCTAACAAAAAACCCAGTGGCGTAGTTGGTTTGCCTATGATAGATGATTGACTCTGTCGCAGAATACCTAGAGGCCAAAAGGTGACTAGTAAAGCTTCGGTCATGACGTGAAGTCAACACGCAGCCTGAACAACGTCCACTTTGGAGACTATTTGTAAAAGAACTATTGCGGCCCCTCCTATACTAAGAAACAGTAAAGGGGTGCGTACAACCTCCACTGAAATGCATGTGTTATAATACTATCTATAAATACTGCTTTCTCCAGCAACGGCGTCGATGTTTCTTTAATCAATAGCCATTTGCGCGCGTTTATTCCATTTACGTCATCCACATGGATGAAAATGAACAGCAAAGGGGGAAACCCATCGACAAGAGTTGCAGCCGTAGGCAAAAAAAAATGTTTCCCCCTATTAGTCACCTCTTACGACTTGTAGGAGGTTAGTGAGGGTCTTTACCACCCCCTGACCAAGAGGGGGTCAAACGACGGTCAAGTAAGGGCCTCTTAAAATGTTCAACTAGCACGTTTTCTCTGTGTGTTTCGATGACTTGGTCAACATACTGTTTTATCATATTTATGAACTCTGTTGAGAGCGATTGAGTTTCTTTCAGCTAGAGGGTGGCTATGTGATTACTGCATTAATATTTGCTACTCCATAAGTTGTTCATCAGGTTAACAAGCAATGGGCTCATTAATAATTGATGCAGAGAAGGTATTCTTTTCCAACATTGCATAATAAGACCATGAGCTTGACAAGTGGGATATTTATAGTACTGGGGCCGTATCCATAAAGAAACTCAGGTTTTTGAGACAGCAAGCTGAGCTGGCCGTCTTAACCGTATCCAAGAAGAATCTTAAGTCTCCTAGCTTGCTCAACTCTGTGGTCTATTTCACGTACGTAACTTAGTCGACTAACACGCTTAGCCGACTATGGTTAGCCGACTATCCAACTAAATTGCGTTTCACGAACAACTTAGTCGACTATCCGTAGTCGACTAAGCTTAGCCTGCTACGGAGCTGGCTAAGGTTTTGTTTAGTCGACTAAGGCATAAAAAGCAGACGATTTTTGTTAAAACCAATCCAACGTTACAATGGCAGCTCCACCAATAATACGAGAAGGATACAGAAGAGCGATGCGGCGGGAAAGGATTTTTCATGACAGGGAAAATCCCACAGAAGTATTCAACGATCAACAGCTGTATACTCGCTATCGTTTTAATCGAAGGAACATTTTTTTCCTGCTGGGTTTGATTAAGGATCGAATAGATCATACTACGCGCCGTGCCATGGCTTTGCCTGGACTGCTTCAACTTCTTATTTGTCTTCGATTCCTTGGATGTGGATCGTTCTTAATCGTTGTCGGGGATGCCATGCCAGATCAACAACCTGGGTCAGCTTTGTATCGGCACTGTCGACCCCCGCATCTATTCCGGCAAGAACTGGCCGCCCTTGCAAGGCTACCAAAACCGCCTCCTCGGATGCCGACGGCTCAGCACCCTGCATGCCCCCTCCGGTCGGTGGGTGTTTAGATAGATATGCCTTCCTTTTGGCTTGGAAAAAAACACATTATTTGGCTTGTATTATAGGCAGATCACTAGAGCGCTCTAGCCTCTACTCAAGTAAATGGAATATGATTGTACGATATTTTTGTATTTTTTCTTTACTTCTTCCCATGTTCGATGGGACTGAGTGAAGTTGCTAAAATAACGTATGAAAAAGAGTTTAGGCTGGAGTGTTTAATGAATAATCAGTAAATAATTTCTTAATATATCGAAAATTATTTATTCAAATCGCGGTTTTCTTACCTGTTCAGTTCCTTGGTCGCTTTTATCCAAGCATTTCGCTTGGTTTTAGTAGTTACTGAGGGGGAAAATTTCCCTTCAATCACCGCCTTTCTTTTCTCAACTTCATTTACTAAAAAAATCTCTTCGTTTGCTGAAAAAATGCGACGTCTCTCCATTGCAGCTTGAAAAATTAGAGTGCCACCAACAGACGACAACAAATTAGGGAATCCCTGGATTTCCCGGGGAATCCCCATAGCAAAGAAGAAAAAAGCGCGTAGTTGGCTAAGCCTAGTCGACTAAGTTTAGTCGACTACCGAAATCGTTTGTGAAACGCTTTAGTCGACTACGAACTTAGCCGTCTAAACTTAGTCGACTACGGTAGGATAGTCGGCTACGGACTTAGCCGGGTACGTGAAATAGGCCACTGAGTCAGCTAGGTAGCTGACTTAAGTTTGCTAGTTCAAACTTAAAAATGGCGGTCCAACGTTAATATTTCCTGGAAAATGCTTTCACAGATATGAATAAGAACGTATGTTCCTAAAATGAACCAAAACATAAGCAGCCGTTTGTGATTTATGACACACTAATTTTTATCGGGATATTTAAATTATTCACGCCGCAAGCTGTTTTCGTAAAAACGAAGCGGGGAATTCTTCGCAAACGCTTTGCACAGTGTTTTGTTGGTCTACCAAAGAGCGAGTTTGCTTACAGTAGATTTGAATTAGGAATGGTTTGTTGAATGCTCATAGTGGGTGGGAGTTTCTATATCAATAACGCAATTATTCACGATTTGTCATGTTACAGTAAATTTTCTTTAACTTCACAATAAGAACAACGGCGCCAAGATTCACATTTCGTATCATTGAATATTAGGAAAGCAGGCACCAAGCCTACAAGTCTATGAATCCACTTCATGACAACATAGCAGATGTTGAAAGTGCCCCCAAAGCACACCAACAACAAGGGTTATTTTGCGATAAAAATCTCCGTTTTATGCGTCAAAGACAAAGAAACGTCATAGACTAATGACGCGCAGTGACCCAGTAAGGCGCGAATTCCAACGGACTGTCAAACAATAAAACTCAACAAGGATTGTTTATATTTATGGCGGAATAATAATGTTAATAGTGCAAGCATGGTTGATGGAATTATTTCCCTATCGTGTGGATTAGCCGTGATTATATTTCCGATTATAAGACCTAGTAAGTGTATAAATCGTCTTCATAAGGAACAGTGGTTCATCGTGCCGTTGGCGTTGTGAACTTGTGTTCACGTTCATGGATAACAATGCCGTAGATTGGAGTGCTGAGAATATGTGTTATTGAATTTGAAACTCGTGGCCAAGGGCTGCTCCGTATATTATACTTGATATCATATAATAGTGTACAGTCTGATTGAATAAAGGTGAGTGACACATTCATAAACAACCGGTTTTAAGGCTATTTCTTTTTTACTTTGTTTTGATAAACGATAACGACGGTCGGTCTAGACTATATCATATAAAAGTGTCAGACTAGACTACTTCATTTCCGTCGTCTAAATCGATCATTCTTCGCCATTTTATTCCATTTTCTGTCACATAATAACATATTGTTCCCTTTTCCTGTAAGACACAAACTATGATCGCGATGGTACATGTGTGAAATTATAGCCGCTAATCTTTTTGGGCTGTTTGCCAGCCCTGAGCTCGCTAAATATTGACTTTGTGGATACGCCTGAGTTCGCGGACTCAGCTTAGCACGCCAACTCAAGTTAAGACGACTCAAGTTAAGATTCTTTATGGATACGGCCTCTGGTCACAGCGACACCAAACAGACAGTGTGGCGGTCCATTATTCCGTGACACACCGTAGATAACGTATTCACATCCATTTTGAAGAAATTGCACCTATACACGACTGCTCCACCTACTGCCAACAAACACATGTGTATATATATACATGAATATCTGCTGTCGACTATCACTTTATCAACTGTCGAACAAGATGCCAATGATTTTGAAGGTCTAACCTTAACAAAACTTGTCATGGTTTCTAACATTTGCTCCATAGCAACGTCTACTTAATGGATCTCTGGATTCCTGAGATTGTGAGAACAATAAGTACACAAAAAATGGCTCTTTGGCTTAGTGAAGGTCTGTTTCGCCGCGCTTGTTATGTGATACTCCAAATACCACCCGCACAAGACTTAGAAGAGAAATTCGACCAATCTTCAGCAACCATTCACGAGTTCTCAGTGATAAGACACTTACTTGCAAAATCACTTCCCAGAGGACCCGCCCCTAACTAAGGCACTGATAAACAAACGTTCAGCTCTTCAGCGTAAAATTCAATATATATCAGGACCGTTACTAAGTGCGAGAATTTATATTTCAGTTCTTACGCAGTGTGTGCATGCTAGCAGGCGCACAATGGCGTTGTCATTTGATTTCTTTGTGGCTTTCGAGGTATTTGGAACCAGTTGTCAGGGTGGGACTTAATATTTGTAGCTCAACAATATCAAGTAGGATCTTGCTTTTTGTCTGAGTATCATTATCACGTTAGAATCAATACATTAGGGTATTTCCCTATCAAAATAAGACAAGGGAACAATTCATCACCGAAATTCAGCGTTCGGTTAAACCTGTTCTGCTATAGACTCATTTTGTTCCTCTGTATAATCTTTCACTCAACAGTGGCCAAGTGCAAGAATCAGCCATATAGATTAAAACTGAGTAAGTGTGGTATACTGTCCATGCCAATAAACTCATTAGACAGTCGAATGAATATGTGTATATGTTCGTCAGTCTAGAAACGAGTGTAACTGAGAAGATAGCCACCACCATAGCCGCTATGGATCTGCTAATTACTGCAATGATAGATGCAGTGGTAACTCATACCAACGACGAGTGGGTCACTGGAAGATACAGATCTTCTCTGGAAGGTTACGATTTTAACAGTTTGCAACAAGGAACATTACTAAGGCGCCCTTAAACTAGCCACCGGGAAATATCAATGAGTCCCAGAGGCAGATTTTGTAATCCAAGTTGTCCATCAAATTGTGACAGCTACTGCCATTGTCGGCGCAATTTAAAGCTACATTGGAGTGTCCCCAGGGCAGTCAGAGAGGGTGGAGAGGAGGGATGTGTCAGAACGGGGGTGAGTTAGCCACGTTATGTCACTTGGGGAACCTGTTTAGAGGGCACCTTTATCACCTGCAACTTCCAGCGTTTGGCGTGACAAAATTCTTTTCACAGTGTGGTTTTCAGCTACAAAATATGACTTCTACTGTTGTGGGTTTAATATGGAGACTTTAGAGCATACTGTTTCCAATAAGGTATTGTTAGGGAATCAGTTTGAAAAATTATGCGAATTGTTCCATCAACTGCAACGCCGATCACAACCACAACACCGACAACAGCGCTAACAACAGCACCAACAACAACACCTACAACGCCGATCATAACACCAACCACAGCACCAATCAAAACCACAACACCACCAACCACAACGCAAATGACAATTATGGAATCTTCGCCACCAACACAAACTCAACTGCCATAAACTACACGGATCGCAACAACCAGCCCAACTTCATCTGCTAAGATGATTGACATCATTGCGGGTAATAATCATAAAGGTTTCATATGAAGTAAGGGAAGCCTCCTTCCCTATACGCACAGCCTTACTAGGCACGTATATGTTGCGGCAACTTAGCTTATGATATTCACAACTTTATGGTGTTTCCGAAACTCTCAGTATAAAATACCATTGATTGCAAGAGATTATTATTAACTTGATCTGACAATAATACTAATGAAAATTGGTTGGTTCCTTTTGATGATTTATGGATCCCAGCGGCTCTGGAACGGCTCTTTGAACCACTAGCCGGGGTGTCTTGAACGTGGCACAGCTTGTGATGAGTAATACCAAATTTCCAAGTTACCACTTTGCCAATTTATGTTGCTTCATCAGTCGTCTTATGGTGTTTGATGGCTGGGGTTGTTGGTGCGATAGCAATTATATCAGTGTATTAACTTTATATCGTAGGATATCGGTAGTTTAGGCAAAGATGCTATCTATTGGCAATAATTTAAAAACAAATCCTTTCATACATCATTGTCTGTTCCCAGGAATTGGAATGGAAACTGCATTCACAATTCTAGGTCGTCAAACACCGTAGTGGACGTGGTGGAGGTGGACAACTTCCCAATATGCACAGCCTTACTAGGCACGTATATGTTGCGGTAACTTAGCTTATGATATTTACAACTTTATGGCACTTTTATTGCATGCAAATGAAAGCGACCAAACAAAGACAGCTAATATTTTCCTTTGAATGAGGAAGTAAGTCGATTCTTTTGCGACACCGCTCTTAAATGAAATAATTTGCAATGGTTGTCGGTTTTGCCATTGCGCCCTGTGCTTTGCTGCCCAATGTGAATATGCAATGACCCAATCGATCGGCGATAGATAACCGTACTATGGTCACACAAGGAGCCTCAGAGTTCAGTAAGAGTTGGTACTCTGTAAGAGAGAGGAGAGAGAGAGAGAGAGAGAGAGAGAGAGAGAGAGAGAGAGAGAGAGAGAGAGAGAGAGAGAGAGAGAGAGAGAGAGAGAGATAGAGAGAGATACGATCAAAAAAGTCGTCGCCGCGCGGCTGGAGTACACACAAGAGCGATTTTTGAGCTTTGACGCTGGAACACTGCCGAGGCAAATAGCTTGTTTGCGGCGATTCCCTTTATCAGGCGTTGAGGTTTTGAATATACTGCTTTACCTTGGAGTAAAATCTAAGTGTTATCATTCGTGTCCGGACCTCCATTTCAGAAAACAAAATCTATGTCTGAAGCCGAGTCACTCAAACAAACTGCGCCAACGCTATTGCCTGGACAACCTTTTGTTATTCCTAGAGGATGTTACTAACATGTTAGATACTGTGGATCCTGAAGATGCTATTTATTTGTACTTTAAAAAACGTGTTATTAAAAATGAGATTCACAAACGATGCAAATCTAACAACCTTACACTGTGGAAATGATTGGCAAACACTTAACATCACTCGGAAAAACAAGCATTTTAAATACCGAATCGGCGATTAAACTCTAGGGAATGTGTCAGAGGAAAGGGAGATGTGCGCTATATTTGATCAGTCATTTCAATCGTTCTAACAATGCAGTGCAGCAGAAGTAACGGGTAACAATTTCCTTGATGATCTGGCGGAAGTTAACTAATCACACAAAGGGAAGTGTTATCGATCTTATTGAGGCACTTGTTATGCCCCATCTGGAATGTACAGTCCAGGCGTGGTCACCATACCACCAACGTGATACAGATGTATTACAAAGTAAACAAAGGCGTGTTACTAAGCTCCTAGTTAAAATGTTTAGGTTACGGGCTTATTAGGGCTGACATCTCTTGCAAAGCGGTGTCTCTGTTTGGATCTCAATCAGGTATGCAAAAAGATAAATGGATTACATAATATTAGTATCTATGTGCGACCTTTTTCAGCTTCACAGTGCTGAGAAACCTATGGCCAGGACAGAATTAAGAAATATCAGCTTTTTCAATCGCATTGTGACCCCTTGAAATTATTTACCAGTCAAGGTAGCTTCAGCCACATCACAGAACACTTTTAAAAACCAACTCCATATGTATTTTAAGAACCAAATGTTTCAGTAATGTCTTAACCCGACTGCATTGTTGGTCAATTGATGATGACCGTTGGCAAGGCACGTATTGACCTAACGGTCTTTTTGTCCTGGCCACCCATCACTATGAGGTATTAGTAAGTGGTTGTAAACAGTATACATGTTTCAGCCATGGCTATCTAGCTTTGGACCTCTGATCGACCGCGGCTATGCGTTATTACCAGGCTACCATGCCATTAGCGTTCATTTGACACAACTTGTTAAATCTGAGTTCTCATTACTTTCCACAATTGTCAAAAGAGACGACATTTGTATTATGACCGCCAACTAAAAAATGAACTTGGTGAAACAGTACATATTAATGTTATTTATTTTTCAACATATCTTAGGTACATGGAAACATTAACCCATAACCAATTTATACAGAATGTCACAGAAACGTCGAGAAAGAAAGGTCCGCCGAACGCTTAGCGGAGAAGCTAAATGTAGCACAAATCATCGACACATTTGTCAATACGAGATAAAGATAACCATAGGCTTGAGAGCATCTCATGAAGCTAAAAAACCGCGGGACTGGAGAGAGTCAGTAATTTCCCTGCACAAATTCTTTGAAGGGACACTGAACTTAAGGGTAACACTGAGGCTCCCCACGGCTTAATAAAATACAAATAGTAATTATCATGATGCACTTCAGGTGCGAATTGTAAAAAGTAATTATGGGTATAGTCCCCACGGCTGATAATAACAAGATCTGTTGAAATAGATTTGCAAATTCCAGAACATGATGCATGGCGATCACGGATGTCGACGGCGACAATTATATCGACAGTAACAAAGGTATAAATATTATTTGAAAAAGCTGATACTGAACTTGTATTATGTGACCCTACTAATTTCGACGCCGCCTTTCATTGATGGATCATCAAAGTTGCGATGCCACAAGATCGGTCTCACAATTCACCATGTTGTCTTGCTGTAGTCATTAACAACCACGTTTTTTAATGTCTCATCACATACCAAGAAGCATATTTCATAAAATATAAACAAAAATATCGAATAGTCATCGTCTTCTCAGATATTCCGTAGTCCTCCACTATAATGGCTTACATCATCGTTCTCCTCTAGGTCGCCCGTCTCTGACTCCTGCTCATCTTCGTCGCTATATTGACTCTGTTGGCTATCGACCTCACTCTGTAGGTTGGTATGCCGATTGTATCTGGTGCTTTCCGGGCTCGTTGCTTTGATCTCTGGGGCACCTGTATCGCAATCCGTCTCCTCCTTGGCAATATCCTGGTCTTCTTTGTAAATATCTTGGTCTTCCTCGCCGCTAACTGTATCCTCTCTCTTCTCTGACAGTGCATCAGCTTTCATATCTCGCCCCTCACAATCTGCACCCTCTTTACCTCTTTCCTGGCTATCTTCATTGTGGCTACTACCTTGGTCGAATAACTGTATCCCTGTTTCACCCTTTTCTTCCTCTCTTTGCTCCATTGTTGACTTTGTACCCCATTGCTGCTCACCTTTACCGGGAGAGCATACAGGTCGCCATCTTTGCTTATCTTATAATGAATGCCATTCATCGGAATCTCATCACTTCATGAAGTTCGAGTGCCATTCATATAAGGATTATGTATCACGGAATCGTCATAAGCTGTCATCGCCGCAACGGATTGCATCTCATTAGATGTAAAGTCAGGCACGTCTTCATAAGGACTCCGTGTAAGCGGTAATCCTGTAGCTACAATAGAGGAAGTGGTGTACTCTGTTTTGCTGGAGCTATCCCCCACGGCTTCATTTCTCTTTTTCCTCTTCCTTCTAACGCAAGGAATTATATTTATATCGTAATGATCAGATGAAGAACAATTTCAACAATTATTTTTGAACAATTAAATAATATAGAAAAGCGACAAGAAATAATTTGTCGTAGTAAAATGAGTTGCTATATATCTTACATACTTACTCTATAACTAAGGCACATATTATGATGGCGACAATGATGATGACGCCAAGGCACACACCGATGACCGCTAAATAGACTGAAGAAAACCACAGGTAACCTTCATATTGTGCCCATATGCAGAATGGCTGCGAACACTCTACCTCTTCGAATAACATCACACCAGCATCAATTGAAATGAAGATTCCAGCACTTGTATGATTGTTTGATTCTTTCGATACAAGAAAGACGTAAATTGAGTCAGCGTTAACAAATGATTTATGATTAAAGAAAGACCTACACCACCATGGATGCCGGTTGTCCTTTGATGTCATTGGCACTACTGCTGACAGAGTCGCTGATGTTGTGGTCATGAAAGAGTATGTGACAAAAACACATATATTAACAGGTCTCTTAGATGCTATGTTGGTGGCTGAAGTAATTATACAATTAATTGATAAATACAAACACATACGATGTTCTTGCCCGTTGACTGTAAAATCCATTGTTGGCGCCACAGTTGACATAATCGCTGGTATTTTGGTCATAAAGGAATATGTGGGGAAAAACACACATATTAACAGGCCACTAACATTCAGTGTGGGTGGTAGCAGTAATAATATATCTTGCTTAATTTTGCACAAAAATGAGCTTAATGTAATCTATGCTAACAACCGGCATGGATTTATGAAAATGCATACGCAATGGATGGCCGTTGCCTGTAGAATCCATTGTAGGCGCAGCTGTTGACGGATTCTGTGTAGCTGTGGTGATTAAGGAGACTGAACAGAGAACACCAATCACTACAGATGATGAGTTAAATTAACCATTACCACTCAAGCATGGTAACAACATAGCAAGTTAATTCTCTGCACACTTCACGGTCTCTGTATCACGACAACTCCACTTGGCGCCACAACAAAATATCAAAACTCATTCACAATATTGCTCGGCTTCTGACAATTGGTACCAAGCAGCAGTTAAATATGTTAATGTAACTCAATGTTGTTATGGTCCATGAAGTCACAATCAATATCCAATAGCGCTTTTTTACTTGCAAAGAAAGAAATGAGCCCATTACAAACCATGCTTACCAGATTCGCATACATAAGCATATGCGCCACCCGTACACGGCACTGACAACCACATGCTATCTATCAGGTTCACCACAGCACAGTCGTTATTATCTATGGGATGTGCAGGTGCCCAGTTACTGAAGATCATCTCCCCCACGCTTGCGTCTGCATCAATACGATATATATTCTTTTGCTACTGAATGATGATGATGTTATCAGTCACAACATGTAGTGAATGTGATGTCATTTTGCTCGTAGTACACCCACTAACATCTAATTACCGTCGCCATGTTGCCAATTCCACATCGCATTCGAGGCCCCCATCCATAACTTGAGTGTTGTAGCGCCCAAAAGCTTGGCGGTGATGTTTATGGCATCATTGAGGATGATTTGCGGTGCAAGCAGATCGCCACCATGATGTGTTCTGCAGTAAGAGCGAGCTCCATACCAACTTGCCCCAGTGCTGTTCACCATAATGTAACACGTGCCAATCTCAACGCATCCCCCCGAAAATATTGTGATACCATCAAAACTTACAAAGCAAATAGAAAATACCATGGCCTTACCAGCTGTGTGATATGAAAAACGTTTGCTTTTCAATATATATTGATAACAATGGCCAGGATGTGAAGGCCGTTTCATAATGAGCTCATCTAATTGCAATAAACAATAAGAAAATCAGAAACTAAACCGTAGGTATCATTTGATTCCAAGGCTGAGCTACAGAAAAAGCCATGCTTCGCTGTACATGGTTCAGCAGCAAACCCATGGGCGGATACAAATATTAAGCAGGAAGGAAATGAGCTGTTGGCCAATGTGGCAAGCAGGCGGTCGTCTGTCGTTACGGACTCGTTAACCGATCTCCACTCATACCCCATGTTAACATCGTGTGATAACATCAGACTGATCCAGGCGAATCCGTCTGACGATGAATTCACGAGTGACGAGACTTCCTGGTTGTTAATTGAGGCCAAGTAAGAATCTCTAGCTCTACACCACCTACTCGCGTTACCTCTATCAGTTTCGCCGTCGTGATATACAGTAAAACAACGTGTTTTGTTGGATTCTTCCACACAGCCGAGAAATTTTGAGTTACTTATGCCTAAGAGCGGCTTTAATAGAACCGCAATGAAGTCTGAAACACGCGTTAATCATTGTGTTAGCAGATGATTCATTTTAGGTAAATGATTCTATGATCTGCAAATGTTAACTAAAGACCAGTATGGACACATATGTTAGTATAACGTTCATCTGAGGCTCAGCTACTTAGGTGGTGAAATCCCCAGAAGTGTGTTGGTCTCCGCCTGTATGGCTATCTAAGAAAGGTAGGTACACATTTAGAATACTCGGTGGAGTCTTAAAGATCAGCTTGGCTTCTATCACCATACTTATTAAAGCGTAACCGATGGTGCAGGGCGCTGATATACGCAGGGCTATTTGGCGAATCATGCTTTATATGTATAAATGTCGGACAGTTAAAATTTATTGGGTCTTTTTAAAAACTTCTCCCTCATAACCGCTGATATGTAACGTAGCTATTTTTACGATGCGATCGCGGCGTAATATCCGTCCAATAAGATTGCTAATTACCAAATGATATATGCTGTTGCAGATAAAATGAGTTTTTAATTCGATTTTGTACAGTTGGTTCAGTGTTGACATTGCCTTGGTGGTGCGTTTGTTTCTGCGAAATATCTGATCGGCGTCAGAGTTAGGCGAGTTGAGGTCTATATAGGACAGAACCTCAAAATGAACCAGCAGCACAGTTACCAGATCCATTATACCAGAAACTTACCTTATTTCAGACCACAATTGTTAATTTTGTGTTTTTATTACTTTAGTGTGTATAGAAGCTACAACAAGATATCATGACAGCAGAACCTGTGGACAAAATGCATGCTCCAATGGCGAGTGATACCAACTCGGTCTTTATTAACAACCAGGAATTATAGACGCTTTAGAAAAATACAAATGCGGACGAACTCTTATCGGCCTGGTGTACGCAATGGAAGTAAACACACGGGGTTTGTAGAGTAAACATCGTGTGGCGATACTGAGCAAGTCCATTTCCATGTTGAACTGGCTGCTTACTTATTTGGCCATTACCGTATTATATGAATTACAACATTGTTCATTGGCCGTTGGTAGCCTAACAAACCAACGGTCGATCGGGTACTCCCTTGTCAAGAGGGAGCGCAAGCTCCACTTGGTTCAAAAGAGCTAGTCGTTGGGAGTGATGAAGGCAGTGTCGTCATGATCTCATCAACGCCTTTGGAGTGTATAGGGAAATTCAGTAGGTTTAATGATTTATTTGAAAAAGAAAATGATATCTTAATGCAGTATTCATCATATAATTTAACCAAATCAATCCACTCTATTCAAATGCTGCTTATACATATCACTTATCATTTTTTTTATTTACAAGGTGATGCATATAATAACAACCAAAAGATATTATATATTGGGGGTTTACGTCATTTCAAAAACCAAGTGATATTGCGACGCCTTGGGTCAGGGTGCGTTATGCGGTAGTTACAGAACACCCCTGAAGTGCCACATGGTAAGTCACGTGGTAGGTCTCACTTTTGAATCAAACCACCAAACTTTGGGCGTTAAAGCACTTATCCACCTGGACCGACCAATAATTATTAAGTGGAGGAGTGAGATAACGCCAAACAAATGATGATGATGGTGTAGACAGTGACGCTGGTGAGGTCACATAGTGCAGGATATTTAACTAACGCAATTATCCATGGTCGTGCAAATTAAGTTTGCGCACCTACATCCCTGCACATATAGCGCATGCTTTCATGCATAACAGCATGAAATTGCCACACAGGTTCACAGCTGTTATCGTATATAATGGTAGCCTTCAAATGCTGGCTATTTCCATACTTAGCATGCAAATATTCTCTGCTGACCGATTTTATATGCCGCGTAATTACAGAGACGTTTGTAGGTAATCGCACCTGCTGCATGTTGGAGAACCACACTGTTGCTAGAAGGTATGGAGCTCGCTATCACAGTCAAACAACATCATGGTAGAAATTTGCTCGCACCGGACGTGAACATTACAAGTGATATTAACAGTACAGCTAGTAGGTTGGCTAATGCAGGGAACAAGATATGAATGGGAGACGTCAATGCAGTTTTGAAATGGCAACAAAGATGGCCGTTATTGACCACTACCAGTAGCCACATAATTTATCACTATATCTGTTTTCTTATAGCTGCCAGCAACACACAGGGTTAAATATACTTTGTTAACAGGTAAAGAGACAGATATGTTGTTCCTTAAATGGGTACAAGACACACCAGCCACGACCACGATTACGCCGTGGTCAACTTGATGGATGACATCTGGTTGTCTGTGCCGTGTGCCTGCTAATTAATATGTGTTAGTCTGTTTCAGATTGGGAGAATGTTGCTACATACAGTATCTTGAATATCTGGCATGTTGGATGTGGTTTTAATTGTATGCTGCCATAATGTTTACTTTATTCACATGTTTAGGATATGTCTCCCTTATGTGATTTTGCTAGCAACAATTGTGGACCTAAATCAGCATTAAAAGTTAACTGATCCAAATTGGAATTAGAAAGTTAATTATTTGCCCTGATGCGTTTGTATTATCTTCAGTCAGTTCAATAGTTGTCGATACATTGTACACCACATAATTGATTCCCAATGACATTGGTTACTAAATGATACCATAACACACCTGTTGTCATGTTCGTGCTCTGTATTGCACGGTACAGGCCTCATCATTGTCGTTGCTATTATGCTGGTCATCATGTGGAAAAGGTCGGAGAATGATTGCATGAACCGTACAGCTTTTATGCGATGTGTTAACTCGAGTGTGTTTCTCCTATTGCTCTTCAACAAAAGATTGCTATTTGCGCGATCACAATTACTGGTAATTACCTACATAGGCATGTTTTAAATTCTTATATTTCAATCAAGAAGCGATGTAAATTCCTCATGCTTAATGTGTACCGTTCGTCTTAGAGCATTTAATCTAGCAGTAGTCTTTGTTGAAATTATATTTTGTTTTTCCAGGCAAAGATGCAATTTAGGGTTTATTGTCGTAATCAAAACCTGGAGTCAAGCCAAACTCTGTTGAGTCGCGCTACCAGGGTGGGAAAGAAACATAAACTTGATGAAGACTACGACAATGAGAATGCAAATTGCTGTGAACTATTGCATATAAATATGAACAAATTAATACCCAAAAACGGTTCAGCCCAAAAAGCACACTCATCCAATAATACTTTTCATAAAATGGTGCGAAAATATACGAGAATGATAACGAATATACAGCCCTTTGCCTGCATGTGATATATATAGTATGTACGCTATCCTTGACCTACGTAGTCAATTAAAGAGTGGTTTGGCAGGTAGTAATAAGATAAACTACGTCGTTAAAGTGCAAGTTTATGTGATGAGCTTGCATCGCTGTAACAGTTATAAAACGCTGATTAAAATTGACGGTCGAGTCACTTATTCATAATGACTACTAGATTAAAATACTGATGTTTAGAATCTGATAATGTTAGGCTGGTGTTGCGGCAGGCAAGTGTTGACATGATGTGTTTAATAACGTGAGAATAGGAACGGGCATGACGTGCTGAAAGTATGATGCGATTCTTCTGTGCGAGTGAAGTTATTGTTTACATTGAGATCTATATGCAATGTGTATAATCGCCAACGGCTGATAAACAATCTAATGGGAGTAGTCTATCATATATTTTAGTGTCTTGTCGGTAACTGTTGGTGACTCAGTGGTATATATCAGGTTCGCAAAGTTCAAGTAGTACCTAAGCGATACATCACGAAAGTATTGAGAAAGTGACACCGTCGGTACTGAGTCAAGTTTATCGACTGCCAGTGCAGGTATTTGTATTAATTTATGATGAACATTGCAGATTATTTAGGCACATAGAATTTATAGTCTCATAAGCACAGTACCAATCATACAAATGTAGCGTCATGCAAATAGTTTTACCCTACCGTCTGTCGCAGTGTTGAATGACATATTACAATAGACAGGGGGAATTTCCATAGTTTTAGCAGACCAGTTTTTCCTTCGGGCATTGCAGCTATAACAGGGAGCAGAAACGTTTAAGGACGATATTATGATAGTCGTTAAGATAAAAATGTTCATTCTGTAAATCTGTCACAGGTTAAATGTCATGGCTAAATTTGTTAAAAGCCAATAGCAATCTGCAAAAGCAAACCCTGATATCAACTGACAGGTACAATGATACGGCCAGATTACACTGTTATAGAAGCGATCAAGACTTATGTAACAAATAATATGGAACTTCTTGAGAACGCACTGAGAACTCATTACCCCAGCCGTGATCCTCTTTATATAGTCCAACTATGGAACATTCTCAACATTTTTACAGGTATTAATACAATGATGAGTAAACAAAATGCTATGATTACACCACACTGACAACCAGCAAACCAAACGTTATGATTACGCTATGTAGATATGAGACAAAGTCATAATGTGTACATGAATCCATCAAAGCAATTAACATGCCACAGTCATCTAGAACCTTTCATCATCGAACAAGTAACGTGTATTGCTGATGTGTTTTTATATATTGGCTTTCTATAGTGCTATCACGTCAACCAATCTGTCGATTAACTACCCCGCGCCCCGCCGCATGTCACTTTGATTCAGCAGTATGAATTCATGGGATCCTGTATTATTACCCCAAGAATGTACCTCAGTGTATCAGTAGGCGTATATTGAATCGAGCATGGGATAATGACGCATCTATTCATGATTAGAATAGAGCGTGAAGTAAATCGTATGTTGCTGTTATATATACATATACGCATTTATCTTTGATTGTCTTGCATTATATCTGTTGGAAAGATCTGTGACTTTCAAAAATAGTTGAAAGTCGCAAGTTTTGTGAAGCCGCATCGGTCTACGTTTAAATAGCCACTTTGGAATGCTAAGGGTATTTCGACTTCTTCTAACCAGGGACTACAGGGCTTCTATCAGCTAAAACTGATCAATTTAGTGAACCTGAACATTCCATCACAAAGGACCTTCAACTTGCACTTTAAAAATTGACATTCATGCAGCTGCACTAATTCCTGGGTCGTAGGTCTTTGACCTGGCGCAATGTGTCGACCGATGTATTAAGCAGAACTGGCCTCGTAAGACCTTGGCAACCTCCCTTTAAACCAATGATCACTTCATGGATTAAGCGCTGTTGATAGAGCAGACATTTCATTTGGTGTGCAGTTGGGTGGCTATTTGGCGAACTGAAGTGTAATAACAACTAAGCACAAAGATCAACTGACAAATAGCACGACCGCTTACCAGACTATGGTGCTATGTGGCTTGCGCCGCCCTATGTATGTGTTCACAAGTAGAGCCTTAACCGTGAATTATCAAAAGTGATGTTCACCACAACAGTAAGCCTCAAGTGTTCTACGCGCAATTAGATCATGTTCAAATTAGATCTAAATTTTTATTGCTGCGTAAATTGATGCATAGCTGTTGAAATAATTAGGCCTTAAATTGCTTATATGAAAATGTTTAAATCACGTTTTCATAAGAAGACATGAATCATGGTAACGTAACAAGCAAGTTGTGATTGATGGAACATGATGTTTTATGATTTAAGGACGTCGTTGTAAGTATTGCCATGAAGGCTAATTGACAGACTGCGTGAGCACCCTATATTCGTACATGACCCCTCTTGTGTTGATCGCTCGCTACCAGCTTATAAACAGCATGATCTCTGGAACTGTGTTCTAACAATCAGATGACGTTTAATTATGTTAAGCGTCAAATATATAGTCTGATGTAGACAGGTTATCAATAACTAGCCCAATGTAGCCAGACCCACCCTCTGTCCATCTCCCTCTGTCCGTTCGTTAATTTATCGTCAGTTAGCATTGACAACGAGAATTTAATGAGATTACATAGTGGAGCAACAAAAATGTATTGCATGAATGAGCTAGTTCTACACCATGAATCTCCCTGATGTTTCTTTGTATCCTGTGCACTATTTGTTTCTCATGGTGGTTATATATCATTCGTGTAATGATTTGATGTTGTACTCCAGTCATCATTTTATACAATGTATCAATGAGACTAACAATTTGCCTCAAGTAGCTACATAAGGAATGAAATAATTGTATTAGAACGCATGATGCTTCCATGCAGATAAAGTGATTATTTTTTCTGTTTTTTCTTTGCCTTAAAATATATAGGTTTTAACTGGACATGATCGCGGGTCGTTAAAAAAACTGCTCGTGATTGTTGTCGTTAGGTCTTTGAATGAAGCATCGGATCGATCGTACAATAACCCATAAAAAGGAGACACATAAGTTTGTTCATCAGAAAACTATCTTTTGAAGTTGGATTGGTGACCAGATAAAGACTCTAACCCCAATGGCGAGTGAGCAGATCGTGTCAGGGGACAATGTGACACTAAACCATGTGCTCGTTTATGTCGCCTTCAGTCCAGACTCGTCGGGTCATGACCTGATCCGTACAGTGTGCAGTGAGTTTTACTCACTTGAAGAGCTACAAAAGGCCAAGGAATGTCTTTGGCAAGTAGATGACTTGGAAGTTCTTCCTTCGTTTGTTCGACGTCGCTACTCAGCAGCGAGGTCAGAAGTTGATGTCATACTTGATGATATATTGACAGGGCCACCCCTGCGGATACGTGCGCCATTAGCATAAAGTGAACGAGTCAACGACATAGAGGGCAGGCTCAAGATGCTCGACGACGTGATGGTCAGCATCCAGCGTATGGAGAGTCGTCTATCTGCTCAAACGTCACGTAACAGCTCGTCATACACTGCCGTCACAGCCACAGCCGTTGCGAAATCTGTTAGCAGTAAACGATTACCTAGTCTGCAACCGCTACCCCCAATTTAGCAGTCGCCTCGCAAAACGATATTTGTGAAAACAAGGTCAATGCGCCTATCGATCGAAGCAATGACGGCTTCAAAACTGTACAAAGACGCAAGAGAACACACGTCAAGAAGAAAGCCCATGTCAAGGGGATTGCTACCTCCAATACTCTGCGGGGAGCACAGTTTTCAATCCGTCCTGTGCAATGTAACAGTGTCAGGTGCATTGCTTGTGTGGTTACTGTAAATTGTGACGGTCGATCTGCTTCAATTTTAGTTAGACATTTGTACATGCCGTGCGATATGTCATCTGCAACTCCATGTAACGTTATATATAATGAAATTCGTAATGATGTCCATTCTATCATCAACGCCAACTCTGATGTGGATTTCGTGGTTCTAGGGGTGACCATAACACTGATTTTAGACGAAGTAGCTCACGAAATACAATTTCAATGAATGCATTCTATGAGCAGCAAGGTTTGAAACCTTGCGAGTCGATTGGGTCAAGTGTCATTGATTTCACCTATGAGAGCGACATGTCTATTGCAAAATCCGTTTTGGATCATTTCAAATAATCTAAAAATAGTCTTAAGATATGCATGTACTTATGACAGGGACAACTTATCTGACCATAGCCCTGTTATCTTTAGTTTGATTGTCCATATTTCAAAGACACTGAAACGTAGCATATCCAGTAAGATTAAGTGGTCTATTGCCGATGAACAAGGCATCAGCAGTTACAAAAGCTACTTGAGCAGTTCTTTGTCAAATGTCATATATTAATGTTTTTACTCATTAACTGCATCGTCAGCAGTAACATCAATGCCAATAGTAAGGAGAAAGTATCTGACCATTCAAGGTTAAACCTTGATGATTGTCAATTTCAGAATATCTGCGTGTAGGTCAAGGAAACCCAGACGAAGAGAATCAGTCGGTTGCCGACGACTATGAACAAAGCACCTACAAATGACTCTGATCTGTTATACTCTGAAGAGTTACTGCATGTGAACGTCTTCTGTCCTCATGGCTTAGTCAGGCCTCAGCTCAACCTGATAGATATCAAAGGGGCTTCCTCCATTGTTTCTTTGCAGGGCTCTTGGCTGCAATACGAGTGAAAGGTGTAAGAGCATGCCTTCTGGGCTCACCTCGCAGTTTATCTGTTGTGTAGCAATACTCATTGCCAATGAAGGTTTATGACATTAGTCGCGGCCAATCAAACAACAACTTAGTTAAACATTCTGTCATAACTTGACTTTAAAATTGTTGTACAATTGCATTATTTATTTATTAATTGGTTACCTTGGTTTAGGGTTGCTTTAATCAGCGAGATTTTTGCATTAAAACAAGATCACTGGCCTCTCACCTATACAATTTCGGACCGTTGGAAAAGTTGGCCTTTCAAACTTGTTAAAATATACATGACCATCTAGGGAATGATTTCGGCATAGTAAAATATCACACAAGAATAATTGATCTTGGAACATCGTTAAATGCGTCTGTTTTAGAGCTTTAGTTTCTGCTTTCAGAGTTATTTGTTATTAAATTTTATTGCGTAATTGCTGTAGGAAATTGGAGCTCTCAGGTATTGCTATTGGTTGGATTTAAAACCTTGATGCCCTGACTACAGGACTGTACGATATTTCATCGTTCAAATGTAACAATAAGAATCTCATCAAAATAAAGGCATTTTTAAAAATAACCGTAAACCTGTCTGTAAAGGATACCCAAAGGTCTTACCAAAAGAGTTCTCTCTTAGTAGTGTTCTTTCATGTTTGCTTTAGGCTACAGGTGCTGGGGCTATACCTTAATGATCCCATCATTGTGACTCCATACTAATTATATAGTGGGTTATGTACACTTTTAGAAAGGAATCATTGTATAGGGATGATAATGGTCTACCCCAAGTGCTGGAACTCTTGGCTATGATCATGATTGTTGATCAGTTTGAACTGCTTTATACTTGTGTATGTCATATTTCGATAGCATATGTACTTTTGTATTTCAGGTTTGCCATGGTATCCTCTTTGTTTGAACCTTCTGTGATGTTCCACGCGTAGCCATTACTCATGTGGTTGGTATACCTGTCACAAGGAAGTCGTTAACTTATATCATAGGGCTACAGGTGAGGCTTTCATCTTTTGAACCACCATCTTTGATGTTGAACACAGCACTAAGTAAGCCTCAAGTGTTTAATGTACAATTAGATCCTGTTTAAACTAGATCTAAATTTGATATGTTGCGTAAATTGATTCATCACTGTTTATGAAGTGATTGGGTATTAAATTGTTAACATAAGTAGACTCGAATCATGGTAATATAACTGCATGTTGGTTGATGTAATAGGATGTTTTATGATTCTTTGTCAGAATCACCATGAAGGCTGAAGATTTAAAGTCTGCATGATTTTTTTGATGGCCAGTTCTTCACTGGAGTGTGCTTTGTCAATGACATGTGGTGTAGTAAGTATAACAGTATTTGCCTTGTCTTGATGCTATGGAGGTTCCCTTGTATTTGTTTGACAAGGACCTATGAATGTAGACTGAAATAAATTTTGTCCTGTGTTCCATTATTGTGGATTTTCATGAAAACATCATTTTTGTCTTGTTAATTGATTATAATTAAATACAGAGAGAAGTTGTCTGTGGTATTGCTGTCATTGATTGAGTAATATATGTTGATGAGGCGTATATTCTCGGTCATTATGATACGAAATTGGGTGTTTAAAGTTTGCTCACTGTTTCAGTTATCTGGCTTGTTATCCAAGTCACTGCAGATAGGAAATAATCCGCTGATACCTCGATGTGTGGCTAATATCATGCAAAGCACTATGGGAAGATTGTTAGACACACCACCACCACAGGACTTCACAAAGCATGTTGGGGCAACATTAGACTTACAACTACAGGAGCAAATAGAGAGTTTAGAACAGCAGATGGTCATGAGGAACATACAACAACAGCCGCAGAGGGTAAACTTGCTGTTTCTAATTAATCCATGGCTAATGATACTATATAAAAACATTATTATTGTTTTCTGTAAGAGGTAAAATTATTATTATTGATAATGTAAGGACAAATTTTAGCTCTGTTGCTCTGTTGTCATATAACATGACTCTGGCATTCGTCCTTCCACTCGTTCATAAATTTTGAGGACTATCAACATACAGGGACCTCTCTTGTGACAGTTAATGTTCACAAACTAAAATTCAGCTCTCTCTTATCTTGGACACCTGAGTACCATTTATTGATTGGAATAAAATCAGCAATCAGAACACCTTCAGCAATATCCTTCAGACCAAGTTGTAAAGACAGATGAGTTAGGTACTCAATGACCTTGACCTTATATTCAAGGTCACGGCCAAAAATAAGGACTCTTTTAATCTGATAAATGCGGGTTGCACATTTAGTCAGTCTTGTAGAAAGTTGGTAGCACCATTTAACATTTAAAGTTTGATGGGACCTTATATTAGAAAGGTTATCAGAGACCTAATGTTTAATCAGGAGTGTGTGAATCTGGTGATTTATTCATGGCATGTTTGTTCCTTCATGACCATTGACCCTGAGGTTAAGTTTTCTTCTAATGCGAGTTAGCAGTCTGTACCTATATATGGACCTTGCGTTGAATGTACCTTGCAAACTTATAGTCATTTCTGTATGACTTCTGGTACTGTGTTCCAACAATCGGACGACTTTTTATAATTTTTAGGGCCCAAAAAGTCTGGCGAGACCGTTGTTTAGACAGGTTATGAATGACCTCTCATATGTGTGTGTGTCGGTGGGTGAATGTGTGCGTACGTGTCACCAAATGCCATTGTTTGAATATTATTTGAGGCTTTTCATTTTCGATTTATACATTGAATGGGCTTTGATTTCTTTGGAAACCATAATATCCGGATGAACCAGGTATTTTATGTGATTATGATTACCCTAGTAAGTTTTGGTATCACCGTTATTTATGATATGTATATTTTATTTCAGTCGATTTAGCAAATCAGAGTACATGTTATGCTGGTCTCCTGAGTAGCTGTAAATGAAACAGTATTTTGTGGTATATCATATCTACTTGTGAACAATATAATATCAAAGTTGATATGAAAGACGGTCGTTGTATGCTTGGGTGATATGAAATACCCATAACCTTGATTTTTAAAGCTAACATAATAAAAGTCAAGGTTTTTCAATTGTTTTATTCAGTATGATATATTTGTAATTGTTGCAGCCCCGGTCCAGCCCCCAAGGAAAGAACAGGTATTTGAAATGAGTTTGTTGTTGTTGTTGTTGTTGTAGACCTTGCTGTGTTTTCAATGACAGTTGTATGAAGTCATCATGTTAAGACTAACTGTGAATATCTCCATATTGATTACACAATGGCAAACTTTTTATCTTTGTAATATTAATATCACCTTGTCTGGGTTAATAGAACGCAAATTATCAAAATGATGTACACTAATCTTGGACTATTGCCTGCACACTTGCAGTATGATCAAATTCAATGCGAGTGTTCTGACCTTGAAATGACCTTTATTATTCCTAGATACAGCAGCTGGCTGACATGGGATTTCAATGAGAGAACATTCTTCGGGCCCTACAGGCTACCAATAACAACGTTGGCATGGCAACAAACCTCCTTCTCCATGATTCCTGACAACAGAATAAATTCGCTTGTTCTGTGAGTTCATTTCCTGACACTTTTCTGCCATGCTTATGCAAGACATTTCATCCTAATATGTAAACATTGACAACGGGAATTTAATGACATCATATATTTGACCAACCAAAAGGTTATTATGAATGAACTGGTTGTACACCATGAATCGCTCCCCATGTTTCTTGTTATCCTGTGCACAAAAATTTATTCATATTGGTTACATATAAAGCGCGTATTTATGTGGTGGTGCACTCCAGTCATCTGCATTCATTCCCATTTAAATGTCATAGAATATATGTTTTATTTTATGTGCTAAACTTTTTGTTTCTTTCATTGATCATCGAATCATGTGGACGTTGCTGGTGCCTTTCTTTTATGTAAATTGTTGTGGATGTACAATAAAAGAGTAATACAAATGATATTCTTTTGTGTTTTACATAACTTAGGAATGACATTGAGATGTACCCTGATGGTGACATTTTTTGAAGCATTGGAATAATCCAAATGGCTTGGCTGCATTAAAGACTTCAATCCCACTGAATTTATTCTAACAAGACCTAGGTATCGCTATGAATTATCCCCTTAATGACTGCAAATATGGTGAGCAATTTGGAACATGAATTACCCCAAATTTCCACAAAGGTAAAAAAATGGAACAATTTGCACTACACCATAACATAAACATATCATTGAAGACTGAACTACTATTAAACACTAAGTATTTGCAGGCATGCTAAAATGGTGAATACTGATAATATGTTTCATTCGCAGAAATTGAGAAATATTGCATTTCATTTTGAATGCATTCAACACTTTTGAGACGAAGCAAGCTAGATTTATATTTAAAAACCATGTTAACAAGAAGCAATCTCCGGAGTTATATGTATATGGCACTTTAAACGTGATTGTATTTCTAATTTCAATAATTATCCTTGCATGCAGAAAAGTTTATTACTATTTACAATGTGATCTGTGCCCAAAAGGAAATATTTCAAATAATTATCAAACATCTGTGATATCTTATCAAAATGTATAATAAGCATATAATGGTGCTATAGTCAATTGACCTCTGAATTGAATGAAACAAACAATTAGTCTAAAGTATGTTTATTAGGAATTGAATATCTGTATTAGAACACACAAGTCATTTAATTTGTTAATCTCTTGTCTTTGCCTTATAGAGCATCAGCTGACCTGATAATTGCTTACTTTCCACACTGTTTGGTTGCACCATAAACATAAATATTTTATCACTTATCTTGCACAATATAAATATCATTGTTAACAATCACAATCCGATCAAACCTCAGAGCAACATCAT
Source organism: Urechis unicinctus (assembly GCA_034190875.2). NCBI lineage: Eukaryota > Metazoa > Annelida > Polychaeta > Xenopneusta > Urechidae > Urechis > Urechis unicinctus. The sequence goes on from CM067348.1 coordinate 12,326,920, forward strand.
ATACTATCCATTTGAGGATGGATTCAATAAATTGTGCATTTACATCGCATTTCACTTTGTATATTGTTTGTCGTTTCATCTATTACATGTCTTACCATTATTTATTGTACAGATCATTCTCTTCTGTGACGAATACCTGGCAACCGAAATCATCACTAGCTTTAACGGGAACAGCATACAAGTTTCCTTGGTCGCTAATCTTGTGCTGTAGGGTTCCTGTCCGTCCAGTATCGTCATTCCGGTTCGTGTCAGTTTGGTCATCTACCGACGATGTCGAGTTACTGGACCCTATAGTACCATGCATCTCACCCTTGTGCTCGTTAAACTCGGGTACATCCTCATAAGGGTTGTGATTTGGCTTGTGTGCAATGTTCTGGTAACCTGCGTTGTCCGTGCCTTCTACATGTTGACTGCCTAGTTCGTAAGCTGTACTATTGCGTGGGGTCAGGTCGTCTTCAGAATCAGATGTCTTTTGCTCAGATTTCTTTCTACTATAGCGACATATGTCACATATTTCATCGATTTTTCATAAAGAACCAATACCACGTCATATAATGGAGATTTGTTGGTTGCCTATTCAATATTGTTCAATTCGTGATCCACTGAATACTACTCACCGCATAGCGACAGCAGCTACAATAATAACGATGATGACGAGTAATCCACCACCTCCACATGCTGCTGCAATAACTACAACAGAGTATCTTATCGGTGTGAGATGAAGATATACCAGATGCAAGGTATTTAGACGAATTGACATGCATCAAATTGATTTTGAAATATGAAGATACACATTCTTGATTCTAATGACAATTTTGTCACATCATTATATGCACAGGTTTTTAATCTTCTAGTGTTTTATCATAGAAATTGAAAGACATATTATTATCAAGACGTGTACTTTGGCATTGGCTCAGTTGTATGGACTTACTGATAATCCTCGGCTCGCCATCGCCCTCCACATCCTCTAGAGGCGAAGTGGTTGATACAAGTGTGGCTGTAATGAAAACGTGTATCATTGTCGGTGAAAACGATGGAAATTAGTACATTTTCTATTATGCGCATAATGAGCTTAAGCATCAAGTACAACAGTGATTATCCACCAAAGCCTGTCCATGGCGTGATTGATATGGGGAAAAGCGGGTACAATTTGGTCATAAAATGTGACATGATTAACGAGCAAAGGGGTTTTTTTGTGCCGGAATGCATGTATATATGTTGTATACTGACAATTTGATACACTTGTGTCGGTTACATCCCTTGTAAGTGTCATTGGAGTTGGGTCAGCAGCGTCGGTCAAGTCTTTGGTAGGCGCAGAAGTTTGGACAAAAGCTTTAGTAGAGACTGTTGCTGTGGTGGAAGTTGGAACGACAGCTTCGGTTGTGATATTACAAGGCATAACTAACACACACACACACACAGAGCATACTAATCAGGGACACCGCCAATGTGACTAAGGTCGGGCTCGGTATATGGGTGATTTATATGTCATATGGTACACTTGCATATGTATACCAAGTCGCTATTATATTTTCCAGCGTGTATACCAACCTAGCTCGCAGATGTAATAACGGCCATCGCCGTTACAGTCAATTGATTCCCATGTACCATCCATCAGGTTGACATCTGCACAGTCGTTACTACCGTTAGGCTGACCTGAAGCCCAGTTACTGTACACTGCTTCACCAAGCACTGAACCTGCGGTGAAGATATTTCTTATGCATGGACCATCAATGCAGCTTATATGATATATGGATATGGATATCGGTAATATAACCCATGCTCAATCATCACACATAAGGCTACATAGGGTAACAATAGTAACTTACCATTTTCTCGATCTTTCCACACCCATGCTCCATTTGCAGCCCCGATCCATACTTTGCCACCAGTGTAATTCAGTGTGTTGTTGAGGTATGCCATTATCGTATTATGATAAGATAAAGCACACCACCACAGCCAGAATACGTTGAATTCGCACATTTATTGCATTATGACTATTTAATTGAAATATATGCCCTCTTTTTGTAATTTCTTAGAAGCAGTTTTACTCAGGAAGATTGATAATGTGAAAAACTAGAAGTCTTATATGATTGAGGTAATATCGATGAATTGCCTCTGGTACAGTCTCTGTCTCGTTGCTTCCTGAGAACGTCCCTATCTTTTTTGGATGCGCCCAATACCCCACATTTTATCCCCCGCCTGAGACTGAAAAGAGGACAAGGGTCTTAATTATTTACGTGTGGAATAAGGGTACGGATATGGATATATTGAAAATACCGGCATAACATTTTTCTCCGCTCAATAACAAACATATTCAATGGCATTCATTATATGCCCTATAACTTGCATTTACAACTGGTGGCTCGAATGAATCGCGGCGAGCTTCGGTCTGAAAGACAGAGGTTTGCAGCCCGGTGGGCAAATTGGTTTAGTGGATGCTGGTACTTATGTAACAATGTCCAAGCGCCACGGTCGTTCTCATCACCTTAAAGGAAGCGATATTAAACCAATGTGCTTCATTTGAATAATGCTGATGTAATTCAATGCTCAGAGAGACAATGTTAACATAATGACTCCTGCTTTTCTAATACAACCGTCATGGAGCAAACTTTGTTTGTGATGCGTCTGCACAATACGTATGTCCCCGTTATGTGTACCTTACATCGCCCAATGCTGTGTAAAGATTTCAAAAATGAAAGACCAATAAATAAGTAATTTTTTTAACATATCTAAATACATATACAAACCGGGTTTGTTTTGGACTTGACACAAGAACGTGTTCTGTTCAGAGCATGCTGTTGATATGAAGCCATTCTGAGTATCAAACGCCACACAGCGGTGGTGTACACCGGACTCCGGTATCATGCTTATCACGGACGAGCTGTCGGTTCTGTTGTTGACGTATGTCGAATTTCCATAGTGTTTATATCTGAGTCGAAACCAGCCTCTTTGGTCGGAAGTCTTGTTCATAATCGAAGACACTTGTTCACTGTCCACCATGGCTAAGTGGGAACCACTGTTGTTACATTGGTCACTTGCGTCAGGTCGATATTGTTCTTCATTATGGAATGTAAAGCATCGGCTTATTCCTCCTTGCACGAAGCACCCGAGTGGATTTGAATCGCCCCCAGCGGCTTGTATATAAAGAAGCAATTTCAAACCAAAGCCTGAAATTAAGAGTATGTATATAAAAAATCTTCAATTCATACAAGGACAGGTGAGATGCGCCACTATGTAACGATATCAGTGTCAAGCATTTACAGCCTTTCATGGACCATTGATGTACGTCGAATAATGACTATTATGTCAATAATGTTACACAGAAGGTGTTAATCATTCACAATACACCCATATATGGTCATACATGACACCTAGCAGGGCTTATTTGTCATAACATACACCGTGGCATACGATGTAAAGACTCACAATATAATCTGCTGTGGGTATATAGCTTCATCGTTTCGTATTCTTGCCATATTTAAGTTGAAATCTCATCGAGCTTCCGCTACGTCGGTCGAGCAATGGCTATAGATGTTCACATATAATCTTCAAACGTAATCCCAACGCTGGATGTTGTTATGGTTGGTGTATGAATATGAATATATTCGGTGTGGGTTAGAAGCGTGCCGAGACCTAACAGTTACAGATCGTCAAGGTTTAACACGATACGCGTGTCAAAGTGAGCACAGTTGACTTTCAATCTATGGGGTAACTTTCATTTGAGACAAGATAGATCCTGCAACTTCTGGTTTCATTTTGACGTGAACGAGTCGCTGATGTTTTCTTTGACATGGTGCGTGCCCCCAGCACGCGACGCGCGATTGAAAAGGCTCCTTCAATTGGTGACGTCTTTTCATGGTTGACTGCATCTACACGACCTGACGAGTAAAACTAGCGCACATGTATTTTTTAAGGCAAATAATTCAACGAAGCGTAATTCAAGACTCGTTTGTTAAATATTTCTATACCCCAGAATGGTTTCTTTTTGATCCGCATACACACTGCCATGCCAAGGCAGTGCATTAGCTAAGGGCGCGATCGCCTCGACTAATAAGAAAACTCCATTATTTCAAAATATCCTGCAATGCGGCAATCTCAAAGCCGTTGGATCAGCAATCCAATGCGCTTTTGTTGATTTTATGGTAGCGCCACATGGCGATGGGTGTGCTTTTGTGTACATTAAATTTCATGTCAGTTTGCGTTTTCATTAAAACAAGAAAACCCCTGTGATAACACTCACTAGGTGTGCTTGATATCAGATGACCCCATAGTCTTGCCATGTTAAAGCTGCATTGCTCAGTGATGGACTTTCTCAAATTGACAAGGAAGCTGGATAATATTCGGACACGTACTAAGTTATCGCACGGCTATATGAGAAAAAGACCGAGTTTTTGTTCTTGAGTTCTGATAGGCTGAGAGGAGGGTGCCATGCGATAAAATGTATTATCATACAATTCTCAACGCAATTGAGTGCCATCGAGTTCCTTTCAGCCATGGGTGGTTATATGATTTCTGCATTAATATCTGCTACTCCATAAGTTGTTCATCAGCTTATCAAGCTGTGGAGTAATTCAACATTAATTCAATGAAGGTATTATTTTCCAAGAATACATAATAAACACCATGAGCTTGACAAGTGGGACATTTACAATACATGGTATACACTGGGCACAGCGACACCAAACAAACAGTGTGGCGGTCCGTGGTCACGTAATACACTGTAGATAATGTATTAATATCCATTTTGCAGCAATAGCACCAGGTGTATGACTGCTCCATCAACTGCCAACAAACGCATGTGTTGATAAATGCGTGTTGACTATCACTGTTGAACAAGATGCCAATGTTTTTTGACGGACTCACCGTAAGACCACTCGTCATTGTTTCTAAAATTTGCTCCACAGCAACGTCTACTTTATGGATTCCTAAATTTATGAGATTGTGAGAACAATAAGTACTTAAATTACTGGCCCTTGTTCTTTTTGTACCCGGATTCTCTACAAGTTGTTCTAAGAGTCTTTTGTAGTTTCTTAGAAACGGGTTGCTGTTCAAAACTCGAAGACTTGTATAATCTGGATAATTTTGGTTTATTGCCTCTGGTACAGTCTTTGTCTCTCCTGGCAAGCTTCTCCCTCATGCCCCCACTGTCCCTTCGTTGATCCCTACACTGGAACTCAACCCTCCCACTCCCCAACCAGATGCATGGACTATCATCTTCAGTAATCATACACGAGTCCTCACTGATAACACACTTGATTGCTGTGCACATCTGCAAAAATATTCCCAGCGTATGGACTACGTCCAAACAGTGGCACCGATAAAAATTCAGCTGTACAGCGAAAAATGCAGTACACGTCAGGACAGTCACTAAGAGCGATAAATTATAATTTAAGTTTTACGGAATATACCTGTTAGCAGGCACGCAATGACGTGTCATTTGTCTTCCTAGTGTATCTTAAGGTATTACATACCAGTTGTCAGGGTAGCATTTTTCAAACAACATGATTTCTGCACACACACACACACACACACACACACACACACACACACACACACACACACACACACACACACACACACACACACACACACACATGCACATATATAAATATATATATATATATATATATATATATATATATATATATATATATATATATATATATATATATATATTGCGTGCCATATATAGACTGTCTCAGTATATTTTCGTGGACAACGTCACTAACATTCATAGACTATCTCAGCATCTAATGCTTACTTTTCGTGCGCCGAGTATTACCCATTGATCACTGCCGCCACGGTGGCCTTTACTCGCATTCATAATAAGCGTCCAAACGTGCCATTGCGTGCACAATCGTCACAATTTTGCACGAACTAACACTATCGTCGACAGTGGCATTGGCATTACAGGTGAGTTAAGCAGGAACTATTTTGTTAAGGTTGGAAAGTTGATACCCCTATACGAGCGATTGGTGGCTTTAGCCGAGACACTTAGAGAGAGAGAGATAGAGAGAGAGAGAGCAATAGAGAGAGAAAGAGAGAGAGAGAGAGAGAGAGAGAGAGAGAGAGAGAGAGACAAGGATGAGAGGGAAAGAGCGAAAGAGAGGTTGAGAGGGCCAATAAGACAATGTGGAAGAGCGAGAGCGAAAGATATTGAGAGATAGATAGAGATATAGAGGGAGAGAGAAAGAGAGAGAGACATGTGGAGCGAGAGAGAAAGAGGGAGAGAGAGATAGTAGTAATATTTTAGCAAGTGCGAGGGTGTAAGGACCAGAGATGACGTCATCGTTCGTACAGAGCTGAACAAGCCAACTCGTTCAAAAGACACCTCTGATATACGAGCAAAAATATCGCCGCCACGCGGCTGGAGTACACACAAGAGCGATAGTTGAGCTCTAACGCCGGAACACTGCCGAAGCAAACAACGTTTTGCAGCGATTCTTTTTTATCAAGGGTTGAGGTATTGAATATGCCGCTTTACCTTGGTGTAACATCTATCTAAGTGTCATCAGTTGTGTCCCAACCGTCATTTTAAAATACAAATCTATGTCTGAAACCGAGTTACTCCAACAAACTGCGCAAACGCTCTTGCTTCAACAACTTTTCGTTATTCCTAGAGGATGTTACTAACATGTCAGATGTTGTGGGTTCTAAAGATGCTATTTATTGGTACTTTCAAAAAGCGTTTGATAAAGTCCTCCACCATCGGTGTACTAGAAAACTTTTATATTAGCATGGATGAATGAATGGCATCAGTGTGTTATCATGGATAAATGATATTCACAAACAAGGTACAAGGAAACATTAAGGCTTTTCAGGAAGACAGGTTACTAACAGTCAGATTTCCACCAATTTATGCAAAATGTCACAGAAACGTCGGAAAAATAAGGTCGGTCGAACGTCCAGTGGAGAAGCTAAATGCAGCAAAAATCAACGACACATTTGTCATTACATATTACCGTAGGCTAGAGAGCATTCCGTGAAGCTGAAAACTGCGGGACAGGAGGGAGTCAGCAATTATGTATTTATTTGGTGTTGCACTCCAGTCATCTTGGGTTGATATGCATTCATTCCCATTAACATGTCATAGAATATATGTTTTATTTTATGTGCTAACCTTAGTTTTGTTTCTTTCATTCATCATCCAATCATGTGGACGTTGCTGGTGCCTTGATTTTATGTAAATTGTTGTGGATGTACAATAACAGAGTAACACAAATGATATTCTCTTGGGTTTTTCATAACATAGGAATTACATTGATATATACACTGATGGTGACATTTTTTGAAGCATTGGAATAATCCAAATGGATTGGCTGTTAATTAAAGACTGCAATCCCACGGAATTTATTCTAACACGACTTATGTATCACTATGAATTATCTCCTTAATGACTGCAAATATGGTGAGCAATTTTAAACTACTTGAAATATCCCCAATTTCCACAAAAGTACAAAAATGAAACAATTGGCACTATGCCATATCAGAAACATAATTGTGACTAATGAATACTATTAAACACTCAAGTATTTTGTAGGCATGCAATAATGCTGAATACTGATAATTTGTTATGCTCACTGAAGATGAGCAATATTGCACTTCATTTTGAGTGCATTTGACACGTTTCAGACAATGCAAGCTAGATTTATTATTAAAAACCATGTTTACAAGAAGCAATATCCGGAGTTATATGTTTATGGCACTTTAAACGTGATTGTAATTTTGATTTCAATAATTATCCTTGCAAGCAGAAAAGTTTATTACTATTTACAATGTAATCTGTGCCCAAATGTAAATATTTCAAATAATTATTAAACATCTGATTTCTTATCAAAATGTATAATAAGCACAAGATGGTGCTATAGTCAATTAACCACTGAATTGAATGAAACTAACAATTAGTCTAAAGTATGTATATTAGGAATTAAATATCTGTATTAGAACACATGAGTCATTAATAGTTGATCCTTTGTCTTTGCCTTATAAAACATCAGCTGACCTGATAATTGATTATCTTCCACATAGTTTAAATACACCATCAACATAAATTTTTTATCACTTATGTTACATAATATATATATATCATCATTGTTAAAATCAAAATCGGATCAAATCTCAACATCATATACATTGAGATCAGATTGTCGCTGTACATTTGATGATGGATTCAATAAAGTGTGATTTTACAACGCATTTCACTTTGTATATTGCTTGTGATTTCATCTATTGTATGACTTATCATTATTTATTGTACAGATCATTCTGTTCTGTTACGAATACCTGGCCACCGAAATCATTCTTAGCTTTAACGGGAACAGCATACAAGTTTCCTTGGTCGCTAATCTTGTGCTGTAGGGTTCCTGTCCGTCCAGTATCGTCATTCCGGTTTGTGTAAGTGTGGTCATCTACCAACGATGTCGCGTTACTGGACCCTTTAGCACCATGCATCGCACTCTTGTGCTCGTTAAACTCGGATACATCCTCATAAGGGTTTTGAGTCGACTTTGGTGCAATGTTCTGGTAACCTGCGTTGTCCGTGTCTTCTAGTTCGTAAGCTGTACTATTGCGTGGCGTCAGGTCGTCTTCAGAATCAGATCTCTTTTGCTCAGATTTCCTTCTACTATAACGACATATGTCACATATTTCATCGATTTGTATAAAGGACCAATACCAGGTTATATTATGGCGATTTGTTGGTACATATTCCGTTCAAATAATAGTCAGATGATCAAGAGCAATAATTGTACAATTCGTGATCCACTGAATACTACTCACCGCAAAGTGACAGCGACTACAATAATGACGATGAGTACGAGTAATCCACCACCTCCACATGCTGCTGCTATGACTACAACAGAGTATCATGTCGGCGTGAGATGAAGATATGCCAGATCCAAGCCATTTGGGCGAATTAACATCTTACACATAATTCTTGATGCTAATGACAAATACGCACATCACTATGTGCATAGGGTTTTAATCTTCAAATGTTTTATCATACATATTGCAAGACATATTATTATCAAGAAGTGTACTTTGGCGTTGGCTCAGTTGTATGGACTTACTGATGATCCTCTGCTCACTATCGCCCCCCTCATCCTCTAGAGGCGAAGTGGTTTGATACAAGTGTGGCTGTAATGAAAACGTGTATCATTGTGGGGGAATACGGTGAAAATTAGTACATTAACTGTTATCTATACAACGAGCTAAAGCATCAAGTACAACAGTAATTATCCATCCAAATCGTCCATTGCATGATTGATTGGGAATATATCGGGTACATTTTGTCATCAAACGTGACAAGGTTAGCGAGCAACCGACTTCAAATCAAAATAGTGTAGGAGAGGCAGCTGTTTGAATATCGTTGTTTTTCTGTTTGTTTCCGAATGTATGTGTGTATGTTGTATACTGACAATTTGAAAAACTTGTGTCGGTAAAGTCCCTTGTAAGCGTTTGGTCAGCAGCGTTGGTCGAGTCTTTGCTTGGCATAGAAGTTTGGACAAAAGTTTTTGTAGAGCCTGTTGCTGTGGTGAAATTTGGAACAGATGCCTTGGTAGAGACTTTTGCTGTGGTAGAAGTTGGGACAACGGCTTCGGTTGTGATATTACTAGGCATAACTAACACACAAAAACAGCATGCTAATCAGCGATACCGTCAACGTGACTAAGGTAGGGCTCGGTATATGGGAGATTTATATGTCATATGGTACACTTGCATATGTATGCAACGTCGCCATTATATTTTTTCAGCGTGTATACCAACCTAATTCGCAGATATAATAACGGCTTTCGCCATTGGAACACGACGCTGATTCCCATGTGCCATCCATCAGGTTAACTACTGCACAGTCGTTACTACCGTTAGGATGACCTGAAGCCCAGTTACTGTACACTGCTTCACCAAGCACTGGATCTGCGGTGAAGATATTGCTTATGTACGGACCATCAAGGTGATTTATATGATATATGAACATGTATATCTAAAATATAACTAATGTTCAGCCATCACAGATATGGCTACATTTATGCATAGGGTAACATTAGTAACCTACCTGTTGCTGCATCCCACCACACCCATGCTCCATTTGCAGCCCCGATCCATACTTTGCCACCAGTGTAATTCAGTGTGTTGTTGAGGTATGCTGTTATATCATTCGTGGAAGTTATCAGATCACCACCGTAATCCATGGCGCATTTATTGCGGGCTTCGTACCAGGATAATGATGTGTTGACAAATGCAAAGCAACTTCCATCTGGCATACTTGAGCAACCTGGAAGAGATGATCTCATTTGTTGAATTATCAGATGTTTGGTTGATCAAATCTGGTTTTGTAGCAACAAGGGTATTCTATATGACACCCGTTGACATCAAATGACCATAACCATTATCGTAATATGATAAGATAAAGCACACCACCACAGCCAGAATACGTTGAATTCGCACATTCATTGCATTATGACTATTTAATTGAAATATATGCCCTCTTTTTGTAATTTCTTAAAAGCAGTTTTACTCAGAAAGATTGATAATGTGAAAAACTAGAAGTCTTATATGATTGAGGTAATATCGGTGTATTGCCTCTGGTACAGGCTCTGTCTCGTTGCTTCCTGGGAACGTCCCTCTCTTTTTTGGATGCCCCCAATACCCCACATATTATCCCCCGCCTGAGACTGAAAAGAGGACAAGGGTCTTAATTATTTACGTGTGGAATAAGGGTCTGGATATGGATATTTTGAAAATACCGGTATAAACATTTTTTTCCCCGCTCAATAACAAACATATTCAATGGCATTCATTATATGCCCTATAACTTGCATTTACAACTGGTGGCTCGAATGAATCGCGGCGAGCTTCGGTCTGAAAGGCAGAGGTTTGCAGCCCGGTGGGCAAATTGGTTTAGTGGATGCTGGTACTTATGTAACAATGTCCAAGCGCCACGGTCGTTCTCATCATCTTAAAGGAAGCGATATTAAACCACTGTGCTTCATTTGAATAACGCTAATGTAATTCAAGGCTCAGAGAGACAATATTAACATAATGTCTCCTGCTTTTCTAATACAACCGTCATGGAGCAAACTTTGTTTGTGATGCGTCTGCACAATACGTATGTCCCCGTTATGTGTACCTTACATCGCCCAATGCTGTGTAAAGATTTCAAAAAATGAAAGACCAATAAATAAGTAATTTTCTTAACATATCTAAATACATATACAAACCGGGTTTGTCTTGGACTTGGCACAAGAACGGGTTCTGTTCAGAGCATGCTGTTGACATGAAGCCATTCTGAGTATCAAACGCCACACAGCGGTGGTGTACACCGGAATCCGGTATCATGCTTAGCAAGGACGAGCTGTCGGTTCTGTTGTTGATGTGTATCGAATTTCCATAGTGTTTATATCTGAGTCGGAACCAGCCTCTTTGGTCGGAAGTCTTGTTCATAATCGAAGACACTTGTTCACTGTCCACCATGGCTAAGTGGGAACCACTGCTGTTACATTTTTCACTCGCTACAAGCCGATAATGTAGTACATTATGGAATGTAAAGCATCGGCTTGTTCCTCCTTCCTCAAGGCATCCGAGTTCATTTGAATTACCCACAGCGGCTTGTATGTAAAGAAGCATTTTCAAACCTAAGCCTGAAATTAAGAGTATGTATATAAAAAAATCTTCAATTCATACAAGGACAGGTGAGATGCGCCACTATGTAACGATATCAGTGTCAAGCATTTACAGCCTTTCATGGACCATTGATGTACGTCGAGTGATGACTATTACGTCAATAATGTTACACAGAAGGTGTTAATCATTCACAATACACCCATATATGGTCATACATGACAACTAGCAGGGCTTATTTGTCATAGCATACACCGTGGCATACGACTTAAAGACTCACAATATAATCTGCTGTGGGTAAATAGCTTCATCGTCTCGCATTCTTGCCGTATTCACGTTGAAATCTCATCGAGCTTCCGCTACGTCGGTCGAGCAACGGCTATAGATGTTCACATATAATCTCCAAACGTAATCCCAACGCTGGATGTTGTTATGGTTGGTGTATGAATATGAATATATTCGGTGTGGATTAGAAGCGTGCCGAGACCTAACAGTTAAAGATCGTCAAGGTTTAACACGATACGCGTGTCAAAGTGAGCACAGTTGACTTTCAATCTATGGGGTAACTTTCATTTGAGACAAGATAGATCCTGCAACTTCTGGTTTCATTTTGACGTGAACGAGTCGCTGATGTTTTCTTTGACATGGTGCGTGCCCCCAGCACGCGACGCGCGCGATTGAAAAGGCTCCTTCAATTGGTGACGTCTTTTCATGGTTGACTGCATCTACACGACCTGACGAGTAAAACTAGCGCACATGTATTTTTTAAGGCAAATAATTCAACGAAGCGTAATTCAAGACTCGTTTGTTAAATATTTCTATACCCCAGAATAATTTCTTTTTAATCCGCATACACACTGCCATGACAAGGCAGTGCATTAGCTAAGGGCGCGATCGCCTCGACTAATAAGAAAACTCCATTATTTCAAAATGTCCTGCAATGCGGCAATCTCAAAGCCGTTGGATCAGCAATCCAATGCGCTTTTGTTGATTTTATGGTAGCGCCACATGGCGATGGGTGTGCTTTTGTGTACATTAAATTTCATGTCAGTTTGCGTTTTCATTAAATCAAGAAAACCCCTGTGATAACACTCACTAGGTGTGCTTGATATCAGATGACCCCAGATGCCATGTTAAAGCTGCATTGCTCAGTGATGGACTTTCTCAAATTGACAAGGAAGCTGGATAATATTCGGACACGTACTAAGTTATCGCACGGCGATATGAGAAAAAGACCGAGTTTGTTCTTGAGTTCTGATAGGCTGAGAGGAGGGTGCCATGCGATAAAATGTATTATCATACAATTCTCAACGCAATTGAGTGCCATCGAGTTCCTTTCAGCCATTTTGCAGCAATAGCACCAGGTGTATGGCTGCTCCATCAACTGCCAACAAACGCATGTGTTGATAAATGCGTGTTGACTATCACTGTTGAACAAGATGCCAATGTTTTTTGACGGACTCACTGTAAGACCACTCGTCATTGTTTCTAAAATTTGCTCCACAGCAACGTCTACTTTATGGATTCCTAAATTTATGAGATTGTGAGAACAATAAGTACTTAAATTACTGGCCCTTGTTCTTTTTGTACCCGGATTCTCTACAAGTTGTTTTAAGAGTCTTTTGTAGTTTCTTAGAAACGGGTTGCTGTTCAAAACTCGAAGACTTGTATAATCTGGATAATTTTGGTTTATTGCCTCTGGTAAAGTCTTTGTCTCTCCTGGCAAGCTTCTTCCTCATGCCCCCAATGTCCCTTCGTTTATCTCTACACTGGAACTCAACCCTCCCACTCCCCAACCAGATGCATGGACTATCATCTTCAGTAATCATACACGAGTCCTCACTGATAACACACTTGATTGCTGTGCACATCTGCAAAAACATTCCCAGCGTATGGACTACGCCCAAACAGCGGCACCGATAAAAGTTCAGCTGTACAGCGAAAAATGCAGTACACGTCAGGACAGTCACTAAGAGCGATAAATTATAATTTAAGTTTTACGGAATATACCTGTTAGCAGGCACGCAATGACGTGTCATTAGTCTTCCTAGTGTATCTTAAGGTATTACATACCAGTTGTCAGGGTAGCATTTTTCAAACAACATGATTTCTGCACACACACACACACACACACACACACACACACACACACACACACACACACACACACACACACACACACACACACACACACACACACACACACACACACACACATATAAATATATATATATATATATATATATATATATATATATATATATATATATATATATATATATATTGCGTGCCGTATATCGACTGTCTCAGTATATTTTCGTGGACAACGTCACTAACATTCATAGACTATCTCAGCATCTAATGCTTACTTTTCGTGCGCCGAGTATTACCAATTGATCACTGCCGCCACGGTGGCCTTTACTCGCATTCATAATAAGCGTCCAAACGTGCCATTGCGTGCACAATCGTCACAATTTTGCACGCACTAACACTATCGTCGACAGTGGCATTATAGGTGAGTTAAGCAGGAACTATTTTGTTAAGGTTGGAAAGTTGATACCCCTATACGAGCGATTGGTGGCTTTAGCCGAGACACTTAGAGAGAGAGAGAGAGAGAGAGAGAGCAATAGAGAGAGAAAGAGAGAGAGAGAGAGAGAGAGAGAGAGAGAGACAAGGATGAGAGGGAAAGAGCGAAAGAGAGGTTGAGAGGGGCCAATAAGACAATGTGGAAGAGCGAGAGCGAAAGAGATGGAGAGATAGATAGAGAAATTGAGGGAGAGAGAAAGAGAGAGAGACATGTGGAGCGAGAGAGAAAGAGGGAGAGAGAGATAGTAGTAATGTTTTACATGTTGACAAGTGCGAGGGTGTAAGGACCAGAGATGACGTCATCGTTCGTACAGAGCTGAACAAGCCAACTCGTTCAAAAGACACCTCTGATATACGAGCAAAAATGTCGCCGCCACGCGGCTGGAGTACAAACAAGAGCGATAGTTGAGCTCTAACGCCGAACACTGCCGAGGCAAACAACGTTTTGCAGCGATTCTTTTTTATCAAGGGTTGATGTATTGAATATGCCGCTTTACCTTGGTGTAACATCTATCTAAGTGTCATCAGTTGTGTCCCAACCGTCATTTTAAAATACAAATCTATGTCTGAAACCGAGTTACTCCAACAAACTGCGCAAACGCTCTTGCTTCAACAACTTTTCGTTATTCCTAGAGGATGTTACTAACATGTCAGATGTTGTGGGTTCTAAAGATGCTATTTATTGGTACTTTCAAAAAGCGTTTGATAAAGTCCTCCACCATCGGTGTACTAAAAAACTTTTATATTAGCATGGATGAATGAATGGCATCAGTGTGTTATCATGGATAAATGATATTCACAAACAAGGTACAAGGAAACATTAAGGCTTTTCAGGAAGACAGGTTACTAACAGTCAGATTTCCACCAATTTATGCAAAAATGTCACAGAAACGTCGGAAAAATAAGGTCGGTCGAACGTCCAGTGGAGAAGCTAAATGCAGCAAAAATCAACGACACATTTGTCATTACATATTACCGTAGGCTAGAGAGCATTCCGTGAAGCTGAAAACTGCGGGACAGGAGGGAGTCAGCAATTATGTATTTATTTGGTGTTGCACTCCAGTCATCTTGGGTTGATATGCATTCATTCCCATTAACATGTCATAGAATATATGTTTTATTTTATGTGCTAACCTTAGTTTTGTTTCTTTCATTCATCATCCAATCATGTGGACGTTGCTGGTGCCTTGATTTTATGTAAATTGTTGTGGATGTACAATAACAGAGTAACACAAATGATATTCTCTTGGGTTTTTCATAACATAGGAATTACATTGATATATACACTGATGGTGACATTTTTTGAAGCATTGGAATAATCCAAATGGATTGGCTGTTCATTAAAGACTGCAATCCCACGGAATTTATTCTAACACGACTTATGTATCACTATGAATTATCTCCTTAATGACTGCAAATATGGTGAGCAATTTTAAACTACTTGAAATATCCCCAATTTCCACAAAAGTACAAAAATGAAACAATTGGCACTATGCCATATCAGAAACATAATTGTGACTAATGAATACTATTAAACACTCAAGTATTTTGTAGGCATGCAATAATGCTGAATACTGATAATTTGTTATGCTCACTGAAGATGAGCAATATTGCACTTCATTTTGAGTGCATTTGACACGTTTCAGACAATGCAAGCTAGATTTATTATTAAAAACCATGTTTACAAGAAGCAATATCCGGAGTTATATGTTTATGGCACTTTAAACGTGATTGTAATTTTGATTTCAATAATTATCCTTGCAAGCAGAAAAGTTTATTACTATTTACAATGTAATCTGTGCCCAAATGTAAATATTTCAAATAATTATTAAACATCTGATTTCTTATCAAAATGTATAATAAGCACAAGATGGTGCTATAGTCAATTAACCACTGAATTGAATGAAACTAACAATTAGTCTAAAGTATGTATATTAGGAATTAAATATCTGTATTAGAACACATGAGTCATTAATAGTTGATCCTTTGTCTTTGCCTTATAAAACATCAGCTGACCTGATAATTGATTATCTTCCACATAGTTTAAATACACCATCAACATAATTTTTTTATCACTTATGTTACATAATATATATATATCATTGTTAAAATCAAAATCGGATCAAATCTCAACATCATATACATTGAGATCAGATTGTCGCTGTCCATTTGATGATGGATTCAATAAAGTGTGATTTTACAACGCATTTCACTTAGTATATTGCTTGTGATTTCATCTATTGTATGTCTTATCATTATTTATTGTACAGATCATTCTGTTCTGTTACGAATACCTGGCCACCGAAATCATTCTTAGCTTTAACGGGAACAGCATACAAGTTTCCTTGGTCGCTAATCTTGTGCTGTAGGGTTCCTGTCCGTCCAGTATCGTCATTCCGGTTTGTGTAAGTGTGGTCATCT
The DNA here is from genome assembly GCA_034190875.2 of Urechis unicinctus. Classification (NCBI taxonomy): domain Eukaryota; kingdom Metazoa; phylum Annelida; class Polychaeta; order Xenopneusta; family Urechidae; genus Urechis; species Urechis unicinctus. Next base: position 12,343,549 of record CM067348.1, read on the forward strand.
ACCAACGATGTCGCGTTACTGGACCCTTTAGCACCATGCATCGCACTCTTGTGCTCGTTAAACTCGGATACATCCTCATAAGGGTTGTGAGTCGACTTTGGTGCAATGTTCTGGTAACCTGCGTTGTCCGTGTCTTCTAGTTCGTAAGCTGTACTATTGCGTGGCGTCAGGTCGTCTTCAGAATCAGATCTTTTGCTCAGATTTCCTTCTACTATAACGACATATGTCACATATTTCATCGATTTGTATAAAGGACCAATACCAGGTTATATTATGGCGATTTGTTGGTACATATTCCGTTCAAATAATAGTCAGATGATCAAGAGCAATAATTGTACAATTCGTGATCCGCTGAATACTACTCACCGCAAAGTGACAGCGACTACAATAATGACGATGAGTACGAGTGATCCACCACCTCCACATGCTGCTGCTATGACTACAACAGAGTATCATGTCGGCGTGAGATGAAGATATGCCAGATCCAAGCCATTTGGGCGAATTAACATCTTACACATAATTCTTGATGCTAATGACAAATACGCACATCACTATGTGCATAGGGTTTTAATCTTCAAATGTTTTATCATACATATTGCAAGACATATTATTATCAAGAAGTGTACTTTGGCGTTGGCTCAGTTGTATGGACTTACTGATGATCCTCTGCTCACTATCGCCCCCCTCATCCTCTAGAGGCGAAGTGGTTGATACAAGTGTGGCTGTAATGAAAACGTGTATCATTGTGGGGGAATACGGTGAAAATTAGTACATTAACTGTTATCTATACAACGAGCTAAAGCATCAAGTACAACAGTAATTATCCATCCAAATCGTCCATTGCATGATTGATTGGGAATATATCGGGTACATTTTGTCATCAAACGTGACAAGGTTAGCGAGCAACCGACTTCAAATCAAAATAGTGTAGGAGAGGCAGCTGTTTGAATATCGTTGTTTTTCTGTTTGTTTCCGAATGTATGTGTGTATGTTGTATACTGACAATTTGAAAAACTTGTGTCGGTAAAGTCCCTTGTAAGCGTTTGGTCAGCAGCGTTGGTCGAGTCTTTGCTTGGCATAGAAGTTTGGACAAAAGTTTTTGTAGAGCCTGTTGCTGTGGTGAAATTTGGAACAGATGCCTTGGTAGAGACTTTTGCTGTGGTAGAAGTTGGGACAACGGCTTCGGTTGTGATATTACTAGGCATAACTAACACACAAAAAACAGCATGCTAATCAGCGATACCGTCAACGTGACTAAGGTAGGGCTCGGTATATGGGAGATTTATATGTCATATGGTACACTTGCATATGTATGCAACGTCGCCATTATATTTTTTCAGCGTGTATACCAACCTAATTCGCAGATATAATAACGGCTTTCGCCATTGGAACACGACGCTGATTCCCATGTGCCATCCATCAGGTTAACTACTGCACAGTCGTTACTACCGTTAGGATGACCTGAAGCCCAGTTACTGTACACTGCTTCACCAAGCACTGGATCTGCGGTGAAGATATTGCTTATGTACGGACCATCAAGGTGATTTATATGATATATGAACATGTATATCTAAAATATAACTAATGTTCAGCCATCACAGATATGGCTACATTTATGCATAGGGTAACATTAGTAACCTACCTGTTGCTGCATCCCCACCACACCCATGCTCCATTTGCAGCCCCGATCCATACTTTGCCACCAGTGTAATTCAGTGTGTTGTTGAGGTATGCTGTTATATCATTCGTGGAAGTTATCAGATCACCACCGTAATCCATGGCGCATTTATTGCGGGCTTCGTACCAGGATAATGATGTGTTGACAAATGCAAAGCAACTTCCATCTGGCATACTTGAGCAACCTGGAAGAGATTATCTCATTTGTTGAATTATCAGATGTTTGGTTGATCAAATCTGGTTTTGTAGCAACAAGGGTATTCTATATGACACCCGTTGACATCAAATGACCATAACCATTATCGTAATATGATAAGATAAAGCACACCACCACAGCCAGAATACGTTGAATTCGCACATTCATTGCATTATGACTATTTAATTGAAATATATGCCCTCTTTTTGTAATTTCTTAAAAGCAGTTTTACTCAGAAAGATTGATAATGTGAAAAACTAGAAGTCTTATATGATTGAGGTAATATCGGTGTATTGCCTCTGGTACAGGCTCTGTCTCGTTGCTTCCTGGGAACGTCCCTCTCTTTTTTGGATGCCCCCAATACCCCACATATTATCCCCCGCCTGAGACTGAAAAGAGGACAAGGGTCTTAATTATTTACGTGTGGAATAAGGGTCTGGATATGGATATTTTGAAAATACCGGTATAACAATTTTTTCCCGCTCAATAACAAACATATTCAATGGCATTCATTATATGCCCTATAACTTGCATTTACAACTGGTGGCTCGAATGAATCGCGGCGAGCTTCGGTCTGAAAGGCAGAGGTTTGCAGCCCGGTGGGCAAATTGGTTTAGTGGATGCTTGTACTTATGTAACAATGTCCAAGTGCCACGGTCGTTCTCATCATCTTAAAGGAAGCGATATTAAACCACTGTGCTTCATTTGAATAACGCTAATGTAATTCAAGGCTCAGAGAGACAATATTAACATAATGTCTCCTGCTTTTCTAATACAACCGTCATGGAGCAAACTTTGTTTGTGATGCGTCTGCACAATACGTATGTCCCCGTTATGTGTACCTTACATCGCCCAATGCTGTGTAAAGATTTCAAAAAATGAAAGACCAATAAATAAGTAATTTTCTTAACATATCTAAATACATATACAAACCGGGTTTGTCTTGGACTTGGCACAAGAACGGGTTCTGTTCAGAGCATGCTGTTGACATGAAGCCATTCTGAGTATCAAACGCCACACAGCGGTGGTGTACACCGGAATCCGGTATCATGCTTAGCAAGGACGAGCTGTCGGTTCTGTTGTTGATGTGTATCGAATTTCCATAGTGTTTATATCTGAGTCGGAACCAGCCTCTTTGGTCGGAAGTCTTGTTCATAATCGAAGACACTTGTTCACTGTCCACCATGGCTAAGTGGGAACCACTGCTGTTACATTTTTCACTCGCTACAAGCCGATAATGTAGTACATTATGGAATGTAAAGCATCGGCTTGTTCCTCCTTCCTCAAGGCATCCGAGTTCATTTGAATTACCCACAGCGGCTTGTATGTAAAGAAGCATTTTCAAACCTAAGCCTGAAATTAAGAGTATGTATATAAAAAAATCTTCAATTCATACAAGGACAGGTGAGATGCGCCACTATGTAACGATATCAGTGTCAAGCATTTACAGCCTTTCATGGACCATTGATGTACGTCGAGTGATGACTATTACGTCAATAATGTTACACAGAAGGTGTTAATCATTCACAATACACCCATATATGGTCATACATGACAACTAGCAGGGCTTATTTGTCATAGCATACACCGTGGCATACGACTTAAAGACTCACAATATAATCTGCTGTGGGTAAATAGCTTCATCGTCTCGCATTCTTGCCGTATTCACGTTGAAATCTCATCGAGCTTCCGCTACGTCGGTCGAGCAACGGCTATAGATGTTCACATATAATCTCCAAACGTAATCCCAACGCTGGATGTTGTTATGGTTGGTGTATGAATATGAATATATTCGGTGTGGATTAGAAGCGTGCCGAGACCTAACAGTTAAAGATCGTCAAGGTTTAACACGATACGCGTGTCAAAGTGAGCACAGTTGACTTTCAATCTATGGGGTAACTTTCATTTGAGACAAGATAGATCCTGCAACTTCTGGTTTCATTTTGACGTGAACGAGTCGCTGATGTTTTCTTTGACATGGTGCGTGCCCCCAGCACGCGACGCGCGATTGAAAAGGCTCCTTCAATTGGTGACGTCTTTTCATGGTTGACTGCATCTACACGACCTGACGAGTAAAACTAGCGCACATGTATTTTTTAAGGCAAATAATTCAACGAAGCGTAATTCAAGACTCGTTTGTTAAATATTTCTATACCCCAGAATAATTTCTTTTTAATCCGCATACACACTGCCATGACAAGGCAGTGCATTAGCTAAGGGCGCGATCGCCTCGACTAATAAGAAAACTCCATTATTTCAAAATGTCCTGCAATGCGGCAATCTCAAAGCCGTTGGATCAGCAATCCAATGCGCTTTTGTTGATTTTATGGTAGCGCCACATGGCGATGGGTGTGCTTTTGTGTACATTAAATTTCATGTCAGTTTGCGTTTTCATTAAATCAAGAAAACCCCTGTGATAACACTCACTAGGTGTGCTTGATATCAGATGACCCCAGATGCCATGTTAAAGCTGCATTGCTCAGTGATGGACTTTCTCAAATTGACAAGGAAGCTGGATAATATTCGGACACGTACTAAGTTATCGCACGGCGATATGAGAAAAAGACCGAGTTTGTTCTTGAGTTCTGATAGGCTGAGAGGAGGGTGCCATGCGATAAAATGTATTATCATACAATTCTCAACGCAATTGAGTGCCATCGAGTTCCTTTCAGCCATTTTGCAGCAATAGCACCAGGTGTATGGCTGCTCCATCAACTGCCAACAAACGCATGTGTTGATAAATGCGTGTTGACTATCACTGTTGAACAAGATGCCAATGTTTTTTGACGGACTCACTGTAAGACCACTCGTCATTGTTTCTAAAATTTGCTCCACAGCAACGTCTACTTTATGGATTCCTAAATTTATGAGATTGTGAGAACAATAAGTACTTAAATTACTGGCCCTTGTTCTTTTTGTACCCGGATTCTCTACAAGTTGTTTTAAGAGTCTTTTGTAGTTTCTTAGAAACGGGTTGCTGTTCAAAACTCGAAGACTTGTATAATCTGGATAATTTTGGTTTATTGCCTCTGGTAAAGTCTTTGTCTCTCCTGGCAAGCTTCTTCCTCATGCCCCCAATGTCCCTTCGTTTATCTCTACACTGGAACTCAACCCTCCCACTCCCCAACCAGATGCATGGACTATCATCTTCAGTAATCATACACGAGTCCTCACTGATAACACACTTGATTGCTGTGCACATCTGCAAAAACATTCCCAGCGTATGGACTACGCCCAAACAGCGGCACCGATAAAAGTTCAGCTGTACAGCGAAAAATGCAGTACACGTCAGGACAGTCACTAAGAGCGATAAATTATAATCTAAGTTTTACGGAATATACCTGTTAGCAGGCACGCAATGACGTGTCATTAGTCTTCCTAGTGTATCTTAAGGTATTACATACCAGTTGTCAGGGTAGCATTTTTCAAACAACATGATTTCTGCACACACACACACACACACACACACACACACACACACACACACACACACACACACACACACACACACACACACACACACACACACACACACACACACACACACACACACACACACACATATAAATATATATATATATATATATATATATATATATATATATATATATATATTTGCGTGCCGTATATCGACTGTCTCAGTATATTTTCGTGGACAACGTCACTAACATTCATAGACTATCTCAGCATCTAATGCTTACTTTTCGTGCGCCGAGTATTACCAATTGATCACTGCCGCCACGGTGGCCTTTACTCGCATTCATAATAAGCGTCCAAACGTGCCATTGCGTGCACAATCGTCACAATTTTGCACGCACTAACACTATCGTCGACAGTGGCATTATAGGTGAGTTAAGCAGGAACTATTTTGTTAAGGTTGGAAAGTTGATACCCCTATACGAGCGATTGGTGGCTTTAGCCGAGACACTTAGAGAGAGAGAGATAGAGAGAGAGAGCAATAGAGAGAGAAAAGAGAGAGAGAGAGAGAGAGAGAGAGAGAGAGACAAGGATGAGAGAGAAAGAGCGAAAGAGAGGTTGAGAGGGCCAATAAGACAATGTGGAAGAGCGAGAGCGAAAGATATGGAGAGATAGATAGAGAAATAGAGAGAGAGAGAAAGAGACATGTGGAGCGAGAGAGAAAGAGGGAGAGAGAGATAGTAGTAATATTTTACATGTTGCCAAGTGCGAGGGTGTAAGGACCAGAGATGACGTCATCGTTCGTACAGAGCTGAACAAGCCAACTCGTTCAAAAGACACCTCTGATATACGAGCAAAAATGTCGCCGCCACGCGGCTGGAGTACAAACAAGAGCGATAGTTGAGCTCTAACGCCGAACACTGCCGAGGCAAACAACTTTTGCAGCGATTCTTTTTTATCAAGGGTTGATGTATTGAATATGCCGCTTTACCTTGGTGTAACATCTATCTAAGTGTCATCAGTTGTGTCCCAACCGTCATTTTAAAATACAAATCTATGTCTGAAACCGAGTTACTCCAACAAACTGCGCAAACGCTCTTGCTTCAACAACTTTTCGTTATTCCTAGAGGATGTTACTAACATGTCAGATGTTGTGGGTTCTAAAGATGCTATTTATTGGTACTTTCAAAAAGCGTTTGATAAAGTCCTCCACCATCGGTGTACTAAAAAACTTTTATATTAGCATGGATGAATGAATGGCATCAGTGTGTTATCATGGATAAATGATATTCACAAACAAGGTACAAGGAAACATTAAGGCTTTTCAGGAAGACAGGTTACTAACAGTCAGATTTCCACCAATTTATGCAAAATGTCACAGAAACGTCGGAAAAATAAGGTCGGTCGAACGTCCAGTGGAGAAGCTAAATGCAGCAAAAATCAACGACACATTTGTCATTACATATTACCGTAGGCTAGAGAGCATTCCGTGAAGCTGAAAACTGCGGGACAGGAGGGAGTCAGCAATTATGTATTTATTTGGTGTTGCACTCCAGTCATCTTGGGTTGATATGCATTCATTCCCATTAACATGTCATAGAATATATGTTTTATTTTATGTGCTAACCTTAGTTTTGTTTCTTTCATTCATCATCCAATCATGTGGACGTTGCTGGTGCCTTGATTTTATGTAAATTGTTGTGGATGTACAATAACAGAGTAACACAAATGATATTCTCTTGGGTTTTTCATAACATAGGAATTACATTGATATATACACTGATGGTGACATTTTTTGAAGCATTGGAATAATCCAAATGGATTGGCTGTTCATTAAAGACTGCAATCCCACGGAATTTATTCTAACACGACTTATGTATCACTATGAATTATCTCCTTAATGACTGCAAATATGGTGAGCAATTTTAAACTACTTGAAATATCCCCAATTTCCACAAAAGTACAAAAATGAAACAATTGGCACTATGCCATATCAGAAACATAATTGTGACTAATGAATACTATTAAACACTCAAGTATTTTGTAGGCATGCAATAATGCTGAATACTGATAATTTGTTATGCTCACTGAAGATGAGCAATATTGCACTTCATTTTGAGTGCATTTGACACGTTTCAGACAATGCAAGCTAGATTTATTATTAAAAACCATGTTTACAAGAAGAAATATCCGGAGTTATATGTTTATGGCACTTTAAACGTGATTGTAATTTTGATTTCAATAATTATCCTTGCAAGCAGAAAAGTTTATTACTATTTACAATGTAATCTGTGCCCAAATGTAAATATTTCAAATAATTATTAAACATCTGATTTCTTATCAAAATGTATAATAAGCACAAGATGGTGCTATAGTCAATTAACCACTGAATTGAATGAAACTAACAATTAGTCTAAAGTATGTATATTAGGAATTAAATATCTGTATTAGAACACATGAGTCATTAATAGTTGATCCTTTGTCTTTGCCTTATAAAACATCAGCTGACCTGATATTTGATTATCTTCCACATAGTTTAAATACACCATCAACATAAATTTTTTATCACTTATGTTACATAATATATATATATCATTGTTAAAATCAAAATCGGATCAAATCTCAACATCATATACATTGAGATCAGATTGTCGCTGTCCATTTGATGATGGATTCAATAAAGTGTGATTTTACAACGCATTTCACTTAGTATATTGCTTGTGATTTCATCTATTGTATGTCTTATCATTATTTATTGTACAGATCATTCTGTTCTGTTACGAATACCTGGCCACCGAAATCATTCTTAGCTTTAACGGGAACAGCATACAAGTTTCCTTGGTCGCTAATCTTGTGCTGTAGGGTTCCTGTCCGTCCAGTATCGTCATTCCGGTTTGTGTAAGTGTGGTCATCTACCAACGATGTCGCGTTACTGGACCCTTTAGCACCATGCATCGCACTCTTGTGCTCGTTAAACTCGGATACATCCTCATAAGGGTTGTGAGTCGACTTTGGTGCAATGTTCTGGTAACCTGCGTTGTCCGTGTCTTCTAGTTCGTAAGCTGTACTATTGCGTGGCGTCAGGTCGTCTTCAGAATCAGATCTCTTTTGCTCAGATTTCCTTCTACTATAACGACATATGTCACATATTTCATCGATTTGTATAAAGGACCAATACCAGGTTATATTATGGCGATTTGTTGGTACATATTCCGTTCAAATAATAGTCAGATGATCAAGAGCAATAATTGTACAATTCGTGATCCGCTGAATACTACTCACCGCAAAGTGACAGCGACTACAATAATGACGATGAGTACGAGTAATCCACCACCTCCACATGCTGCTGCTATGACTACAACAGAGTATCATGTCGGCGTGAGATGAAGATATGCCAGATCCAAGCCATTTGGTCGAATTAACATCTTACATATAATTCTTGATGCTAATGACAAATACGCACATCACTATGTGCATAGGGTTTTAATCTTCAAATGTTTTATCATACATATTGCAAGACATATTATTATCAAGAAGTGTACTTTGGCGTTGGCTCAGTTGTATGGACTTACTGATGATCCTCTGCTCACTATCGCCCCCCTCATCCTCTAGAGGCGAAGTGGTTGATACAAGTGTGGCTGTAATGAAAACGTGTATCATTGTGGGGGAATACGGTGAAAATTAGTACATTAACTGTTATCTATACAACGAGCTAAAGCATCAAGTACAACAGTAATTATCCATCCAAATCGTCCATTGCATGATTGATTGGGAATATATCGGGTACATTTTGTCATCAAACGTGACAAGGTTTGCGAGCAACCGACTTCAAATCAAAAAAGTGTAGGAGAGGCAGCTGTTTGAATATCGTTATTTTTCTGTTTGTTTCCGAATGTATGTGTGTATGTTGTATACTGACAATTTGAAAAACTTGTGTCGGTAAAGTCCCTTGTAAGCGTTTGGTCAGCAGCGTTGGTCGAGTCTTTGCTTGGCATAGAAGTTTGGACAAAAGTTTTTGTAGAGCCTGTTGCTGTGGTGAAATTTGGAACAGATGCCTTGGTAGAGACTTTTGCTGTGGTAGAAGTTGGGACAACGGCTTCGGTTGTGATATTACTAGGCATAACTAACACACAAAAACAGCATGCTAATCATCGATACCGTCAACGTGACTAAGGTAGGGCTCGGTATATGGGAGATTTATATGTCATATGGTACACTTGCATATGTATGCAACGTCGCCATTATATTTTTTCAGCGTGTATACCAACCTAACTCGCAGATATAATAACGGCTTTCGCCATTGGAACACGACGCTGATTCCCATGTGCCATCCATCAGGTTAACTACTGCACAGTCGTTACTACCGTTAGGATGACCTGAAGCCCAGTTACTGTACACTGCTTCACCAAGCACTGGATCTGCGGTGAAGATATTGCTTATGTACGGACCATCAAGGTGATTTATATGATATATGAACATGTATATCTAAAATATAACTAATGTTCAGCCATCACAGATATGGCTACATTTATGCATAGGGTAACATTAGTAACCTACCTGTTGCTGCATCCCACCACACCCATGCTCCATTTGCAGCCCCGATCCATACTTTGCCACCAGTGTAATTCAGTGTGTTGTTGAGGTATGCTGTTATATCATTCGTGGAAGTTATCAGATCACCACCGTAATCCATGGCGCATTTATTGCGGGCTTCGTACCAGGATAATGATGTGTTGACAAATGCAAAGCAACTTCCATCTGGCATACTTGAGCAACCTGGAAGAGATTATCTCATTTGTTGAATTATCAGATGTTTGGTTGATCAAATCTGGTTTTGTAGCAACAAGGGTATTCTATATGACACCCGTTGACATCAAATGACCATAACCATTATCGTAATATGATAAGATAAAGCACACCACCACAGCCAGAATACGATGAATTCGCACATTCATTGCATTATGACTATTTAATTGAAATATATGCCCTCTTTTTGTAATTTCTTAAAAGCAGTTTTACTCAGAAAGATTGATAATGTGAAAAACTAGAAGTCTTATATGATTGAGGTAATATCGGTGTATTGCCTCTGGTACAGGCTCTGTCTCGTTGCTTCCTGGGAACGTCCCTCTCTTTTTTGGATGCCCCCAATACCCCACATATTATCCCCCGCCTGAGACTGAAAAGAGGACAAGGGTCTTAATTATTTACGTGTGGAATAAGGGTCTGGATATGGATATTTTGAAAATACCGGTATAACATTTTTTCCCGCTCAATAACAAACATATTCAATGGCATTCATTATATGCCCTATAACTTGCATTTACAACTGGTGGCTCGAATGAATCGCGGCGAGCTTCGGTCTGAAAGGCAGAGGTTTGCAGCCCGGTGGGCAAATTGGTTTAGTGGATGCTGGTACTTATGTAACAATGTCCAAGCGCCACGGTCGTTCTCATCATCTTAAAGGAAGCGATATTAAACCACTGTGCTTCATTTGAATAACGCTAATGTAATTCAAGGCCCAGAGAGACAATATTAACATAATGTCTCCTGCTTTTCTAATACAACCGTCATGGAGCAAACTTTGTTTGTGATGCGTCTGCACAATACGTATGACCCCGTTATGTGTACCTTACATCGCCCAATGCTGTGTAAAGATTTCAAAAAATGAAAGACCAATAAATAAGTAATTTTCTTAACATATCTAAATACATATACAAACCGGGTTTGTCTTGGACTTGGCACAAGAACGGGTTCTGTTCAGAGCATGCTGTTGACATGAAGCCATTCTGAGTATCAAACGCCACACAGCGGTGGTGTACACCGGAATCCGGTATCATGCTTAGCAAGGACGAGCTGTCGGTTCTGTTGTTGATGTGTATCGAATTTCCATAGTGTTTATATCTGAGTCGGAACCAGCCTCTTTGGTCGGAAGTCTTGTTCATAATCGAAGACACTTGTTCACTGTCCACCATGGCTAAGTGGGAACCACTGCTGTTACATTTTTCACTCGCTACAAGCCGATAATGTAGTACATTATGGAATGTAAAGCATCGGCTTGTTCCTCCTTCCTCAAGGCATCCGAGTTCATTTGAATTACCCACAGCGGCTTGTATGTAAAGAAGCATTTTCAAACCTAAGCCTGAAATTAAGAGTATGTATATAAAAAAATCTTCAATTCATACAAGGACAGGTGAGATGCGCCACTATGTAACGATATCAGTGTCAAGCATTTACAGCCTTTCATGGACCATTGATGTACGTCGAGTGATGACTATTACGTCAATAATGTTACACAGAAGGTGTTAATCATTCACAATACACCCATATATGGTCATACATGACAACTAGCAGGGCTTATTTGTCATAGCATACACCGTGGCATACGACTTAAAGACTCACAATATAATCTGCTGTGGGTAAATAGCTTCATCGTCTCGCATTCTTGCCGTATTCACGTTGAAATCTCATCGAGCTTCCGCTACGTCGGTCGAGCAACGGCTATAAATATTCACATATAATCTCCAAACGTAATCCCAACGCTGGATGTTGTTATGGTTGGTGTATGAATATGAATATATTCGGTGTGGATTAGAAGCGTGCCGAGACCTAACAGTTAAAGATCGTCAAGGTTTAACACGATACGCGTGTCAAAGTGAGCACAGTTGACTTTCAATCTATGGGGTAACTTTCATTTGAGACAAGATAGATCCTGCAACTTCTGGTTTCATTTTGACGTGAACGAGTCGCTGATGTTTTCTTTGACATGGTGCGTGCCCCCAGCACGCGACGCGCGAATGAAAAGGCCCCTTCAATTGGTCACGTCTTTTCATGGTTGACTGCATCTACACGACCTGACGAGTAAAACTAGCGCACATGTATTTTTTAAGGCAAATAATTCAACGAAGCGTAATTCAAGACTCGTTTGTTAAATATTTCTATACCCCAGAATAATTTCTTTTTAATCCGCATACACACTGCCATGACAAGGCAGCGCATTAGCTAAGGGCGCGATCGCCTCGACTAATAAGAAAACTCCATTATTTCAAAATGTCCTGCAATGCGGCAATCTCAAAGCCGTTGGATCAGCAATCCAATGCGCTTTTGTTGATTTTATGGTAGCGCCAAATGGCGATGGGTGTGCTTTTGTGTACATTAAATTTCATGTCAGTTTGCGTTTTCATTAAATCAAGAAAACCCCTGTGATAACACTCACTAGGTGTGCTTGATATCAGATGACCCCAGATGCCATGTTAAAGCTGCATTGCTCAGTGATGGACTTTCTCAAATTGACAAGGAAGCTGGATAATATTCGGACACGTACTAAGTTATCGCACGGCTATATGAGAAAAAGACCGAGTTTGTTCTTGAGTTCTGATAGGCTGAGAGGAGGGTGCCATGCGATAAAATGTATTATCATACAATTCTCAACGCAATTGAGTGCCATCGAGTTCCTTTCAGCCATGGGTGGTTATATGATTTCTGCATTAATATCTGCTACTCCATAAGTTGTTCATCAGCTTATCAAGCTGTGGAGTAATTCAACATTAATTCAATGAAGGTATTATTTTCCAAGAATACATAATAACACCATGAGCTTGACAAGTGGGACATTTACAATACATGGTATACACTGGGCACAGCGACACCAAACAAACAGTGTGGCGGTCCGTGGTCACGTAATACACCGTAGATAATGTATTAATATCCATTTTGCAGCAATAGCACCAGGTGTATGACTGCTCCATCAACTGCCAACAAACGCATGTGTTGATAAATGCGTGTTGACTATCACTGTTGAACAAGATGCCAATGTTTTTTGACGGACTCACCGTAAGACCACTCGTCATTGTTTCTAAAATTTGCTCCACAGCAACGTCTACTTTATGGATTCCTAAATTTATGAGATTGTGAGAACAATAAGTACTTAAATTACTGGCCCTTGTTCTTTTTGTACCCGGATTCTCTACAAGTTGTTCTAAGAGTCTTTTGTAGTTTCTTAGAAACGGGTTGCTGTTCACAACTCGAAGACTTGTATAATCTGGATAATTTTGGTTTATTGCCTCTGGTACAGTCTTTGTCTCTCCTGGCAAGCTTCTCCCTCATGCCCCCAATGTCCCTTTGTTTATCCCTACACTGGAACTCAACCCTCCCACTCCCCAACCAGATGCATGGACTATCATCTTCAGTAATCATACACGAGTCCTCACTGATAACACACTTGATTGCTGTGCACATCTGCAAAAACATTCCCAGCGTATGGACTACGCCCAAACAGCGGCACCGATAAAAGTTCAGCTGTACAGCGAAAAATGCAGTACACGTCAGGACAGTCACTAAGAGCGATAAATTATAATTTAAGTTTTACGGAATATACCTGTTAGCAGGCACGCAATGACGTGTCATTTGTCTTCCTAGTGTATCTTAAGGTATTACATACCAGTTGTCAGGGTAACATTTTTCAAACAACATGATTTCTGCACACACACACACACACACACACACACACACACACACACACATATATATATAAATAGATATATATATATATATATATATATATATATATATATATATATATATATATATATATATATATATATATATATTGCGTGCCATATATAGACTGTCTCAGTATATTTTCGTGGACAACGTCACTAACATTCATAGACTATCTCAGCATCTATTGCTTAGTTTCCGTGCGCCGAGTATTACCAATTGATCACTGCCGCCACGGAGGCCTCTACTTGCATTCATAAAAAGCGTCCAAACGTGGCATTGCGTGCACAATTGTCACAATTTTGCACGCACTAACTCTGTCGTCGACAGTGGAATTGGCATTACACATGAGTTAAGCAGGAACTATTTTGTTAAGGTTGGAAAGTTGAAACCCCTATACAAGAGATTGGTGGCTTTAGCCGAGGCATTTTTATTGCATGCGAACGATCCGAGTGTGGAAGAGAGAGAGAGAGAGAGAGAGAGAGAGAGAGAGAGAGAGAGAGATAGAGAGAGAGAGAGAGAGAGAGAGAGATTGAGAGATAGAGAGAGAGAGAGAGATTGAGTGAGAGAGAGAGAGAGAGAGAGGGGGAGAGAGAGAGAGAGAGAGAGAGAGAGAGAGAGAGAGAGAGGGAGAGGAGAGGGGAGGAGAGAGGAGGGAGGGAGGAAGAAGGGAGGGAGGGAGGGAGGGAGGGAGGGAGGGAGGGAGGGAGGGAGGAGAGGGAGGGAGGGAGGGAGGGAGGGAGGGGGGGGGAGGGAGGGAGGGAGGGGGGGGAGGGAGGGAGGGAGGAGGGAGGGAGGGAGGGAGGGAGGGAGGGAGGGAGGGAGGGAGGGAGGGAGGGAGGGAGGGAGGGAGGGAGGGAGGGAGGGGGGAGGGAGGGGGAGGGAGGGAGGGGAGGGAGAGAGAGAGAGGGAGAGAGGGAGAGAGAGAGCGAGTGAGAGAGAGAGATAGAGAGATAGAGAGCGAGTGAGAGAGAGAAAGAGAGAGAGAAAGCAAGGATGAGAGGGAAAGAGCGAAAGAGAGATTGAGAGGGCCAATAAGACAGTGTAGAAGATATAGTGCGAAAGAGATGGAGAGAGAGATAGAGAAATTGAGGGAGATAGAAAGAGAGAGAGGAGACATGTGGAGAGAGAGAGAAAGAGAGAGAGAGAGATAATAGTAATGTTTACATGTTGACAATCACGAGGGTGTAAGGACCAGAGGTGACGTCATCGTTCGTACAGAGCTGAGCAAGCCAACTCGTTCAAAAGACACCTCTGATAAACGAGCAAAAACGTCGCCGCCACGCGGCTGGAGTATACACAAGAGCGATAGTTGAGCTCAAACGCCCGAACACTGCCATTGCAAACAACGTTTTGCAGCGATTCTTTTTTTTATCAAGGGTTGAGGTATTGAATATGCCGCTTTACCTTGGTGTAACATCTATCTAGGTGTCATCAGTTGTGTCCCGACCGCCATTCTATAATACAAAATCTATGTCTGAAACCGAGTTACCCAAAACTGCGCAAACGCTCATGTCTCAACAACCTTTCGTTATTCCTAGAGGATGTTACTAACATGTTAGATATTGGGGGTTCTGAGGATGCTATTTATTGGTACTTTCAAAAAGCGTTTGATAAAGTACCCCATAATCAGTTTACTAGAAAACTTTGATATTAGCATGGATGAATGAATGGCATCAGTGTGTTAGCATGGATAAATGATATTCACAAACAAGGTACAAGGAAACATTAAGGCTTTTCAGAGAGACAGGTTACTAACAGTTAGATTTCCACCAATTTATGCAAATGTCCCAGAAACGTCGAACAAATAAGGTCGGTCTAAGGCTTAGTGGAGAAGCTAAATGCAGCACACATCAACGACACATTTGTCACTACGATATGACGATATTACCGTAGGCTAGAGAGCATTCCGTGATGCTAAAAACTGCGGGACGGGAGAGAGTCAACAATTTCTTCGTGCTTTACATGCTACCGACAACGACGTTGGCATGGCAACAAACCTCCTTCTCCATGATTCCTGACAACAGAATAAATTGGCTTGTTCTGTGAAATCATTTATTGACACTTTTCTGCCATGCTAATGCAAGACATTTCATCCAAAAATGTAAACATTGACAACAGGAATTTAATGATGTCACATATTGGACCAACAAAAAGGTAATTTATGAATGAACTGGATGCACGCCATAAATCGCTCCTAATGTTTCTTATTATCCTGAGCACAAAGTGTTATTCGTATTGGTTATATATGATGCGTGTATTTATTTGGTGTTGCACTCCAGTCATCTGGGGTTGATATGCATTCTTTCCCATGTCATAGAATATATGTTTTATTTTATGTGCTTGTTTCTTTCATTCTTCATCGAATCATGTGGACGTTGCTGGTGCCTTGCTTTTATGTAAATTGTTGTGGATGTACAATAACAGAGTAACACAAATGATATTCTCTTGGGTTTTTCATAACTTAAGAATGACATTGAGATATAAACTGATGGTGACACTTTTTGAAGCATTGGAATAATCCATATGGCTTGGCTGTTTATTAAAAATCCCACTGAATATATTCTTAAAAGACTGATGTATCGCGATGAATTATCTCCTTAATAAATGCAAATATGGTGAGCAATTTTAAACTACTTGAAATACCCCAAATTTCCACAGAATACACAAATTAAACAATTAGCACCATCCCATAACAGAAACATATCATTGAAGACTAAGCTACTATTAAACACGAAGTATTTGCAGGCATGCTAAAATGGTGAATACTGTTTACAAGAAGCAATCCCAGGAGTTATATGTATATGGCACTTTAAACGTGATTGTATTTTTGATTTCAATAATTATCCATGCAGAAAAGTTTATTACTATTTACAATGTGATCTGTGCCCAAAAGCAAATATTTCAAATAATTATTAAACATATCTGATTTCTTATCAAAATGTATGATAAGCATATAATGGTCCTATAGTCAATTGACCTCTGAATTGAAGGAAACAAACAATTAGTCTAAAGTATGTTTATTAGGAAATGAATATCTGTATTAGAACACATGCGTCATTAGTTGTTAATCCCTTGTCTTTGCCTTATAAAACAGACCTGATAATTGCTTACTTTCCACATAGTTGGATTACACCATAAATATAAATATGTTATCACTTATCTTGCACAATATAAATATCATTGCTAAAATCAGAATCGGATCAAACCTCAGAGCAACATCATATACTATCCATTTGATGATGGATTCAATAAAGTGTGCATTTACATCGCATTTCACTTTGTATATTGTTTGTCGTTTCATCTATTGTATGTCTTATCATTATTTATTGTACAGATCATTCTGTTCTGTGATGAATACCTGGCCACCGAAATCATCATTAGCTTTAACGGGAACAGCATACAGGTTTCCTTGGTCGCTCGTCTTGTACGGTAGAGTTCCTGTCAGTCCATTATCGTCATTCCGGTTCGTGTAAGTGTCGACATCTACCGACGATGTCGCGTTACTGGACCCTTTAGCACCATGCATCGCACCCATGTGCTTGTTAAACTCGGGTACATCCTCATAAGGGTTGTGAGTTGGCTTGTGTGCAATGTTCTGGTAACCTGCGTTGTCCGCGCCTTTTACATATTGACTGCCTAGTTCGTAAGCTGAACTATTGCGTGGGGTCAAGTCGTCTTCAGAATCAGATCTCTTTTGCTCAGATTTCCTTCTATTATAACGACATATGTCACATATTTCATCGATTTGTATAAAAGGACCTATACCAGGTTATATTATGGAGATGTGTTAATGCATATACGTTGCGGGCAATCCCATTCAAGTAATGGTCAGATGATCAGGAGCAATTATTTCACAATTCGTAAGCCACTGAATACAACTCACCGCAAAATGACAGCAGCTACAATAATGACGGTGATGACGAGTAATCCACCACCTCCACATGCCACTGCAATGACTTCAACAGAGCATCATGTCGGTTTGAGATGATATGCCAGATGCAAGCCATTTGAGAAGAATTGACATGCATCAAATTGATTTTGAAATATGAGGATGCATCATGCACATCATTCTTGATGCTAATGACAAATACGCACATCATTATGTGCATAGGGTTTTAATCTTCAAATGTTTTATCTTAGATATTGCAAGACATATTATTATCAAGAAGTGTACTTTGGCGTTGGCTCAGTTGTATGGACTTACTGATGATCCTCTGCTCGCCATCGCCCCCCTCATCCTCTAGAGGTGCAGTGGTTGATACACGTGTGGCTGTAATGAAAACGTGTATCATGGTCGGTGAATACGATGGAAATTAGTATATTAACTACTACGAGCACAAGGAGCTTAAGCACCAAGTACAACAGTAATTATCCATTCAAGCCTGTCCATGGCGTGACTGATGTGGTGGAAAGCGGGTAAATTTTGTCATAAAAGGTTAAAAGATTTACGAGCAACTGACTTCAAATCAAAATAGTATAGAAGAGGCAGCTGCTTGAATATCGTTGTTTTTCTGTTTGCTTCAGAATGCATGTGTATATGTTGTATGCTGACAATTTGATAAATTGTGCTGGTTAAGTCCTTTGTAAGCGTCGTTGGAGTTTGGTCAGGAGCGTTGGTCGAGTCTTTGCTTTAAATAGAAGTTTTAACAAAAGCTTTGTTGAGACTATTACTGGGGATGATGTTAGGACAACGGCTTCGGTTGTGATATTACTAGGCATAACTAACACACACACACAGCATGCTAATCAGTGACACCGTTAACGTAAGGTCGGGCTCTCAGTATGGGTAATTTATATGTCATATGGTACACTTGCATATGTATGCCAAGTCGCCATTATATTTTCCAGCGTGTATACCAACCTAACTCGCAGATATAATAACGGACACTGCCGTAGCACCCAATTGATTCCCATGTGCCTTCCATCAGGTTGACTACTGCACAGTCGTTTCCACCGTTAGGATGACCTGAAGCCCAGTTACTGTACATTGCTTCACCAAGCACTGGATCTGTGGGGAAGATATTGCTTATGTAAGGACCATCAAGGTGACTTATATGATATATGAACATGTATATCGAAAATATAACTAATGTTCAGCCATCACAGATGTGGCTACATGTATACATAGGGTAACAATTGTAACATACCATTTTTTCCATCTCTCCACACCCATGCTCCATTTGCTGCTCCGATCCATACTTTGACACCAGTGTTATTTAGTTCGTGGTTGAGGTATGCTGTTATATTATTTTGGGGAGTTATCAGATCACCACCGTGATCCATGAGGCATTTATAGCGGGCTTCGTACCAGGATAATGATGTGTTGACAAATGCAAAGCAACTTCCATCTTGCAAACTGGAACAACCTGGAACATTTGTTCAATTATCAGATGCTTGGGTGATCAAATCTGGTTTTGTAGCAACATGGATATTCTATATGACACCCGTTGACATAAAATGACCATACCGTTAGTAACCATTACCGTAATAGCGAACCCAATACGGCAGTCCTCCAAAGATTTCATCTCCAAATAAATATCCTAATAAATCCATGAATTTCATGTTCTAGTATATTTTATTATCAGGATATTAGTTAAATACTTTCAAAATTAATAATTACATTAGCTACAATAGGTTATTTCACCATTTCACAATTGTCAAGTATAGCCTCATCGCTTTTTTCCCCATGTGGATTTGGTGCTGAGTAATACTGTGAATATGTAATTAATGTCATAACGGCTAGATTATTCCAAATTTTCATACTTACCATTTCATTGTAATATATTTATTTCAATACCATTTAAGCTAGCAAAATTAGAACATTTGCAAAATTATTGTTACCTCATATAATTACCTATTATTGTTATGGACATGTGCCAAAGTTAAACAGTTTTGGCGCATATCCAAGCAACCTTGGGATCACTCAAATTCAAAATCAAATAATATTGGGCTCATGTCGTGCTGTCCCTTAACTCTATAACTCTTATTCCAAATTCCATTTCATCAACCTTCAATAAGTTTAACAAGGTCAATTCTCAAATTCAAGGGTAATTTCTAAATTTATTGAACAGTGAAAGTTCAACTTAATTATGGTTGGGGAGGATGTTATAATACTATTCTGGCTCAAACGTTTTTAAAAAGGTAACATCTCACCACTTGGTGGGGAGGGGTGTAACCCTGATAGTAGCAATCATTATAGCCTTGACTTGCAAGCGGGTTCACTCTCCAAGTGGACCTGTCCTGTCAAGCGGGGATTGTTTCTGCCTGGACTATCGTGTGAACCGGTCAAGGGTCACGGGAAAGCAAGCCTGCTAACCGAAGACCCTTTATAAGGAGCACACATGGGTCAGACGGGGAGATCATCTAGTCAGGGACAAGAATTCAGACCGAGATTCCAGGGAGCTTCATTGTTGAAACTAGATAAACCAAATAAGCATCTCTACTGGCTAGTCCCCACTCCAGCAACCACAGGCAGTGAGTTACCTTACAAAAACGAAGGAGCGCGCATAAGCATGAAAATCTAGTATAAGAATATCGTGTATTGCCTCTGGTACAGTCTCTGTCTTGTTGCTTCCTAGGAACGCCCCTCTCTTTTTTGGAATCCACCAATACCCCACACTTTATATCCCGCCTGAGACTCAACCACCCCTTCCGGCCAGGCACATGCATCATTTGTCGCAATCAGTCACCTGGTTGGTGTGAAATTACGCAATGACTCTAAGAACAACTGGTGGAGAATCCGGGTAGATAAAAGGGAAAGTGTATGTAGATAATTTATATGGGTGAAAAGATGAATAAGGGTCTAGTAATGGATATTTTGAAAATACCGGCATAACAGTGTTTGTCACTCAGTAACAAGCAATGACAGTCATTTTATGCCCTTTAAATAGGATTTACAACTGGTGGCTCGAATAAATCGCGTCGAGCTTGGTCTGAATGTTTGGAACTGGGTGGGCAAATTGGTTAAGTGGATGCTGGTACTTGTGATACAATGCCCATGCACCAGTCGTTCTCATCATATTAAAGAAAGCGACAATAAACCACTGTACTTCATTTGAATTATGTTAATGTTCTTGAAGGCTCAGATAGACAATGTAATATTCATGGAATATAAAACATCGGCTTATTCCTCCTTGCACGAGGCACCCGAGTTGATTTGGGTCGCCCATAGCGGTTTGTATACAAAGGAGCATTTTCAAACCAAAGCCTGAAATTGAGAGTAAGTAGATAAAAAATGGCAAATTCATCAGTTCACAAAAAGACAGGTGAGATGCGCCACTATTTAACTCGGAAAACGAGGCACGTAACGTTATCAGTGTCAGGGGCTAGGCGGCGATACGCACTTACGCACGTGCGTAACATCAATTAGAAAAGTGAAAAAATAAATATGGCCAAAAGTGGCATCAAAGTCAAAATCTAAGGGGATTAGACTTTACTTTCTGGACCTGTAGATTTCTCCCCGTCTGTGTGTAACATTCCTTCAAGCCTGGCTACGCCCCTGAGTGTCAAGCATTTACTTGGTTACAGCCTTTCATGGAAGACTTAAGTACATCCAAGTAATGACTATTACTTCAATAATGGCAAACAAAACTGGTTAATCATTCACGATCACAGTACACCCATACATGGTCATACATGACACCTACCAGGGCTCAACTGTCATTACATACACCGTGCATACGATTTTAAGACACAATATAATCTGTCCTGGGTATATATCTTCATCTCCTCGCATTTGTGCCGCATTTACGTTTAAATCTCGTTGGGCTTTCGCTTCGTCGGTCGAACAACGGCTGTTTGTTCACATCGAATTTCCAAACATAATCCTGACGTTCGATGTTGTCATGGTTGGTGTGTGACTATGAATATATTCTTTTGAGTTAGAAGCGTGCCGACACCTAACAGTTAAAGATTGTCAAGGTGCAATGCGATACACAGTTGACATTCAATCTTTGGGGTAACATTTATTTTGAGACAAGATAAATCCTGCAACTTCTGGCTTCATTTTGACGTGAAAGGGTCTACGATGTCTCCTTTGACATGGTACGTGCCCCCAATATTCTATTCGAATTGAAAAGGCCCTTTAATTGGTGACGTATACCCATGGTTGACTGCATCTTCACATGTGGAGTGAAACCAGCTCTCATGAAATATTGTAAGGCAGATAAATCAACGATGCACAATTCACGACATCTTTTGTGAAATGCCTCTACAACACTGTTTAGTTTCTTAATACCTCGGATATGACAAGGTAGTGCACGAAGTAAGCGATCTGAGTTGCAGTTGCTGGAAACAGGATGCGAGCTCCATTCCTGTGCCTAGATTTAAAAAGTGCAAAATGTTGCACAATGGACGCCACAAAGAATATTCTCTTCTCATTACTTTGGTAGTTCAGGCAAAGAGTTTATAGCTTCGCCAAGAGAGCTCACTCGAAGCTTCTGCCCGAGGAAAGACGCCACCTGTTAGCCGAAGCGTTATTGTCATAATGTCTTGTCATAGCGTCTCTTACAACCACTTGGAATGCTCTGTTTACTTTGGATCTGAAGTAGCCTCGACCAATCAAATGACTCCATACCTTTAACAGCCTCCGAGCCCCGAGACGTTGGATCAACAGTCCCATGTGCTTTTGTTGATTTCATTTCGCCTGATAAATTCTTCGTTCGAGACATTCACATCACCCTGACATGTCAAAATTATTTATGTCGACCCCAGGTCAGTTCCCGCGCTTCAGACATTGACAATCTAAAACTATAATCTACAGTGCGGACATGAAAGATGTTAGAGGCGTACTGTGTTCCATAATTTATCAAGTTGACATTTATTTAGCTATTTTCGCTATTCGTAAGCCTATTGTGCGACGTGTTTTGGCAGTGGCAAGGCACTCCACAATCGCGTGACGTCAGCCCAGTATTCCCAAGTGTTTTGCTTCGTGTCACGGTAGCGCCACCTTACAATTGAGATGTATTATATTTAGGGAAGCGATCACCACACCCTCTTAGCCTCTTTGGTTCAGGTATAGAGCTTAAAGGTACACTAAAAGGGGTCACTCTCTACAAAACATGTGAGCACGCGTCCTGTGCAGGCATGCTGTTTGTCATAACGTCTTGCTTAAAACCAAGAAAATTTGGAGGCGCGGCCGCCTCGACCAATAACTTTTATATTTCAATGTGTGCAGTAATCACAGAGCCTTTGAATCAACAGTCCCATGCACAGAGATACTAACAAAACCCAGTGGCGTAGTTGGTTTGCCTATGATAGATGATTGACTCTGTCGCAGAATACCTAGAGGCCAAAAGGCGACACGTAAAGCTTCGGTCATGACGTGAAGTCAACACGCAGCCTGAACAACGCCCACTTTGGAGACTATTTGCAAAAGAACTATTGCGGCCCCTCCTATACTAAGAAACAGTAAAGGGGTGCGTACAACCTCCACTGAAATGCACGTGTTCTATTACTATCTATAAATACTGCTTTCTCCATCAACGGCGTCGATGTTTCTTTAATCAATAGCCATTTGCTCGCGTTTATTCCATTTACGTCATCCACGTGGATGAAAATGAACAGCAAAGGGGGAAACCCATCGACAAGAGTCGCAGCCGTGGGCAAAAATGTTTTCCCCTATTAGTCACCTCTTACGACTTGTAGGAGGTTAGTGTGGGTCTTTACTACCCCCTGACCTAGAGGGGGTCAAACGACGGTCAAGTAAGGGCCTCTTAAAATGTTCAACTAGCACGTTTTCTCTGTGTGTTCGCTGACTTGGTCGACATACTGTTTTATCATATTTGTGAACTCTGTTGAAAGCGAGTGAGTTTCTTTCAGCTAGAAGGTGGCTATGTGATTACTGCATTAATATCTGCTACTCCATAAGTTGTTCATCAGGTTAACAAGCTGTGGGCTCATTAATAATTGATGCAGAGAAAGTATTCTTTTCAAACATTGCATAATAAGACCATGAGCTTGACAAGTGGGATATTTATAGTACTGGTCACTGCGACACCAAACAGACAGTGCGGCGGTCCATTATCCCGTGACACACCGTAGATAACGTATTCACATCCATTTTGAAGAAATTGCACCTATGCACGACTGCTCCACCCATTGCCAACAATCGCATGTGTATATTATATACATGAATATCTGCTGTCGACTAGCACTTTATCAACTGTCGAACAAGATGCCAATGATTTTGAAGGTCTCACCTTAACAAAACTTGTCATGGTTTCTAACATTTGCTACATAGTAACGTCTACTTAATGGATCTCTGGATTCCTGAGATTGTGAGAACAATAAGTACTCAAAAAATGGCTCTTTTGGCTTTGTTATGTGATACTCCAAATACCACCCGCACAAGACAATCTTCAGCAACCATTCACGAGTTCTCAGTGATAAGACACTTACTTGCAAAACACTTCCCAGAGGACCCGCCCCTAACTAAGGCACTGATAAACAAACGTTCAGCTCTTCAGCGTAAAATTCAATATATATCAGGACCGTTACCAAGTGCGAGAATTTATATTTCAGTTCTTAGGCAGTGTGTGCGTGCTAGCGGGCACACACTGGCGTTGTCATTTGATTTCTTTGTGGCTTTCGAGGTATTTGGAACCAGTTGTCAGGGTGGGACTTAATATTTGTAGCTCAACAATATCAAGTAGGATCTTGCTTTTTGTCTGAATATCATTATCACGTTAGTATCAATACATTAGGGTATTTCCCTATCAAAATAAGACAAGGGAACAATTCATCACCGAAATTCAGCGTTCGGTTAAACCTGTTCTGCTATAGACTCATTTTGTTCCTCTGTATAATCTTTCACTCAACAGTGGCCAAGTGCAAGAACCAATCATATAGATTACAACTGAGTAAGTGTTGCATACTGTCCATGCCAATAAACTCATTAGACAGTCGAATGAATATGTGTATATGTTCGTCAGTCTAGAAACAAGTGTTACTGAGAAGATAGCTACTACCATAGCCGCTATGGATCTGCTAATTACTGCAATGATAGATGCAGTGGTAACTCGTACCAACGACGAGGGGGTCACTGGAAGATACAGAGCTTCTGTGGAAGGTTACGATTTTAACAGTTTGCAACAAGGAACATTACTAAGGCGCCTTTGAACTAGCCACCGGGAAATATCAGTGGGTCCCAGAGGCAGATTTTGTAATCCAAGTGGTCCATCAAATTGTGACAGCTACTGCCATTGTCAATACGGCGCAATTTAAAACCCTGGGCCGTCAGAGAGGGTGGAGAGGAGGGAGCTGTCGGAATGGGGGTGAGTTAGCCATGTTATGTCACTTCGGGAACCTAGAGGACACCTTTATCACCTGCAACTTCCAGCGTTTGGCGTGACAAAATTCTTTTCACAGTGTGGTTCTCAGCTACAAAATATGGCTTCTACTGTTGTGTGTTTAATATGGAGACTTTAGAGCATACTGTTTCCAATAAGGTATTGTTAGGGAATCAGCTTGAAAAATTATGCGAATTGTTCCATCAACTACAACACCGATCACAACCACAACACCGACCACAGCGCTAACAACAGCACCATAAACAAAACCTACAACGCCGACCATAACACCAACCACAGCACCAATCAAAACCACAACACCAACAACAGCACCACCAACAACAACGCAAATGACAATTATGGAAGCTTCGCCACCAACACAAACTCAACTGCCATAAACTACACGGATCGCAACAACAAGCCCAACTTCATCTGCTAAGATGATTAACATCATTGCGGGTAATAATCATAAAGGTTTCATAAGAAGTAAGAGAGGCCTCCTTCCCGATACCCACAGCCTTACTAGGCACGTATATGTTGCGGTAACTTAGCTTATGATATTCGCAACTTTATGGTGTTTCCGAAACTCTCAGTATAAAATACCATTGATTGCAAGAGATTATTATTAAATTGATCTGACAATAATACTAATGCAAACTGGTTGGTTCCTTTTGATGATTTATGGATCCCAGCGGCTCTGGAACGGCTCTTTGAACCATTAGCCAGGGTGTCATGAACGTGGCACAGCTTGTGATGAGTACTACCAAACTTCCAAGTTACCACTTTGCCAATTTATGTTGCTTCAACAGTCGTCTTGTGGTGTTTGATGGCTGGGGTTGTTGGCGCGATAGCAATTATATCAGTGTATTAACCTTAAATCGTCGGATATCGGTAGTTTAAGCAAAGATGCTATTTAATCGCAATAATTTAAAAACAAATCCTTTCATACATCATTGTCTGTTCCCAGGAATTGGAATGGAAACTGCATTCACAATTCTAGGTCGTCAAACACCGTAGCGGACGTGGTGGAGATGGACAACTTCCCAATACGCCTTACTAGGCACGTATATGTTGCAGTAACTTAGCTTATGATATTCGCAACTTTATGGCACTTTTATTGCATGCCATCGAAAGCGACCCAACAAAGACAGCTAATATTTTCCTTTGAATGATGAAGTAAGTCGATTCTTTTGCGACACCACTCTTAAATGAAACAATTTGCAATGGCTGTCAGTTTTGGCATTGTGCCCTGTGCTATGCTGCCCAATGTGAATATGCAATGACCCAATCGATCGGCGATAGATAACCGTACTATGGTCACACGAGAAGCCCCAGAGTTCAGTAAGAGTTGGTACTCTGTAAGAGAGAGGGAGAGAGAGAGAGAGAGAGAGAGAGAGAGAGAGAGAGAGAGAGAGAGAGAGAGAGAGAGAGAGAGAGAGAGAGAGAGAGAGAGAGAGTGAGATTGACAATTTGGGTGTGGAAGAGAGAGAGAAAGATAGAGAGAGAGAAAAAAGGAGAGGATGAGAGAAAGAGAGAGCGAAAGAGAGATTGAGGGGGCCAATGAGACATTATGGAAGAGAGAGTGCATAACAGATAGAGAGAGAGAGATAGAATAAGAGAGAGTGAGTGAGAGAGACATGGGGAGAGAGAGAGGGAGAGAGAGATAGTAGTTATAGATTACATGTTGAAAAGCGCGAGGGTGTAAGGACAAAGCTGAGCAAGCCAACTCGTTCAAAAGACACCTCTGATATACTAGCAAAAAAGTCGTCGCCAAGCGGCTGGAGTACAACCAAGAGCGATTGTTGAGCTTTGACGCTGGAACACTGCCGAGGCAAATAGCTTGTTTGCGGCGATTCCCTTTATCAAGCGTTGAGGTTTTGAATATACTGCTTTACCTTGGAGTAAAATCTAAATGTTATCAGTCGTGTCCGGACCTCCATTTCAGAAATCAAAATCTATGTCTGAAGCCGAGTCACTGAAACAAACTGCGCCAACGCTCTTGCCTGAACTACCTTTTGTTATTCCTAGAGGATGTTACTAACATGTTAGATATTGTGGATCCTGAAGATGCTATTTATTTGTACTTTAAAAAACGGGTTAGGATAAGTGAGATTCACAAACGATGCAAATCTAACAACCTTACACTGTGGAAATGATTGGCAAATACTTTTTAGCATCACTCGGAAAAACGAGCATTTTGAATACCGAATCGGCGATTATACTCTAGGGAATGTGTCAGAGGAAAGGGATTTGTGCGCTATATTTGATCAGTCATTTCAATCGTTCCAACAATGCAGTGCAGCAGAAGTAACGGGTAACAATTCTCGTGGTGATCTGGCGGAAGTTAACTAATCACACTAAGGGAAGTGTTATCGATCTTATTGAGGCACTTGTTATGTCCCATCAGAAATGTACAGTCCAGGCGTGATCACCATACCACCAACGTGATACAGATGTATTACAAAGTAAACAAAGGCGTGTTACTAAGCTCGTAGTTAAAATGTTTAGGTTACGGGCTTATTAGGGTTGACATATCTTGCAAAGCTGTGTCTCTGTTTGGATCTCATACAGGTATGCAAAAAGGTAAATTGATTACATAATATTAGTATCTATGTGCGACCTTTTTCAGCTTCACAGTGCTGAGAAACCTATGGCTAGGACAGAATTAAGAAGAAACAGCTTTTCCAATTGCATTGTGACACCTTGAAATAATTTACCAGTCAAGGTAGCTTCAGCCACAACACGGAACACTTTTTAAAAACCAACTCCATGTGTATTTTAAGAACAAAATGTTTCAGTAATGTCTTAACCCGACTGCATTGATGGTCAATTGATAATTACCGTTGGCAGGGCACGTATGGACCTAACGGTCTTTTTGTCCTGGCCACCCATCACTATGAGGTCTTTGTAAGTGGCTGTAAAGAGTATACATGCTTCAGCCATGGCTATCTAGCTTTGGACCTCCGATCCACGGCGGTTATGTGTTAATACCAGGCTACCATGCCATTAGCGTTCACTTGACACAACTTGTTAAATCTGAGTTCTCATTACTTTCCACAATTGTCAAAAGAGACGACAGTTGTATTATGAGCGCCAACTCAAAAATGAACTTGGTCAAAAAGTACATATTAATGTTATTTATTGTTCAACATATCTTAGGTACAAGGAAACATTAACCCATAACCAATCTATACAGAATGTCATAGAAACGTCGAGAAAGAAACGGCAGCTGAACGCTTAGCGGAGAAGCTAAATGCAGCGCAAATCATCGACACATTTGTCATTACGAGATGAAAATAACCGTAGGCTTGAGAGCATCCCGTGAAGCTGATAACTGCGGGCTTGAGAGCATCCCGTAAAGCTGATAACTGCGGGACGGGAGCGAGTCAGCAATTTCCCAGCACAGTATCTTTGAAGACAAAGAAGAAATACTGGGCAAAACGAGCAATGGTGACTAAGTGCTTCACGTGAATTGAAAATGGCTCCTCACGGCTGATGATAAAATACTGTTGAAAAAGATATGCAAATTACATCATGCCGCACAAAGCAATCACGGCGTCGATGATGACATTTATGTCGACAGTAACAAAGTAATAATGATTATGGTATAGTGACCCAACTAATATCGACGCCACTGCTGATAACGGGATGCCACAAATTCAAAGAACGTATTTATAGAACCTTAATCACACTCTTGCTCGTTTAGCCGAGTGTCCCTTCTTTGTCTTCAAAGATACTGTGCTGTTTGATGATAGAATGCTTCGACCCACGACCAAAGTGGTATTTATCAAGGCAACATCTATCAGGTATAATTTACTATTTGAAAAGCTACCATAAGATTGATAAATACAGATCGCCAATTTATATCAACAACGCCAATATATACCAACAAGCATATTTCATAAAATATTTTACAAAATATCGAATAAGTGGCTCTCATATATTTGCGCCAATTAATGATGGGTCATCTTTTGAGTCCAGCGAAAATTGATGTAACTGACATCCGTATGTTTACAATCAAACTTGCACTTGTGCCTCTCAATGTAGCAATGTTTTGTAACACACTTTTATTTCCCTATCATTACTCTTAATATTTACTTACAAACCATGTCGTCTTGCTGTAGTCACTAACAACCACGTTTTTTAAATGTCTCATCACATACGTCATTGTCATCTCAGATATTACGGAGTCCACCACTATAATGGCCTACACCATCGTTCTCCTCTAGGTCGCCCTTCTCTGACTCCTGTTCATCGTCGTCGCTCTGTTGACTCCGTTGGCTATCAGCCTCACTCTCGAGGTTGCTATTCCGATTGTATCTGGTGCTTTCCGGGCTCTCTCGTTTGATCTCTGGGGCACTTGTATCACAATCCGTCTCTCCCTTGGCAATATCCTGGCCCTCTTTGTAAACATCCTGGTCTTCCTCGCCGCTAACTTTATCCTCTCTCTTCTCCGACAGTGAATCAGCTTTCATATCTCGCCCCTCACAATCTGCACCCTCTTTACCTCTTTCCTGGCTTTCTTTGTTGTGGCTTAGATCTTGGTCGAATAACTGTATCCCTCTTTCACCCTTTTCTTCCTCACTCTCTTTGCTCGATTGTTCACTTTGTACTCCATTGCTGGTCACCTTTACCGGGAGGGCATACAAATCGCCATCTTTGCTTATCTTATATTGGATGCCATTCATCGAAATCTCATCAATTGATGAAGTTCGGGTGCCATTCATATAAGGATTATGTATCACGGAATCGCAATTAGCTGTCATCATTGCAACCGATTGCATCTCATTAGATGTAAAGTCAGGCACGTCCTCGTAAGGTCTCCGTGTAAGCGGTAATCCAGTAGTTGCAACAGGGGAAGTGGTGTACTCCCTAACGGCTTCATTTCTCTTTTTCTTCTTCCTCCTAACACAATGGATTATATTTATATCGTAATGATCAGATGAAAAACAATTTAAACAATTATTTTTGAACAATAAAATAATATAGAAAAGTGACAAGAAATAATTTTTCGTAGTATAGTGAGTTACTGAATATCTTACATACTAACCCTATAACTAAAACACAGATTATGATGGCGACAATGATGATGACGACAAGGCACCCACCGATGACCGCGACATAAACTAAAGAATACCACAGGTAACTATCATATTTTGCCTAAATTCAGAATGACTTCGGACAGTCTACCTCTTACAATAACATCACATAATCATCACGTACAGAAAATGAAGATTTCAGCAGTTATTTGATTCCTCGATTTTTTAGATACAGGAAAAACGTAAATTGAGTCATCGTTAACAAATGTTACATGATTAAAGAAAGACCTACACCACCACGAATGCCGGCTGTCATTGTTGGCGCCACAGTTGACATAATCGCTGGTATTTTGGACATTAAGGAATATGTGACACAAACACATATATTAACAGGCCACTTATATTCATTGATGGTGGTAGCAGTAATAATATATCTTGCTTAATTTTGTACAACGATGACCTTAATGTTATCTATGCTAACAACAGGCTCGTGATTCATGAAAATGCACACGCATTTGATGGCCGTTGACTGTAGAATCCATTGCGGGTGCAGCTGTTGACGGAGTCGGTGTTGTTGTGGTCATTAAAGAGACAGAGAAAACCAATCACTACAGATGATTAGTTAAATTAATCATAACCACTCAACCATGGTAAAAACAAAGCAAGTTAATTCTCTGCACACTTCGCTGTTGTTGTATCACCACTTACCCACTTGCCGCACAGCAAAGTAGCAAAAATCATTCATAATATTGCTCGGATTCCAACAATTGGTAACAAGCAATATGTAAATGTGACTCAATGTCGTTCAAGTTACAATCAATATCCAATAGCCCCTTTTCACTTGCAAAGAAGGAAATAATCCCATTGCAAACAATGCTTACCAGATTCGCACACATAAGCATACGGAACGCCAGTACACGGCACTGACTCCCACATGCTATTTATCAGGTTCACAACAGCACAGTCGTAATTATCTATGGGATGTGTAGGTGCCCAGTTACTGAAGAACACCTCCCCCACGCTTGCACCTGCATCAATACGATTTATAGTTTTTGTGACTGAATAAAAACGATATTATCAGTTACAACATTTAGTGAATGTCATGTCATGTCATTTTGCTTGTAGCAAACCAACAAGCATCTAATTACCGTCGCCAGGTTGCCAATTCCACATCGCATTCGAGGCCCCCATCCATAACTGTAATTTGTTAGCGCCCACACTCCTGGCGGTGCTGCTTATGTTGTCATTGAGGATGAATTGCGGTGCAAGAAGATCGCCACGGTGACGTATTCTGCAGTAAGAGCGAGCTCCATACCAACTTGCCCCAGTGCTGTTCACGATAATGTAACACGTGACATTCTCAACGGATCCTCCTGAAACTATTGTGATGCCATTGAAATTTATAGTGCAAATAGAATATATCATGGCCTTATCAGTTGTATGATATGGAAAACGGTTGCTTATTATCATATATTGATATCAATGGCCAGAAAATTATCATGATTAGTTCATGTAATGTTAATTGCAATAATCAATAATGCAATCAAAAAACCCAAAACGGTATTATTTGGTTCCAAGGCTGAGCTGCAGATAAAGCCATGCTTCTTTGTACATGGTTCTGCAGAAAACTCAGTGTCGGCTGAAAATGTTAAGCAGGAAGGAAATGAGCTATTTGCCAATCCGGCTAGCAGGTCGTCGTCTGTCCCTACCGACTGGTTAACTGACCTCCACCAATGTCCCATGTTTACATCCTGTGATAACATCAGACTAATCCAGGCGCGTCCGTGTAACGATGAATTCACGAGTGATGCGACTTCCTGGTTGTTAATTGAGGCCAAGTAAGAACCTCTTCCTCTACAAGACCGATTCGCTTTACTTCTGTCAGTTTCGCCGTCGTGATATACAGTAAAACATCGTGTGTTATTTGATTCTTCCACACACCCGAGAAATGTTGAGTTACTTATCCCTAAGAGCGGCTTTAACAGAACCGCTATGATATCTGAAACACGCGTTAATCATTGTGTTAGCAGATAATTCATTTTAGGTAAATGAATCTACAATCTGCAAATTATGTAAAATAAAGAAAAGATAAACACATTAAACTCACAGAATAACACCGAAATCCATTGCACTTAGCCCACGTACATATAGACCAATGTGGCAACAAATACTGGTATAACGTTCATTTGAAGCTCAGCTAGTTAGGTGTTACAATCCCCAGAAGTGGTGTGGTCTACGCCTCGATGGCTATCTAAGAGAGGTAGGTAAACATTCATAATACTCGGTGGAGTCTTAAAGATCAGCTTGGCTTTTATCACGAACTCCTATCGACCTGGTGAAGTAAACACGAGGTTTGTAAAAGTACAGCGCATTCAAAACAACCCAATCTCCAATCCCCGATTTCAATCTGATAATCGGCCTATAATTGCCATACAGGTTCACATCTGTTTTCGTATATAATGGTGGCCTTCAACTGCTCGGTATTTCCATAGTTAGCATGCAGATATTCTCTGCTGAGTGATTTTACATGACATGTAATTACAGAGAAGTTTGTAGATAATCGCACCTGCTGCATTGAAGGTATGGAGCGCGCTAATACAGTAGAAAACGTCATTGTAGAGAATTGCTCGCACCGGATGTGTACACTACAGGTGTCATTTATAGTACAGCTAGTAGGTTGGCTAATGGAGGGAACAAATTATGAATGGAAGTCGCCAATGCAGTTTGGAAATGGCAACAAATATAGCTGTTATTGACAACTATCGGAAGCCATATAATGTATCACTATATGAGCTCACTGATAGCTGCCAGCAACAAACATTGTTGAATATACTTTATAAGTAGATCTAGAGCCAGTTATACATATGCTGTTCGTTTAATGGGTACAAGACACACCAGCCACTATTACGCCATGGGTCGACTTAATGGGTGGCATGAAGTTGTCTGTGCCGTGTGTCTGCTAATGAATATGTGTTAGTCTGTTGAGTATACACGCGATCTGTTCCAGATTCGGAGAAGACAACTGCATTCATTATCTTGAATATCTGGCATGTTGTACTTGGTTTTCGTCGTATGCAGCTATTATGTTTATTTTATGCACGCATTTAGGATATGACTCTTTTATGTGATTTTGCTACACACAATAACCTGCCTAAATCAGCATAAAACAAACTCTGAACTAAATTGGAATTAGAAAAATTAATTATTTGATCTGATGCCCTTGTATTTTCTGCATACAGTTAAATAGTTGTCAATACATTGCACTCCACATAATTGATACCCAATGACATGTGTTACCATTATACATCTGTTGTCATGTTCTTGCTCTGTATTGCATGGTCAAGACCTCAGCATTGTCGTTGTTATTATGGTGGTCATCATGTGCAAAAGG
The DNA here is from genome assembly GCA_034190875.2 of Urechis unicinctus. NCBI lineage: Eukaryota > Metazoa > Annelida > Polychaeta > Xenopneusta > Urechidae > Urechis > Urechis unicinctus. The sequence continues at coordinate 12,377,056 of CM067348.1, forward strand.
TCGGAGAATGATTGCATGAACTGTAGAGCTTTTATGCGATGTGTTAACTCGAGCGTGTATCTTCTACTGCTGTCATTATGATACGAAATTGGATTCTTCAAATTTGCTACTGTTTCAGTTCTATGGCTTATTATCCAAGGCAGATTAACCATTATTAGCTCGATTTGTGGTTTACTTCATACAAAGCCAAGGTTGTGGAGAGGTTGTTAGACTATCCGCCTCCACAGGACTTAACACAGCCCGTCGACAGAAGCAAATATAGCTATATATTTAAACAATGTATTATTACTATTATTATTATTATTATTATTATTATTTTAGAGCAGCAGATGGTAATGGGTAAAATACAGCAACTGCCGCAGTGGGTTAACTAACCGCTTCTAATTAATCCATGGTTAATGATGTACAAACTAAACATATTTGACTCCTGGGTGCCAGCTATTGATAACAAATATTATGTATTTAGTAAACCTAATATATAATTCATGTTATTTAGAAATCAGAACATCTACAGCTATTTCTTTCAGGCCAAGATGTAGAGACTGATGGGACCTCAGACGAGAGCGGTACTCAAAAGCGTCCTTTGACTTAAAAACTTTTGAAAATTGAGGAAAAGTTTTCTTCTATATATCGAGTAAGCACCCAATATTCATACATGACATACACCGTAGCATATGATTTAAAGACTCACAATATAATCTGCTGTGGGTATATAGCTTCATCGCCTCGCATTCGTGCGGTATTCACGTCGAAATCACGTTGAGCTTCCGCTACGTTGGTCTAGGAACGGGTAGATGTTCACATAGAATCTCCAAACGTAATCCCAACGCTCGATGTTGTCATGGTTGGTGTATGAATGTTAATATATTCGGTTGAGTTAGAAGCGTGCCGAGACCTAACAGTTAAAGATCATCAAGTTTTAACACGATACGCATGTCAAAGTGAGCTCAGTTGACTTTCAATCTCGGGGGTAACTTTCATTTGAGACAAGATAGATCCTGCAACTTCTGGCTTCACTTTGACGTGAATGAGTGGATGATGTTTCCTGTGACGTGGTACGTGCCCCCAGCACGCGACGTGCGATTGAAAAGGCTCCTTCAATTGGTGGCATCTATTCATGGTTGACTGCATTTTCAAGACCACAGGAATAAAACTAGCTCACATGTATGTTTTAGGCAGATAAATCAACGGTGCGTAATTCAAGACTCATTTGTTGAATACCTCCATACCCCTGATTAGTTCCTTAGTAAATTCGTTTTGGTCCGCGTACACACTGACATGCCAAGGCAGTGCATGAGCTAAGGGCGCGATCCCCTCGACTAATAAGAAAACTCCATTATTTCAACATATGCTGCAATGCAGCAATCTCAGAGCCGTTGGATCATCAATACAATGCGCTGTTTTCGATTTTATGGTAGCGCCATCTGACATGGGTGTGCTGTTGTGTACATTATTTGTCGGTTTACGTTTTCAGTTAATCAAGAAAACCTCTGCTATACAACTCACTTGGTGTGCTTAATATCAGGTTACACCGTAGTCTAGCCATGTTAAAGCTGCATTGCTGAGTGAGGGACTTTCTCAAATTGACAAGGAAGCTAGGTAATATTGAGACAGTTTCTGTTATCGCACGGCATATGGTCAACGCAATTGAATGCAGTCGAGTTCCTTTCAGCATTAATATCTGCTACTCCATAAGATGTTCATCAGGTTAACAAGCTGTGGTGTGATTTAGCATTGATGCGTTGAAGGTATTCTTTTCAAAGAATACATAATAACAACATGAGCTCGACAAGTGGAATATTTACAGTACATGGTATACTCTGGTCACAGCGACACCAAACAGACAGTGTGGCGGTCCATGGTCATGTGATACGCCGTAGTTAATGTATTAATATCCATTTTGCAGATATTGTACCAGATGTATGACTGCTCCATCAACTGCCATCCAAACCAAACAACTGCTGATGACTGTCACTGTTGAACAAGATGCTAATGATTTTGACGGGCTCACCGTCAAACCACTCGTCATGGTTTCTAAAACTTGCTCCATAGCAGCGTCTACTTTATGGATAACTAGATTCCTGAGATTCTGAGAACATTAAGTTCTTAAATTACTGGCTCTTCGGCCGGCTGAACGTCAGACCTGTGTCACCACGCTAGTTATGTGATACTCCAAAAACCACCCACCATACACTTAGAAGACCAATCTTCAGCAACCAATCATGAGTTCTCACTGAAAACACACTGACTTGCTGTGCACATCCGGTAAAACATTTCCCAGTGTGTGGACCCGCCCTAAAACCAAGGCACTGATAAACATTCAGGTATTCAGAAATGCACCGTCACCAAGAGCTAGAAAATATATTTTAAGCTTTGCAGAATATACCTGTTAGCAGGCACACAATGGCGTTGTCATTAGTCTTCCTAGTGGCTCCAGAGGTATTCGTTACCAGTTGTCTGGGTAACATTTTTTATGCAATATAATTTCTGTTTAATTGGTTGACAAATTAACTCAGCAGCATTTCATGGCTGTAGGCTCGTTCTGTCTGAGAATATCTATACAACACAATCGCTCCATTGCACAGAGTTTGCAATTGTAGGTGATGGTATCAAAATGACATTGCCATTGAATCAACACTCCTACACCAATTTCCCGTTGATGGACTTTCCTCGTCATTTTCTCATACGCACTGTAACTTCCCATGGTATTTCATATCATCTCCACCTAATAACCCTACCTCTCTGTCTTATTACCCTATTCCATCACACCTATTCCTGATATGCGGTTTTTTTTATCCTTCTCCCATCACTCGATGGCGGTGTTCTCTATCCCAATCTTAATCACCCATATCCATCCCATTAACTTATAACCAGGAATCGATACTAATTCCATGCCGGCATGTCAATAGAATAAAATTATCCCAACGATATGTCTTCGCTGTTGAATTCTCTATTCTCCCTTCTCTGGATGTAATGTCAGCCTTAAGTGCACTGTGAGACCAACGATGGGAGTATTGTGTGCTTTGCATTTGGTGTATTGCAGACCCAAAGGGATGTTGAGTAAAAGTTAATATGAATTAGTTCATGATTATACTTATGTGTGCGGCATAATCGATTGCGATGTGCAAGATACCTTGACTGTACAAAGCCTCAAGTTCAAGAGTTCTAGGCTCTTACGACACATATAGTTTATCGCAGCATGACGAGAGAGAATACTGTATCAATTATTGTACATCATCCCGGGAAACACAAAGGTAGAGGTTGAGGTAAGCAAACAATATTATAATGCATAATAATTGTGCAAGGGAGATCCCCTGTGCTATGCGGTTGGTGGACAAGTCGACTGAAAAAGACTCAATATTTGTCGCACAACAACATCAAGTAGGGTCTTGCATGTTGCCTGAATATTATTATCACTTAAGTGTCAATAAATTAGCCCCCTCACCGTTCGTATGCGTAACCACTGCATCTATCATTGCAGTAACTAGCAGCACCATTGCGGTTATGGTGGTGGCTATCTCCACAGTTACACTCGTTTCCGGACTGACGAACACACACACACACACACACACACACACACACACACACACACACACACACACACACACACACACACACACACACACACACACACACACACACACACACACACACACATACACACACACAGACATACACACACAAACACACACAAACGTACACACGCATGCATACACACACATATATATATATTATTAGGATTATATTATATCATTTATTCGCAAATCAAAGTTTACAAAAAGATATATTTAATTAAGCAATAAAAAAGACAAAAAATACATGAGGGACCAATAGAATTAGAGAAGAGAGAAAGAGAGAGAGAGACACAGAGAGGGAGAGGGAGAAACGGAAAGAGAGATAGAGAGAGAGACAGAGAGAGAGGGGGAGACACACAGAGAGAGACACACACAGAGAGAGAGAGAGAGAGGAGAGAGAGACAGAGAGAGAGAGAGAAAGAGAAAGAGAGAGAGAGAGAGAGGGAGAGAGAGAGAGAGGGAGAGAGAGAGACAGAGAGAGAGACAGAGAGAGAGAGAGAGAGAGAGAGAGAGAGAGAGAGAGAGAGAGAGGAGAGAGAGAGAGAATAGAGAGAGATATATAGAGAGATAGAGAGAGAATATATAGATATAGAGATATATATATATATATATAGATATATATATATATATATATATATATATATATATATATATTATATATATATATGCATATATATATGGTACCTTGCTTGCTGGATATCCACTGTCTCGGTATATTTTCTTCGACAACGTCACTAATATTTATAAACATCTAATGCTGAGCTTCTGTGTGCCGAACAGTAATCACACTGGTCTGATTCCCTCTACTCGCATTCATAATAAGCGGCCAAAACGCGGCATTTCACAACCAATCGTCACACTTCTACACGCACTTTCTCTATCATCGACAGCGGCGTTGGCATTGCACGTGAGTTAAGCAGGAACTATTTTGTTAAGGCTGGAAAGATGATACCGCTATACGAGAGATTGTTGGCTTTAGCCGAGACTCTTTTATTGCATGCAAACGAACGCGACCCAACAAAGACAGCCCAAAGCCTATATTTGCATTTGAATGCGGAAGTAAGGCGATTCTTTTGCGACACCGCTCCTAAATGAAAAAAATGGCTGTGGCTGTCAGTTGTAGCATTGCGCCCTATGCTATGCTGCCCATAGTGAATAGGCAATGACCCGATCGATAGGCGAGTTATAACCGTACTATGGTCACACGAGGCGCCCCAGAGTTCAGTAAGAGTTGGTAATAATCTAGAGATAGGGAGAGATTGAGAGAGAGAGGCAGAGTAAGAAAGAGCAAACGAAACAGTGAGATGGGCAATCCGGATGTGGAAGAGAGATAGAAAGATAGAGAGAACGAGAAAAAAGGAGAGGATGAGAGAAAGAGAGCGCGAAAGGGAAATTGAAAGGGCCAATGAGAAAGTGAGGAAGAGAGAGTGCGAAAGAGATAGAGAAAGAGAGGTAGAGAAAGAGAGAGAGAAACATGGGGAGAGAAAGAGGGAGAGAGAGATAGTAGCAATAGTTTCAATGGTGATAAGCGCGAGGGTCTAATGACCAGAGATGGACGTCCGAGGCATTACGACAACGATCGTACAGAGCTGAGCAAGCCAACACGTTCAAACGACATTTCTGATTAACGAGCAAAAATATCGCCGCCATGCGACTGGAGTACACACAAGAGCTATTGTTGAGCTTTGACGCCTCAACACTGCCGGGTCCAATATCGTTTTGCAGCGACTTTTTTTTTATCAAGGGTTGAGGTTTGGAGTAAACAGCTTTACCTTGGTGAAAAATCTAAGTGTCATCAGTCGTGTCCCAACCTCCATTTTTTAAAATACAAAATCTATGTCTAAAAACTGAGTTACCCCAACAAACTGCGCAAACGCTCTTGCCTCAACAACCTTTTGTTATTCCTCGAGGATGTTACTAACATGTTAGATGTTGGGGGTTCTGAGGATGCTGTTTATTGGTACTTTCAAAAAGCGTTTGATAAAGTCCCCCACAATCGGTTTGCTAGAAAACTTATGGCTCACCACATAAGCGATTATTCATTAGCATGGATGAATGAATGGCATCAGTGTGTTAGCATGACTAAATGAGATACACAAACAAGGCACAAAGAAACATAAAGGTTTTTCAGAAAGACAGGTTACTAGCAGACAGATTTCTACCAATTTATGCAAAATGTCACAGAAACGAAGGTCGGTCGAACGCTCAGTGGAGTAGCTAAATGCAGCACAAATCATCGACACATTTGCCATTACGAGAACACCGTAGGCTGTAGAGAATTCTGTGAAGCTGATAACTGCGGGACGGGAGCGAGACAGCAATTTCCCTGCACAGTATCTTTGAAGACAAAGAAGGGACATTGGGATAAACGAGCAATGGAGAGACTAAGTGCTTCATGTGAATTGTAAATGGCTCCCCACGACTGATAATAAAATACTGTTGAAATAGATATGCATATTCCACCATGCCGCTCAAAGCCATAATGGCGTCTATGATGACAATTATGTCGACAATAACAACGTTATAAGGATGATGGTATAGTGATCCAACATTCTTCAAAAACAACATCTATCTGGTGTAATTCATTATTTGAAAAAGCTACCATAAGCTTGCAAATGCAGAACTTGGTCAATTATGTGCAACGCCAATATATACCAACAAGCATATTTCATAAAATATAAACAAAATTATCGAATAGGTCGTGGCTCTCATATATTTGCGCCAATCAATGATAGGTCATCCTTTGAGCATTGACACCGAATATGATGTAACTGACATCCGTATGCTAACAGTTAAACTTATACCTGTGCCTCGCAATGTAGCAATGCTTTATAACCCACTTTATTTCCCTATCATTACTCTTAATATTTATTTACAAACTATGTCGTTTTGCAGTAGTAGTCACTAACAACCCACGTTTTTCAATGTCTAATCACATACATCATCGTCTTCTCAGATATTCCGTAGTCCTCCACTATAATGGCCTACACCGTCTTCTCCTCTAGGTCTCCCTTCTCTGACTCCTGCTCATCATCGTCAATCTGTTGACTCTCACTCTCTAGGTCGCTTTCCCGATTGTATCTGCTGGGTTCTGGGCTCTCTTCCTTGATCTCTGGGGCACCTGTATCACAATCCGTCTCTCCCTTGGCAATATCCTGGTCTTCTTTGTAAATATCCTGGTCTTCCTCGCCGCTAACTGTATTCTCTCTCTTCCCTGACAGCGTATCAGCTTTCATCTCTTGTCCCTCACAATCTGCACCCTGTTTACCTCTTTTCCGGCTCTCGTTATGTGGCATTAGATCTTGGTCGAATAACTGTATCCCTGTTTCACCCTTTTCTTCCTCACTCTCTTTGCTCCATTGTGACTTTGTACCCCATTGCTGCTCACCTTTACCGGGATAGCGTACAGGTCGCCATCTTTGCTTATCTTATATTGGATGCCATTCATCGGAATCTCATCACTTGATGAAGTTCGGGTGCCATTCATATAAGGATTATGTATCACGGAATCGTCATAAGCTGTCAACGACGCAACCGGATGCATCTCATTAGATGTAAAGTCAGGCACGTCTTCATAAGGACTCCGTGTAAGCGGTAATCCAGTAGCTACAATAGGGGAGTGGTTGTACTCTGTTGTGCTGGAGCTATCCCCAACAGCTTCATTTCTCTTTTTCCTCTTCCTTCTAACGCAAGGAATTATATTTATATCGTAATGATCAGATGAAGAACAATTTAAACAATTATATTTGAACACTTAAATAATATAGAAAAGCCACAAGAAATAATTTGTCATAGTAAAATGAGTTGCTATATATCTTACATTATGATTAAAGAAAGACCTACACCACCATGGATGCCGGTTGTCCTTTGATGTCATTGGCGCTACTGCTGACAGAGTCGCTGATGTTGTGGTCATGACGGAGTATGTGACAAAAACACATATATTAACAGGTCTCTTACATGCTCTGTTGGTGGCTGAAGTAATTATACAATTAATTGATAAATACAAATACATACGATGTTCTTGCCCGTTGACTGTAAAATCCATTGTTGGCGCCACAGTTGACATAATCGCTGGTATTTTGGTCATAAAGGAATATGCGGGGGAAAAACACATATTAACAGGCCACTTACATTCAGTGTGGGTGGTAGCATTAATTATATATCTTGCTTAATTTTGCACAAAAATGACCTTAATGTAATCTATGCTAACAACCGGCTGGTGATTTATGAAAATGCATACGCAATTGATGACCGTTGCCTGTAGAATCCATTGTAGGCGCAGCTGTTGACGGATTCTGTGTAGCTGTGGTGATTAAGGAGACTGAACAGAGAACACCAATCACTACAGATGATGAGTAAAATCATCCATTACCACTCAAGCATGGTAACAACATAGCAAGTTAATTCTCTGCACACTTCACGGTCTCTGTATCACGACAACTCCACTTGCCGCCACAACAAAATATCAAAAATCATTCACAATATTGCTCGGCTTCCCACAATTGGTACCAAGCAGCAGTTAAATATGTTAATGTAACTCAATGTTGTTATGGTCCATGAAGTCACAATCAATATCCAATAGCCCTTTTCACTTGCAAAGAAAGAAATGAGCCCATTTCAAACCAAGCTTACCAGATTCGCACACATAAGCATACGCGCCGTCAGTACACGGCACTGACATCCACAAGGCATCCATTAGATTCACCACAGCGCAGTCGTTATTATATGCGGGATGTGAAGGTGCCCAGTTACTGAAGAACATCTCCCCCACGCTTGCGTCTGCATAAATACGATATATATTCTTTTGTGACTGAATAATGACGATGTGATCAGTCACTACATGGTGTGAATGTGATGTCATTTTGCTTGAAGTAAACCCACAAGCATCCCATTACCGTCGCGATGTTGCCAATTCCACATCGCATTCGAGGCCCCCATCCATATCTTGATTGTTGCAGAGCCCAAACGCTTGGCGGTGCGGTTGATGGCATCACTGATGTTGATTTGCGGTGCAAGCAGATCGCCACCGTGATGTATTCTGCAGTAAGAGCGAGCTCCATACCAACTTGCCGCAGTACTGTTCACCATAATGTAACACGTGCCATTCACAACGCATCCCCTGAAAATATTGCGATACCATCGTAACTTACAAAGCAAATAGTATATACCATGGCCTTATTAGTTATGTGACATGGAAAACGTTTGCTTATGATCATATATTGATAGCAATGGCCAAAATGTAAAGACCGTTTCATTATGTGCTTATCTAATATAATTGCACTAAGCAATAATAAAATCAGAAACCAAACCGTAGGTATTATTTGGGTCCAAGGCTGAGCTACAGAAAAAGCCATGCTTCGCTGTACATGGTTCAGCAGCAAACCCATGGCTAGATACAAATGTTAAGCAAGAAAGAAATGAGCTTTTGGCAAATGTGGCAAGCAGGTGGTCGTCTGTCGTTATGGACTCGATAACCGATCTCCATTCATAACTCATGTTTACATCCTGTGATAACATCAGGCTGATCCAGGCCTTTCTGGTTAGCGATGAATTCACGAGTGACGAGACTTCCTGGTTGTTAATTGAGGCCAAGTAAGAATCTCTAGCTCTACACGCCCGACTCGCGTTACCTCTGTCGGTTTCGCCGTCGTGATATACATTAAAACAACGTGAGTTATTGGATTCTTCCACACACCCGAGAAATGTTGAGTTACTTATGCCTAAGAGTGGCTTTAACAGGACCGCAATGAAGTCTGCAATACAGAACCTGCGTTTATCATTGTGTTAGCAGATGATTCATTTGAGGTAAATGATTCTACACTATGCAAATGGTACATGAAGACCAGATAAACACATTAAACTCACAGAATAACACCGCGTGCTTGACGTGTACGAAATCCATTGCACATAGCCTACGTACATATGCACCAGTGTGGACACAAATACTGGTATAACGTTCATCTGAGGCTCAGCTAGTTAGGTGGTGAAATCCACAGAAGTGTTGTGGTCTACGCCCCGATGGCTATCTAAGAGAGGTAGGTACACATTCATAATACTCGGCGGAGTCTTAAAGATCAGCTAGGTTTTATCACCATACTTTTTAAAGCGTAACCGCTGGTGCAGGGCGCTGATATACACAGGGCTATTTGGCGAATCATCCTTTATGTGTACTAATGTCGGACAGTTAAAGTTCACTGGGTCTTTTTTAAAAACCTCTCCCTCTTAACCACTTATATGTAAGAAAGCTATTTTTACGATGCGATCGCGTCGTAACATCCGTCCAATAAGTTTGCTCATTACCAAATGATATATGTTGTTGCAGATTAAATGCGCTTTTATTTCGTTTTGTACTGTAGACTCAGTGTTGACATTGCCTTCTTGGTGCGTTTGTTTCTTCTCTGACCCACAACATCAATCTTCAACCCGATTTCATATCTGAAAACCGGAATAGGATTCCCAGACAAGATTCACATCCATTATCAATTAAGGTAGCCTTAAATGCTGGTATAATAGCATGCAGATAGTTCTCTATTGAGTGATTTTACATGACATGTAATTTCAGAGCCGGTTGTTTGATAATAGCCCTGATGCATTTTGGGGAACTACACAGTTGCTAGAGTTAACTGAGTTCGCTTTCACAGTCGTAAAAAACGTCATGGTAAAGGTTTTCTCTTACCGGATGTAAACACTCACTTTGTCATTTATAATTACAGCTAGTAGGTGGCCTATGGAGGGGAGCAAGTTATGAATGGACATCGTCAATGCAGTTGGGAGAAATTGCAAACAAAGGATGGCGGTTATTGACAACTATTCTGACGGTACTATAAGTAATCACTATATGAGCTTACCCTGATAGCTGCAGCAATAAAACACTGTTATTAAATAATTATACCGCAGGTCTAGAGCAATTTATATATATGTTTGTCCTAAATGTGGTACCAAGGGACACACCAGCCCCAACCACGATTGCGCCGTGGTCTCACTTACTGGGATGGCATGAAGTTGTCTGTTCCGTTGCGGCCTGGCTCACGAATATGTGTTACGTCTGCGCGCGATTCGCGATGTGCCGATTCGTGAGAAGAGCACACATTATACATTCACATGAACTATATGGCATTGTAAAATGTGGTTTTCATTCGGATATGCTGATATAATGTATTCTTTATTCAACATAGTTGAGGATATAATCTCTGTTTTTTGTGCTTTTGCTACCAAACAATAACCTGACTAAATTTCCCCCCAGGTATGAAAAGTTCACTGCATCATAAATTGGAAGTAGAAAATTTATTATTTGCCCTGATGCACCTTGTATTATCTGCACAGTCAGGTAAATAGGTTGTCAATACATTGCGCCCAACCATAATTACTATCCAATGACATTGGGTTACTGAATGATACCATACTACAACTGGTTTTCATATTTCTTGCTCTGTATTGCATGGGGCCCCCCCAGCGGGGGGCCCCTTATCATAATCGTGTTTGCTATGATGCTGAGTATCCACGTGAAAAAAGGTGGCGGAGAATGATTGCACGAACCGCTACAGCTTTTATGCGATGTGTTAACTCGAGTGCGTGGTGTTTCTCCTATTGCTTCTTCAAGAAAAGTTCATCAACTGCCAAGTTGCGATATTTTTCTCAGTTATGATGAACATTGCAGATTATTTAGGTACATAGAATAGATCTAGTATCATAAGCGCAGCCTCAAACATACAAAAACGTAGCGTCATGCAATAGTGGTACCCTACTCTGTCGCAGTAATGAATGACATATTGCAATAGACAGGAGGAATTACAATAGTTTTAGCCGACAGTTTTAGTTTTTTTCGGGCATGCAAGCTTTAACATGGAGCAGTAGTAGTAACTATTATGGAGATATTATGAGTCGTTAGAAAATATGCCACCCTTTTAAGTCCGTCAAGGTTCAGAAAGATTCGGACGTCTACCTTACAAAAACATCAATAATCATCACGTCAAAAAAAATTTTCACATTTTTTTTGTTTCCCTCGATTTTTTAGATACACAGGAAAAACGGAAATTAGTCTCGTTTTAACAAATGTTACATGATGAAAAGACCTACAAAACCCACCACGAATGCCGGCTGGTCATTTGTTGGCGGCGCCACAGTTGAAAAATCTGGTATTTTGGCTTTAAAGGAATATTGCCCCAAAAACACATATAAAAACGGCCATTTAAATTTTTTCATTGATGGTGGTAATTAAAATTTTCTTGCTTTTTTGTACAAGATGCCCTTAATGTTATTATCTAAAAACGGGCGTTGATTATGAAAAGCACAGCTTTTGATGGCCGTTGACTGAGAACCATTGCGGGTGAGCTTTTGACGGGGCGGTGTTTTGGGGTATTAAAAGGGAAAAAAAAAACCAATCCCTAAGATATTAGTTAAATTAATCAAAACCCACTCAACCAGGGGAAAAAAACAAAGAATTTAATTCTCGCCACTTCGTGTTGTTGTTCCCCACTTACCCACTTGCCGCACGCAAATAGAAAAAAATCATTCAAAATTTTGTGGGATTCCAAAATTGGTAACAAGCAATTGTAAAGTGATCAATTTTTCAAGTTCAATAATACCAATACCCCCTTTTCACTTGCAAAAAAGGGAATAACCCCATTGCAAACAATGCTTACCAGATTCGCACACATAAGCTAACGGAACGGCCAGTACACGGCACTGACTCCCACATGCGATTTATCAGGTTCACACAGCACAGTCGTAATACTATGGGATGTGTAGGTGCCCCAGTTACTGAAGAAAACACCCTCCCCCCACGCTTGGCACACCTGCATCAATACTATTTATAGTTTTTTTTGTGACTGAATAAAAACGATATTATCAGTCTACAACATTTAAGTGACTGTCATGGCATGTGTCAGTTTGCTTGTAGCAAACAAACAAGCCTCTAATTAACGTCGCCAGTTTGCCAATTCCCCACATCGCATTCGAGCCCCCACCCCCAACCCTACTGTAATTTGTTAGTCGCCCACACTCCTGGCGTTGCTGTCTTATTTTTTTCATGAGGCTGAATTGCGGTGCAGAAGAAGATTCGCCACGTGACGTAATTCTGCATTAAGAGCGAGAACTCCATGCCCAACTAACTTGCCCCAGTGCTGTTCACGATACTGTAACACGTGACATTCTCAACGGATCCTCCTGAAACTATTGTGATGCCATTGAAATTTATAGTGCCAATAAAGATATCATGGCCTTATCAGTTGTAATGATATGGTAAACCGGTTTGCTTATTTTATCATTTATTGATATCATGGGCCAGAAAATATCCATGAATTAGTTCATGTCATGTTACTTGCAAATAATCAATAATTGCAATCAAAAAAACCCAAACCGGTATTAATTTGGTTCCAAGGCCTGAAGCTGCAGATAAAGCCATGCTTCGTTGTAGCTGGTTCTGCAGAAAACTCATTGTCGGCTGAAATGTTAAAATCAGTAAGTCAATGAGCTATTGCCAATATCCTGCTAGCAGGGTCGTCGTCTGTCCCTAACCGACTGGTTACTGACCTCCACCAATGTCCCATGTTTTACAATCCTGTGATACATCAGACGAATCCAGGCGCGTCCGTGTAACGATTAATTCACGATTGATGCGACTTCCTGGTTTGTTTAATTGAGGCCAATTAAGAACCTCTTTCCTCTACAAGAACCCGATTTCGCTTTACTACTTCTGTCATTTTTCGTCGCCGTCGTGATATACAGTAAACATCGTGTGTTATTTGGATTCTTCCACACCCCCCTAGAATGTTGAGTTCCTTATCCACCTAGACGGCTTAAAACAGAACCGCTATGATTTATCTGAAACACGCGTTTAATCCTTGTGTTCGCATATAACTTTAGCTAGGGTCAATGAAATCTACAATCTTCAAATTATGTAAAATAAAGAAAAGATCCACACATTCAACTCACAGAATAACAACCCGACATCCATTGCACTTAGCCACGTACATATAGACTCAATGTGGCAACAAAAATACTGGTATAAACGTTCATTTGAAGCTCAGCTAGTTAGGTGTTACAATCCCCAGAAGTGGTGTGGTCTACGCCTCGATGGCTATCTAAGAGAGGTAGGTAAACATTCATAATACTCGGTGGAGGTCCTTAAGGAATCAGCTTGGGCTTTTATCACGAACTCCTATCGACCTGGTGAAGTAAACACGAGGTTTGTAAAAGTCACTACAGCGCATTCAAAACAACCACAATCTCCAATCCCCGATTTCAATCTGATAATCGGCCTATAATTGGCCATACCGGTTCACATCTGTTTTCGTATATAATGGTGGCCTTCAACGTGCTCGGTATTTCCATAGTTAGCATGCAGATATTCGTCCCTGCTGAGGTGATTTTACATGACATGTACTTACAGAGAAGTTTGTAGATAATCGCACCTGCTGCATTGAAGGTATGGAGGCGCTAATACAGTAGAAAAACGTCATTGTAGAGAATTGCTCGCACCGGATGTGTACACTACAGGTGTCATTAATAGTACAGCTAGTAGGTTGGCTAATGGAGGGAACAATTATGAATGGAAGTCGCCAATGCAGTTTGGAAATGGCAACAAATATAGCTGTTATTGACAACTATCGGAAGCCATATAATGTATCACTATATGAGCTCACTGATAGCTGCCAGCAACAAACATTGTTGAATATACTTTATAAGTAGATCTAGAGCCAGTTATACATATGCTGTTCGTTTAATGGGTACAAGACACACCAGCCACTATTACGCCATGGGTCGACTTAATGGGTGGCATGAAGTTGTCTGTGCCGTGTGTCTGCTAATGAATATGTGTTAGTCTGTTGAGTATACACGCGATCTGTTCCAGATTCGGAGAAGACAACTGCATTCATTATCTTGAATATCTGGCATGTTGTACTTGGTTTTTCGTCGTATGCAGCTATTATGTTTATTTTATGCACGCATTTAGGATATGACTCTTTTATGTGATTTTGCTACACACAATAACCTGCCTAAATCAGCATAAAACAAACTCTGAACTAAATTGGAATTAGAAAAATTAATTATTGATCTGATGCCCTTGTAATTTTCTGCATACAGTTAAAATAGTTGTCAATACATTGCACTCCACATAATTGATACCCCAATGACATGTGTTACCATTATACATCTGTTGTCATGTTCTTGCTCTGTATTGCATGGTCAAGACCTCAGCATTGTCGTTGTTATTATGGTGGTCATCATGTGCAAAAGGTCGGAGAATGATTGCATGAAACTGTAAGAGCTTTATTGCGATGTTTAACTCGAGCGTGTATCTTCTACTGCTGTTCATTATGATACGAAATTGGATTCTTCAAATTTGCTACTGTTTCAGTGTTCTATGGCTTATTATCCAAGGCAGATTAACCATTATTAGCTCGATTTGTGGTTTACTTCATACAAAGCCAAGGTTGTGGGAGAGGTTGTTAGGACTATCCGCCTCCACAGGACTTAACACAGCCCGTCGACAGAAGCAAATATAGCTATATATTTTAAACAATGTATTTATTACTATTATTATTATTATTATTATTATTATTTTAGAGCAGCAGATGGTAATGGGTAAAATACAGCAACTGCCCGCAGCTCGCCGTGGGTTAACTAACCGCTTCTAATTAATCCATGGTTAATGATGTACAAACTAAACATATTTGACTCCTGGGTGCCAGCTATTGATAACAAATATTATGTATTTAGTAAACCTAATATATAATTCATGTTATTTAGAAATCAGAACATCTACAGCTATTTCTTTCAGGCCAAGATGTAGAGACTGATGGGACCTCAGACGAGAGCGGTACTCAAAAGCGTCCTTTGACTTAAAAACTTTTGAAAATTGAGGAAAAGTTTTCTTCTATATATCGAGTAAGCACCCAATATTCATACATGACATACACCGTAGCATATGATTTAAAGACTCACAATATAATCTGCTGTGGGTATATAGCTTCATCGCCTCGCATTCGTGCGGTATTCACGTCGAAATCACGTTGAGCTTCCGCTACGTTGGTCTAGGAACGGGTAGATGTTCACATAGAATCTCCAAACGTAATCCCAACGCTCGATGTTGTCATGGTTGGTGTATGAATGTTAATATATTCGGTTGAGTTAGAAGCGTGCCGAGACCTAACAGTTAAAGATCATCAAGTTTTAACACGATACGCATGTCAAAGTGAGCTCAGTTGACTTTCAATCTCGGGGGTAACTTTCATTTGAGACAAGATAGATCCTGCAACTTCTGGCTTCACTTTGACGTGAATGAGTGGATGATGTTTCCTGTGACGTGGTACGTGCCCCCAGCACGCGACGTGCGATTGAAAAGGGCTCCTTCAATTGGTGGCATCTATTCATGGTTGACTGCATTTTCAAGACCACAGGAATAAAACTAGCTCACATGTATGTTTTAGGCAGATAAATCAACGGTGCGTAATTCAAGACTCATTTGTTGAATACCTCCATACCCCTGATTAGTTCCTTAGTAAATTCGTTTTGGTCCGCGTACACACTGACATGCCAAGGCAGTGCATGAGCTAAGGGCGCGATCCCCTCGACTAATAAGAAAACTCCATTATTTCAACATATGCTGCAATGCAGCAATCTCAGAGCCGTTGGATCATCAATACAATGCGCTGTTTTCGATTTTATGGTAGCGCCATCTGACATGGGTGTGCTGTTGTGTACATTATTGTCGGTTTACGTTTTCAGTTAATCAAGAAAACCTCTGCTATACAACTCACTTGGTGTGCTTAATATCAGGTTACACCGTAGTCTAGCCATGTTAAAGCTGCATTGCTGAGTGAGGGACTTTCTCAAATTGACAAGGAAGCTAGGTAATATTGAGACAGTTTCTGTTATCGCACGGCATATGGTCAACGCAATTGAATGCAGTCGAGTTCCTTTCAGCATTAATATCTGCTACTCCATAAGATGTTCATCAGGTTAACAAGCTGTGGTGTGATTTAGCATTGATGCGTTGAAGGTATTCTTTTCAAAGAATACATAATAACAACATGAGCTCGACAAGTGGAATATTTACAGTACATGGTATACTCTGGTCACAGCGACACCAAACAGACAGTGTGGCGGTCCATGGTCATGTGATACGCCGTAGTTATGTATTAATATCCATTTTGCAGATATTGTACCAGATGTATGACTGCTCCATCAACTGCCATCCAAACCAAACAACTGCTGATGACTGTCACTGTTGAACAAGATGCTAATGATTTTGACGGGCTCACCGTCAAACCACTCGTCATGGTTTCTAAAACTTGCTCCATAGCAGCGTCTACTTTATGGATAACTAGATTCCTGAGATTCTGAGAACATTAAGTTCTTAAATTACTGGCTCTTCGGCCGGCTGAACGTCAGACCTGTGTCACCACGCTAGTTATGTGATACTCCAAAAACCACCCACCATACACTTAGAAGACCAATCTTCAGCAACCAATCATGAGTTCTCACTGAAAAAAAACACACTGACTTGCTGTGCAACATCCGGTAAAACATTTCCCAGTGTGTGGACCCGCCCTAATAAAACCAAGGCACTGATAAACATTCAGGTATTCAGAAATGCACCGTCACCAAGAGCTAGAAAATATATTTTAAGCTTTGCAGAATATACCTGTTAGCAGGCACACACAATGGCGTTGTCATTAGTCTTCCTAGTGGCTCCAGAGGTATTCGTTACCAGTTGTCTGGGTAACATTTTTTATGCAATATAATTTCTGTTTAATTGGTTGACAAATTAACTCAGCAGCATTTCATGGCTGTAGGCTCGTTCTGTCTGAGAATATCTATACAACACAATCGCTCCATTGCACAGAGTTTGCAATTGTAGGTGATGGTATCAAAATGACATTGCCATTGAATCAACACTCCTACACCAATTTCCCGTTGATGGACTTTCCTCGTCATTTTCTCATACGCACTGTAACTTCCCATGGTATTTCATATCATCTCCACCTAATAACCCTACCTCTCTGTCTTATTACCCTATTCCATCACACCTATTCCTGATATGCGGTTTTTTTTTATCCTTCTCCCATCACTCGATGGCGGTGTTCTCTATCCCAATCTTAATCACCCATATCCATCCCATTAACTTATAACCAGGAATCGATACTAATTCCATGCCGGCATGTCAATAGAATAAAATTATCCCAACGATATGTCTTCGCTGTTGAATTCTCTATTCTCCCTTCTCTGGATGTAATGTCAGCCTTAAGTGCACTGTGAGACCAACGATGGGAGTATTGTGTGCTTTGCATTTGGTGTATTGCAGACCCAAAGGGATGTTGAGTAAAAGTTAATATGAATTAGTTCATGATTATACTTATGTGTGCGGCATAATCGATTGCGATGTGCAAGATACCTTGACTGTACAAAGCCTCAAGTTCAAGAGTTCTAGGCTCTTACGACACATATAGTTATCGCAGCATGACGAGAGAATACTGTATCAATTATTGTACATCATCCCCGGGAAACACAAAGGTAGAGGTTGAGGTAAGCAAACAATATTATAATGCATAATAATTGTGCAAGGGAGATCCCCTGTGCTATGCGGTTGGTGGACAAGTCGACTGAAAAAGACTCAATATTTGTCGCACAACAACATCAAGTAGGGTCTTGCATGTTGCCTGAATATTATTATCACTTAAGTGTCAATAAATTAGCCCCCTCACCGTTCGTATGCGTAACCACTGCATCTATCATTGCAGTAACTAGCAGCACCATTGCGGTTATGGTGGTGGCTATCTCCACAGTTACACTCGTTTCCGGACGGACGAACACACACACAACACACACACACACACACACACACACACACAACACACACACACACACACACACACACACACACACACACACACACACACACACACACACACACACACATACACACACACAGACATACACACACAAACACACACAAACGTACACACGCATGCATACACACAATATATATATATTATTATTATATTATATCATTTATTCGCAAATCAAAGTTTACAAAAAGATATATTAATTAAGCAATAAAAAATACAAAAAATACATGAGTACCAATATAATTATATATATATATATAAATATATATATATACACATATATGTATATGTAGAAACTTAAATATATATATATATATATACATATATATATGTTTATACACACATAGATATACACACACATATATATATAGAGATATTTATAGAGATACATATATATAGATAAAGATAAAGATATAGATATATAGAGAGAGGATATAGAGATAGATGTATATATTATATACATAGATATATACATATAGATAGATATAGATATAATATATAGATATATAGATATAGAGATATATATATATAGATATATATATATATATAGATAGATATATATATATATATATATCTCTAGAAGATATATCTATATATCTATATATATATATATATAATATATATATATATATATATAATATATATATATATATATGCATATATATATGGTACCTTGCTTGCTGGATATCCACTGTCTCGGTATATTTCTTCGACAACGTCACTAATATTTATAAACATCTAATGCTGAGCTTCTGTGTGCCGAACAGTAATCACACTGGTCTGATTCCCTCTACTCGCATTCATAATAAGCGGCCAAACGCGGCATTTCACAACCAATCGTCACACTTCTACACGCACTTTCTCTATCATCGACAGCGGCGTTGGCATTGCACGTGAGTTAAGCAGGAACTATTTTGTTAAGGCTGGAAAGATGATACCGCTATACGAGAGATTGTTGGCTTTAGCCGAGACTCTTTTATTGCATGCAAACGAACGCGACCCAACAAAGACAGCCCAAAGCCTATATTTGCATTTGAATGCGGAAGTAAGGCGATTCTTTTGCGACACCGCTCCTAAATGAAAAAAATGGCTGTGGCTGTCAGTTGTAGCATTGCGCCCTATGCTATGCTGCCCATAGTGAATAGGCAATGACCCGATCGATAGGCGAGTTATAACCGTACTATGGTCACACGAGGCGCCCCAGAGTTCAGTAAGAGTTGGTAATAATCTAGAGATAGGGAGAGATTGAGAGAGAGAGAGGCAGAGTAAGAAAGAGCAAACGAAACAGTGAGATGGGCAATCCGGATGTGGAAGAGAGATAGAAAGATAGAGAGAACGAGAAAAAAGGAGAGGATGAGAGAAAGAGAGCGCGAAAGGGAAATTGAAAGGGCCAATGAGAAAGTGAGGAAGAGAGAGTGCGAAAGAGATAGAGAAAGAGAGGTAGAGAAAGAGAGAGAGAAACATGGGGAGAGAAAGAGGGAGAGAGAGATAGTAGCAATAGTTTCAATGGTGATAAGCGCGAGGGTCTAATGACCAGAGATGGACGTCCGAGGCATTACGACAACGATCGTACAGAGCTGAGCAAGCCAACACGTTCAAACGACATTTCTGATTAACGAGCAAAAATATCGCCGCCATGCGACTGGAGTACACACAAGAGCTATTGTTGAGCTTTGACGCCTCAACACTGCCGGGTCCAATATCGTTTTGCAGCGACTTTTTTTTTATCAAGGGTTGAGGTTTGGAGTAAACAGCTTTACCTTGGTGAAAAATCTAAGTGTCATCAGTCGTGTCCCAACCTCCATTTTTTAAAATACAAAATCTATGTCTAAAACTGAGTTACCCCAACAAACTGCGCAAACGCTCTTGCCTCAACAACCTTTTGTTATTCCTCGAGGATGTTACTAACATGTTAGATGTTGGGGGTTCTGAGGATGCTGTTTATTGGTACTTTCAAAAAGCGTTTGATAAAGTCCCCCACAATCGGTTTGCTAGAAAACTTATGGCTCACCACATAAGCGATTATTCATTAGCATGGATGAATGAATGGCATCAGTGTGTTAGCATGACTAAATGAGATACACAAACAAGGCACAAAGAAACATAAAGGTTTTTCAGAAAGACAGGTTACTAGCAGACAGATTTCTACCAATTTATGCAAAATGTCACAGAAACGAAGGTCGGTCGAACGCTCAGTGGAGTAGCTAAATGCAGCACAAATCATCGACACATTTGCCATTACGAGAACACCGTAGGCTGTAGAGAATTCTGTGAAGCTGATAACTGCGGGACGGGAGCGAGACAGCAATTTCCCTGCACAGTATCTTTGAAGACAAAGAAGGGACATTGGGATAAACGAGCAATGGAGACTAAGTGCTTCATGTGAATTGTAAATGGCTCCCCACGACTGATAATAAAATACTGTTGAAATAGATATGCATATTCCACCATGCCGCTCAAAGCCATAATGGCGTCTATGATGACAATTATGTCGACAATAACAACGTTATAAGGATGATGGTATAGTGATCCAACATTCTTCAAAACAACATCTATCTGGTGTAATTCATTATTTGAAAAAGCTACCATAAGCTTGCAAAATGCAGAACTTGGTCAATTATGTGCAACGCCAATATATACCAACAAGCATATTTCATAAAATATAAACAAAATTATCGAATAGGTCGTGGCTCTCATATATTTGCGCCAATCAATGATAGGTCATCCTTTGAGCATTGACACCGAATATTGATGTAACTGACATCCGTATGCTAACAGTTAAACTTATACCTGTGCCTCGCAATGTAGCAATGCTTTATAACCCACTTTTATTTCCCTATCATTACTCTTAATATTTATTTACAAACTATGTCGTTTTGCAGTAGTCACTAACAACCACGTTTTTCAATGTCTAATCACATACATCATCGTCTTCTCAGATATTCCGTAGTCCTCCACTATAATGGCCTACACCGTCTTTCTCCTCTAGGTCTCCCTTCTCTGACTCCTGCTCATCATCGTCAATCTGTTGACTCTCACTCTCTAGGTCGCTTTCCCGATTGTATCTGCTGGGTTCTGGGCTCTCTTCCTTGATCTCTGGGGCACCTGTATCACAATCCGTCTCTCCCTTGGCAATATCCTGGTCTTCTTTGTAAATATCCTGGTCTTCCTCGCCGCTAACTGTATTCTCTCTCTTCCCTGACAGCGTATCAGCTTTCATCTCTTGTCCCTCACAATCTGCACCCTGTTTACCTCTTTTCCGGCTCTCGTTATTGTGGCATTGATCTTGGTCGAATAACTGTATCCCTGTTTCACCCTTTTCTTCCTCACTCTCTTTGCTCCATTGTTGACTTTGTACCCCATTGCTGCTCACCTTTACCGGGATAGCGTACAGGTCGCCATCTTTGCTTATCTTATATTGGATGCCATTCATCGGAATCTCATCACTTGATGAAGTTCGGGTGCCATTCATATAAGGATTATGTATCACGGAATCGTCATAAGCTGTCAACGACGCAACCGGATGCATCTCATTAGATGTAAAGTCAGGCACGTCTTCATAAGGACTCCGTGTAAGCGGTAATCCAGTAGCTACAATAGGGGAAGTGGTGTACTCTGTTGTGCTGGAGCTATCCCCAACAGCTTCATTTCTCTTTTTCCTCTTCCTTCTAACGCAAGGAATTATATTTATATCGTAATGATCAGATGAAGAACAATTTAAACAATTATATTTGAACACTTAAATAATATAGAAAAGCCACAAGATAATTTGTCATAGTAAAATGAGTTGCTATATATCTTACATACTTACTCTATAACTAAGGCACAGATTATGATGGCGACAATGATGATGACGACAAGGCACCCACCGATGACCGCTAAATATACTGAAGAAAACCACAGGTAACTTTCATATTGTGCCCATATGCAGAATGGCTGCGAACACTCTACCTCTTCGAATAACATCACTACAGCATCAATTGAAATGAAGATTCCAGCACTTGTATGATTGTTTGATTCTTTAGATACAACAAAGACGTAAATTGAGTCAGCGTTAACAAATCATCTATGATTAAAGAAAGACCTACACCACCATGGATGCCGGTTGTCCTTTGATGTCATTGGCGCTACTGCTGACAGAGTCGCTGATGTTGTGGTCATGAAGGAGTATGTAACACATATATTAACAGGTCTCTTACATGCTCTGTTTGTGGCTGAAGTAATTATACAATGAATTGATAAATACAAATACATACGATGTTCTTGCCCGTTGACTGTAAAATCCATTGTGGGCGCCACAGTTGACATAATCACTGGTATTTTGGTCATAAAGAAATATGTGGGGAAAAAAACCACACATATTAACAGGCCACTTACATTCAGTGTGGGTGGTAGCATTAATTATATATCTTGCTTAATTTTGCACAAAAATGATCTTAATGGAATCTATGCTAACAACCGGCTCGTGATTTATGAAAATGCATACGCAATTGATGGCTGTTGCCTGTAGAATCTATTGTAGGCGCAGCTGTTGACGGATTCTGTGTAGCTGTGGTGATTAAGGAGACTGAACAGAGAACACAAATCACTACAGATGATGAGTAAAATCATCCATTACCACTCAAGCATGGTAACAACATAGCAAGTTAATTCTCTGCACACTTCACCGTCTCTGTATCACGACAACTCCACTTGCCGCCACAACAAAATATCAAAAATCATTCACAATATTGCTCGGCTTCCCACAATTGGTACCAAGCAGCAGTTAAATATGTTAATGTAACTCAATGTTGTTATGGTCCATGAAGTCACAATCAATATCCAATAGCCCCTTTACACTTGCAAAGAAAGAAATGAGCCCATTTCAAACCATGCTTACCAGATTCGCACACATAAGCATACGCGCCGCCAGTACACGGCACTGACAACCACATGCCATCCATCAGATTCACCACAGCGCAGTCGTAATTATCTACGGGATGTGCAGGTGCCCAGTTACTGAAGATCATCTCCCCCACGCTTGCGTCTGCATCAATACGATATATATTCTTATGCTACTGAATGATGATGATGTTATCAGTCACAACATGTTGTGAATGTGATGTCATTTTGCTCGTAGTACACCCACTAACATCTAATTACCGTCGCCAGGTTGCCAATTCCACATCGCATTCGAGGCCCCCATCCATAACTTCAGTTTTGTTGCGCCCAAAAGCTTGGCGGTGATGTTTATGGCATCATTGAGGATGATTTGCGGTGCAAGCAGATCGCCACCATGATGTGTTCTGCAGTAAGAGCGAGCTCCATACCAACTTGCCCCAGTGCTGTTCACCATAATGTAACACGTGCCATTCTCAACGCATCCCCCTGAAATTATTGTGAAACCATCGAAACTTACAAAGCAAATAGAAAATACCATGGTCTTACCAGCTGTATGATATGAAAAACGTTTGCTTTTCAATATATATTGATAACAATGACCAGGATGTAAAGGCTATTTCATAATGAGCTCATCTTATTGCAATAAACAATAAGAAAATCAGAATCCAAACCGTAGGTATCATTTGATTCCAAGGCTGAGCTACAGAAAAAGCCATGCTTCGCTGTACATGGTTCAGCACGAAACCCATCGGCGGATACAAATATTAAGCAGGAAGGAAATGAGCTGTTGGCCAATGTGGCAAGCAGGCGGTCGTCTGTCGTTACGGACTCGTTAACCGATCTCCACTCATACCCCATGTTAACATCCTGTGATAACATCAGGCTGATCCAGGCGAATCCGTCTGACGATGAATTCACCAGTGACGAGACTTCCTGGTTGTTAATTGAGGCCAAGTAAGAATCTCTAGCTCTACACGACCTACTCGCGTAACCTCTATTGGTTTCGCCGTCGTGATATACAGTAAAACAACGTGTTTTATTGGATTCTTCCACACACTCGAGAAATGTGGAGTTACTTATGCCTAAGATCGGCTTTATCAGAACACAGTCTGAAACACAGAAGCTGCGTTAATCATTGAATTACCACATAAATCAATATAGGTAAATGATTCTACAATCTGCAAATGTTAAATGAAGACAAGATAAACACATTAAACTCACAGAATAACACCGCGCGCTTGCCATGTGCGAAATCCATTGCACTTAGCCCATGTATATATGGACCAGTGTGGACACATGTATTAGTATAAAGTTTATCTAAGGCTCAGCTAGTTAGGTGTTGAAATCCCCAGATGTGTGGTGGTCTACGCCTCGATGGCTAACTAAGAGAGGTAGGTACACATTCAAAATACTAGGCGGAGTCTTAAAGATCAGCTTGGCTTTTACCACCATACTTATTAAAGCGTAACCGCTGGTGCAGGGCGCTGATATACGCAGGTCTATTTGGCAAATCATGTTTTATTTGTTAAAATGTCGGACAGCTTAAGTTCATTGGGTCTCTTTAAAAACTTCTTCCTCATAACCGCTGATATGTAACATAGCTATTTTTCAAGATGCGATCGCGTGGTAACATCCGTCCAATAAGTTTGCTCATTACCATATGATATATGTTGTTGCAGATTAAATGCGTTTTTATTCCGTTTTGAACAGTTGACTCAGTGTTTACATTGCCTTCTTGGTGTGTTTGTTTCTGCTAAATATCTGATTGGCGTCAGAGTTAGGTGAGTTGTGGCCTATGTAGGACAGAACCTCAAAATGAACCAGCAGCACAGTTACCAGATCCATTATACCAGAAACTTCATGAGGTAGAAACTGGTATCATGACAGCAGAACCTGTGGACAAAATACAGGCTTTAATGGAGAGAGATACCAACTCCGTCTTTATAAAAGACCAGGAAGTATGGACGCTTCAGAAAAATACAAGTGCGAACGAACTCGACCTGGTGTACTCAATGGAAGTAAACACATGGTTTTGTAAAAGGAAATAATCGTATGGCGATATTTAACTAACTCAAATATTCATGATCGTGCAAGGTAGGTTTGCGCACCTACATCTCTGCACAACAACCCAATCTTCAACTCCCGATTTCAATCTGAAACCGGAATATGATTCCCATACAGATTCACATCCCTTATCATATATAATGGTAGCCTTTAAATGCTGGGTATAATTAGCATGCAGATATTCTCTATTGAGTGATTTTACATGACTTGTAATTTCAGAGACGTTTGTTGATAATAGCCCCTGCTGCATTTTGGGGAACTACACAGTTGCTAGAAGTTACTGAGTTCGCTTTCACAGTCGTAAAACGTCATGGTAAAGGTTTTCTCTTACCGGATGTAAACACTACATTTGTCATTTATAATACAGCTAGTAGGTTGGCCTATGGAGGGAACAAGTTATGAATGGACATCGTCAATGCAGTTGGGAAATTGCAACAAAGATGGCGGTTATTGACAACTATCTGAAGTCATATAATGTATCACTATATGAGCTTCCTGATAGCTGCCAGCAATAAACACTGTTAAATATATTTTATACGCAGGTCTAGAGCCATTTATATATATGTTGTCCCTTAAATGGGTACAAGACACACCAGCCCCAACCACGATTGCGCCGTGGTCAACTTAATGGATGGCATGAAGTTGTCTGTTCCGTGCGCCTGCTAACGAATATGTGTTAGTCTGCGCGCGATCTGTTCCAGATTCGGAGAAGGCAACATTATACATTAACTTGAATATCTGGCATGTAAAATGTGGTTTTCATCGTATGCTGGTATAATGTATTCTTTATTCACATATTTAGGATATATCTCTTTTTTTTGTGATTTTGCTACCAACAATAACCTGCCTAAATCAGTATGAAAAGTTCACTGATCTAAATTGGAATTAGAAAATTTATTATTTGCCCTGATGCACTTGTATTATCTGCAGTCAGTTAAATAGTTGTCAATACATTGCACCCCACATAATTAATATCCAATGACATTGGTTACTAAATGATACCATACTACACCTGTTTTCATATTCTTGCTCTGTATTGCATGGCCCAGGCCTTATCATTGTCGTTGCTATTATGCTGGTCATCACGTGAAAAAGGTCGGAGAATGATTGCACGAACCGTACAGCTTTTATGCGATGTGTTAACTCGAGTGTGTTTCTCCTATTGCTCTTCAAGAAAAGTTCATCAACTGCCAGTGCAGATATTTTTTCTCATTTATGATGAACATTGCAGATTATTTAGGTACATAGAATATATAGTCTCATAAGCGCAGCCTCAAACATACAAACGTAGCGTCATGCAAATAGTTTTACCCTACCTATGTCGCAGTAATGAATGACATATTACAATAGACAGGAGGAATTACAATAGTTTTAGCAGACCAGTTTTTATTTCGGGCATTGCAGCTTTAACATGGAGCAGTAACTATTATGGAAGATATTATGGCAGTCGTTAAGATAAATATGCTCATCCTTTAAGTCCGTCACAGGTTCAAAGATTGGCTGAGTTTGGTAAAAACCAACAGAAATCAGCAACTTTACAGTGCACCTATATCCAATGCTTTATTTCAAAAGCAAACGGTCATACCAATTGACAGGTACAGCGATAATGCCTAATTACACCGTTTTAGAAAAGATCAAGAGTTATGTAACAACTTATTAGGAACTTCTCGAGAATGAAATGAGAATTCACAACCCCAGCCTCCTTATTCTATGGAACATTTTCAACATTTCTACAGGTATGGCTATAACGATAGGTAAACAAAATGCTATGATTACACCATACCGATAACCAGCAAACAAAACCTTATGATTTCGTTATGATTTGAGACAAAGTCATAATGTATACATGAATCCAACAAAGCAATTAACATGCCACAGCAATCTAGAATAAAGCGTAAAGTAAAGAATAAAGTAAATCGTATGTTCGGTGTTATATATACATAAACGCATTTATCTTTGATTGTCTGGCATTATTTCTATTGGAAAGATCTGTGGCTTTCAAAAATAGTTGAAACCAAACGGTAAAATAGCCACTTTGGAATGCTAAGGGTATTTTTACTTCTTCGTGCCAGGGACTACAGGGCTTCTGTCAGCTAAAACTGATTAATTTAGTCATGAACATTCCATCACAAAGGAACTTCAAATTACACTTTAAAAATTGAAATTCATGCAGCTGCACTAATTCCTAGGTCGTAGGGCTTTGACTTGGCGCAATGTGTCGACCGATGTTGCGAGATATAAAGCAGAAATGGCCTCGTAAGACCTTGGCAATCTCCCTTTTTACCGATGATCACTTCATGGATTGAGTGCTGTTGATAGAGCAGACATTTCATTTGGTGTGCAGTTGGGTGGCTATTTGGTGAACTGAAGTGTAATAACAACTAAGCACAAAGATCAACACATAGCAGATTGATCGCCCTGACAAATAGCACAACCGCTTACCAGACTATGGTGATATGTGGATTGTGCCGCCCTATGTATGTGTTCACAAGTAGAGCCTTAACCGTGAATTATCAATAGTGATGTTCACCACAACAATTTTTCTCAAGTGTTCAATGTGAAATTAGATCCTGTTTAAATTACATCTGAATTTTTATTGCTGCGTAAATTGATGCATTGCTGTTGAAATAATTAGACCTTAAATTGCTTATATGAAAATGTTAAAATCACGTTTTCATAAGAAGGCATGAATCATGGTAATGTATCAAGCAAGTTGTGATTGATGGAATATGTTTTATGATTTAATGACGTCGTTGTAAGTATTGCCACGAAGGTTTATTGATAGACTGCGTGAGCACCCTATATTCGTACATGACCCCTCTTGTGTTGGTCGCTCGTTACCAGCTTATAAACAGCATGAACTCTTGAACTGTGTTCTAACAATCAGATGGCGTTTAATAATGTTAAGCGTCAAATATATAGTCTGGTGTAGACAGGATATCAATGACTTCTCATGTGGTTCAATAACTAGCCCAATGTTACCAGACTCTCCCTCTGTCTATCTTCCTATGTCCGTTCTTTAATCTTTCGCCAGATAGCATTGACAACGAGAATTTAATGAGATTACATAGTGGAGCAACAAAAATGTATTGCATGAATGAGCTAGTTCCGAATCTCCATGATGTTTCTTTGCATCCTGTGCACAATATATATGCATTAACTGGACATGGCCACGGGTCGTTCAAAAAACAGCTCGTGATTGTTGGCGTAGTTACATGGATATTGCTTGTCATTTCGCCGTTTTCCTTGCATCGGTCGATAGGTCTTTGAATGGAGCATCGGATCGATCGTTCAATAACCCATAAAAAGGTGACACATAAGTTTGTTTTTCAGAAAACTATCATTTGAAGAGGGTTTGGTGACCAGTTAAAGACTCTAACCGCAATGGCGAGTGAGCAGATCATGTCAGTGGACAATATGACACTAAATCCTGTGCTCGTTTATGTCGCCTTCAGTCGAGACTCGTCGGCTCATGACCTGATCCGTAAAGCGTGCAGAGGTTTTTACTCTCTTGAATAGCTACAAAAGGCCAAGGAATTTCTTTGGCAAGTAGATGACAAGGAAGTTCTTCCTTCGTTTGTTCGACGTCGCGACTCAGCAGCGAGGTCAGACATTGATGCCATACTTGATGATATATTGACAGCACTTCAAAAGCTTGAAGCTGCTGAGAAAATGCCAATATTTGCAATTGATCCGCAAGGGTTACATCGCATCCCCAGGGATACCCCTGCGGAAACGTGCGCCATTAGCATAAAGTGAAAGAGTCAACGACATAGAGGGCAGGCTCAAGATGTTTGAAGACGCAATGGTCAGCATCCAGCGTATAGAGGGTCGTCTATCTGCTCAAACGCCAAGTAACAGCCCGTCAATCACTGCCGTCAAAGCCACAGCCACTGCAAAATCCGTTAGCAGTTAAACGATTACCAAGTCTGCAACCGCTACCTCCAATTTAGCAGTCGCCTCGCAAAACGATTTTTTTGAAAACAAAGTCAATGCGCCTACCGATCGAAGCAACGACAGCTTCAAATCTGTGCAAAGATGCAAGAGAACACACATCAAGAAGAAAGCTCATGGCAAGGGGTTGCAACCTCCTGTACTCTGGCATCAGAACCCAGCCGAGACTTGTTCGTCTACAGAGTCTGTAACGATACCGCTTCAGATGTGCTATTACGGTACATGCAAGATAAAGGAGTGGAAAGTCAAAAGGTAGAGAAGCTGTCAAATGACGCTGCCAAATTTGACGTGGAAATAAAACTCTCTGATCTCGACAATCTTTTGAATAATTATTTTTGGCCGGTTGGCATATGTGCAAGGATGTTGTACCGCAAACAGGAAAATAATTAGGTTGTATTTGTCACTGTTGTACTGTAATGCGCTACTTGATTTGTTAACTTGTTGCAATTTCGTCAATGTGTCACAACGTTTGTACATATAATAGTAGAGGCCATAGGGATGATACAACTGTGCACATTCAGAAAGTAATGAATGGGTTGTTCTGTTTCTACAAGAGCATTGGCTACATGAAAACGGATGTGATGTGCTGGAAACTAAATTAGACAGAATAATTGTGGCTGGGGTATCTGGTAGGGATTCATCTCGGGTTCTCAAGGGGAGACCATATGGAGGCTGTGCATTTCTGCATAAGCGGGATTCTAATTTTCAATCAGTCCTGTGCAATGTAACAGTGTCAGGTGCATTGATTTTGTGGTTACTGTGAATTGTGACGGTCGATCTGCTTCAATTTTAGTTATCAAATTGTACATGCCGTGCGATGTGTCATCTGCAACTCCATGTAACAATATATAAAATAAAATTCTTAATGATGTCTATTCTATCATCAACGCCAACTCTGATGGGTATTTCGTGGTTATAGGGATGACCTTAACACGGATTTTAGACGAAGAAGCTCACGAAATACAATTCCAATGAATGCATTCTCTGAGCAGCAAGGTTTGAAACCTTGCGAGTCGATTGGGTCAAGTGTCATTGATTTCACCTATGAGAGCGATATGTCTAATGCAAGATCCGTTTTGGATCATTTCAAATGATCTGAAAATAGTCTCAAGATATGCATGTACTTATGATAGAGACAACTTATCTGACCATAACCCTGTTATTTAGAGTTTGAATGTCAATGTTTCAAAGACATGTAAACCGAAACGTTGCATATCCAGTAAGATTAAGTGGTCTATTGCCGATGAAAACGGCATCAGCAGTTACAAATGTTAGCGAAAACCACCGATCCATAGCCACCAGTAATGTAGTAGGGAAATTACTTGACAATATTTTGATTGAATCTTATGAAGATATTCTTCAGACAAGTAACTTGCAATTCGGACTCAAACCATCTCATTCGACGGCGCAATGTACATTTGTCCTCAAACAGGTAATTCAATACTATGTTAGCGATGACTCTCCATGTAATGTAATGTTATTAGATGCCTCTAAGGCTTTTGATCGCGTTGATTATATTAAACTGTTTATACTGTTACGCAAGCGAGGCATGTGTTCTGCCACAGCTAAGATGGGGTCATAAAATTTCGGACAGCTTAAGCTGTACAAACGGCGTGAAGCAGGGCGCAGTGCTGGCTCCGATTCTATTCTGTGTTTATATAGATGAACTACTCACCCGAATGTCACACACCAAAGTTGGATGTCATATTGGTCATAAATTTGTTAGGGCACTTGGTTATGCTGATGATCTGTCGTTAATTGCACCCTCATTGACCGCCGCAAAGGAAATGATCGAAACATGTGCGCAATTTGCGGCTGAGTATAGTGTCGTTTTCAACCCAACGATGAGCAATTTATTAGTTTTCAACGATAACCTATGCGCTGTTGATTTAAGGGTGAATGGTTGCACTATTCCTATTAGGAAAAATGCTTTGCATCTTGGTACCTATGTCGGTAAGGAATGTAATATTAATAATATGAATGTAGCATGTTTTAAGAAAACACATTATTGACAAATTGTAATAGTGTTCCCAAGATTCTATCATTTGCTGTTGAATTAACCACACCAAATGTTCAATGATATATCGATCTTTGTCATTACCATTAGATATGGAGTGTTTAAAGGTACTACTATGTCAATATGTTTTTCTGTGCAATTACACGCTGTATTGATTGTAAGGATTCATACATCATTAGATGTCTACATCCTTTTGATTGCTTGTCTTATATATGACACAATTTATATGTATGCACCTGTGATGTTGCAAGCAATAAATTATTATTATTATTATGTTCTAATTAAGTGTCACAAACACATTTGTTGATGTCAAGGTATGAGACATGCAATGTAGATGTGAGGAACAAGTTGTTTAACAGTTTTTATTGCTCAACTATTTTTGTTTAGACCACCGACACATAAAAGTTTTTTTCCAAACAGGAAGCTCCACCCACAAGCGCGTTCAATATACTTACATCTTTTGACCTTAAGTAGCTATTTTATCGCAAAATACATATATCGTGGTTACAAATGAGAATCAGATAAGTCCTGTTCTTTTCAGCAGCAACATATTCATCGAGAAAAGATTGTCGCCAGCGATTTGATAAACAATACAATAAATTGTTTATTTACATCGCATTTCACATCAAGTGGTGGGCAGTCGTCAATCGTATGTCGTTCCGTCTTTTGTTTACTTTGTCATAATTTATTCTGTCATTCCGGTATCGTCATCCTGGTTCGTGTCAGTATGATCATCTATCGATGATGACCCTACAGCACCAAGTACCTCATATTTGTGCTCGGTCAACTCAAGCTCATTCTCGTAAGGGTTGCTAGTTGCACCAAGCCCCTCATATTTGTGTTCGGTATGCTCAAATTCATCTTCGTATGGGCTGCTACTCGCACCAAGCACCTCACATTTGCGTTCGGTAAACTCTGGTACATCCTCGTAAGTTGGCCTTAGTGCAATGTTTTGGTATTCCGCATTGTTTGTGTCTTCCATATGTTGACTGCCAAGTTCGTGAGCTGTACTATTGCGTGGCGTCAGACAGTCTTCAGCATTAGATATCTGAGGCTTAGACTTCCTTCTACTATAAAGACATATGTCATATTCTTAATCAATTTGTAGTAAGGATCAATACCAGTTTATACTATGATGATTTGTTGGTATATATTCCTTGTGGGCCTGTTTAAATAATGGTCAGATTACAAGGAGTAATAATACCACAATTTGTACTCCACTGAATGCTACTCACCGCATGGTGACAGCATCTGCAATAACGACGATGATAATGAGTAATCCACCACCTCCACATGCTGCTGCAATGACTACCACAGAGCATCACGTCAATATGAGATGATGATATGCTAGATGCAAGCCATTTGGACGAGTTGACATGCATCAAATTGATAAGGAAATATGAGGATGCATCCTGCACATCATACGTGATACTAATGACAATTATATAGCGAGTTTGTTCTGCCAATGTTTTATCTTAGAAATTGCACGACATATTATAACCAAGAAGTGTACTTTGGCATTGGCTCATTGTATGGACTTACTGATGTTCCTCAGCTCGCCATCGTTCCCCTCTTCTTCTAGAGGCGAAGTGGTTGATACAAGTGTGGCTGTAATGAAAACGTGTATCATTGTCGGTGAATACGACGAAAATTTATACATTATCTATTATGTGCATAATGAGCTTAAGCATTAAGTACTACAGTAATTATCCATCCAAGCCTGTCCATGGCGTGATTGATGTGGTGGAAAGCGGGTAAATTTTGTCATAAAAGGTTAAATGATTAACGAGCAACTGACTTCAAATCAAAATAGTATAGAAGATGCAACTGTTTGAATATCGTTGTTTGTCTGTTTGCTTCAGAATGCATGTGCATATGTTGTATACTGACAATTTGATAAACTTGTGTCTAACACACACACAGCATGCTAATCAGCGACACCGTTAACGTGACTAAGGTCGGGCTCGGTGTATGGGTAATTTATATGTAATATGGTACACTTGCATATTTATGCCAAGACGCCATTATATTTTCCAGCGTGTATACTAACCTAACTCGCAGATATAATAACGGCCAGCGCTGTCGCACCCAATTGATTCCCATATGCCATCCATCAGGTTGACTACTGCACAGTCGTTATTACCATAAGGATGACCTGGAGACCAGTTACTGTACACTGCTTCACCAAGCGCTGGATCTGTGGTGAAGATATTGCTTATGTACGGACCATCAAGGTGACTTATATTATATACGAAAATGTATATCGAAAATATAACTAATGTTCAGCCATCACAGATATGGCTACATGTATGCACAGGGTAACATTAGTAACCTACCCATTGCTCCATCCATCCACAACCATGCTCCACTTGCTGCTCCAATCCATACTTTGCAACCAGTGTAATTAAGTTCGTTGTTGAGGAATGCTGTTATATTATTCGTGGAAGTTATCAGATCACCACCGTAATCCATGACGCATTTATAGCGGGCTTCGTACCAGGATAATAATGTGTTGACAAATGCAAAGCAACTTCCATCTGGCAAACTGAAACAACCTGGAACATTTGTTCAATTATCAGATGCTTGGGTGATCAAATCTGGTTTTGTAGCAACATGGATATTCTATATGACACCCGTTGACATAAAATGACCATAACGTTAGTAACCATTACCGTAATAGAACCCAATACGACACCCCTTCAAATATTTCAATTCCAAGAAGCATCCAAACAAATCCATGAATTTCAATAACTTCCATGGCATAAGTCCAATGTTCTTGTTTATTTAATAATCAGGGTATTAGTTTAATACTTTCAAAATTATTAGTTAAATTAGCTACAACAGGTTATTTCACCATTTCACAATTGTCAAGTATAGCCTCATCACTATTTTCCATGTGGTTTTGTTGCGGAGTAATGCTGTAAAAATGTAATTAATGTCATAACGGCTAGATTATTCCATATTTTCATACTTACCATTTCATTGTAATATGTTTATTTTAATACCATATAGGCTAGCAAAATTAGAACATTTGTAAAATTATTGTTACCTCATATAATTACCTATTATTGTTATGGACATGTGCCAATGTAAAACAGTTTTGGCGCATATCAAATCTACCTTGGGATCACTCAAATTCAAAATCAAATAATATTGGGCTCATGTCGGGCTGTCCTTTTACTCTATAACTCTTATTCCAAATTTCATTTCATCAACCTTCAGTTAGTTTAACAAGTTCAATTTCAACATTCAAGAGTAAATTCTAAATTTATTGAACAGTGGAAGTTCAACTTAAACATGGTTGGGGAGGATGTTTTAATACTATTCTGGCTCATATGTTTTTAAAAAGCTTCTCCATTGAATAATCAGCACGAGAGCCCGAGTTACATCAAACCACATGGTGGGGAGGGGTGTAACCCTGATAGTAGCAATCCTAATAGCCTTGACTTGCAAGCAGGTCCACCCTCCAAGTGGACCCGTCCTGTCACGCAGGGATTGTTTCTGCCTGGCCTATCGTGTGGACCAGTCAAGGGTCACGGGAAAGCAAGCCAGCTGACTGAAGACCCTTTATAAGGAGCACACATGGGTCAGACGCGGAGATCATCTAGTCAGGGACAAGATTCAGACCGGGATTCCAGGGAGCTTCATTGTTGAAACTAGATAAACCAAATAAGCATCTCTATTCCTCTGGCTAGTCCCCAATCTAGCAACCAAGGGCAGTGAGTTATCTTACAAAGACTAAGGAGCGCGTATAAGCAACAAAATCTAGTATAAGAATATCAGTGTATTGCCTCTTGTACAGTGTCTGTCTCGTTGCTTCATGGGAACTTCACCCAATACCCCGCCTGAGACTCAACCACTCTTTCCAACCAGGCACATGCATCATTGGTCGCAACCAGGCACCTGGCTCTATGAACAACTGGTGGAGAATCCGGGTAGATAAAAGGGATAGTGTATGTAAAGAATTTATATGGGTAAAAAGATGAATAAGGGTCTAGATAAGGATATTTTGAAAATACCAGCATAACAGTTTTTGTTGCTCAATAACAAACATAGTCATTTTATGCCCTATAACTTGCATGTAAAACTAGTGGCTCGAATTAATCGCGCCGAGCTTCGGTCTGAAAGTTTGGAACCGGGTGGGCAATTTGGTTAAGTGGATGCTGGTACTTATGTCACAATGTCTATGCACCAGTCGTTTTCGTCATCTTAAAAAAAGCAACAATAAACCACTACGTCATTTTAATTATGTTAATGCTCTTCAAGGCTCAGACAGACAATGTTAACATACTGCCACCAGCTTTTTTATTTCAACCGTCATGGAGTAAACTTTGTTTGTGATGCGTCTGCGCAATACGTATGTCCCCGTTATGTGTACCTTACATTGCGCAATGCTGTGTTAATATTTCAAAATTGAAAGACCAACAAATAAGTCATTTTCTTAACATATCTAAATACATATACAAACCGGATTTGTTTGGGACTTGACACAAGAAAGCGCTCCGTTCAGAGCATGCTGTTGATATGAAGCCATTCCGAGTATCAAACGCCACACAGCGGTGGTATGCACTGGGCGCCGGTATCATGCGTATCAAGGACGAGCTGTCTGTTCTGTTGTTGATGTATGTTAAATTGCCGTAGTTAACATATCTGAGTCGGAACCAGCCTCTTTGATCGGAAGTCTTGTTCATAATCGAAGACACTTCATCACTGTCCACCATGGCTAAGTGGGAACCACTGCTGTTACATTTTCTACTCGCTTCAGTCCGAAATATTTCCGCTTCATCATGGAATATAAAACATCGGCTTATTCCTCCTTGCACGAGGCACCCGAGTTGATTTGGGTCGCCCACAGCGGTTTGTATATAAAGAAGCATTTTTCAAACCAAAGCCTGAAATTAAGAATAAGTATATAAACAATCTTGAATTCATACAAGGACAGGTGAGATGCGCCACTTTGTAACGATATCAGTGTCAAGCGTTTACAGCCTTTCATGGACCATTGAAGTACGTCGAGTAATGACTATTACATCAATGATGGTACCCAAGAGGTGTAAATGATTCACGACCACAGTACACCCATATATGGTCATACATGACACCTAGCAGGTCTTATTAGTCATAGCATACACCGTGTCATACGACTTAAAGACTCACAATATAATCTGCTGTGGGTATATAGCTTCATCGCCTAGAATTCGTGCGGTATTTACGTTGAAATCTCGTCGAGCTTCCGCTACGTCGGTCGAGCAACGGCTAGATGTTCACATATAACCTCCAAACGTAATCCCAACTCTCGATGTTGTTATGGTTGGTGTATGAATATTAATATCTTCGGTGTGGGTTAGAAGCGTGCCGAAACCTAAACAGTTAAAGATCGCCAAAGTTTAACACGATACGCATGTCAAAGTGAGCACAGTTGACTTTCAATCTCTGGGGTTACTTTCATTTGAGACAAGATGAATCCTGCAACTTCTGGCTTCCTTTTGACGTGAACGAGTCGCTGATGTTCCTTTGACATGGTACGTGCCCCCAGCACGCGACGCGCGCTTGAAGGGCTCCTTCAATTGGTGACGTCTTTTCATGGTTGACTGCATCTACACGACCAGTCGAGTGAAAACTAGCTCACATGTATTTATTTAAGACAGATTAATCAAGTATGCGTAATTCAAGACTCGTTTGTTAAATATTTCCATACCACTGAATAGTTTCTTAAAAAACTTCGTTTTGATCCACATAAACTCTGACTTGCCAAGGCAGTGCATTAGCTAAGGGCGCGATCGCCTCGACTAATAAGAAAACTCCATTATTTCAACATATCCTGCAAT
Organism: Urechis unicinctus; assembly: GCA_034190875.2. Taxonomy (NCBI): domain Eukaryota; kingdom Metazoa; phylum Annelida; class Polychaeta; order Xenopneusta; family Urechidae; genus Urechis; species Urechis unicinctus. The sequence continues at coordinate 12,414,230 of CM067348.1, forward strand.
GCGGCAATCTCAAAGCCGTTGGATCAGCATTCCCATGCGCTTTTGTTGATTTTATGGTAGCGCGCACACATGGGCGATGGGTGTGCTGTTGTATACATTAAATTTCATGTCAGTTTGTGTTTTCATTAAATCAAGAAAATCCCTGTGATAACACTCACTAGGTGTGCTTGATATCAGGTGACCCCGTAGTCTAGGCATGTTAAAGCTGCATTGCTCAGTGATGGACTTTCTCAAATTGACATGGAAGCTGGATAATATTCTGACACGGACTAAGTTATCGCACGGCGATATGAGAAAAAGACCGAGTTTGTTCTCGATTTCTGATTGGCTGAGAGGAAGGTGCCATGCGATAAAATGTGCTATTATACAATTGTCATCGCAATTGAGTGCCATCGAGTTCCTTTCAGCCAGGGATGGCTATATGAATTCTACATTAATATCTGCTACTCCATAACTTGTTCATCAGGTTAGCAAGCTGTGTAGTAATTCATCATTAATTCAGTATTACTTTCCATAATAACACCATGAGCTTGACAAGTGGGACATTTAAAGTGCATGGTATACACTGGTCACAGCGACACCAAACAGACAGTGTGGTGGTCCATGGTCAAGTGCTACACAGTAGATAATGTATTAATATCCATTTTGCAGAAATAGCACCAGATGTGTGACCGCTTCATTAACTGCCAACAATCGCATGTGTTGATAAATGCGTGGAGTCAAAAAAACTGCTAATGACTATCACTGTTAAACAAGATGCGAATGATTTTTGACGGCCTCACCGTAAGACCACTCGTCATGTTTTCCAACATTTGCTTCATAGCAACGTCTACTTTATAGATCACTAAATTTCTGAGATAGTGAGTTCTTAAATTACTGGCTCTTCAGCTGGTGAACGTCAGGCCTGAGTCACCCCGGTAGTTATGTAACACTCCAAATACCACCCAGCATAACACTTAGAAGAAAAATTTGAACAATCTTCACTAACCATTCATGAGTTTGTACTGATAACACACTTACTTGCTGTGCACATCCGCTAAAACATTTCCCAGCGTGTGGACCACATCCAAATAACGGCATTGATAAACGTTCAGCTCTTCAGCGAGAAATGCATTACGTATCAGGACCGTCACCAAGTGCGAGAAATTTAGTTTTACGGAACATACCTGTTAGTAAGCACACAATAGGGCTGTCATTTGTCTTCCTAGTGGTTCTAGAGCTATTCGTTACCAGTTGTCAGGGTAACATTTTTTTATGCAATATAATTTCTGTTTAATTAGTTGAATTATAAACTCAGCAGCATTACATGGCTGTAGGCTTTTTCTACCAGAGTATATATATATATATGCAACACAATCGCTCTGTTGCATAAAGTATTCTATTGTAGGTGATGGACTTTCCTCGTCATTTTCGAATACACACTGTAACTTCACCACTCTGTTACATATTGTCTCCACTGAGTAACCCTCTCTTTCTGTCTTATTACTCTATTCCATCATACCTATTCCTGTTGTGCGGTTTATTACTCTTCTCCTATCATTCACCGGCGGTGTTCTCTATCCCAATCTTAATCACCCGGTTCCATCCCATTACCTTATAACTAGGTATCGATACTAATTCCATGCCGGCATGTCAATAGAATAAAATTATCCCAACGATATGTCTTCTTTGTTGAATTTTTCTATTCTCTCTTCTCTGGATGTAATGTCAGCCCTAAGCGCACTATGAGACTAATGATGGGAGTATTATTTGCTTTGCTTTTGGTGGATTGCAGATCCAAAGGGTCTGTTGAGCAAAAAGCATGTGGATTAGTTCATAATTATACTTATGTGTACGTCATAATCGTTTGTGATTTGCAGAATACCTTGGATATTACAAAGATTCAAGTTCAAGAGTTCTGAGCTCTCAGACACATATAGTTATTACAGTTTGATGAGAGAAATATTGTATCAATTATTGTACATCATCCCCGGGAAACACATATGCAGGTGTTGAGGTATGCAATCATTATCATAATGCCTAATAATTGTACAAGGGAGATCCCCTGTACTATGCGGTTGGTGGAAAAGTCGATATCAAGTAGGATGTTGCTTTTTGTCTGAATATCATTATCACGTAAGTATCAATACATTAGGGTATTTCCCTATCAAAATAAGACAAGGGAACAATTCATCACCGAAATTCAGCCACAGACTTGTTTCTGAGTATAATCTTTCACTCTACAATGGCCAACTGCAAAAATCAGTCACATAGCTTAAAACGGAATCATAATTGTGTAATGCTCTTCATGCATATAAAAAGGTATTTAACAGTCAGAGGAATATGTGTATGTGTTCGTCAGTCTGGGAACGAGTGTTACTGTCGAGATAACCACCGCCATAGCCGCTATGGTGCTGCTAGTTATTGCAATGATAGATGCAGTGGTAACTCATACCAACAACGTGGGGGTCAATGGAAAATACAGATCTTCTTCGGTAGGTTAGGAGTTGAAAAGTTTGCAACAAGGAACATCCTAATGCGCCTTTAAACTAGCCACTGGAAAATATCCCAGAGGCAGATTTCGTAATCCAATGGGTTCATCAAGAAATTGTGACAACTACTGCCATTGTCAATACGGCGCATTTTGCAGCTTCATTGGAGGAGCGTGTCCCAGGGGCTGTCAAAGTGGGTGCAGAGGAGGGAGTTGTCGGAACAGAGGTGAGTTAGCCAAGTTATATCACCTGGGGAACCGGTTTAGAGGGTACCTTTATCACCTGCAACTTCATGCGTTTAGCATTACAATATATTTTTTACAGCGTGGTTATCATCTTCAAAATATGGCTTCTGCTGTTGTATGTTTAATATGGAGACTTTAGAGCATGCTGTTGCCAACAAGGTATTGTTAGGGAATCAGTTCGAAAAATATGCGAATAGTTAACTTTCAGGTCCAACAACTACAACGCCGACCACAACAACAGCACCAACAACAACAACACCAACCACAACAACCAAAGCAACAACGCCGACCACAAAGCCAATGACGATTATGGGAGCTTCACCTACAACAACACAAACACAACTGCCATCAACTACACGAATCGCATCTACAAGCCCAGCTTCATCGGCTAAGATGATTTACATCATTGCGAGCAATAATCATAAAGGTTTCACAAGAAGGTTTGCTCCGTTTGATGATCTATGGATTCCAGTGGCTCTGGGATGGCACTTTGAACCACTAGCCGGGGTGTCATGAACGTGGCACAGCTTGGATTGAGTACTCCGAATCTTCCAAGTTTACATGATGCCAATTTATGCTGCGTCAACAGTTGTCTTATGGTGTTCGATGGCTGGAGTTGTGGGCGCGAGAGCAGTTATATCAGTGTTTCAACCTTAAATTGTAGGACATTGGTAGTTTTAGCAAAGATGCATTTAGTGGCAATAATTTAAAAACAAATCATTTGATACATCATTGCTTGTTCCCAGGAATTGTAACGGAAACTGCATTCACAATTCAAGGTCATCCAACATCCTAGCGGACGTGATGGGTATGGCCAACATCGACTCGACAGGTGCGCGATGAATGTCGATGACATTGTGCAATTATATATATATATATATATATATATATATATATATATAGATATATATATATATATATATATATATATATATATATATATATATATATATATATATATATATATATATATCTATATATATCTATATATATATATATATATATATATATATATATATATATATATATATATATATATATATATATATATATATATATATATATATATATATATATATATGAAGACACTCTGAGTATCAAACGCCACACAGCGGTAGTATTCCCTGGACGGCTTTATCATAGACAAGCTGTCGGTTCTGTTGTTGATGTATGTCGAATTTTTATAGTGTTTATATCTGAGTCGGAACCAGGAAGTCTTGTTCATAATCGACGACACTTCCTCACTGTCCACCATGGCTAAGTGGGAACCAATGCTGTTGAATTTTTCACTCGCTACAACCCGATATAGTGTTTCATTATGGAATGTAAAGCATCGGCTTATTCCTCCTCGCGCGAGGCATCCGAAATCAAGAGTAAGTATATAAACAATCTTCAATTCATACAAGGACAGGTGAGATGCGCCACTATGTAACGATATCAGTGTCAAGCATTAAATATATATTCATAATAAGCAGCCAAACGCGGCATTTCATAAACAATCGTCACAATTCTGCACGCACTATCTCTATCATCGGTAGTGGGGTTGGCTTTAAACGTAAGTTAAGCAGGGACTATTTTGTTAAGGCTTGAGAGTGATACCGCTATACGAGTGATTGATGGATTTAGCTGAGGCACTTTTATTGCCTGCAAACGAAAGCGACCCAACAAAGACAGCCCCAAGCTAATATTTGCATTTGAATGAGGAAGTAAGTCGATTCTTTTGCAAAACCGCTCTTAACTGACTCTCAGTTTGGGCATTGCGCCCTTGCTATGCTGCCCATAGTGAATATGCAATGACCCAATCGATCGGCAATAGATAACTGTACGATAGTCACACGAGG
>CM067348.1:12418886-12627138 GCA_034190875.2 Urechis unicinctus
ATAACATGACTCTGGCATCCATCCTTCCACTCGTTCATAAACTTTGAGGACTATCACCATACAGAGACCTCTCTTGTGACAGTTAATGTTCACAAACTGAAAATCAGCTCTCTCTTATCTTGGACACCTGAGTACCATTTATTGATTAGAATAAAATCAGCAATCAGAACACCTTCAGCAATATCCTTCAGGCCAAGTTGTAAAGACAGATGAGTGAGGTAATCAATGACCTTCACCTTATATTCAAGGTCACAGCCACAAATAAGGACTCTTTTAATCTGGTAAATGCGGGTTGCACATTTAGTCAGTCAGTTTTAGTCAGAAAGGTGGTAGCACCATTTAACATTTAAAGTTTGATGGGACCTTATATTAGAAAGGTTATCAGAGACCTAATGTTTAATCAGGAGTGTGTGAATCTGGTGATTTATTAATGGCATGTTTGTTCCTTCATGACCATTGACCCGGAGGTTAATTTTTCTTCTAATGCGAGTTAGCAGTCTATACCTATATATGGACCTTGTGTTGAATGTACCTTGCAAACTTATAGTCATTTCTGTATGACTTCAGGTACTGTGTTCCAACAATCGGATGACTTTATATAATTTTTAGGGCCCAAATAGTCTGGCGAGCCCGTTGTTTAGACAGGTTATGAATGACCTCTCATATGTGTGTGTATCGGTGGGTGGATGTGTGCGTACGTGTCACCAAATGCCATTGTTTGAATATTATTTGAGGCTTTTCATTTTCGTTTTATACAGGGAATGGGCTTTGATTTCTTTGGAAGCCATAATATCTGGATGAACCAGGTATGTTATATGATTATGATTACCCTAGTATCATCGTTATTTATGATATGTATATTTCATTTCAGTCGATTTAGCAAATTAGGGTACATGTTATGCTTGTCTCCTGAGTAGCTGTAAATGTAACAGTATTTTGTGGTATATCATATCTACTTGTGAACAATATAATATCAAAGTTTATATGAAAGACGGTCGTTGTATGCTTGGGTGATATGAAATACCCATAACCTTGATTTTTAAAGCTAACATAATAAAAGTCAAGGTTTCTAAATTGTTTTATTTAGTATAATATATTTGTGATTACTGCAGCCCCGGTCCAGCCCCCAAGGGAAGAACAGGTATTTGACATAAGTTTGTTGTTGTTGTTGTTGTTGTTGTATACCTTGCTGTGTTTTCAATGACAGTTGTATGAAGTCATCATGTTAAGACTAACTGTGAATATCTCCATGTTGATTACACAATGGCAAAATTTTTATCTTTGTAATATTAATATCACCTTGTCTGGGTTAATAGAACAGTTGATGAACGCAAATTATCAAAATGATGTACACTAATCTTGGACTATTGCCTGCACACTTGCAGCCATGATCAAATTCAATGCGAGTGTTCTGACCTTGAAATGACCTTTATTATTCCTAGATACAGCAGCTGGTTGACATGGCTACTAACAACAATGTTGGCATGGCAACAAGCCTCCTTCTCCATGATTCCTGACAACAGAATAAATTGGCTTGTTCTGTGAATTCATTTCCTGACACTTTTCTGCCATGCTAATGCAAGACATTTCATCCTAATATGTAAACATTGACAACGGGAATTTAATGACATCATATATTGGACCAACCAAAAGGTTATTTATGAATGAACTGGTTGTACACCATGAATCGCTCCCCATGTTTCTTATTATCCTGTGCACAAAGTTTTATTCATATTGGTTACATATAAAGCGCGTATTTATGTGGTGGTGCACTCCAGTCATCTGCATTCATTCCCATCTAAATGTCATAGAATATATGTTTTATTTTATGTGCTAAACTTAGTTTTGTTTCTTTCATTGATCATCGAATCATGTGGACGTTGCTGGTGCCTTTCTTTTAGGTAAATTGTTGTGGATGTACAATAACAGAGTAATACAAATGATATTCTTTTGTGTTTTTCATAACTTAGGAATGACATTGAGATGTACACTGATGGTGACATTTTTTGAAGCATTGGAATAATCCAAATGGCTTGACTTCAATCCCACTGAATGTATTATAACAAGACCTATGTATCACTATGAATTATCTCCTTAATGACTGCAAATATGATGAGCAATTTGGAACATGAATTACCCCAAATTTCCACAAAGGTACAAAAATGGAACAATTTGCACTATACCATAACATAAACATATCATTGAAGACTGAACTACTATTAAACACTAAGTATTTGCAGGCATGCTAAAATGGTAAATACTGATAATATTGCATTTCATTTTGAATGCATTCGACACTTTTGAGACGAAGCAAGCTAGATTTATTTTTAAAAACCATGTTTACAAGAAGCAATCTCCGGAGTTATGTGTATATGGCACTTTAAACGTGATTGTATTATTAATTTCAATAATTATCCTTGCATGCAGAAAAGTTTATCACTATTTACAATGTTATCTGTGCCCAAAAGCAAATATTTCAAATAATTATCAAACATCTGTGATATATTATGAAAATGTATAATAAGCATATAATGGTGCTATAATCAATTGACCACTGAATTGAATGAAACTAACAATTAGTCTAAATTATGTATATTAGGAATTAAATATCTGTATTAGAACACACGAGTCATTAATTGTTAATCCCTTGTCTTTGCCTTATAAAACATCAGCTGACCCGATAATTGCTTACTTTCCACATAGTTGCATTACACCATAAACATAAATATGTTATCACTTATCAATATCATTGTTAAAAATCAGGATCGGATCAAATCTCAGAGCAACATCATATACTATCCATTTGATGATGGATGCAATAAAGAGTGCATTTACATCGCATTTCACTTTGTATATTGTTTGTGGTTTTATCTATTGTACGTCTTATCATTATTTATTGTACAGATCATTCTCTTCTGTGACGAAAACCTGGCCACCGAAATCATTATTAGCGTTAACGGCAAAAGCATACAAGTTTCCTTGGTTGCTTATCTTGTGCTGTAGGGTTCCTGTCCGTCCAGTATCGTCATTCCGGTTTGTGTCAGTTTGGTCATCTACCGACGATGTCGAGTTACTGGACCCCATAGCACCATGCATCTCACCCTTGTGCTCGTTAAACTCGGGTACATCCTCATAAGAGTTGTGAGTTGGCTTGTGTGCAATGTTCTTGTTTCCTGCGTTGTCCGAGCCTTCTACATGTTGACTGCCTAGTTCGTAAGCTGTACTATTGCGTGGCGTCAAGTCGTCTTCAGAATCAGATCTCTTTTGCTCAGATTTCCTTCTACTATAACGACATATGTCACATATTTCCTTTTTTGTATAACGGACCAATACCAGGTTATATTATGGAGATTTGTTAATGCATATACCTTGCGGGCAATCCCATTCAATTAATGGTCAGATGATGAGGAGCAATAACTGCACAATTCGTAAACCACTGAATACTACTCACCGCAAAGTGACAGCCGCTACAATAATGACGGTGATGACGAGTAATCCACCACCTCCACATGTCACTGCAATGACTTCAACAGAGTATCATGTCGGTTTGAGATGATATGCCAGATGCAAGCCATTTGAGAAGAATTGACATGCATCAAATTGATTTTGAAATATGAGGATGCATCATGCACATCATTCTTGATGCTAATGACAAATACGCACATCACTATGTGCATAGGGTTTTAATCTTCACATGTTTTATCTTATATATTGCAAGACATATTATTATCAAGAAGTGTACTTTGGCGTTGGCTCAGTTGTATGGACTTACTGATGATCCTCTGCTCGCCATCGCCCTCCACATCCTCTAGAGGTGAAGTGGTTGATACAAGTGTGGCTGTAATGAAAACGAGTATTATTGTCGGTGAATACGATGAAAATTAGTACACTAACTACTACGAGCACAAGGAGCTTAAGCATCAAGTACAACAGTAATTATCCATTCAAGCCTGTCCATGGCGTGACTGATGTGGTGGAAAGCGGGTACATTTTGTCATAAAAGATTAAATGATTAACGAGCAACGGACTTCAAATCAAAATAGTATAGAAGAGGCAACTGTTTGAATATCGTTGTTTTTCTGTTTGCTTCAGAATGCATGTGTATATGTTGTATGCTGACAATTTGATAAATTGTGCTGGTTAAGTCCTTTGTAAGCGTCGTTGGAGTTTGGTCAGGAGCGTTGGTCGAGTCTTTGCTTTAAATAGAAGTTTTAACAAAAGCTTTGTTGAGACTGTTACTGGGGATGATGTTAGGACAACGGCTTCGGTTGTGATATAACTAGGCATAACACACACACACAGCATGCTAATCAGTGACACCGTTAACGTAAGGTCGGGCTCGCAGTATGGGTAATTTATATGTCATACGGTACACTTGCATATGTATGCCAAGTCGCCATTATATTTTGCAGCGTGTATACCAACCTAACTCGCAGATGTAATAACGGCCATCGCCGTCGCACTCAATTGATACCCATGTGCCATCCATCAGGTTGACTACTGCACAGTCGTTACTACCGTTAGGATGACCTGAAGCCCAATTACTGTACACCGCTTCACCAAGCACTGGATCTGCGGTGAAGATATTGCTTATGCATGGACCATCAATGTGGCTTATATGATATATGAACATGTATATCGAAAATATAACTAATGTTCAGCCATCACAGTTATGGCTACATGTATACATAGGGTAACAATAGTAACCTTCTCTTTTCTCCATCTTTCCACACCCATGCTCCATTTGCTGCTCCGATCCATACTTTGACACCAGTGATATTTAGTTCGTGGTTGAGGTATACTGTTAGATTATTTTGGGGAGTTATCAGATCACCACCGTGATCCATGAGGCATTTATAGCGGGCTTCGTACCAGGATAATGATGTGTTGACAAATGCAAAGCAACTTCCATCTTTCAAACTGGAACAACCTGGAACATTTGTTGAATTATCAGATGTTTGGGTGATCAAATCTGGTTTTGTAGCAACATGGATATTCTTTATGACACCATTTGACATAAAATGACCATAACGTTGGTAACCTTTACCGTAATAGCGAACCCAATACGGCAGCCTTCCAAAGATTTCATCTCCCAATAAATATCCTAATAAATCCATGAATTTCATGTTCTAGTATATTTTACTATCAGGATATTAGTTAAATACTTTCAAAATTAATAATTACATTAGCTACAATATGTTATTTTACCATTTCACAATTGTCAAGTATAGGCTCATCGCTTTTTTTTCCCATGTGGATTTGGTGCTGAGTAGTACTGTGAATATGTAATTAATTTCATAACGGCTAGATTATTCCAAATTTTCATACTTACCATTTCATTGTAATATATTTATTTTAATACCATTTAGGCTAGCAAAATTAGAACATTTGCAAAATTATTGTTACCTCATATAATTACCTATTATTGTTATGGACATGTGCCAATGTTAAACAGTTTTGGCGCATATCCAAGCAACCTTGGGATCACTCAAATTCAAAATCAAATAATATTGGGCTCATGTCGTGCTGTCCCTTTACTCTATAACTCTTATTCCAAATTCCATTTCATCAACCTTCAATTAGTTTAACAAGGTCAATTCTCAAGTTCAAGGGTAATTTCTAAATTTATTGAACAGTGAAAGTTCAACTTAATTATGGTTGGGAGGATGTTATAATACTATTCTGGCCCAAACGTTTTTAAAAAGGTTACATCACACCACTTGGTGGGGAGGGGTGTAACCCTGATAGTAGCAATCATTATAGCCTTGACTTGCAAGTGGGTACACTCTCCAAGTTTACCTGTCCTGTCACACGGGGATTGTTTCTGTCTGGACTATCTTGTGAACCGGTCAAGGGTCACGGGAAAGCAAGCCGGCTAACCGAAGACCCTTTATAAGGAGCACACATGGGTCAGACGGGGAGATCATCTAGTCAGGGACAAGAATCAGACCGAGATTCCAGGGAGCTTCATTGTTGAAACTAGATAAACCAAATAAGCATTTCTACTGGCTAGTTCCCACTCCAGCAACCACAGGCAGTGAGTAACCTTACAAAAACGAAGGAGCGCGCATAAGCAAGAAAATCTAGTATAAGAATATCGGTGTATTGCCTCTGGTACAGTCTCTGTCTCGTTGCTTCCTAGGAAGGCCCCTCTCTTTTTTGGATGCCCCCAAAACCCCACACTTTATATCCCGCCTGAGACTCAACCACCCCTTCCGGCCAGGCACATGCATCATTTGTCGCAACCAGTCACCTGGTTGGTGTGAAATTACGCAATGACAACTGGTGGAGAATCCGGGTAGATAAAAAGGAAAGGGTATGTAGATAATTTATATGGGTGAAAAGATGAATAAGGGTCTAGTAATGGATATTTTGAAAATACCGGCATAACAGTGTTTGTCACGCAGTAACAAGCATATTCAATGACAGTCATTTTATGCCCTTTAAATAGGATTTACAACGGGTGGGTCGAATAAATCGCGTCGAGCTTGGTCTGAAAGTTTGGAACTGGGTGGGCAAATTGGTTAAGTGGATGCTGGTACTTGGCGATGGTGATGCAATGCCCATGCACCAGTCGTTCTCATCATATTAAAGAAAGCGACATTAAACCACTGTACTTCATTTGAATTATGTTAATGTTCTTGAAGGCTCAGATAGACAATGTAAACATACTGCTGTTTTTTTTATTACAACCGTCATGGAGTAAACTTTGTTTGTGATGCGTCTGCACAATTCGTATGTCCCCGTTATGTGCACCTTACATTGCACAATGCTGTGTTAATATTTCAAAAATGAAAGACCCACAAATAAGTAATTTTCTTAACATATCTAAATACATATACAAACCGGATTTGTTTTGGACTTGACACAAGAAAGCGTTCCGTTCAGAGCATGCTGTTGATATGAAGCCATTCTGAGTATCAAACGCCACACAGCGGTGGTATGCACTGGGCATCCGTATCATGCTTAGCAAGGACGAGCTGTCGGTTCTGTTGTTGATGAATGTTAAATTGCCGTAGTTAACATATCTGAGTCGGAACCAGCCTCTACGGTAGGAAGTCTTGTTCATAATCGAAGACACTTCATCACTGTCCACCATGGCTAAGTGGGAACCACTGCTGTTACACTTTGTACTCGCTTCAGTCCGAACTATTTCCGCTTTTTCATGGAATATAAAACATCGGCTTATTCCTCCTTGCACGAGGCACCCGTGTTGATTAGGGTCGCCCATAGCGGTTTGTATACAAAGGAGCATTTTCAAACCAAAGCCTGAAATTGAGAGTAAGTAGATAAAAAATGGCAAATTCTTCAGTTCACACAAGGACAGGTGAGATGCGCCACTATTTAACTCGGAAAACGAGGCACTTAAAGTTATCAGTGTCAAGCATTTACTTGGTTACAGCCTTTCATGGAAGACTTAAGTACATCCGAGTAATGACTATTACTTCAATAATGGCAAACAAAACTGGTTAATCATTCACGATCACAGTACACCCATACATGGTCATACATGACACCTACCAGGGCTTAACTATCATTACATACACCGTGCATACGATTTTAAGACTCACAATATAATCTGTCCTGGGTATATATCTTCATCTCTTCGCATTCGTGCCGCACTTACGTTTAAATCTCGTTGGGCTTTCGCTACGTCGGTCGAACAACGGCTGTTTGTTCACATCGAATTTCCAAACATAATCCTGACGTTCGATGTTGTCATGGTTGGTGTATGACTATGAATATATTCTGTTGAGTTAGAAGCGTGCCGAAACCTAACAGTTAAAGATTGTCAAGGTGCAATGCGATACACAGTTGACATTCAATCTCTTGGGTAACATTTATTTTGAGACAAGATAAATCCTGCAACTTCTGGCTTCATTTTGACGTGAAAGGGTCTACGATGTCTCCTTTGACATGGTACGTGCCCCCAATATTCTATTCGAATTGAAAAGGCCCTTTAATTGGTGACGTATACCCATGGTTGACTGCATCTTCACATGTGGAGTGAAACCTGCTCTCATGAAATATTGTAAGGCAGATAAATCAACGATGCACAATTCACGACACCTTTTATGAAATCTGAGTTGCAGTTGCTGGAAACAGGATGCGAGCTCCATTCCTGTGCCTAGATTTAAAAAGTGCAAAATGTTGCACAATGGACGCCACAAAGAATATTCTCTTCTCATTACTTTGGTAGTTCAGGCAATGAGTTTATAGCTTCGCCAAGAGAGCTCACTCGAAGCTTCTGCCCGAGGAAAGACGCCACCTGTTAGCCGAAGCGTTATTGTCATAACGTCTTGTCATAGCGTCTCTTACAACCACGTGGAATGCTCTGTTTACTTTGGATCTGAAGTCGCCTCGACCAATCAAATTACTCCATACCTTTAACAGCCTCCGAGCCCCGAGACGTTTGATCAACAGTCCCATGTGCTTTTGTTGATTTCATTTCGCCCGATAAATTCTTCGTTCGAGACATTCACATCACCCTGACATGCCAAAATTGTTTATGTCGACCCCAGGCCAGTTCCCGCGCTTCAATCATTGACAATCTAAAACTATAATCTACAGTGCGGACATGAAAGATGCTAGAGGCATACTGTGTTCCATTATTTATCAAGTTGACATTTATTTAGCTATTTTCGCTATTCGTAAGCCTATTGTGCGTAGCTCTTTCGAACTAAGTACGGGAGTATGCACTCCCTCTTAGTTCTGGCGTCCAACGATAATTCCCGACATAAGTCAACGGAATCATCAAGAGTGTCGCTGCTTTACCTAGTTTTAGCTAATAAAATCAACTCACCAAACATTTATAGGAACAGAAGCTGAATTTCAGCAACAACAGTATCTTGTGAATAAGTATTTTGGCCTAAACACACCAAACGGTAATATCTGAGCCCGACTTGGCAACATGGCGGCGAGGCGGCGGAAACTGACCATCGGGAGGATACACCAATTGGAACATAGGCGAGACTATACTCACAAGACGCGGGTTCACAGGGACTATTTGTGGCACGAAGCTATAAGCTAAAATGACCTTGTCTAACATGTAGACAAGGCCACTAACATTCACTGTCGCACAAATATCACACCGAATCACGAAGAAAGCAACGAAAACCTGGGGAAAAGGCGACAGGAATTATCAGCTATAGTTTTTGCCTATGTTCTCACCGCCTTATTTACATCGGAAGTTTCTGGGGCTGTCTGGGATATCGTCCTCCGCGCTTGTATTTCGGAAGAAAATATCACCGGTAAACTTGGAAAGTTATCGAAAATATAGTTTTCCGCAGACGATAGGAATATGAAACATTATCTCGAACCGAATTAGATAATAACTTTCGACACTGATCGCCCGAAACTCGTCAGAACATGCACGTTTCGTGAAAAAAGTGGTGAGTTCTGGGTTGATCGAATGCATCGACCAAAAAATTTGGCTTAAACTGTTGGACCGACAAGGTGATTAATAGAACCTGATGTTGGGCTAATTGTGCGACGTGTTTTGGCAGTGGCAAGGCACTCCACAATCGCGTGACGTCAGCCCAGTATTCCCAAGTGTTTTTCTTTGTGTCACGGTAGCGCCACCTTACAATTGAGATGTATTATATTTAGGGAAGCGATCACCACACCCTCTTAGCGTAGCTATCAACCTTTGGTTCAGGTATAGAGCTTAAAGGTACACTAAAAGGGGTCACTCTCTACAAAACATGTGAGCACGCGTCCTGTGCAGGCATGCTGTTTGTCATAACGTCTTGCTTAAAACCAAGAAAATTTGGAGGTGTGGCCGCCTCGACCAATAACTTTTATACTTCAACGTGTGCAGTAATAACAGAGCCTTTGAATCAACAGTCCCATGCACAGAGATACTAACAAAACCCAGTGGCGTAGTTGGTTTGCCTATGATAGATGATTGACTCTGTCGCAGAATACCTAGAGGCCAAAAGGCGACAAGTAAAGCTTCGGTCATGACGTAAGTGTCAACACGCAGCCTGAACAACGCCCACTTTGGAGACTATTTGTAAAAGAACTATTGCGGCCCGTCCTATACTAAGAAACAGTAAAGGGGTGCGTACAACCTCCACTGAAATGCACGTGTTATAATACTATCTATAAATACTGCTTTCTCCAGCAACGGCGTCGATGTTTCTTTAATCAATAGCCATTTGCTCGCGTTTATTCCATTTACGTCATCCACGTGGATGAAAATGAACAGCAAAGGGGGAAATCCATCGACAAGAGTCGCAGTCGTGGGCAAAAATGTTTCCCCCTATTAGTCACCTCTTACGACTTGTAGGAGGTTAGTGTGGGTCTTTACTACCCCCTCACCTAGAGGGGGTCAAACGACGGTCAAGTAAGGGCCTCTTAAAATGTTCAACTAGCACGTTTTCTCTGTGTGTTTCGCTGACTTGGTCGACATACTGTTTAATCATATTTGTGAACTTTGTTGAAAGCGAGTGTGGCTATGTGATTACTGCATTAATATCTGCTACTCCATAAGTTGTTCATCAGGTTAACAAGCTGTGGGCTCATTAATAATTGATGCAGAGAAGGTATTCTTTTCCAACATTGCATAATAAGACCATGAGCTTGACAAGTGGGATATTTATACTCAACAAAATGGCTCTTTGGCTTAGTGAAGGTCTGTTTCACCGCGCTTGTTATGTGATACTCCAAATACCACCCGCACAAGACTAAGAAGAGAAATTCGACAAGTCTTCAGCAACCATTCACGAGTTCTCAGTGATAACACACTTACTTGCAAATCACTTCCCAGAGGACCCGCCCCTAACTAAAGTACTGATAACCGTTCAGCTCTTCAGCGTAAAATTCAATATATATCAGGACCGTTTCCAAGTGCGAGAGTTTATATTTTAGTTCTTACGCAATGTGTGCGTGCTAGCAGGCGCACAATGGCGTTGTCATTTGATTTCTTTGTGGCTTTCGAGGTATTTGGAACCAGTTGTCAGGGTGGGACTTAATATTTGTAGCTCAACAATATCATGTAGGATCTTGCTTTTTGTCTGAATATTATTATCACGTTAGAATCAATACATTAGGGTATTTCCCTATCAAAATAAGACAAGGGAACAATTCATCACCGAAATTCAGCGTTCAATCTTTCACTCAACAGTGGCCAAGTGCAAGAACCAGTCATATAGATTTCAACTGAGCAAGTGTGGTATACCGTCCATGCCAATAAACTCATTAGACACTCGAATGAAGATGTGTATATGTTCGTCAACTACAACGCCGATCACAACCACAACACCGACCACAGCGCTAACAACAGCACCAACAACAACACCTACAACGCCAATCATAACACCAACCGCATCACCAATCAAAACCACAACACCAACAACAACACCAACCACAACGCAAATGACAATTATGGAAGCTTCGCCACCAACACAAACTCAACTGCAATACACTACACGGATCGCAACAACAAGCCCAACTTCATCTGCTAAGATGATTGACACCATTGCGGGTAATAATCATAAAGGTTTCATAAGAAGTAAGGGAAGCCTCCTTCCCTACACGCACAGCCTTACTAGGCACGTATATGTTGCGGTAACTAAGCTTATGATATTCGCCACTTTATGGTGTTTCCGAAACTCTCAGTATAAAATACCATTGATTGCAAGAGATTATTATTAAATTGATCTGACAATAATACTAATGCAAACTGGTTGGTTCCTTTTGATGATTTATGAATCCCAGCGGCTCTGGAACGGCTCTTTGAACCATTAGCCAGGGTGTCATGAACGTGGCGCAGCATGTGATGAGTACTACTAAACTTCCAAGTTACCACTTTGCCAATTTATGTTGCTGCAACAGTCGTCTTATTGTGTTCGATGGCTGGGGTTGTTGGCGCGATAGCAATTATATCAGCGTATTAACCTTAAATCGTAGGATATCGGTAGTTTAAGCAAAGATGCTATTTATTCGCAATAATTTAAAAACAAATCCTTTCATACATCATTGTCTGTTCCCAGGAATTGGAATGGAAACTGCATTCACAATTCTAGGTCGTCAAACACCGTAGCGGACGTGGTGGAGATGGACAACTTCCCAATACGCCTTACTAGGCACGTATATGTTACAGTAACTTAGCTTATGATATTCGCAAGTTTATGGCACTTTTATTGCATGCTATCGAAAGCGACCCAACAAAGACAGCTAATATTTTCCTTTGAATGAGGAAGTAAGTCGATTCTTTTGCGACACCGCTCTTAAATGAAACAATTTGCAATGGCTGTCAGTTTTGGCAATGCGCCCTGTGCTATGCTGCCCAATGTGAATATGCAATGACCCAATCGATCGGCGATAGATAACCGTACTATGGTCACACAAGGAGCCCCAGAGTTCAGTAAGAGTTGGTACTCTGTAAGAGAGAGGGAGGGGGAGCGAGAGAGAGAGAGAGAGAGAGAGAGAGAGAGAGAGAGAGAGAGAGAGAGAGAGAGACAGACAGACAGACAGACAGACAGACAGAGACAGACAGACAGACAGACAGACAGACAGACAGACAGACAGACAGACAGACAGACAGACAGACAGAGACAGAGAGAGAGAGAGAGAGAGAGAGAGAGAGAGAGAGAGAGAGAGAGAGAGAGAGAGAGAGAGAGAGAGAGAGAGAGAGAGAGTGAGAGAGAGAGAAAGAGAGAGATTGAAAGAGCAAAAGAAAGAGTGAGAGTGACAATTTGGGTGTGGAAGAGAGAGAGAAAGATAGAGGGAGAGAAAAAAAGGAGAGGATGAGAGAAAGAGAGAGCGAAAGAGAGATTGAGAGGGCCAATGAGACATTATGGAAGAGAGAGTGCGTAAGAGATAGAGAGAGAGAGATAGAATAATAGAGAGAGAGTGAGAGAGATATGGGGAGAGAGAGAGGGAGAGAGAGATAGTAGTTATAGTTTACATGATGAAAAGTGCGAGGGTGTAAGGACCCGAGATGGACGTCAGAGTAATGACAACAGCGATCGTACAAAGCTGAGCAAGCCAACTCGTTCAACAGACACATAATAATATACGAGCAAAAAAGTCGTCGCCACGCGGCTGGGATACACACAAGAGCGATTGTTGAGCTTTGAACACTGCCGAGTCAAATAGCTTGTTTGTGGCGATTCCCTTTATCAAGCGTTGAGGTTTTGAATATACTGCTTTACCTTGGAGTAAAATCTAAATGTTTTCAGTCGTGTCCGGACCTCCATTTCAGAAAAAACAAAATCTATGTCTGAAGCCGAGTCACTCAAACAAACTGCGCCAACGCTCTTGCCTGAACAACCTATTGTTATTCCTAGAGGATGTTACTAACATGTTAGATATTGTGGATCTTAAAGATGCTATTCATTTGTACTTTAAAAAAGGGTTAGCATGGATAAATGAGATTCACAAACGATGCAAATCTAACAACCTTACACTGTGGAAATGATTGGCATATACTTTTTAACATCACTCGGAAAAACGAGCATTTTGAATACCGAATCGGCGATTATACTGTAGAGAATGTGTCAGGGGAAAGGGAGATGTGCGCTATATGTGATCAGTCATTTCAATCGTTCTAACAATGCAGTGCAGCAGAAGTAACGGGTAACAATTCTCGTGGTGATCTGGCGGAAGTTAACTAATCACACTAAGGGAAGTGTTATCGATCTTATTGAGGCACTTGTTATGCCCCATCTGGAATGTACAGTCCAGGCGTGGTCACCATACCACCAACGTGATACAGATGTATTACAAAGTAAACAAAGGCGTGTTACTAAGCTCGTAGTTAAAATGTTTAGGTTACGGGCTTATTAGGGCTGACATCTCTTGCAAAGCGGTGTCTCTGTTTGGATGTCAATCAGGTATGCAAAAAGGTAAATTGATTACATAATATTAGTATCTATGTGCGACCTTTTTCAGCTTCACAGTGCTGAGAAACCTATGGCCAGGGCAGAATTAAGAAATATCAGCTTTTTCAATCGCATTGTGACCCCTTGAAATTATTTACCAGTCAAGGTAGCTTCAGCCACATCACGGAACACTTTTAAAAACCAACTCCATGTGTATTTTAAGAACCAAATGTTTCAGTAATGTCTTAACCCGACTGCATTGTTGGTCAATTGATGATGACCGTTGGCAAGGCACGTATTGACCTAACGGTTTTTTTGTCCTGGCCACCCATCACTATGAGGTATTAGTAAGTGGTTGTAAACAGTATACATGCTTCAGCCATGGCTATCTAGCTTTGGACCCCCGATCGACGGTGGCTATGTGTTATTACCAGGCTACCATGCCACTAGCGTTCACTTGACACAACTTGTTCAATCTGAGTTCTCATTACTTTCCACAATTGTCAAAAGAGACGACATTTGTATTATGACCGCCAACTAAAAAATGAACTTGAACAGTACATATTAATGTTATTTATTTTTCAACATATCTTAGGTACATGGAAACATTAACCTATAACCAATTTATACAGAATGTCACAGAAACGTCGAGAAAGAAAGGTCAGCCGAACGCTTAGCGGAGAAGCTAAATGTAGCACAAATCATCGACACATTTGTCAATACGAGATAAAGATAACCATAGGCTTGAGAGCTAAAAAACCGCGGGACTGGAGAGACTCAGTAATTTCCCTGCACAAATTCTTTGAAGACAAACAAGGGACACTGAGCTTAAGTACAAAGTAACAAAGTACTTCACGTGAATTGTAAATGGCTCCCCACGGCTGATAATAAAATACTGTTGAAATAGATTTGCAAATTCCATCATGCTGCATGACGATCACGGCGTCGACGGCGACAATTATATCGACAGTAACAAAGTAATTATGATGATGGTATAGTGACCCTACTAATGTCGACGCCGCTGCTCATAACGGCGATGCCACAAGATCGGTCTCACAATTCAAAGAACGCATTTCTAGAACCTTAATTGCACTCCTATTGTGATCCTATTGGATGATACAATGCTACGACCCACGACCAAATTGGTATTCATCAAAACAACATCTATCTGGTATAATTCATTATTTGAAAAAGCTATCATAAGCTTGAAAAATACAGAACTTGGTCAATTATGTACAACGCCAATATATACCAAGAAGCATATTTCATAAAATATAAACAAAAATATCGAATAGGTCGTGGCTCTCATATATTTGCGCCTTTCAATGATGGGTCATCCCTTGAGAGTTGACACCAAATAATGATGTAACTGACATCCGTATGCTAAACGTCAAACTTATACCTGTGCCTCTCAATGTAGCAATGCTTTATAACCCACTTTTTATTTCCCTATCATTACTCTTAATATTTACTTAAACACCATGTTGTCTTGCTGTAGTCATTAACAACCACGTTTTTTAATGTCTCATCACATACGTCATCGTCTTCTCAGATATTCCGTAGTCCTCCACTATAATGGCTTACATCATCGTTCTCCTCTAGGTCGCCCGTCTCTGACTCCTGCTCATCTTCGTCGCTATATTGACTCTGTTGGCTATCGACCTCACTCTGTAGGTTGGTATGCCGATTGTATCTGGTGCTTTCCGGGCTCGTTGCTTTGATCTCTGGGGCACCTGTATCACAATCCGTCTCCTCCTCGGCAATATCCTGGTCTTCTTTGTAAATATCTTGGTCTTCCTCGCCGCTAACTGTATCCTCTCTCTTCTCTGACAGTGCATCAGCTTTCATATCTCGCCCCTCACAATCTGCACCCTCTTTACCTCTTTCCTGGCTATCTTCATTGTGGCTACTACCTTGGTCGAATAACTGTATCCTTGTTTCACCCTTTTCTTCCTCACTCTCTTTGCTCCATTGTTGACTTTGTACCCCATTGCTGCTCACCTTTACCAGGAGCGCATACAGGTCGCCATCTTTGCTTATCTTATAATGAATGCCATTCATCGGAATCTCGTCACTTGATGAAGTTCGGGTGCCATTCATATAAGGATTATGTATCACGGAATCGTCATAAGCTGTCATCGCCGCAACGGATTGCATCTCATTAGATGTAAAGTCAGGCACGTCTTCATAAGGACTCCGTGTAAGCGGTAATCCAGTAGCTACAATAGGGGAAGTGGTGTACTCTGTTGTGCTGGAGCTATCCCCAACGGCTTCATTTCTCTTTTTCCTCTTCCTTCTAACGCAAGGAATTATATTTATATCGTAATGATCAGATGAAGAACAATTTCAACAATTATTTTGAACAATTAAATAATATAGAAAAGCGACAAGAAATAATTTGTCATAGTAAAATGAGTTGCTATATATCTTACATACTTACTCTATAACTAAGGCACATATTATGATGGCGACAATGATGATGACGCCAAGGCACAAGCCGATGACCGCTAAATAGACTGAAGAAAACCACAGGTAACTTTCATATTGTGCCCATATGCAGAATGGCTGCGAACACTCTACCTCTTCGAATAACATCACACCAGCATCAATTGAAATGAAGATTCCAGCACTTGTATGATTGTTTGATTCTTTAGATACAAGAAAGACGTAAATTGAGTCAGCGTTAACAAATGATTTATGATTAAAGAAAGACCTACACCACCATGGATGCCGGTTGTCCTTTGATGTCATTGGCGCTACTGCTGACAGAGTCGCTGATGTTGTGGTCATGAAGGAGTATGTGACAAAAACACATATATTAACAGGTCTCTTACATGCTATGTTGGTGGCTGAAGTAATTATACAATTAATTGATAAATACAAATACATACGATGTTCTTGCCCGTTGACTGTAAAATCCATTGTTGGCGCCACAGTTGACATAATCGCTGGTATTTTGGTCATAAAGGAATATGTGGGGAAAAACACACATATTAACAGGCCACTTACATTCAGTGTGGGTGGTAGCAGTAATTATATATCTTGCTTAATTTTGCACAAAAATGAGCTTAATGTAATCTATGCTAACAACCGGCTCGTGATTTATGAAAATGCATACGCAATGGATGGCCGTTGCCTGTAGAATCCATTGTAGGCGCAGCTGTTGACGGATTCTGTGTAGCTGTGGTGATTAAGGAGACTGAACAGAGAACACCAATCACTACAGATGATGAGTAAAATCATCCATTACCACTCAAGCATGGTAACAACATAGCAAGTTAATTCTCTGCACACTTCACGGTCTCTGTATCACGACAACTCCACTTGCCGCCACAACAAAATATCAAAAATCATTCACAATATTGCTCGGCTTCCCACAATTGGTACAAGCAGCAGTTAAATATGTTAATGTAACTCAATGTTGTTATGGTCCATGAAGTCACAATCAATTACCAATAGCCCCTTTTTACTTGCAAAGAAATAAATGAGCCCATTTCAAACCATGCTTACCAGATTCGCACACATAAGCATACGAGCCGCCAGTACACGACACTGACATCCACATGCCACCCACCAGATCCACCACAGCGCAGTCGTTATTATATGCGGGATGTGTAGGTTCCCAGTTACTGAAGAACATCTCCCCCGCGCTTGCGTCTGCATAAATACGATATATATTCTTTTGTGACTGAATAATGACGATGTGATCAATCACTACATGTTGTGAATGTGATGTCATTTTGGTTGAAGTAAACCCACAAGCATCCCATTACCGTCGCGATGTTGCCAATTCCACATCGCATTCGAGGCCCCCATCCATAACTTGATTGTTGCAGAGCCCAAACGCTTGGCGGTGCGGTTGATGGCATCACTGATGTTGATTTGCGGTGCAAGCAGATCGCCATCGTGATGTATTCTGCAGTAAGAGCGAGCTCCATACCAACTTGCCGCAGTACTGTTCACCATAATGTAACACGTTCCATTCTCAACACATCCCCCTGAAAATATTGTGATACCATCGAAACTTACAAAGCAAATAGTATATACCATGGCCTTATTAGTTATGTGACATGGAAAACGTTTGCTTATGATCATATATTGATAACAATGGCCAAAATGTAAGGGCCGTTTCATTATGTGCTCATCTAATATAATTGCACTAAGCAATAATAAAATCAGAAACCAAACCGTAGGTATTATTTGGGTCCAAGGCTGAGCTACAGAAAAAGCCATACTTCGCTGTACATGGTTCAGCAGCAAACCCATGGTTGGATACAAATGTTAAGCAGGAAAGAAATGAGCTGTTGGCCAATGTGGCAAGCAGGTGGTCGTCTGTCGTTACGGACTCGATAACCGATCTCCATTCATAACTCATGTTTACATCCTGTGATAACATCAGGCTGATCCAGGCCTTTCCGGTTAGCGATGAATTCACGAGTGACGAGACTTCCTGGTTGTTAATTGAGGCCAAGTAAGAATCTCTAGCTCTACACGCCCGACTCGCATTACCTCTGTCGGTTTCGCCGTCGTGATATACAGTAAAACACGTGCGTTATTGGATTCTTCCACACACCCGAGAAATGTAGAGTTACTTATGGCTAAGAGTGGCTTTAACAGGATCCGCCATGAAGTCTGAAACACAGAAGCTGCTTTTATCATTGTGTTAGCAGACGATTCATTTGAGGTAAATGATTCTACACTATGCAAATGTTAAATTGAAGACAAGATAAACACATTAAACTCACAGAATAATACCGCGTGACGTGTGACGAAATCCATTGCACTTTGCCAATGCATATATGGACCAGTGTGGAAACAAATATTAATTGAAAGTCAATATGAGGCTCAGCTAGTTAGGTAGTCAAATCCCCAGAGGTGTGGTGGTCTACGCCTCGATAGCTATCAAAGAGAGGTAGGTACACATTCAGAATACTCGGCGGAGTCTTAAAGATTAGCTTGGCTTTTATTGCCATACTTTTTAAAGCGTAACCGCGTGTGCAGGGCGCTTATACACACAGGGCTATTCGGCAAATTATGATTTATGTATAAAAATGTCGATAGTTAAAGATCGTATTGACTCAGTGTTGACAATGCCTTCATGGTGCGTTTGTTTCTGCGAAATATCTGATCGGCGTCAGAGTAAGGCGAGTTGAGGCCTATGTAGGACAGAACCTCAAATGGACCAGCAGCACAGTTACCTGATCTATTATGCCTTCAAACTCATGAGGTAGAAACTCGAGTGACAAAGGTATTATCAAACATCTGGAACTTACTGCAGACCACAATTTTTTTTTATTACTTTAGTGTGTGTAGAAGCTACAACAAAAATGTGTGCTTTGATCGAGAGAAAAAAAACTCAGTCTTTATTAACAACCAGGAGTATGGACGCTTCTGAAAAAAAACCATGTAAACATGGGGTATGAGTAGAGGTCGGTAAACAAGTCCGTAACGATAGATGACGTGAGTCAGGATACGCTGACCAGCACCCCTGAAATGCCACTTGGCAAGACACGTGGTGGGTTATAACTTTGGGCATTAAAGCACTAATCCTCCTAGACCGACCAATAATGATTAAGCGGAGGAGTGAGATAACGCCAAACAAGTAATGATAATGATAGTTAAGTTGATAATGATGCTGGCGATCATAATGTTGATGATGGTGTGGACAGTGACGTTGATCTTTTTAATCTATATCTACGACGCAAAACAAAGTGTACCCTCTTTCAAGAGCATTTCAAACAATGAACATTGGTGAGATCACATGTTGTAAGATATTTAACTAATGCAATTATCCATGGTTGAGCAAAGTTGGTTTTCGCACCTATATCCCTGCACGCATAGGGCATGCTTTCATGCGTAACAACCCCATCTCCACCCCATCAGTTTATTCTGATAATCGGCATGAAATTACCATACGGGTTAATTTCTCTTATCGTATATAATGGTAGCCTTCAAATGCTGGGTATTTCCATGATAAGGGTTGGATATTGTGAAATCATAATGTTTGAAGACTGTGAGGTGTCATAACGTTTTTGTTGGGATAGGAGAATTCTGAAAGAAATAAAGACGGAGTGCAAACCTCAAGTAGCACCGCTCTAATTGTGAGTCCACCAAGGCTCTGGTAAACTTTTCAACTATAATCATCTCGCGTGGCAAGGCCGGCAATTCCCGGTAAATAAATTTCACCAGCTCTGCTACATTGCCCCTAAGTCCTCCCGAGGTCGCAACCTCCTCGCCTGCAATCGTTCAACAAACAGAGATAGAAATATAATTTCAACAAAGACTACTGCTAGCCATAATGCTGTAAGACCAATGGTACAAGTTAAGCATGATGGATTTACATTGCTTATAGATTGAAATATGAGCGTGCTTATGAAGGTGATCACTGGTAAGTTCCATTGCGCATATAGCCAACTTTTCTTGAGAAGCAGTGGAAGCAGTAGAGAAGCATTAGTAGCTGTAAATGGAATCGTTCACCTACCTTTTCCACATGATTATCAGCATAATAACATCGCCGATAATATAATCATTAAATAACCATTGTCGGCATTAAAACGGCATGCCGTGTCAATTTTCCGTCGAGTTCGGCTTGGGTTATAAGCAGACAACGCATCAACTATTTTTGTAGCGATTACAGTGTTTTTTATTGTGCTCTATGTACGTGTTCAGTAGCGTCTTTAGTCTAGGGGACAGATCACTTTCAGTCACAGAAGGGGTTGACATGCGAGTCCTGTCTACGACATGATCAACCGACAGAGGATCTTCAAGTATCACGTCGCTGCCTTGATCAAATGGACCCACCAGTTCGGAAAGCTCACGTCAATGATAATTCTTATTGTGTAAATGATTGAATAAAAATAAGTTTTTTTCAGGTTAATGTTTAATCTGAACTGCAAGCAGTAAGCATAGGCCAGTGAAACGACCATGAGTTGCTATCCATCAGCCCTGCTTTGCTAGTTTAGATGCAAGTAAATTGACCATGACTTGCTCAGGCTATGTTCCTATTCCAGTGGTATAACTGTCCCATTCTTTAGAATAGTCAGGTTTAATGTTGCATGTCTTATCTTGCTTCTCTCCCCTTTTCCACCTAAACTCCTACCCCAATGTTAATTAGTTTTAGCAATGAGGTGCACAGAGAGGCCAACTACCTGCATGGCACGGATTCACAAGGGTTAGGGGTGTCGAAAGATACTCAGGCTATCACGCTGTCGATGCTTCGGCATCAATTGTGCCATTTTCCGAGTACAGCTGGGGTATCTAGATAAATTCAGATACCCTAGCCATAGATATTGCACCATGACCCCACATAAAATTAGAATATGGTAGGATTTCAAACCCTCGAATATAGGCCAGCCTGCACGACATCTACCCACTACTCACATGTTCAACAATAATTATATTAATGAAAGTAATTTGGGGATGGGACAGATCTTAGGTACTTCTATTCCTGAAATGGGAACAGTTTACACAAATGACATCACATTTACACACATTTCGTTGAGAAATTGTTGATATCTCCCCACCAAAGACTGCATATTAAAGCTGTACCGTGTCAATAGGAATCAACACTAACCTGCTGGATAAATCCTGCACTACATAAGTTCGGTTTGTCCGTTTGGGACTCTTAGCAAGTACTTTGGCCACATGCATAAGAAAAGGAAAGGATTTTACCTTCATTATTTTATGTTGTTCTGCATAAGGGCCCATGACATGTCCAATATCTTCCCGGCAGATGTTAATATTTTTGAAAATGGAAGTGGTCTTTCAAATCATCTGGGACATACACCCACTTCCACAATACCTAAGAAAGACCCTTCTCTGACACGGCTGAGAATTTTCTCTTGGGTCATTGAAGGTAGAGCTGGAGCTAGTTTTGTTTCAAGGAAGGCTTTCACAAAAAAAGCATTGTCGCTTCTGGTTTCGCCATTCACATTCCTACTGCTCCACCACAGCATAACCCAATTTTGACGGGTTTCCATCAACAAGTCTGCCATGGGTTTGTCTCGGGTTACATTGTGTGTCTTGCCAGTGCAGAGATGCTCATGCCAGTAGCAACCATGAAATTGGTAGATGGTTTGGTTTTGGACACACCAACCGTCGCGCACCAAAACGCTTCTCAAAATGATTGCGTTGGTGACGGATGTGAATGCGGACAGTGTGGGTTACAAAATCCAACCACTCCAATGCTATATGGCGGCGATCTGTAGTTACAGGTGTACAATCTGGAGGTACTCTTCTGACTGGATGACCACTTGGCACTTCTTGAGCTAAGGCATATATATACAAGGCATTAGCATCATAGCCGACTATACCACTGCATAGTTTGGCCTGGTCCTGATATTGAACTTGTCGAATCTGAGTCACATTCTTTTCATGGTATCGATGGAAAATGATGGATGGCTCACCTACAATGTTATTCTTGATGAGCCGATAAAGAGCCTCATTTTTACCATCGACTAATGAGAAGAAGCAATCCAGATCCTGGAACATGTAGTTCAATGTCTGACCTGGAACACTAATACCCTCTTTAAACATGTGGATATTACGCTCCTTTAAAATCGACTTTGCTTTACCAATGCCTCTTGAAATGGGACTACATAATTAAATAGACCTTGAAGCAGGTCATCCCCTCAGACTACCATGCACGCTGACATTCTAAATAGTCCACTTCGCTAATGTTTTCATTACGAAGCGAACTATAAAAGTCAGCGTGAGAAGGTAGCTCCCTGTTGTTCAACTTATCCAACATGACCTATTCATAAGGAAAACAGGCTTTGTTTACGCAGCAATGGTACGCTTTCAAATATTTATCCTAATTGTAAACAGGTGCCAAATAGTTGCAGATATCCAAAAATTTAAAATTGGTTGACTGTAGGCAAACAAATTATTATTTGTTTTCACGACAAAATTAGTTGGATTGTATTGTTTGAAGTACCGCATGAGAGCTACCTTGATTGCGTTTAGGTCGTATTTTCTGGAATTAAAACCAATCACGGGTAATTCCATCAAATGTGCTTCTCCAACAGGATGACATAAGCAGCATCGGCCACTTGCTGCAAATGGGTTATCATAACAACTCCTCCGTATTACCCTCGGTAACAAAGCAAACCAGTTCCTGGAAACTGGGTACGTTGCTACATACGGAGACTGACAAAGGGACATGACGAGCCTCCCATATCACCTTGTCCGAGTTGGTGGGTATGTATGACCCTTTCACAGTAACGCTCGAAGTCGTAAGTGGCTTGATACGGATAGGCTGATTCCTCCACTTAAAACCAACCGTCGGGTAGTACATCAAAAAAGTTGGATGATTTTAAAGTTCTGCCTTTGTTAGGTTTGCAGACTGGAACTTTAAGGTTCGGTAAGGTTCGGGGTAAGTTTTACCCACAGCTTCTGAAGAACGACACAACTGGTTATTAATAATATAAATCTTCTTTATTGTCACTTCTCCTATCTCGTGGTTCCATCTCCGTCGAATTCTCTACTGAACTGAATCTCTCTGCCCTCGTATTGAGATGATTATTTACATTACATCATCTGTCAACTATTAATCCATATTCAAAACGATTGTAAATTATCAAACATTAAATGATAATCTAAATACATATAATCATAAGAGATGAGAGACCAATTAATCATATGTAATCATCAATTCATAATCGTGATCAGAACATGTCATATCAAATCATAATTCTGATCTTGCATAATCGTCTTATTGCATCGGGATTTGCGTAATCAGGAACGCAGTACATGTCAATACATTTCATAATCCCAGGTTACCTATCTTTACATATATTCATAATCTTAGATAATAAACATGACAGTAATCCAAGGTAAGGTCACCATCTTGATTAGACTAAGTCTATACGATTATCTTAATATAACTGTACAAGTATTATGTTATCAGACATTAAAGTTACATATCAATCTAATTACATGTGAATATAACATTTCAAGGTTAAACATTATACTGAAGGTTAACCATGACGGGAGGACGAATATCCTGTCCTTACATGATGGGTGATAGACCCCGCCTGGATACCAGTAAACGGTCTCCGAAATGCATGTTGCTTGGTTCCGATGTAACATACCCACATGTTTCAACAAGTTACCACATGTGGTGCAAGCGTAAGACTTGCAATAGCAATCCCAGTCGCTACTGAAATGCCCCTCGTGGAGGTTGAGGTACATGGATTCAGTCTAATTTGTGGGGGACCGCCTCACAAGTGTGGCAATCTGCTGACAAACAAGCATTTCAAGGATTCAGTTACGAATTACTCTTTCTTTGGTTTAATCTTCACTTAAATGATCTAAATTTCAGCCTACCTGTTCCTCACTACATTGATATACGAAAATGTTCACATTTAATCGCTCCTCCACTTTTTCGAACTCGGTCCAAGGAACACCAGCGAATATATCAATGTCCCCAGTAGGATAGGTCTCTCGAAAAAGCCGTTTCGTCATTGTCTCCAACTCCCGAAGCATGTTAAATCTTCTTTACACTTTCCAATTGTTACACCCACCCAAGGCTACACATTTAAACCATTGAAATTATCGTCTCACAGTCTTTCCATGTGCATTTCGTCATATTGATCAAACGCCTCGCACTTGTATATGTCCAGGCATGTCCACAATTAAAGCTACTACATCTTTCAGTTCCCACATTCAACAATGTACCATGGAATATCATGCGATTCTCCGTCCCTTTCATCTTTGCTTACATGTTCAAGTCCATTACTAGCATCACGAAGGCTACGTCATTATCAACTGGCGTAGGCTTATTACATGATCAAGGACCTTTAACTCAAATGGCGGATTTCAAATACATTCTTCATCAGGAAAGGCTCATTACCATTATACCCCACCTACCCAGGTGTGTCATTTCAAAACACAGAGTTTTTACAACTCATTGACAGATGGTCAGAGATCTCCTATGGTAGAGAATGTAATTAACCCATGGTTATTCTCATGTATTTCAACATACTCATACTCATGTAGAACATACTCAATAGCAGACTTCTTCATTTCAACCTTATTCTCATTTGTTACAGCTAACAGCTTATTCGCATTGTAACTACTTTAATCCTACCACAGATATACTGAGCACCCATTGTTATGCAATATAATGAACTTTCACTTGATATCTTCATCAATACAATACCCTACTTCAAAGACATTCTTCACCTATAGCATCCTCAGGTTATACAATTCCAAACAAGGGGGGGAAGGGCATGAGTAGTATAGGTAATGGTGGTACCGGTCCATGCCTCCAAATGGTACAGCAATGCTAGGTAATGCTTAGCATTACCTAACATTGCTGTACCATTTGGAGGCATGGGCCGGAACCACTATTACCTATACTACTGCATGGGAGGCTCTGGTTTACCGTATACATTTGTCATCCGGTGTTCGCATAACACTACTGACAGCAACAGTGTGCACCCCAAGCATCTTCGGAAGCTCAAATATCCAACTTGCAACTTTAGCGGTATAGTACTGTGCCACGCATCGCATGCTTTTGGGAGATGGGTCGTGCAAGGACTGGGTTGTTGCAGGGTCACGTGGGATACGATCCAGTTCGTAACTCACATGCGATTTGATTATTATTATCTTGATATCAATATCATAACGCATGACGCGCAGATTGATTTCAAAATGGATCAGAATTGCACAACAATGATGATGAACGAGGCCGCTGATCCCATTCGATTTACATTTGCTTCGTTTAGCTATTGTTCATATAAGTAGCAACTGACGGCAATTCCGCTTTGTATGTTTACGACGTCACAGATTAGCCAGCTAAATGTATTGTCAATTGATCCTTGTCCCCTGCATTACATTCACCTGAGCACAAGCAGATGACATCTGATAGCCTCCCGTGGAAAATCACACCAACGCGAGTTATTAAGCACCTATCCCCGTTAGGCAGATCCTTTCCGGTTTTCTCGCATGATGAAAATTGTGAAGTGGGGTCTAGCTTTAGAGATTGCGGTGTGGTTTCATGTCATCCATGCCAACAACAAGTTCCATTAAGTGCGGATTGCAGATACGGATACATTATGTGTTACAAAATAATCAAAACTATTGATTGCTAGCAGCCATACCATTGTCATTCGGTTACAACAAATCCATTACAAGTTGATAAGTGTTCATGGCGATCCAGGGGAACGTGTCATTGAGCACTTAACCTAACCACTTCAACAAGTGTAACATATCCCATGCATTGTGCTACAACATGCAGACGTACAATATGCCACGACAGCCGACTTTACACTCACCTGAGCATAGATCTAATATGATGGGTAACTCAAAGCCTGCCGTCACATAACCTTTGGGCGCTTGGCGAATAATTTCTGAGTTATCTTCCAGCGTATATTGCAAATATGGATAGAACTAATAAGACTGCATACAGGTGTCTATAGGTGGGATAACTAAGATGATTGTTTCGAAAACAGTAATATAGTTATTATTTTATTCCTCATCATGCCCAAAGGACAGTCAAAGTAGGATACCAGCAGATTGTAAGAATGAATCAAATGGTCAATAGATTGTAAATCGTATGTCATTGACACCATGCATCATATATTGCCTCATACATCCTTTCACCTACTGCAAGTCATGTTCACTTATTGCGCCTGTCTTAGTAAGTATATTGTACACAAATAAAACTTATGTAACGAAAATGTTACACAGAGCCATTTGATTTCGCTTACATTTTCTGCACTTGAATACACAAACGAATTAAAAATACTCCTCCTTTTGCTGCCCATCAGAACAAGACATCTGTCCATGTAAGATGCAAATAACTTCACCCCCTTCATCATGTCAAAAGCTTATAGGACATCCAGCATTTCAACATAACACTGTGATTTCCTATTAATGTACACACCTCTCATTTCCTAGTAGACCTATAGTCAAATTGCAGATTTGTAGTGACTAATTGCAGGGGAACAAATTGATTTTCAATTTCACGTGTTAACTCTAGCCTTGTCGTCTGGCAAGGTACTTTCTCATTGTTTCTGCCGAGCAGCCGGGAACTGAAATCCTGCAGCTAAATGCTTGTTAGTCGAGACCAGTGGGACGCTGCAACCAGCTAAAGACACTGGTCGTCACGCTACGGCTGTTTGTGCTGTTAGTGCAGCTGTAGCATAAGTGGCGGGTGCAGGTGCTGCTGCAGGGAAGTATACGACAAATCGTCCAGAACTACTCGCCATAGTGATCGCAAGCTCTTGCAAGGCGTTCATTCCTAGCTTCAGCTTGCTTAGTGTACCATTCTCAGATACCTCCGATCGTATTAGAGTATGGAGTTATGCCTTACCGGTTCCTCAGTTCTGTAGACATTGTCTTTCTCTGACTACTTCTTCGCATGTATGACCTTGAATAGGCGCAGGTGTTATAAGATCCGTCTCAAAACCAACATATGCTAGTAGACTTCACCTGGCACTTATATCTGGGCTTCTCGATTAGCAGATACAGCTACGTGATGAACTTACCAATGACAACTGCTTGCATTTCCTTAAAATGGCAGATATGTATGGTCTCACAGAGTGCAAACGAGAAACTGCGGTGAAGGTAAAGTTGTTACCGAGCACCTTGGTGTTGTATTTTTTCTCAATAACCGCAATTGCAACCTCCTCAAAGTCCTGGCCCCAGAGGCAGGGGACGCTAAGGCGACCACCCTCACTGCTAGATGTTTCAGCCAACTTCTTACTCTAGCTGCTGAAGTAGCTTCTGCTGCAACCACACTGAGTTCACTGCACGCCTATATTTCTTGTACATAGCACAATATCAAGGTATTGCTTTTTGAGGCTGGTCTCATTCAACCGATAGGAGTGCCCTGGATTCTCATCAGGCAGCTCCGGATATAAAGGTGCCGTCGGATTGGTTGGTTGTTGTTTCATACTGCTGCTTTATACTTAAGTCTACGAGTCAAGTTCAATTATGAGTGAAGCTACAGACCAAGTCGCCCCTCTGTTTTGAGTGGTTGTATAAAAGTTATTAACGTTGCCTTGTTCTAGCTGTAAATGCTGGTCTAAAGATATTACAACAACCCGTTGGTCAGCAGGCTTACTTATTCCTAGCACTTGCTTTGTTCCATTTATAACAGGAACGACTGCTATAGGACCAGTATCAGCACCAACACCCGAAGACAACGCCATACGAATGATCTTACCATTGGATAAAATGGTATATCCACAGCTTGAGTCTTGTGCGTCTCGACCCCTGGCACCATGGCCAATCGTTTCATTTGGGAGTTTATGTTCTCTGATGTCCCTGCGATGCTGCCTATGTCTGTCATCAACATACTTTTTATTAGCAGCATCTTTAGGCGCAATCGGGCACCCAACTGAACGGTTTTATTATCTCCCATTTCAAGGTCTCCTGTCATAGTACCGTCACTTTAATCCATTTTTGTGAGTCACCAATAGATACATAGGTCTTTGTGGCATATTCCGAGAGGTCGGCCCCCTGAACAGTGCTGGCCGATTTTTGCCTAGGTCCATTAATACTCGTTTTTATTGACATCTTGTAAATTCAAGAACAACGCTAACAGGTAAGTCGTGGTTATCTAATAGCCTTCCTTAATTATTGCGTAACTTAACCTTTAACTCATGCACTGTTCCGCCAGTGACACGCTTACAGACATGATTAGTGATGTTCGTGGTTATAATATCACCAAAAGAGCCATCCTCTAAGCCAACAACTTCAAGAAGCGTAGTGGGCGCACTTTCTAGCATGTTGTGCATGGTACTGACTTGATTGAGATGGACATAAAGTGGGTTCAACATGCTAAAGTTGATGAGTCGGTCACCTATGTAAGTACCTGAAGGTATCCACCGACTACCGAGGCCGTCATCAAGACCCAACATTGTTAACACTCCGTCTGAAATGTGCACAACCCCATTGTCTGGAACTGTTACGGTAATAACCCCATTTACAGCATCAACCGCCAAACTGAGACCTAATGGTGTAATCTGCTCCTGAAGAAGGCTAAAACTTAAGAGGCCCGGTTTAAATGAGGCAATTTTTCCTCTTCCTATAGGCCTTATCTGCCACACAATGCTTTCGTTTGTTTCGAGATTGTACCAGCCCACAGTATACTTGATTGACCTTAGGCCAACACATAGATCGCCCACAGTGTTGTCAATAGGATTCTGCAGGGACACAGCATCGCTGCTTTGAACATTAGACGGAGTGTGATACATAGCACTATGAATAAATAAGCATTTAGTTTCAATACGAATAAAACGTACAAAACCGCCCCGGTCTACCTACTTCATATTGATCCTTAGGATCTAACACACCTTCTCATCCAGGTTAAGGCTGGTAAAATTACAGATGCGTTTGGGGTGGAGTTCTCCAACCTGTTTGATAAGTACTTGGTGCCAAACATAAGTGACAACAGCCTTGTAGTTGGCTGGAGAACCAACCACATGAAATACTGGCAGAACCAGGAAAACTTTGTTGTATGGTGCGCCACCAGTGGCTGCGGAGTTTCTGCCCTGGACCACATCAAATCTGACTCCCCAGTACTAAGTAACATCTACAGGTTCCACGTCTACTACACCATTCGGAAACTTTTAGAAGAAATGAGAATAGCACTACCAGAAGACGCCACATGGTCGGCTACCAATAATACCTTCAACAAGAGAATCAACCACCAGCTCTGCCACGAGTTTGGGGTTGACAAAAACAGCTACTGGAGGATACAGGGCGGCAAACAGGGCCTAGAGCAGATCTACTTCACTGACCCCGAAACACACGAGGTACGGGTCATCACACATGACGGGGACATGGACCTCTACGAATCCGCCAGGCAAACATTTGAGAAATCAACCAACGGGTTTGTTTTCCAAGGCGGCAAGCTGCACATTGATTTCATAAAGCAAAACCATGAGGGGGCAAACATTGCCTGGATTACTTTCATCCTGGAAAAATCGGAGGGGTTCACATCCCCAGGTGTCTCACGGATCAACAACAGCATTCGGACCTATGTCCGGGCCATTCTTGGTGCACAGGCACAGACCCGCTCAGATATACTAGGTGTTGGCATGTCATTTGATGCTCAAAAGCAATTTGAGGCTAACGTTGAGGATGTCATCATCTCCCAAGTGGACATTCCCTCATCCATCCGACGGTATCAGAACGTCCTCCAGAATGCTTCTCAAAGGTTGATTATGTATTTGGAACGGGCCTTTACATGGCTCCGTCGGATATGAGCCTGGCCATTGGAAACGTTGTTAGGTACAACAATATGATTACCATCGCGACTGTGGAACAGCAGATCGGCAGCAATACTGATGTCAACGCCGCTGCTGTTCTTCCAGATAGAGGAAGCTTTGACCCTCTGCCAGATACAGATATGGGAGTTCCCTCTCCAGGCACGCCCCTGTCAGCGTGACCGAGACCGATCTACATGGGGCGCACGAGAATGAGAAAACCTGTCTTATTGTAGGCGGAATCACTATAGGCTTAGCTGTGCTTTGGCTTGCTACACAGTAAGTCACGGAGTACCAGGAGAATAACCCCTACCGACACAGCTGCGGCCCATACATGTCCTGCCATCCAACCAGCCACATTTGCAGCTGACTTAAGCAGCCATGATCCAATGGAGCCAATGATGCCTGGAAGGGTAGCGGCTGCCTTACAGGCTAGGTCCTTCAGGACGTTTGCCAAGGAGTTCAGCTGATTTTTAATCCATTCCTTTACATCGGGCTTATCAGCTGGCGTCGGTGTTGGTGCCGGGGTTGCACTAGTGCTCCCTCCACCCGTCAAATCAACAACCATGGTCGAGATTGCCAATACAATTGCAGTGAGGATGGAGGCGATTGTTATGTCTTCCTCCCAGAACAGGGTGCGCACACGCTCAGCTAGCGTTGTCTCCTCGTTAAGAAGATGATCGTTTCCCTGATGCGGTTAATTTGGGACCACAGCATTTTTCGGTTTACAGAGGCAGCCTCATCACAGGCACTACGAAGATCATGCAGTTCAGCAAGCTCATTTGCTAGGAATCTCCATGCTCCACTTTCACCCCTCCCATCCTCCTCCAAACTTTTCATTTTAGTTTTCTGTCGGGCTATATCCCTTTCTATCTCGGTTATCTTAGCTAGGTTGTTGACCATTTCACCCCTCTAGGTCTGCATAGCCTTGTCAAGCTCTACAAGCTCTCGGTATGTCAGACCATCTGTCCGTGTTCTCACGTCTTCTATAGCGTTATGAAGGTCCTCTTTGAAGCTTGTTTCTTCCACGCCAACCCCTATCCCGGTCATATTTTCAGGGTCGCTCATTTCTAAATTCTCTGCGGCTTTAGCAGCTACTTGATCAACGCCTTGGAAGGTTTTTGCTGCCTTTTGTGACACCGCTTGTCGGGACCACTCAGTGAACCCCAAACCATCACGGACGGCCTTAGCCCCCCCACCTTTACTAGCTATTGTTTGAAGTGAAAGCGGTTGTTTTGGTATGAGAATTTGTAATAATTATGTTTGGGTAGTCCTTCAAACGTAACTTTCCTCCAACAAGTTCAAACTTTGTATAATCGCGGCCGAGGGTTGGTGTGACCTGTTTCAGCTAATGCATTGTAATAATCATTGACAGCGCCTATAACGAGTCGGCCTCCCTGTGGTATAGACGTATCCATCTCAATGTCCCCCACTATAGTACCCTGAGTTGGAAAAAGGCCTCTGGGAGAGGGGCCTCTCTTCCAGCCTCCTCCACTGCGTTGTCAAATGTTGGGTTATCAATATCCATGCTTGTGTGTTAAAGATATACTTGTAGATAAGAATTCAACATGTCGAGTACTTACGGATGCAAACTAGAACCACTCCACAGGATACGCGAACCCCTCGGGGTAAAGGGCTTGCGGCAGTGTAGTTATTTCAAACAATCCAAGCACTATTGACCAGAACCAACAACTGCTGGTTTGCTTCACCAATCTAGGCCCAGACGACATCATTGTCCCAGGGACAGCATGGCTGGCCTTTACAATCACGCTGACATCGACTGATGTTAACCACAGCATTGCGCAAAACCTGGGTCGTGACGTGGTTAAGAAAATGACAATCAAGA
Organism: Urechis unicinctus; assembly: GCA_034190875.2. NCBI lineage: Eukaryota > Metazoa > Annelida > Polychaeta > Xenopneusta > Urechidae > Urechis > Urechis unicinctus. The sequence goes on from CM067348.1 coordinate 12,450,782, forward strand.
TTTCTGGCAATGAGGTAATGTCCATTGATGACAGCGATGTGTATCACTGTTACCACGACTTGTGGCGGACCACACAGGAGAGACAGGGCCTCCAGTACCAGGGCATTGACACATCAGATGACAGAAACACAATTAAGATACGAGATACAGTAAAAAGGATACACTGTGGAACATCAACCTGAACGTGCCGGCTCGCAGCATGAAGGGCATCCTACTGCTCTATGAAGACCCCAAGGCGCCTCATTCGCCAGGAAAACAGAGTCGTTCTACAACCCAAAGATTACGAAGGTTGAGGTGACCATTGAGGGAATCCCCAATCAGCTCTATGCCCAGGGTATGCATGGCTACCAGCAGCGGGAAGAGGTGAAGAAGGCCTTTCCATCAACGAGTAATCGAGACCCCAGTGTAGCAATAGCAGTGTCGGACGTTTCCCTAGGAGAGTACCTAACCAGTAAGTATGCTCTGTGACTCGACTTAAGGACGAGTGATGATGACCAGCTGCGCGGTAGTGGCAGGGCCATGGAGAATGCGTCTGATGGTATCACCATTCAGATCACAAAAAGGCAGAGTCGGCCGGCACATTTAACATCTACATGTATATTGTTATGGATGCACAGCTTAACATTAAAGATGGCAGGTTCGTCAGCGCAGTCTACTAACAAGGTTTTGATGAAACCGAAAACTGAGTTTACATTTCCAGATGGCCCCAGTTCGGCAATTATTTGTGGGCAGACAGGATGTGGGAAAACCGCATTCATCCTCGACCTACTTGAAGGGCCCTTCTTCTGTGCCTTCGAGCATATTGTAATTCTCTGCCCTACCATAAGTTTCAACGAGGCCTATCAGACGCGGTCATGGGTGTGGGATGATTCGGAGGTGTATGTGGTTGACTCCGAGGAGCGGCTCCATGACCACTTGAGGGCTTTCTACCACTGCTTCAGGGGCGAGCCTACCCTCTACATTATTGATGACTGCTCGGTAGCAAAGGGCCCTAACCATGAAGAAAGACATGTTATCCGAACTGGCCTTTAGTGGCCGCCGTGCGCAGCAAAGTGTCTGGGTCCTCACCCAGAAATTCAAATCTGTTCTAAAGGATCTAAGTGAACATACCCGTTGGATGGCACATTTCCACACCAAGGATCGTCACTCGTTTGAAGATGCCCTACGAGAGAATGATGTGATTCCAACGAGTGAGGAACGTGCCACAGTACGCCATCTACTAGCAAAGACCAAGCTCGCAAAACTGCTGCTGAAGACTGATCAACCCACTGGATATGCAGTCGATTGAGGCGGCAGGGGCGACCAGCTGCAGCCCTGTTTCCCGGTGGGGAGCAGTGCAATATATTAGACTTTGAAGGTTTATACGTATGTTTATGGATCCTGATATCATTATTGATCAACTCCTTGAACAGGACGCAGCTAGCCCGCAGGCCACAAAGTCTGAGCGAGCGGAACCCCGTTGCACCCCTGGTGTAGATTTATCTTCTAAGAGAGACAGGATTGCTGCTGTCATAGCTGGGGGTCAGGCCCGTCAGTAGCTCAGCGATCAGCACTTGTCGACTGCAATGATTGAATCAATGTCCGATGAAGAGATTACAAAGCTCTATGCAAAATATTAGGCTCAGCTGGGCACTAGCATGACGCGGACTCTGGGGCGGTCAGTTCTCCAACTGTTTTCTAGCGTTGCTTGTATGTTTCTGCCAATCCCCACAGAACATCAACCAAATCTGATTATGGACCTCGAGACTGACCAGTTTGTAGGGCACGCGCTAAGAACTGCCACATGTGAACTTTATTATCGCTATGGCATGATGTTGGCTCCACTTACTGCTGCTCTAACAACCGCTTAGTACTGCCAATTTTCAGCGAGCACCCCCGCAATCCTGGACCAGTCGTCCGACACCACTCCTGCAGAGGATCTGCCTGGGTGCTGTCAATTGGAGGAACAAAATTACTAGGTAGCATGGAGAACGCAAATCGAGAGATAACGGCGGTAAACTAGTGATCAGCCTGCGCCTCAACCTGAACCAGCGCTAAAGAAGAAACTTACGAAAGACGCTTAAAAGGTTGAGGCAAGCCGAAAGGCCGCTGGGGCTCAAAAAGCTAATGAAAATAGACTTCTGAGAGAGCTGCGGGAGGCTAAGTCTGCTCTACAGTCTGAAAAACGGACCCCTCCTCCCGCCCCCCAGTTTGACCGCGGGTCCGCCGCAGGGCAGATGGGTTTGACTCAGTCTTGGCCAACGTGGGCGCCATCATCTTTGATTGTCGGTGGAGTGGGGGTGTTTGGACGAGCATTTTATTGCTACAGGCAGAGAGTTGTAGCCTCACCCCCTAAACAGATTGTGCCCAGGGGAGAGCCAGCAAGGTCATTGAAAGGATCCGTTTTATGTGGAATAAGATGACAACACCAATTACTGATAGAAAAATGCTCGTCAACGCGCTGTACCAAGGTGCAGTTGTTACCGGTATATCAATAGGTTATGCCAAGCTTGCTAAGGTGGCTCTTGGTGGTGTTGCGCCACGTTTTGATTTCACCCCACGCGACCTGGCTATGGCTATTGCCAATGTATCACTAGCTATGGCCACAAAGGATATGCTAATTAAACAAGGAATCTTACCAGTTGATATCCTGAAATAATTGCCACGATTGCGCTGCTTGTTTGAGGCGCTCTTGTTAACGCCCTTGCATTCTTAGGAAGCAACTTTTTATTCTCTAAATTACGAAGCAGCCAAACGTACGAGGAACGTAAACGACATGATATGGCAATTGAGCAGCTTCAATCTGCTCAGGCAGCATGAGCCAAGAAGCGAACTGAGCGTTTAGACTTCACCAATGAGCAACTACGCCGCCAGGGACATGCCGAGCATACTTTTCAGGATGTAAACGAGGCTATGCATGAGTACTACATCTTGACGGGTAAATTCGTTGACAAGCTGGACTCTGAGCCGCAGCTTTCAGACTTCTACGAGCCCTCAGATAGTCAAAAAGAGCATGAGATGGCGTTCATTATACTGGGTATGGCTGCAATTGGGCTGGTTGCATACAGGCTTTCTAAGTAGGTCATTTGGAGACTCGGGCGTTTACTTTGTATGGATCGTCGCATGCGAAAGATCTACTATAGTCCTAAGGGCTATTGGAAAGGCATTACGGCTATCAAGAAGCTTGCAACAGAATCGAGGGTTTCTGAGGAAGATGCCAGGGGGTAGCTAACAAAGCAAGCCATTGGGCAAATCTACTTGTCGGTGCCATAACACATTCTCAGACCAAAGTTTGATATCCCTGTCCCTAATGACGTGCACCAAGCCGAACTCTTATTTCTTCCTCATGACTTTGACGGAGTTGCTCATTAGTTTGTATAGGTTCTTCTCAGAGTTGCTGGATGCGGCCTTGCAGAGATCTGTGTTCTTCCGGACGTAGGGCTCCATCCAGGGGCTTTGGGTGAAGGATAGGATGCGGTGGATCTTGTTCAGCCTCATCCCCAGAGCCAGATACAGTTTGAGGTTCCTGTAGTGGCGTACGTACATTTCCTTATTCCTCAGGTTCGGGACCAGCTTCTCGACCTTGTGGCCGCCGTATTCGTCAAGGAGGTTTTTCTGGTAGTCCGAGAGCCATTCGTTCTGGACGAGGAGTTGCTCTGGGACAAGGGGGTAGTCGTTGTGGTCGTCGTGAAGCTCAGCTGGATACTCCAGGTTGACCTCAAGGATGTACCCGGTCTCAGCGTCATCGGAGTGGGTGCGGACTATTCTGGAGAGCGACTCTGGCCGGTCCACCCACTCAATGTTCGAGGTGGGTAAGGCCTGGCTCATTATCCATCCATAGATGTTGTCGGCGTCTAGGTACTGGATATAGCTCGTGGGCTTGTCCTGGTCGAACTCTCCTACGTAAGGATTGTTCGCCTTGGTGTGGCGCCGTGAGACCATACATATTCCTCCCCACAGACCCTTCTCGATGAAGAGGTGCTTGTCGTAGTCAGTGAGGAGTTTGAGTTCTGCCCCGGTGCTCTTGAGTAGAGCATCCCACGAGAGGCCTGGGCTGGTGTAGTAGTGGGCTGGGTCCAGACCGTACTGTTTAGGCTGGTGTTCCGGAATGGTATGATGTTTATGTATGATGAGGAGGACGCCTGTCCGCAGGTAGAGGTCGTGGTAGTCGCCCATGCTTGTGCAACCAAACGTGCTCCAGACCTTTTGCGCGTGGGAGTAGTCTGTGGCGGATATGCCCTGCTTCGAGAGCTTGCTGTAGAAGTCTTGGATGGGCGGAAGGGAAGAATCAAACTTATCCCAGCTGTCCATGAACTCTTAGGGGAAGACTCCCTTGTGCAGTAGTTACCCTCGTTTTGTCTGGTCTGGTTCATACTCTGCCGTCACGGCGAAGGCGTCTGGGTTGATGGCTGAGACCAGCTTGTCGAGGGAGGCCTTGAGGAACTGTGCACTCTCTATAAAGAGGAGCTCTCCAAGGGATAGGGATATATATTTCTCCATATGGTTGGGTATACAGTTGATGTTCCCCTGCTTATGCCCTGCATTAGGAGACCGGGGTAGTGAACTTCACCCCAACACCCTCGAGCTTACCTAGCAACCTGCGGAGGTTATATTTTGTGAGCCGCTGTGGATCTTTAGCAGCAGGGTGGAGGGCTGCTGCTATTCACCATAGTATGCATAATTCGTCCTGTTTCTTTACGTTTATGATGGCCTTCTTGTTTGCTAGGGATGGTGGTAGCTCAATGTGGGAGCCACCCTTGAGTGGTTGATACTTGGCGATGTCGATCCAGATAGTCGTACCACCTCAAAGACCCACCCAGAACCTTGGTTTGTCCACTTCTCCAGCCTCTCCTGGATTTCGACGTTGGACTGGCGTTTTGTTTTTCAAGTGCTTCGAAGGCAACCTTCATGAGTAGGTAGGGGGGGAGGGGCTTGGCCGTGAATTTCGACGTGGTCGGCTCGGGCCATCCGGGCCCGTGTACTATGAGTCATCTGTACCCTATAGTACCATCAGTTCAATTGGGTGGTAAAAACACAAAAAATAGGCTCCTGACTAAGTCCCCACCCCTCCACCACCGAAACCGAAACCAATTTCGTCCGAATGGAGCACGATTTTCAGTCTGCCTAACACGTTGTTCAGTCATGCTGGGTGTTCCCATAGAAACAAGGTGTACATTTCAGGGGGCTGCCCCGGCCAGGACTTTACAGATGAGGTACATGCTTATGACTTTGAGCGAGATGCTTGGGAGTACAAAGCCCACATGAATCAAAGTAGGGGCTACCATGTGATGGTGGCGCAAGACGACCTTCTCTTCACATGCGCAGGCAACACAAACGCAGGCGATCGCAACGATGTGAAAATCAGCGAGTGCTACCACATAGAGCTCGACCAGTGGTCGCTCGTCAAATCGTCGCCCCACGGCCAAAGCGAAGCTCCTGCCGTGAAATGAGGCAGCAAGATCTACATTCTCGGCGGGTACAGTTGGGATGCCCACAGTTTCCAGGACACTGTACAGTGTTATGATCTGGATGATAACGAATGGGAAATTGTGTCCACAAAACTGCCCGAACCTATAAATGGAGTTGTCGCCTGTCATGTCAAACTGCCACTAAAACTTTACGATGAGACAGCTTACAGTCGACTTAACAATCCTTAGGCTGTCTCACTTTCGCAATGTACCTTACACTTAATGAAAATTAATGACAACTGCATGTACAAATGACGGCAGTTTATTATTGTTGAAAATCAAAAAGAGGAGTACAATACAGAAACTGGCTGTTTATTTATCCTAGCCTGGTTAAATTATTAAGAAAAATCTTTATTTCAAATGAATGAGTGATATACCCAAAGCTTTATATCTTTGTTTGGTAGCAGTTGACGTGAAGACTGGTATTTGATGTTGATATTGGAAGGTGCTTAATCATTAACGAGATATGAGGACAAATATTTGCCACTAGGTTAGTATCCAGTTACTTTATTCAGGTAGTGTACAGTACACCATTATTAAGAAACAATTGTTGTTGAACGAAAGCATGTTTGGATGCGAAAGCAGCGAACTTTTAACCCCAGTACCTCTCCTTGTTTATCAAATGATTGAGGGGAAAAACTGGAGAATGCAAATCGCAAGTCGTTCTTTCCTCAAATTTAAGATTGCCTTGCTTTTGTGTATGCTTGCATGATGAGGAAAACATTCTATTTGTCAAAGAGATATAAATTAGCATTGTGTCATGTATATGGTACCTGTCAGCAAGGCAAATGTGGCAAACTATTGCGGAACCTGTCATTTGTCACTAGCATCTGTCATCTTGCGTCCGTCTAAAAAATTACTTCTGTTTGCAAGATATCTCCAAAGTAATTGGAGGGGGGGGGGTGCAGATCCAGGGTTGTTTTAATGGTTGCCATTGGCAAACTTGAGGATTGCTCAGGATGGAGGTCTCCGTCAAGTGCCCTGCAGCTCCAATGCAGTAATTTTTTCCCATCCAGCCAAAACCTATTGATATTTGATTTGTTGGTCTCACATGCTCGAACTTATTCAACAATGAGGTCAGAATTTACTTAGGTAAAATGTTCATTTAGAATGAAGAGAAGCAACTAGTGACTTATCCTGTGTCTCCTTGCAATGCTTGGGCATAAGACCAGGGCTGGCTTTCAGTTTAGGAATACATGATGAACGAGATTTTGCCAATAAATATTGATAGTACATATATTGATTAAAAAACCTGGAGTCAGGTGTCAACGACTGCATCCAACCCACAAGATCAGTTCTGTTTGATTGGATCAAATCCACAGGAAGTTTTCCTTTATTATCCTTCATGTTTAATAGATTCTTGTCTTTGCCAACCAACATCTCAGCAATCTGTTTGTGTCCTTTTTCACATGCCTGAAACAGGAGTCTTGTTGTATCTTAATGAATATTGCACCATCATCCTCAATCATCGACTTAGTCATGTAACCCTCTGTATAAGATAATATACAAGCTACTGATGCAGAAACCGTGGACAATCTCTGAGAGATATGTCCACATATTGATCTACCATATGCTATCAATTAATATTGTGATATTTGTCATGTATTCCAGTTAAAAGCACCTATGTTAATCAACATTGGTACCCCTAGCAGGGTTCCCCTAGCAGAATTCTAACTTCACTTATTAACATATCCAAGTAAGATGTACCTTATGTAATGATGTCATGTCATCAGCATCTTGCGATAAGATATCTGCACCTCTCTGCATCAGAAGTGCTGTTGTTTCCGCGTGCCCACAGTATGCAGCACGATGGAGTGGAGTCGCCTGACCAGATCTCGTGACGGAGTTCACCTTGGCATGGTTGTCAAGTAACAAGCGACACATACCTGTGTGTCCGTAACGGGCTGCATAATGCTGTTGAAAGAACATTGAAGAATCAATATGACAGACAAAAAATAATATATATCTATATATATATATATATATATATATATATATATATATATATATATATATATATATATATATATATATATATATATATATATATATATATATATATATATATATATATATATATATATATATATATATTGTACCTCTGATTACTATTTCAACTGACTGGCTAATTCATTTATCAGCTGAGACTAATTACTCAATGGCAATGTGATTAAAGTTACATATAAAGCTAGCTTAAAAGAACTGTATAGGACTGTAGATGGCAACAATGATATAATTCACCAGGCTTATATGGACATATTTGATACATATAACAAATTGGAATTATTATCTGCCAATTGTAACTTTAAACCAGACCAGAAAATTCCATTGGCAGGCCTAGGCTTATTCCTGGCTAAGCCTGGTTGACAAACTCACCAATGCTGTGTAACCTGAATTGTCTTGTGCATTCACATCACCTCCACCTGTCAGGTAGCTCTTTACTTTACTCATGTCATTGTCCAGGGCTGCAGACCAGATACCTCTTTCAAATTCCATCTCGGACAGCGTCTGATGCACTGATCGCACAGCCACATTTCCATGGCAACATCCTGCATCATGGCTACTGGTCATGGTATGTGCTGAGGTAAGTATCTAAGATTCACACTGTCTCACCAAAAATATTGTTTGCTGTGATCCATGTAGACACTTAGGATTCATTGGCCTGTTCTCCGCATTTTCTGTGATACTTGTCTTCTGACAGAAGCATGGTTTAATACAGTAAGTGGGTTATAATGAAGCAAAAATCAGTAGACAAATAGCAATAGTCTCTGTGGAAGGTGATATGAATGGAACATGATGTCATCTTTATAGGATATTGATGATCAGATACCACCTGCAAGGTGCCACATGGTTCTAACCTATTATTCCCAAAAGGCTGTGAAACAACAATGCTTGGTAGGAAAATATGATCATCCTTTCAGAATGGCTGCCACTTACATTTTCGAGCAGACTTATATTACCGTTGGACCGGAGCTACCAGAACCATTGCTTTGTCACAGCAGCAAAAGTGGACAGGTGGACACCATCCAACAACATCCACCCACACCCCTGACATCAACCACCATCCAACCCCTGAGGAGGCATTTATGTGTATAGACGGAGCATACATGTGCCGCCCGACAGGTAGGTTTTTTTTGCCTCTCGGCTTCTACAATGGGTTTTGTTGGGCCTTGCACTTGTACGACAGGGGTATATTTTCCAGCTGCAATCTGTAGGATGGGGTATTTTTGGGGGATATGGTCATGTGCGCCCCCACCTCTTTCGATCACTCATGTCCGCGCAGCATGGGATTAACAACAATAGGTGCCGTGGTGTACATCGTATTTTTCCAGGGGAACATGGGCTGATATCCTCCTGACCACCTTATCAGGAATATCACCCCAACTCTCCCCTCCCCCCAGCCCACAAACCCCAGTTTCACTTTAATACGAGATATGTGATTTCCATAGCGGTGCGAACAATATGCCAAATGTACCCATATGTCAATAGGCAGGAAGAAGAAGTTTACCTAAATTTCTACACATAGATGTTCTACATCAACAGCTCTTTTCAGCTGTTCGGTGGCACTGTCAAAATATTCAACCTGACGGCACTTCTCCGATTACATTTGTTGACTTCCGGTGTTCAACTGTTCATGTTTTCGATGGAGAAGTAGTCTAAGCTGTTTGTTCAAAAAGATACTGTATTGATTGGTGTCTGTAACACTGTTGACCGTAAGACAAATTGAACGTATTTTTTTAAGTTGATTAATTACATGTGTGATTGCTCTTGCATGAGTAGGCCCTATAGTTTGTAAGGAAAGGAGAATGCACGATCCGACTTGGCCCTACAACTACTAGCTCCGGTCATAACGGTAACATGAATTTATACCTCAGACGTCTTGTAGGGCTATACAACTACCTGACCAGTGACTACAAGTACAACTGCTTACAAGTACCATATGTATATATTTATATTACCGTTCGACCGGGGCTATATCCGACTTAAAAGGTTTTGGCAGGTCGCTGGCGCCGCTTTTTAGCTCCTCCCCCGCTGTGATCGCCTTTGACAGCTGGTGCGTGATTGTTTGGTTTACCACCGCACCCTCAATCCCAAGTCTACTGATAAGTGGTGGTCAGAGGCTTGCAAGTTACTGAAGGTCATATCATTGGGGCTGTCAGTGATTTTTTTTTCAAATTAATCGTTGAAATTATGCATGAAGATAAGTATACTCGTGAGGATTCTTAAAAGGTATGTTTCAATTTTTAAGTCAATTAGTAAAACAATTATTTAGGTTTCAAATTTTATGTTATTGCTCGGTTTTGTGCCAGAAGTCTACAGTGATAACAGACACTTTTCATGTCTTATATTTTGAATATCATTGTGAAATTATACCACAAGAAATGTATAATCTAGAGGATTCTAATAAGCTATGTTTCATTTTTTAAAGTCTTGCTCGGTTTTGTGCCAGAATTATATGGTAAGGGATAACAGACACTTTTCATGTCTTATATTTTGAATATCATAGTGAAATTATGCCACAAGATGTATAATCTAGAGGATTCTAATAAGGTAGGTCAATTATTAAAAAAAGTTAATGAGGATTCAAATTTCATGAAATTGTCAGTTTTTGAACCAAAATTGACAGGATGAGAGGCACTTTTCTCTTCTCCAGACACCTGTCTGAAATTGCCAAACAATGCTAATACTATTGCAACCAGACACCTGTCTGAAATTGCCAAACAATTCTAATACTATTGCAACCAGACACCTGTTTGAAATTGCCAAACAATGCTAAAACATCAGGTGACCAAAATGTCCTAGCTGCCTATCAAGACCAATAAAATTCTCCTGGTCCAGACTAGGGCAGTACAACTTATTTGTCACATCCTTTATAAGATCCTTGAAATATATATACGTCAGGTAACGATGAGAGATATATGGTACGATTAAACCAATGATGGTTTAAAGTCTGAGGTCACTTGCATCTTAAAGCTAGCATTTGGTCAGAGAGAGATTCAAATGTGAATTGTTTAACTGCAATAGTTATGAATATTTGTGTGCCATTACGCAGCTTATATGAGGCTGGGGCGAACTCATGATAAACTCGGCATGTACTCCGTGAACGAATCTGACACAAAACGTGGTTAACAGAATCTCTTTGATGTGTTAATTCTGGATGGTGCCCTTGGCAAAGAGCAGCTCGCGCAACCGTCGCAGTAACTGTCGGCAGCTCAACATATACTCCGTCAAGCCTAACTGCCGAATTCCACGCGCTAGCGCAAGCGGCATTAGTCGCTCCCAATAAATTTGGCCAAACTGCGAGTGCAGTTAATGTGTGATATATCTGATTATTGTATTTTTTTTTAATCATGAAAAAGTGTTACATTCTGCATGGCATTCTCTGCTTCCAGATCAGTTTGGCAGAATCACCATTCACTGAGTAACAATGGTCTCTCCGTACCACACCACCGGTTTCTGTAAGTCTGATCAGCCGTAACAACAACTTAGTTCAACATTCTTTCATAACTTGTTGTATAATTGCATTATTTATTTACCAACTGGGTACCTTGGTTTAGGGTTTCTTTATTCAGTGAGATAGTTCTTGCATCATAACATCACAAAAATACTGCATGTTGGACTTAACTGGTAAATAATAAGTTCATACAAAACACTTTTATAGGACGACAGACTGGAATTTCAGAGTTGGTTTTCTCAGTAATATAGGTAATGTCATGTTTACTAACTACCAACTCAATCATAAGACCTTGCTTTCAGACCATGCCCCTGTGACCAAAGGGCTGATGGGAGGTCTTGTGATGTCATCGGCAGCCTTTCTGTTCCCACTGGGTGCACACAGGCATAGGTTAATGTGTTCACAGGATGACGTCATCGACAAACAGAATGTAAATGTCTCTGTATGTGTGTACGTTTATGGGTTGTCTGTGGGCATGCATGTGTATAGTTGTGTGCGTCTGTGAATAAATGTGTACATATCACTTCTCTTTTTATATTCAACCGTATGATTGTGGCAATTTAATTTCTATGAAAGTAAGGATTGATTAAAAATCAAGCAAAGATTTGTGATTTCATTGGTGTTTGAACAGTTGTTAAATTCGGTAACATTTGTGCCAATCATTAATTACACACAAATGAAGAGTACCAAGTATCAGTGGGGAAACTATATGCTCATAAGTATATTGATATATTTTTGCATTCAGATTGGCAAGTTGCTACTCAGTAAGCTGGTATTCTTAGACCCCAAGGACATGTTCTTTGCTTGTGTTCTGCTGTATCATTTCCGTATTTTTGAACGCAGATATGGATCTAGAAAATTTGCAGTAAGAAGGTCTTCTTATTCAGTAAAGTTTTATCTAGAAAACTAACACAAGATCACTGACCTATCGCCTATAAAATTCGGATAGTTGGAAAAGTTGGCCTTTCAAACTTGTTAAATTATGCATGATCATCTGGGGAATGATTTCTGCATAGTAAAATATTCACATAGGAATAATTTTTCTTGGAACACTGTTAAATGTGTCTGTTTTAGAACTTTAGTTTCTGCTTTCAGAGTTATTTGTTATTTAATTTTATTGCGTCATTGCTCTTGGAAATTGGAGCTCTCTGGTCTTGCTATTGGATGGATTTAAAACTTGATGCCCTGACTACTGGACTGTAAGATATTTCATCGTTCAAATGTAACAATAAGAATCGCAGCAAAATACCGGGCATTTGTTAAAATAACAGTAAACCTGTCTATGAAGGATACCCTAAGGTCTTACTACAAGTGTCCTCTCTTGGTAGTGTTCATTCATGTTTGCTTTAGGCTACAGGTGCTGGGGCTATACCTTAATGATCCCACCATCATGACTCCATACTAATTATATAATGGGCTATGTATACTTTTAGGAAGGAATCATTATACAGGGATGATAATGGTCTACCCCAAGTGCTATGATCAGGATTGTTGATCAGTTTGAACTGTTTTATACTTGTGAATGTCATATTCATGATAACATATGAAATGTACTTATGTGTTTCAGGTTTGCTATGGTATTCTCTTTGTTTGTACCTTACTTCTGTGATGTTCCACGCGTAGCTATTACTCATGTGGTTGGTATACCTGTCACAGGAAAGTCGTTAACTTATATCATAGGGCTACAGGTGAGGCTTTCATCTTTTGAACCACCATCTTTGATGTTGAACACAACACTAAGTAAGCCTCAAGTGTTTAATGTACAATTAGATCCTGTTTAAACTAGATCTGAATTTGATATGTAGTGTAAATTGATATATCACTGTTTATGAAGTGATTGGGTATTAAGTTGTTAACATAAGAAGGCTTGATTGATTGTAATATAACTGCATGTTGGTAATGATGGAATAGGATGTTTTATGATTCTGTGTAAGTATCACCATGAATGCTGAAGATAGACAGACTGCATGATTTGCTTTCAGATGGCCAGTTCTTCACTGGAGTGTACATTGTCAATGACATGTGGTGTAGTAAGTATAACAGAATATGCCTAGTCTTGATGCTATGGAGGTTCCCTTGTATTTGTTTGACGACAAGGACCTATGAATGTATACTGAAATAAGTGTGGTCCTGTGTTCCATGATTGTTGATTTTCATGAAAACATCCTTTTTTACTTGTTAATTGATTATAATTAAATACAGAGAGAAGTTCTGTTGTATTGATTGAGATATATATGCTGATGAGGTGTATATTCTCTTTTATGATACAAAATTGGGTGTTTAAAGTTTGCTCACTGTTTCAGTTATCTGGCTTGTTATCCAAGTCACTACAGATAGGAAATTATCCACTGATACCTCGATGTGTGGCTAATTTCATGCAAAGCACTGTGGGAAGGTTGTTAGACACACCACCACCACAGGACTTCACAAAGCATGTTGGGGCAACATTAGATTTACAACGACAGGAGCAAATAGAGAGTTTAGAACAGCAGATGGTCATGAGGAACATACAACAACAGCCGCAGAGGGTAAACTTGCTGTTTCTTATTAATCCATGGTTAATGATACTATATAAAAACATTATTATTGTTTTCTGTAAGAGGTAAAATTATTCTGTTATCTTATAATATGACTCTGGCATCCATCCACCCGGTCATAAACTTTGATACCACATTTTGTTACAAAGCAAGCCAGAGGCCCATCACCATACAGAGACCTCTCTTGTGACAGTTAATGTTTACAAATTAAAAATCCGCTCTCTCTGATCTTTGACACCTGAGTACCATTTATTGATTAAAACAAAATCAGCAATCAGAACACCTTCAGCAATATCCTTCAGGGCAAGTTGTTAAGACTGATGGGACCTCAGATGAGAGAGATACTCAATGACCTTGACCTTATTTTCAAGGTCACAGCCACAAATAGGGACTCTTTGAATCTGATGCATGTGGGTTGCACATTTAGTCTGTATGCCTTGTAGTAAGTTGGTAGCACCTTTTTACATTGAAAGTTTGGTGGGTCCTTATATCTGGTGATTTATTTATGGCATGTTTTCCTATAAAGCGAACTCAGAACCTCAAATTATATACATTGTTTGTTCCTTCATGACCATTGACCCTGAGGTAAAGTTTTCTTCTAACGGGAGTTAGCACTCTGTATATATATATGGACCTTGTGTTGAATAAACCTTACAAACTTATAGTCATTTCTGTATGACTTCTGGTACTGTGTTCCAACAATCAGATGACTTTTTATAATTTTTAGGGCCCAATTAGTCTGGCGAGACCGTTGTTTAGACAGGTTATCAATGACCTCTAATATGTGTGTGTGTCGGTGGATGTGTGCATGCGTGTCACCAAATGCCATTGTTTGAATTGTATTAGAGGCTTTTCATTTTTGATTTATACAGGGAATGGGCTTTGGTCTCTTTGGAAACCATAATATCCGAGGTGAACCAGGTATGTTATACGATTATGATTACCCTAGTAAATTTCAATATTATCGATATATATGGTATGTATATTTCATTTCAGGCGATTTAGCAATATCAGGGTACATTTTGTCCTTTTGGCTTTCTTATTCTGGTCTCCTGAGTAGCTGTAAATGTAACAGTATTTTGTGGTATATCATATCTACTTGTTAACAATATAATATCATAGTTGATATGAATGACGGTCGTTGTATGCTTGAGTGATATGAAATACCCCTCAACTTGTTGTTTTAAAGCTAACATAATTAAAGTCGAGGTTTTTAATTTGTTTTATTCAGTATAATATATTTGTGATTACTGCAGCCCCTGTCCAGCCCCCGAGTGAAGAACAGGTATTTGATATGAGTTTGTTGTTGTTGTTGTTGTAAACCTTGCTGGGTTTTTTAATGACAGTTGTGTAAAGTCATCATGTTAAGACTAACTGTGAATATCTCCATATTGATTACACAATGGCAAATTTTGTATCTTTGCAATATAAATATCACCTTGTCTGGGTTAATAGAATAGTTGATGAACGCAAATCATCAAAACGATGTACACTAATCTTGGACTATTTCCTGCACACTTGCAGCCATGATCAAATTCAATGCTAGAGATGTGACCTTGAAATGACCTTTATTACTCCTAGATACAGCAGCTGGCTGACATGGGATTCCAACGAGAGAATATTCTTCGAGCTCTACAGGCTACCAACAACAACGTTGGCATGGCAACAAACCTGCTTCTCCATGATTCCTGACAACAGAATAAATTGGCTTGTTCTGTAAAATCATTTATTGACACTTTTCTGCCATGCTAATGCAAGACATTTCATCCTAATATGTAAACATTGACAACGGAAATTTAATGACATCACATATTGGACCAACCAAAAGTTAATTTATGAATAAACTGGTTGTACACCATGAATCGCTCCTCGTGTTTCTTATTATCCTGTGCACAAGGTGTTTTTCATATTGGTCATATATAATGCGTGTATTTATTTGGTGTTGCACTCCAGTCATCTGGGGTTGATCTGCATTCATTCCCATTAAAATGTCATAGAATATCTGTTTTATTTTATGTGCTAAACTTAGTTTTGTTTCTTCCATTCATCATCCAATCATGTGGACGTTGCTGGTGCATTTCTTTTATGTAAACTGTTGTGGATGTACAATAACAGAGCAACACAAATGATATTCTCTTGTATTTTTCATAACTTAGGAATGACATTGAAATGTGCACCAATGGGGACATTTTTGAAGCATTGGTATTATCCAAATGGCTTAACTATTCATTGAATATTTCAATTCCACTGAATTTATTCTTACAAGACTTATGTATCACTATGAATTATCTCAATAATAACTGCAATTTTAAACTACTTGAAATACCTCACATTTGCCCAAAAGTACAAAAATTAAACAATTGGTGCTATGCCATAACAGAAACATCATTGATGACTAAACTACTATTAAACACAAAGTATTAGCAGGCATGCTAAAATGGTGAATACTGATTTATTTTTAAAAAGCATGTTTACAAGAAGCAATCTCAGGAGTTATATGTATATGGCACTTTAAACGTGATTGTATTTTTAATTTCAATAATTATCCTTGCATGCCGAAATGTTTATTACTATTAACAATGTGATCTGTGCCCAAATGTTAATATTTCACATAATTATAAAACATATCTGATATCTTATAAAAATAGTCAATTAACCACTGAATTGAATGAAACTAACAATTAGTCTAAAGTATGTATATTTGGAATTAAATATCTGTATTAGCCCATGAGTCATTAATTGTAAATTCCTTGTTTTTGACTTTTAAAACATCAGCTGACCTGATAATGGCTTACTTTCCACATAGTTTAATTACACCATAAACATAAATATTTAATCACTTACCTTGCACAATATAAATATCATTGTTAAAAATCACAATCCGATCAAACCTCAGAGCAACATCATATACTATCCATTGGATGATGGATTCAATAAATTGTGCATTTACATCGCATTTCACTTTTTATATTGTTTGTCGTTTCATCTGTTGTATGTCTTATCATTATTTATTGTACAGATCATTCTCTTCTGTGACGAATACCTGGTCACCGAAATCATCATTAGCTTTAACGGGAATAGCATACAAGTTTCCTTGGTCGCTAACCTTGTGCTGTAGGGTTCCTGTCCGTCCAGTATCGTCATTCCGGTTTGTGTAAGTGTGGTCATCTACCGACGATGTCGCGTTACTGGACCCTATAGCGTCATGCATCTCATCCTTTTGCTCGTTAAACTCGGGTACATCCTCATAAGGGTTGTGAGTTGGCTTGTGTGCAATGTTCTGGTTACCTGCGTTGTCCATGCCTTTTACATGTTGACTGCCTAGTTCGTAGGCTGAACTATTGCGTGGCGTCAAGTCGTCTTCAGAATCAGATCTCTTTTGCTCAGATTTCCTTCTACTAAAACGACATATGTCACATATTTCATCGATGTGTATAAAGGACCAATACCAGGTTATATTATGGAGATTTGTTAATACATATACCTTGCGGGAGATCCCATTCAAATAATGGTCAGATGACCAGGAGCATAATTGTACAATTCGTAAACCACTGAATACTACTCACCACATAATGACAGCAGCTACAATAACGACGATCATGACAAGTAATCCACCGCCTCCACATGCCGCTGCAATGACTACAACAGAGTATCATGTCGGAGTAAGATGAAGATATGCCCGATCCAAGCCATTTGGACGAATTGACATGCATCAAATTGATTTTGAAATATAAGGATGCATCTTACACATTCTTGATTCTTATGACAATTCTGTCATATCATTATGTGCGTTGGGTTTTAATCTTCAAATGTTTTATTTTAGAAATTGCAAGACATATTATTATCAAGAACTGTACTTTGGCATTGGCTCAGTTGTATGGACTTACTGATGATCCTCTGCTCGCCATCGCCCTCCGCATCCTCTGGAGGCGAATTTGTTGATACAAGTGTGGCTGTAATGAAAACGTGCATCACTGTCGGTGAATAGATGAAAATTAGTACATTAACTACTACGAGCACAAGGAGCTTAAGCATCAAGTACAACAGTAATTATCCATTCAAGCCTGTCCATGGCGTGATTGATGTGGTGGAAAGTGTGTACATTTTGTCATAAAATGTGACATGATTAACGAGCAACGGACTTCAAATCAAAATAGTATAGGAGAGGCTGATGTTTGAATATCGTTGTTTTTCTATTTGTGCCAGAATGCATGTATATATGTTGTATACTGACAATTTGATAAACTTGTGTCGGTAAAGTCCCTTGTAAGTGTCTTTGGAGTTTGGCCAGCAGCGTCGGTCGACACTTTGCTTGGCGCAGGAGTTTGGACAAACGCTTTTGTAGAGACTGTTGCTGTGGTTGAAGTTGGGAAAACGGCTTCGGTTGTGATATTACTAGGCATAACTAACACACACATACACACATCAAGCTAATCAGTGACACCGTCAACGTGACTAAGGTCGGGCTCGGTGTATGTTTGATTTATATGTCATATGGTACACTTGCTTATGTCGCCATTATATTTTCCAGCGCGTATACCAACCTAACTCGCAGATATAATTACGGCTATTGCCGTCACACTCAATTGATTCCCATGTGCCATCCATCAGGTTGACTTCTGCACAGTCGTTAATACTGTCAGGATGACCTGGAGCCCAGTTACTGTACACTGCTTCACCAAGAACTGGATCTGTGGTGAATATATTGCTTACGTATGGACCATCAAGGTGACATATATGATATATGAACATGGATATCGTTAATATAACTGATGTTCAGCCTCCACAGATAAGGCTACATGTATACACAGGGTAATAATAGTAACCTACCCATTGCTCTATCCCACCACACCCATGCTCCATTAGCAGCCCCGATCCATACTTTGCCATCAGTGTAATTGAGTTCGTTGTTGAGGTATGCTGCGATGTCATTCGGAGAAGTTATCAGATCACCGCCGTGATCCATGACGCATTTATTGCGGGCTTCGTACCAGGATAATGATGTGTTGACAAATGCAAAGCAACTCCGATCTGACATACTGGAGCAATCTGGAAGTGATGATCTCATTGGTTTGATTATCAGATGTTTGGGTGATCAACTCTGCTTTTGTACCAACATGGATATTCTATATGACGTCCGTTGACATCAAATGACCATAACGTAAGTAACCATTACCGTAAGTTTTTATTACAACCGTCATGGAGCAAACTTTGCTTGTGATTCGTCTGAACAATACGTATGTGTACCTTACATTGCGCAATGCTGTGTAAAGATTTCATAAATGAAAGACCAACAAATAATAGATTTTCTTAACATATCTAAATACATACACAAACCGGGTGTGCCTTGGACTTGACACAAGAAAGCGTTCCGTTCAGAGCAGGCTGTTGATATGAAGCCATTCTGAATATCAAACGCCACACAGCGGTGGTAATCACCGGACGCCGGTATCATGCTTAGCAAGGACGAGCTATCGGTTTTGTTATTGATGTATGTCGAATTTCCATACTGTTCATATCTAATTCGGAACCAGCCTCTTTGGTCGGAAGTCTTGTTCATAATCGAAGACACTTGTTCACTGTCCACCATGGCTAAGTGGGAACCACTGTTGTGACATTGGTTACTTGCGTCAGGTCGATATAGTGTTTCATTATGGAATGTAAAGCATCGGCTTATTCCTCCTTCCTCAAGGCATCCGAGTTCATTTGAATTACCCACAGCGGCTTGTATATAAAGAAGCATTTTCAAACCTAAGCCTGAAATTAAGAGTATATATATGAAAAATCTTCAATTCATACAAGGACAGGTGAGATGCGCCACTATGTAACGATATCAGTGTCAAGCATTTACAGCCTTTCATGGACCATTGATGTACGTCGAGAAATGACTATTATGTCAATAATGTTACACAGAAGGTGTTAATCATTCACAATACACCCATTTATGGTCATACATGACACCTAGCAGGGCTTATTTGTCATAGCATACACCGTGACATACGACTTAAAGACTCACAATATAATCTGCTGTGGGTATATAGCTTCATCGTCTCGCATTCTTGCCGTATTTACGTTGAAATCTCATCGAGCTTCCGCTACGTCGGTCGAGCAATGGCTATAGATGTTCACATATAATCTCCAAACGTAATCCCAACGCTCGATGTTGTTATGGTTGGTGTATGAATATGAATATATTTGGTGTGGGTTAGAAGCGTGCCGAGACCTAACAGTTAAAGATCGTCAAAGTTAAACACGATACGCGTGTCAAAGTGAACACAGTTGACTTTCAATCTCTGGGGTAACTTTCATTTGAGACAAGATAGATCCTGCAACTTCTGGTTTCATTTTGACGTGAACGAGTCGTTTTCTTTGACATGGTGCGTGCCCCCAGCACGCGACGCGCGATTGAAAAGACTCCTTCAATTGGTGACGTCTTTTCATGGATGACTGCATCTACACGACCAGTCGAGTGAAATTTGCTCACATGTATTTTTAAGGCAAATAAATCAACGGTGCGTAATTCACGACTCGTTTGTTAAATATATTTACATACCTCTGTTTAGTTTCTTAATTACTTCGTTTTGGTCCACGTAAACACCGACATGCCAAGGTAGTGCATGAGCTAAGGCGTGATGGACGCGACTTATAAGAAAACTACTCTTAAAGCCGTTGGATCAGCAATCCAATACGCTTTTGTTGATTTTATGGTAGTGCACATGGCTATGGGTGAGCTGTTGTGTACATTAAATTTCATGTCAGTTTGCGTTTTCATTAAATCAAGAAAACCCCTGTAATAACACTCACTAGGTGTGCTTGATATCAGGTGACCCCATAGTCTAGCCATGTTGGACTTTCTCAAATTGACAAGGAAGCTGGATAATATTCTGACACAGACTAAGTTATCGCACTGCGATATGAGAAAAAGAGAGGAGGGTGCCGTGCAATAAAATGTGCTATTATACAATTCTCAACGCAATCGAGTTCCTTTCAGCTAGGGGTGGCTATATGATTTTTGCATTAATATCTGTTACTCTATAACTTGTTCATCAGGTTAACAAGCTGTGGAGTAATTCAGCATTGATTTAGTGAAGGTATTATTTTCCAAGAATACATAATAACACCATGAGCTTGACAAGTGGGACATTTACATTGGTAACAGAGACACCAAACAGACAGTGTAGCGGTCGATCGTCACGTGATACGCCGTAGATAATGTATTGATACTTATTTTGCAGAACTAGCACCAGACGTATGACTGCTCCATCAACTGCCAACAATTGCATGTGTTGATAAATACGTGAAGCCAAACATCTACTGATGACTATCACTGTTGAACAAGATGCCAATGATTTTTGACGGGCTCACCGTAAGACCACTCATAATGGTTTCTAACATTTGCTCCATATCAACGTCTACTTTGTGGATTGTGAGAACAATAAGTACTTAAATTACTGCCTCTTCGGTGAACGTCAGACCTGTGTCACCATGCTAGTTATGTAACACTCCAAATAACAGCCATCATAACGCTTAGAAGAGAAATTTGAACAATCCTCAGCAACCATTCACGAGTTCTCACTGATAACACACTTACTTGCTGTGCACATCCGCTAAAAATTTCCCAGTGTGTGGACCCGCCCAAAACAAAGGCACTGATAAACGTTCAGGTAATTAGCGAGAAATGCATTACATGTCAGGACCGTCACCAAGTGCGAAAAATTATATTTTAAGTTTTACGGAACAAACCTGTTAGTAGGCACACAATGGCGCTGTCATTTGTCTTCCTAGTGGCTCTAAAGGTATTCGTTACCATTTGTCGGGGTAACATTTGTCATGCAATATAATTTCTGTTTAGATAGAGTTTTCAATTGTAGGTGATGGTTTCAAAATGACATTGGCATTGAATCAACTCTCCTATCCTAATCTCCCGTTGATGGGCTTTCCTCGTCATTTTCGCATACACACTATAGCTGCACCACGGTTATCCCTATCATCAACACTGAATAACCGTTTCTCCTACTATTACCCTTTTCTATCATACCTTTTCCATAACGTTTTGAAATCTCATCCCTGATATGCAGTATATTATCCTTCTCCCATCACGCACTGGCAGTGCTCTTAATCACCCATGTCCATCCCATTAACTTATAACTAGGTATAGGTACTAATCCCATGGCAGCATATCAATGGAAAAAAATTATCCCACCAATATATATTCTTTGTTGAATTTCTCTATTCTCCCTACTCTGGATAAAATGTCAGCCCTAAGTGCACCGTGAGAACAATGATGGGAGTATTATTCGCTGTGCATTTGGCGTATTGCATATATATATATTTATGTATATAAATATATATATATTATATATATATATGTATATATATTTATATATATAAATATATAGATATATAAATATATATATATATATATATATATATATATATATATATATATATATATAGATATATATATATCTATATATATCTCTATATATATATATATATCTCTATATCTCTATATATATATATAGATATAGAGAGATCTAGAGAGATCTATATAGATATATATATATATATATATCTGTCTCTGTATATATATCTCTATATATATATCTATATCTCTATATATATATCTCTCTATATCTATCTATATATATATATCTCTCTCTATCTATATCTATCTATATATATATATATATATATCTCTATATTTAGCTACCCAACAAAGACAGCCCAAAGCTAATATTTACATTTGAATGAGGAAGTAAGTCGATTCTTTTGCGAACCCTCTCTTAAATGAAACAAATTGCAAGGCTGTCAGTTTTGGCCATATGCTGTGCTGCCCATAGTGAATATGCAATGACCAAATCGATCGGCGATAGATAACCGTACTATGGTTACACGAGGCGCCCTAGAGTTTAGTAAGAGTTGGTTATATGCTAGAGAGAGGGAGGGAGAGAGCGAGAATGAGAAAGAGAAAGACAGAGAGAATGAAAGAGAGAGATTG
Source organism: Urechis unicinctus (assembly GCA_034190875.2). Classification (NCBI taxonomy): domain Eukaryota; kingdom Metazoa; phylum Annelida; class Polychaeta; order Xenopneusta; family Urechidae; genus Urechis; species Urechis unicinctus. The sequence goes on from CM067348.1 coordinate 12,473,222, forward strand.
AGGGAGACAGAGTGATAATGAGTAAAGGAAAGAGTGAGAAAGGCAATTCGGATGTGGAAGAGAGAGAGTGAAAGATAGAGAGAGAGAGAGAAAGGAAAGGATGAGAGAAAGAGAGAGCGAAAGAGAGATTGAGAGGGCCAATGAGACAGTGTGGAAGAGAGAGTGCGAAAGAGATAGAGAGTGCGAGATAGAGAAAGAGAGAGAGAGAGAGAGAGAGAGAGAGAGAGAGAGAGACATGGGGGGAGAGAGAGGTAGAGAGAGATAGTAGGAATAGTTCACATGTTGAAAAGCGCGAGGGTGTAAGGACCAGCCAACCTGTCAACAGACTTCTCTGATAAAAGAGCAAATACGTCTCCACAATGCGGCTTGAGTATACACACAAGAGCGATTGTTGAGCTTTGACGCCAGAACACTGCCGAGGCAAATAGCGTTTTGCAGCGATTTTTTTATCAAGGGTTGAGGTTTTTGAATAAACCGCTTTACCTTTGTGTAAAATCTATCTAAGTGTCATCAGACGTGTCTGGACCTTCATTAAAAAAAACGCAGTAATAATATGTAAGCCGGATGAATGAATGGAATCAGTGGAAGTGTGTTACCATGGATAAATAAGATTCGCAATACAACGAAGCTTGTATAACGTATTAGACTTGGGAAATGATTGGCAAATGCTTTTTAACATCATGTGAACTACCGGGTAAAGCTCGAACAAACGAGCTTGAATCGGCGATTATACTGTAGGGAATGTGTCAGAGGAAAGGGATTTGTGCGCTATATGTGATCAGTCTTTTCAATCGTTCTAACAATGCAGTGCAGCAGAAGTAACGGGTAACAATTCTCGTGATGATCTGGCGGAAGTTAACTAATCACCCTAACGGAAGTGTTATCGATCTTATTGAGGCACTTGTTATGCCCCATCAGGAATGTACTGTCCAGGCGTGGTCACCATACCACCAACGTGATACAAATGTATTGCAAAGTAAACAAAGGCGTGTTACTAAGCTCGTTGTTAAAATGTATCATTTAGGTTACGGGCTTATTAGGGCATAGCGGTGTTTCTGTTTTGATATCATACAGGTATGCAAAAAGGTAAATGGATTCCATAATGTTAGTATTTATGAGCGGCTTTCACAGTGCTGAGAAACCTATGGCTAGGACCGAATTAAGAAGAAACAGCATTTTCAATCGCGTTGTCACCCCATAAAATAATGTATTAGCCAAGCTAGCTTCAGCCACTTCTCGGAACACTTTTACAAACCAACCATATCTGTATAATAAGAACAAAATTTTTCAGTAATATCTTACCCCGACTGTATTATAGGTCAATTGATGATGACCGTTGGCAAAGCACGTATGGAACTTACGGTCTTTATGTCCTGGCCACCCATCACTATGAGGTATTTGTAAGTGGTTGTAAACAGTATACAAGCTTCAGCCATGGCTATCTAGCTTTGGACCTCCGATCGACGGCGGCTATGTGTTATTACCAGGCTACCATGCCATTAGCGTTCACTTGACACAACTTGTTCAATCTGAGTTCTCATTACTTTCCACAGTTGTCAAAAGAGACGACATTTGTATTATGACCACCAACTACAAGATTAACTTGGTGAAATAGTACATATTAATGTTATTTATTTTTCAACATATCTTAGGTACAAGGAAACATTAACCCATAACCAATTTATACAGAATGTCACAAAAACGTTGAGAAAGATAGGTTAGCCGAACGCTTAGCGGAGAAGCTAAATGCAGCACAAATCATCGACACATTTGTCATTACGACATAAAGATAATCGCAGGCTTGAGAGCATCCCGTGAAGCTGATAACTGCGGGACGGGAACGAGTCAGCAATTTCCCACCACAGTATCTTTGAAGACAAAGAAGGGACACTGGGCTAAACGAGCAAGGGAGACTAAGTGCTTCACGTGAATTGTAAATGACTCACGGCGTCGATGATGACAATTATATCGACAGTGACACAGTAATAATGATGATGGTATAGTGACTCAACTAATGTCGACGCCGCTGCTGATAAGGCAATGCCACAAAATCGGTCTCACAATTCAAAGGACGTATTTATAGAACCTCAATTGCACTCTTGTGATCCTATTTGATGATAGAATTCTTCGACCCACGACCAAAGTGGTATTTATCAAGGCAACATCTATCAGGTATAATATATCATTTGAAGAAGCTATCCTAAGCTTGATAAATACAGAATTTGGTCAATTATGCACAACGCCAATATATACCAACAAGCATATTTCGTAACATATATACAATAATATCGAATAGGTCGTGGCTCTCATATATTTGCGCCAATCAATGATGGGTCATTTCCCTTGAGTGTTGACACCCAATATTGATGTAACTGACATCCGTATGTTTACAATCAAACTTGCACTTGTGCCTCTCAATGCAGCAATGCTTTATAACACACTTTTATTTCCCTATCATTACTCTTAATATTTACTTACACACCATGTCGTCATGCTGTAGTCACTATCAACCACGTTTTTTAATGTTTCACCACATACGTCATCGTCTTCTCCGATATTCCGTAGTCCTCCACTATAATGGCCTTCACCATCGTTCTCCTCTAGGTCGCCCTTCTCTGACTCCTGTTCATCGTCGTCGCTGTGTTGACTGCGTTGACTATCAACCTCACTCTCGAGGTTGCTATCCCGATTGTATCTGGTGCTTTTCGGGCTCTCTTCCTTGATCTCTGGGGCACCTGTATCACAATCCATCTCTCCCTTGGCAATATTCTGGCCCTCTTTGTAAATATCCTGGCCTTCCTCGCCGCTAACTATATCCTCTCTCTTTTCCGACAGTGTATCAGATTTCATTTCTTGTCCTTCACAATCAGCATCCTCTATACCTCTATCCTGGCTTTCTTTGTTGTGGCTACTACCTTGGTCGAATAACTGTATCCCTGTTTCACCATTTTCTTCCTCACTCTCATTGCTCGATTGTTGACTTTGTACCCCAATGCTGGTCACCTTTACGGGGATAGCATACAGATCGCCATCGTTGCTTATCTTATATTGGATGCCATTCATCGGAATCTCATCACTTGATGAAATTCGGGTGCCATTCATAGAAGGATTATGTATCACGGAATCATCCTTAGCTGCCATCGTCGCAACCGATTGCATCTCATTACATGTAAAGTCAGGCACATCCTCGTAAGGACTCCGTGTAAGCGGTAATCCAGTAGTTGCAACAGGGGAAGTGGTGTACTCCCTAACGGCTTCATTTCTCTTTTTCTTCTTCCTCCTAACACAATGGATTATATTTATATCGTAATGATCAGATGAAGAACAATTTAAACAATTATTTTTGAACAATTAAATAATATAGAAAAGTGACAAGAAATAATTTTTCGTAGTATAATGAGTTACTAAATATCTTACATACTAACCCTATAACTAAAACACAGATTATGATGGCGACAATGATGATGACGACAAGGCACCCACCGATGGCCGCGACATAAACTGAAGAATACCAAGAAGGTAACTATCATATTTGGCCTAAATTCAGAATGGCTTCGGACAGTCTACCTCTTACAATAACATCACATAATCATCACTTACAATAAATGAAGATTCCAGCAGTTATTTGACTCCTCGATTTTTTAGATACAGGAAAAACGTAAATTGAGTCATCGTTAACAAATGTTGCATGATTAAAGAAAGACCTACACCACCATGAATGCCGGCTGTCCTCTGATGTCATTGTTGGCGCCACAGTTGACATAATCGCTGGTATTTTGGACATAAAGGAATATGTGACACAAACACATATATTAACAGGCCACTTACATTCAGTGTGGGTGGTAGCAGTAATTATATATCCAGCTTAATTGTGTACAATGATGACCTTAATATTATCTATGCTAACAACAGGCTCGTGATTCATGAAAAATGGATGGCCGTTGATTGTAGTTACAGAGAAAACCAATCACTACAGATGATTAGTTAAATTAATCATAACCACTCAAGCATGGTAACAACATAGCAAGTTAATTCTCTGCACTCTTCGCTGTTGTTGTATCTCCACTTGCCCACTTGCTGCACTGCAAAGTAGCAAAAATCATTCATAATATTGCTCGGCTTCCAACAATTGGTAACAAGCAATATGTAAATGTGACTCAATGTCGTTCAAGTTACAATCAATATCCAATAGCCCCTTTTCACTTGCAAAGAAGGAAATAATCCCATTGCAAACAATGCTTACCAGATTCGCACACATAAGCATACGGAACGCCAGTACACGGCACTGACTCCCACATGCTATTTATCAGGTTCACAACAGCACAGTCGTAATTATCTATGGGATGTGTAGGTGCCCAGTTACTGAAGAACACCTCCCCCACGCTTGCACCTGCATCAATACGATTTATAGTTTTTGTGACTGAATAAAAACGATATTATCAGTTACAACATTTAGTGAATGTCATGTCATGTCATTGTGCTTGTAGCAAACCAACAAGCATCTAATTACCGTCGCCATGTTGCCAATTCCACATCGCATTCGAGGCCCCCATCCATAACTGTAATTTGTTAACGCCCAAACTTCTGGCGGTGCTGCGTATGTTGTCATTGAGGATAAATTGCGGTGCAAGAAGATCGCCACGGTGACGTATTCTGCAGTAAGAGCGAGCTCCATACCAGCTTGCCCCAGTGCTGTTCACGATAATGTAACACGTGACATTCTCAACGCATCCTCCTAAAACTATTGTGATACCATTGAAATTTATAGTGCAAATAGAATATATCATGGCCTTATCAGTTGTATGATATTGAAAAAGGTTGCTTATCATCATATATTGATATCAATGGCCAGAAAATTATCATGATTAGTTAATGTAATGTTATTTGCAATAATCAATAATACAATCAAAAACCAAACCGTTATTATTTGGTTCCAAGGCTGAGCTGCAGATAAAGCCATGATTCTTTGTACATGGTTCAGCAGAAAACTCAGTGTCGGCTGAAAATGTTAAGCAGGAAGAAAATGAGCTATCTGCCAATCCGGCTAGCAGGTCGTCGTCTGTCCCTACCGACTGGTTAACTGACCTCCACCAATGTCCCATGTTTACATCCTGTGATAACATCAGACTAATCCAGGCGCGTCCGTGTAACGATGAATTCACGAGTGATGCGACTTCCTGGTTGTTAATTGAGGCCAAGTAAGAACCTCTTCCTCTACGCGACCGACTCGCTTTACTTCTGTCAGTTTCACCGTCGTGATATACAGTAAAACATCGTGTGTTATTTTATTCTTCCACACACCTGAGAAATGTAGAGTTACTCATGCCTAAGAGCGGCTTTATCAGAACCGCTATGAGGTCTGAAACACAGAAGCTGCGTTAATCATTGTGTAAACAGAAGAATCATTATAGGTAAATGATTCTACAATTTGCAAATGTTAAATGAAGACAAAATAAACACATTAAACTCACAGAATAACACCGCGTGCTTGACGTGTACGAAATCCATTGCACTTAGCCCACGTACATATGGACCAGTGTGGCAACAAATACTGGTATAACGTTCATTTGAAGCTCAGCTAGTTAGGTGTTAAAATCTCCAGAAGTGTGGTGGTCTACGCCTCGATGGCTATCTAAGAGAGGTAGGTACACATTAATAATAGTCGGCGGAGTCTTAAATATCAGCTTGGTTTTTACCACCATGCTTATTAAAGCAAAACCGCTGGTGCAGGGCGCTGATATACGCAGGGCTATCTGGCAAATCGTGCTTTATATGTACAAATATCGGACAGTTAAAGTTCATTGGGTCATTTTAAAAACCTCTCCCTCATAACCGCCGATATGTAACGTCGCTATTTTAACGATGCGATCGCGGCATAACATCTGTCTCATAAGTTAGCTTAATACCAAATGATATTTGCTGTTGCAGATTAAACGAGTTTGTGATTCGATTTTGTACTGTTGACGCAGTGTTGACAATGCCATCTTGGTGCGATTGTTTCTGCGAAATATCTGATCGGCGTCAGAGTTTGGCGAGTTGACGTCTATGTAGAACAGAATCTCAAAATGAACCAGCAGCACAGTTACCAAATCCATTATACTTTCAAACTCATGAGGTAAAAACTCGAGTGCCCAAGGTATCATCTAAAATTTGGCACTTTCCTAACTTCAGACCACAATTGTTTATTTTGTGTTTTTATTACTTAAGTGCGTATAGAAGCTACAACAAGATATCATGACAACAGAACCTGTGGAAACAATGCCGACTTTATTAGAGAGAGATATCAAATCGGTTTTTATGAACAAACAGGAAGAATGGACGCTTCAGAAATATACAAGTGCGGACGGACTCATATCGACCTGTTTTACTCAATGGGGTGACGATATTGAGCATTTACATTTTGAACTGGCTGCTTACTTATTTGATCATTACCGTATTATATGAATAATAACATTGTTCATTGGTCGTTGGGAGTGATAAGGCAGTGTCGTCACGACCTCATCACTGCCTGTGGAGAGTATTGGGAACTTCAGTAGGTCTAATGATTTATTTGAAGATGATATCTTAATGCAGTATTCATCATTTAATTTCACTTAATCAATCCACTCTATTCTACTTCTGCTTATATACATCGCTCAAAAATATGTTTATTGACATGGTTATGCATATAATGGTTAGAAAAGCGTGTAGAAAAAAGTGTTATTCCGACGCGTGGGTCAGGATGCGTTCTGCAGTGGTTGGACAGTACCCCTGAAGTGCAACTTAGCAAGTCACGTGGTAGGTCATACCTTTTAATCAAACAACCAAACTTTGGTCATTATAGCACTAATCAACTTGGACCCACCAATGATGATTTAGCGGAGGAGTGAGATAACTCCATGCAAATCATGATAATGACAGTTTAGTTGATAATGATGCTGGCGATTATAATGATGATGATGGTGTGGACAGTGATCGCTTTAATCCATAGCTATGACGCCACACATAGTGTACCCTCTTTCAAGAGCATTACAAATAATGAACATCGGTGAAATCACATAGTGCAGGATATTTAACTAATGCAATTATTCGTGGTCGTGCAAAGTAGGTTTGCACATCTACATCCCTGAAAACATTGCACATGCTTGCATGCATAACAGCATGAAATTGCCATACAGGTTCATACCTGTTATCGTATATCCATAATTAGCATGGAAATATTATCTGCTGAGCGATTTTATGTGCCATGTTATTACAGAGACGTTTGTAGATAATCACACCTGCTGCATTTTGGAGAACCACACAGTTGCTAGAAGTGATGGAGCTCGCTATCAAAGTCGAAAACCATTATGGTAGAGATTAACTCGCACCGGACGTGAACACTTTAAGTGATTTTAATAGTACAGCTAGTAGGTTGGCTAATGCAGGGAACAAGATATGAATGGGAGACGCCAATGCAGTTTTGAAATGGCAGCAAAGATGGCGGTGTTTGACCACTACCAGTAGCCATATGATATATCACTATATCTGCTTCTTAATAGCTGCCAGCAACACACACAGTTAAATATACTTTGTAAGCTCGTAAAGAGACAGATATGTTGTTCCTTAAATAGGTACAAGACACACCAGCCACGACCACGATTACGCCGTGGTCAACTTAATGGATGGCATGTGGTTGTGTGCCATGTGACGTCACTGCTAATGAATATGTGTTAGTCTGTTGAGTAAACACGCGACCTGTTTCAGATTTGGAGAAGGTAGCTACATACAGTATCTTGAATATATGTCATGTTGCATGTGGTATTCATCGTATGCTGCCATAATATATACTTTATTCACATATTTAGGATATGTCTTCTTCATGTGATTTTGCTAGCAACAATTATGCGCTTCAATCAGCATAAAAAGTTTACTGATCCAAATTGGAATTAGAAAATTAATTATTTGCCCTGATGCGTTTGCATTTTCTGCAGTTTCTGTTGTCGATACATTGCACACCACATAACTGATACCCAATGACATTGGTTACTAAATGATACCATTGTACACCTGTTGTCATGTTCGTGCTCTGTACTGTATGGCCAAGGCCTCGCCATTGTCGTTGCTATTATACTGGTCATCATGTGGAAAAGGTCGGAGAATGAAAGTCGCAAGTTTTGTGAAGCCGCATCGGTCTAAGGTAAAATTGCCACTTTGGAATGCTAAGGGTATTTCGGCTTCTTCAAAGCTGTCCGATTTAGTGTTCATGAACTTTCCATCACAAAGGAACAATTTGTAGTGTAATTCCTGCAGCTGCACTAATTCCTGGGTCGTAGGTCTTTGACCTGGCGCAATGTGTCGGCCGATGTTACCGAGATATTAAACAAAACTGGCCTCGTAAGACCTTGGCAACCTCCCTTTAAACCGATGATCACTTCATGGAGTGAGTGCTGTTGATAGAGCAGACATTTCATTTGGTGTGCAGTTGGGTGGCCATTTGGTGTACTGAAGTGTAATAACAACTAAGCACAAAGATCAACACCTAGCAGATTGATCGCCCTGACAAATAGCACAACCGCTTACCAGACTATATATGGTGCTATGTGGCTTGCGCCGCCCTATGTATGTGTTCACAAGTAGAGACTTAACCGTGAATTATCAATAGTGATGTTCACCACAACAATAAGCCTCAAGTGTTCTATGTGCAATTAGATCCTGTTCACATTAGATCTGAATTTTTATTGCTGCTTAAATTAGGTCTTAAATTGCTTAAATAAAAATGTTTAAATCAGGTTTTCATAAGAAGGCATGTATCATGGTAATGTAACAGGCAAGTTGTGATTAATGGAACATGATGTTTTATGACTTAAGGACGTCGTTGTAAGTATTGCCATGAAGGATAATTGACAGACTGCGTGAGCATCCTATAATCGTACAAGACCCCTCTTGTGTTGATCGCTCGTTGCCAGCTTATAAACAGCATGAACTCTAGAACTGTGTTCTAACAATCAGATGACGTTTAATTATGTTAAGCGTCAAATATATAGTCTGGTGTAGACAGGTTATCAATGACTTTTCATGTGGTTCAATAACTAGCCCAATGTTACCAGACTCTCCCTCTGTCTATCTCCCTCTGTCCGTTCGTTAATGTTTCGTCAGTTAGCATTGACAACGAGAATTTAGTGTGATTACATAGTGGAGCAACAAAAATGTATTGAATGAGCTAGTTCTTCATAATGAATCTCCCTGATGTTTCTTTGTATCCTGTGCACTATTTGTTTCTCATCATGGTTATATATGATGCGTGTAGTGATTTGATGTTGTACTCCAGTCAGCATTTTATACAATGTATGAATGAGACTAACAATTAGCCTCAAGAAGTTACATAAGGAATGAAATGATTGTATTAGAACGCATGATGCTTCAATGCAGATTAAGTGATTATTGTTTTCTCTTTTGTCTTTGCCTTACAATATATAGGCTTAAAATGGACATGATCGCAGGTCGTTACAAAACTGCTCGTGATTGTTGGTGTAGTTACATGGATATTGCTTGTGATTTCGCCGTTTTCCTTGCATCGGTCGTTAGGTCTTTGAATGAAGCATCGGATCGATCGTACAATAGCCCATAAAAAGGTGACAAATAAGTTTGTTCATCAGAAAACTATCTTTTGAAGTTGGATTGGTGACCAGTTAAAGACTCTTACCGCAATGGCGAGTGAGCAGATCGTGTCAGTGGACAATGTGACACTAAACCATGTGCTCGTTTATGTCGCCTTCAGTCGAGACTCGTCGGCTTATGACCTGATCTGTAAAGTGTGCAGAGAGGTTTACTCTCTTGAAGAGCTACAAAAGGCCAAGGAATTTCTTTGGCAAGTAGATGACAAGGAAGTTCTTCCTCCGTTTGTTCGACGTCGCGACTCAGCAGCGAGGTCAGAAATTGATGTCATACTTGATGATTTATTGACAGGGCCACACCTGCGAAAACGTGCGCCATTAGCATAAAGTGAACAAGTCAACGACATAGAGGGCAGACTCAAGATGCTCGACGACGCGTCAGCATCCAGCGTATGGAGCGTCGTCTCTCTGCTCAAACGCCAAGTAACAGCCCGTCATACACTGCCGTCACAGACACAGCCACTGCGAAATCCGTTTGCAGTAAACGATTACCTAGTCTGCAACCGATCGAAGCAAAGACGCAAGAGAACACACGTCAAGAAGAAAGCCCATGTCAAGGGGATTGCTACCTCCAGTACTCTGCGGGGAGCACAATAACTCAGCGGAGACTTGTTCGCCTACAGAGTCTGTAAAGATACCACTACAGATGAGCTATTACGGTACATGCAAGATAAAGGAGCGGAATGTCGAAAGTAACAGAAGCTGTCAAATGACGCCGCCAAATTTGACAGTTTCCGCGTGGAAATAAAACTCTCTGATCTCGACAATCTTTTGAATGATTGTTTTTGGCCGGTTGGCATATGTGCAAGGATTTTCTACCGCAAACAGGAAAATAATTAGGTTGTATTTGTCACTGTTGTACTGTAATGCGCTACTTTTTTTTTAGCTTAATTCTGTTTTTTTTACAATTTCGTCAATGTGTCACAACTTAACGTTTTGTACATATAATAGTAGAGGCCATAGGGACGATACAATTGTGTACATTCAGAAATTAATGAATGTGATGTTCTGTTTCTACAAGAGCTTTGGCTACATGAAAACGGATGTGATGTTCTGGATACTAAATTAGATGGTATAATTATGGCTGGGGTGTCTGATATGGATTCATCTCGGGTTCTCAAGGGGAGACCATATGGAGGCTGTGCATTTCTGCATGAGCGTGATTCTAACTTTTCAATCCGTCCTGTAACAGTGTCAGGCGTATTGGTTGTGTGGTTACTGTAAATTGTGACGGTCGATCTGCTTCAATTGTAATTATACATTTGTACATGCCGTGTGATGTGTCATCTGCAACTCTATGTAACATTATATATAATGAAATTCTTAATGATGTCCATTCTATCATCAACGCCAACTCTGATGTGGATTTCGTGGTTCTAGGGGGTGACCTTAACACTTATTTTAGACGAAGTAGCTCACGAAATACAATTTCAATGAATGCATTCTGTGAGCAGCAAGGTTTGAAACCTTGCGAGTCGATTGGGTCAAGTGTCATTGATTTCACCTATGAGAGCGACATGTCTAATTCAAGATCCGTTTTGGATCATTTCAAATTATATGAAAATAGTCTCAACATTTGCATGTACTTATGATAGTGACAACTTATCTGACCATAGCCCTGTTATTTTTAGTTTGATTGCCAATATTTCAAAGACACGTAAACTGAAACGTAGCATATCCAGTAAGATTTAGTGGTCTATTGCCGATGCATCAGCAGTTACAAAAGCTACTTGAGCAGTTTTTTGTCAAATGTCATATATTAAGGTTTTAACTCTTTAACTGCATCGTCAGCAGTAACATCAATGCCAATAGCAAGAAGAGTATCTAACCATTTCAGAATATCTGCTTGTAGGTCAAGGAAACCCAGAAGAAGAGAATCAGTCGGTTGCTGACTATGAACAAATCACCTACAAATGACTCTGATCTGTTATACTCTGAAGAGTTACTGCATGTGTACGTCTTCTGTCCTCATGCCTTAGCCAGGCCTCAGCTCAACCTGATAGATATCAAAGGGGACTTCCTCCATAGTTTCTTTGCAGGGCTCTTGTATGCAATATGAGAGGGTGGTGTCAGAGCATGCCTTCTAGATTCACCTCCCAGTTGCTGTGTAGCAATACTCATTGCTAGTAAACGTTTATGACATTACCCACTGCCAATAAAATCTGGCCAAACTGCCTGTGCAGTTAATGTGTGATATATCTGATAATGTATTTTTTTAATCATGAAAAAGTGTTGCATTCTGCATGGCATTCTCCGCTTCCAGCTCGGTTTGGCAGAATTACCATTCACTGAGTAACAATGGTCTCCCCGTACCACACCACCGGTTTCTGTAAGTCTGATCAGCTGTAACAACAACTTAGTTAAACATTCTTTCATAACTTGTTGTATAATTGCATTATTTATTTATCAACTGGGTACCTTGGTTTAGGGTTACTTTATTCAGTGAGATAGTTCTTGCATCATAACATCACACAATACTGCATGTTAGACTTTGCTGATAAATAATAAGTTCATACAAAACACTTTAAAAGGACGACTGACTGGAATTTCTGAGTTGGTTTTTTCAGTGATATTTCAATAATTGTAATATAGGTCATGTCATGTTTACTACCAACTCATAAGACCTTACTTTCAGATCATGCCCCTGTGACCAAGGGGCTGATGGGAGGTCTTGTGATGTCATCGGCAGCCTTCAGGCATAGGTTAATGTGTTCATTGGATGACATCATCGACAAACAAAATGTAAATGTCTCTGTATGTGTGTACTTTGTGTGTTGTCTGTGGGCATGCATGTGTATGGTTGTGTGTGTCTTTGAATAAATGTGTACATATCACTTCTCTTCTTATATTCAAATGTATGATTTTGGCAATTTAATTTCCATGGAAGTAAGGATTGATTGAAAATCAAACAAAGATTTGTGATTTCATTGGTGTTTGAACAGTGGTTAAGTTTTGTATCATTTGTGTCAATCATTGATTACTCACAGATGAAGAGTACCAAGTGTCACTGGGGAAACTATATGCTCATCAGTATATTGATATATTTTTGCGTTCAGATTGGCAAGTTGCTGGTATTCTTAGACCCCAAGGACATGTTCTTTGCTTGAGTTCTACTGTATCATTTCCGTATTTTTGAACGCAGATATGGATCTAGAAAATTTGCAGTAAGAAGGTCTTCTTATTCAGTAAAGTTTTATCTAGAAATTAACACAAGATCACTGACCTCTCGCATATAAAATTCGGATAGTTGGGAAAAGTTGGCCTTTCAAACTTGTTAAATTATACATGATCATCTGGGAATGATTTCTGCATAGTAAAATATTCATATAGGAATAATTTATCTTGGAACACTGTTAAATGTGACTGTTTTAGAACTTTGGTTTCTGATTTTCGAGTTATTTGTTATTTAATTTTATTGCGTCATTGTTCTTGGAAATTGGAGCTCTCTGGTCGTGCTATTGGATGGATTTAAAACTTGATGCCCTGACTACTGGACTGTAAGATATTTCATCGTTCAAATGTAACAATAAGAATCACAGCAAAATACCGGGCATTTGTTAAAATAACAGTAAACCTGTCTATGAAGGATACCCTAAGGTCTTACTTCAAGTGTCCTCCCCTAGTAGTGTTCATTCATGTTTGCTTTGGGATACAGGTGCTTGGGCTATACCTTGATGATCCCACCATCATGATTCCATATAATAGTTATATAATGGGTTATGTATACTTTTAGGAAGGAATCATTATAGAGAGATGATAATGGTCTACCCCAAATGCTGGAACTATTGGCTATGATCAGGATTGTTGATCAGTTTGAACTGTTTTATACTTGTGAATATCATATTTATGATAACATATGAAATGTACTTATGTGTTTCAGGTTTGATATGGTATTCTCTTTGTTTGTACCTTACTTCTGTGATGTTCCCCGCGTAGCCATTACTCATGTGGTTGGTATACCTGTCACAGGGAAGTCGTTAACTTATATCATAGGGCTACAGGTGAGCCTTTCATCTTTTGAACCACCATCTTTGATATTGTACACATCACTAAGTAAGCCTCAAATGTTTAATGTACAAATAGATCCTGCTTAAACTAGATCTAAATTTGTTGTGTTGCGTAAATTGATATATCACTGTTTATGAAGTGATTGGGTATTAAGTTGTTTACATAAGAAGGCTTGATTGATTGTAATATAACTGCATGTTGGTAATGATGGAATAGGATGTTTTATGATTCTGTATAAGTATCACCATGATGGCTGAAGATAGAGTGCATGATTTGCTTTCAGATGGCCAGTTCCTCACTGGAATGTACATTGTCAATGACATGTTGTGTAGTAAGTATAACAGAATATTCCTAGTCTTTATGCCATTGAGGATCCCGAGTATTTGTTTGTCGACCAGGACCTATGAATGTAGACTGAAGTAAGTGTGGTCCTGTGTTCCATGATTGTGGATTTTCATGAAAACATCCTTTTTGACTTGTTAATTGATTATCATTAAATGCAGAGAGAATTTGTCTGTGGTATTGCTGTTATTGATTAAGTAATAAATGTTGATGAGGTGTATATTCTCGGTCATTATGATATGAAATAGGATGTTTAATTTTTGCTCTCTGTTTCAGTTATCTGGCTTGTTATCCAAGTCACTACAGATAGAAAATTATCCACTGATACCTAGATGTGTGGCTAACTTTATGCCAAGCACTGTGGGAAGATTGTTAGACACACCGCCACCGCAGGACTTCACAAAGCACGTTGGGGCAACATTAGATTTACAACGACAGGAGCAAATAGAGAGTTTAGAACAGCAGATGGTCATGAGGAACATACAACAACAGTCGCAGAGGGTAAACTTGCTGTTTCTGATTAATCCATGGTTAATGATACTATATAAAAACATTATTATGGTTTTCTGTAAGGGGTAAAATTATTATTATTGACAAATTTCAGCTCTGCTGTTCTGTTATCATATCACATGACTCTGGCATCCATCCTTCCACTCATTCATAAACTGTGATACCACATTTTGTAACAAACCAAGCCAGAGGCCCATCGCCATACAGGGACCTCTCTTGTGACAGTTAATGTTTACAAATTAAAAATCAGCTCTCTCTGATCTTTGGCACCTGAGTACCATTTAATGATTAAAACAAAAAAGGCTATCAGAACACCTTCAGCAATATCCTTCAGGCCAAGTTACAAAGACTGATGGGACCTCAGATGAGAGAGGTACTCAGTGACCTTGACCTTATTGTCAAGGTCACAGCCAAAAATAGGGACTCATTGAATCTGATGCATGTGGGTTGTACATTTAGTCAGTATGTCTTGTAGTAAGTTGGTAGCACCTTTTAACATTGAAAGTTTGGTGGGACCTTATATCTGGTGATTTATTCATGGCATGTTGTCCTATAAAGCGAACTAACAACCTCAAATTATTTGTTTGTTCCTTCATAACCATTAGCCCTAAGGTAAAGTTTTCTTCTAACGCGATTTAGCAATCTGTATCTATATATGGACCTTGTGTTGAATGTACCTTGTAAACTTATAGTCATTTCCGTATGACTTCTGGTACTGTGTTCCTACTATCAGATGACTTTTTATCATTTTTAGGGCCCAAATAGTCTGGTGAGACCGTTGTTTAGACAGGTTATCAATGACCTCTCATATGTGTGTGTGTCGGAGGGTGGATGCGTGCATGCGTGTCACCAAATGCCATTGTTTGAATATTATTAGAGGCTTTTCATTTTTGATTTATACAGGGAATGGGCTTTGGTCTTGTATGGGTAAATAGAACAGTTGATGAACACAAATTATCAAAACGATGTACACTAATCTTGGACTATTGCCTGCACACTTGCAGCCACTATCAAATTCAATGCTAGTGTTCTGACCTTGAAATGACCTTTATTACTCCTAGATACAGCAGCTGGCTGACAAGGGATTCCAACGAGAAAACATTCTTCGGGCCCTACAGGCTACCAACAACAACGTTGGCATGGCAACAAACCTCCTTCTCCATGATTCCTGACAGCAGAATAAATTGGCTTGTTCTTTGAAATCATTTCTTGACACTTTTCTGCCATGCTAATGCAGTAAACATTTACAACGGGAATTTAATGACATCACATATAGGACCAACCAAAAGGTAATTTATGAATGAACGGGTTGTACACCATGAATCGCTCCTCGTGTTTCTTATTATCCTGTGCACAAAGTGTTATTCATATTGGTTATATATAATGCGTGTATTTATTTTGTGTGGCGCTCCAGTCATCTGAGGTTGATATGCATTCATTCCCATTAAAATGTCATAGAATATATGTTTTATTTTATGTGCTTAACTTAGTTTTGTTTCTTTCATTCTTCATCGAATCATGTGGACGTCGCTGGTGCCTTCCTATTATGTAAGTTGTTGTGGATGTACAATAACAGAGTAACACAAATGATATACTCTTGTGTTTTTCATAACTCAGGAATGACATTGAGATGTACACTGATGGTGACATTGTTTGAAGCATTGGAATAATCCAAATTGCTTGGCTGTTCATTAAAGACTTCAATCCCACAGAACAAGACTTGTGTATCACTATTAATGATCTCCTTAATGACTGCAAATGTGGTGAGCAATTTGAAACTACTTGAAATACCCCAAATTTCCACTAAAGTACAAAAATGAAACAATTGGCACCATCCCATAACAGAAACATGCCATTGATGACTAAACTACTAGTAAACACTAAGTATTTACAGGGATGCTAAAATGATGAATACTGATAATTTGTTTCACACACTGAAGTTGAGCAATATTGCATTCCGTTTTTAATGCATTTGACACTTCAGACAAAGCAAGCTATATTTATTTTTTAAAACCATGTTTTACAAGAAGCAATCTCCGGAGTTATATGTATATGGCACTTTAAACGTGATTGAATTTTAAATTTCAATAATTATCCTTGCATGCAGAAAAGTTTATTACTATTTCAATGTGATCTGTGCCCAAAATCGAATATTTCAAATAATTATCAAACATCTCTGATTTTTTATCAAAATGTATAATAAGCATATAATGATGCTATAGTTAATTGACCTCTGAATTGAATGAAACAAACAATTAGTCTAAAGAGTGTATATTAGGAATTGAATATCTGTATTAGAACACACAAGTCATTTAATTGTTAATCCCTTGTCTTTGGCTTTTATAGCATTAGCTGACCTGATAATTGCTTACTTTCCACACAGTTTGGTTACACCATAAACAAAAATATTTTATCACTTATCTTGCACAATATAAATATCATTGTTAAAAATCACAATCCTATCAAACCTCAGAGCAACATCATATACAGTACTATCCATTTGATGATGGATTCAATAAATTGTGCATTTACATCGCATTTCACTTTGTATATTGTTTGTCGTTTCATCTATTACATGTCTTACCATTATTTATTGTACAGATCATTCTCTTCTGTGACGAATACCTGGCCACCGAAATCATCATTAGGTTTAACGGGAACAGCATACAAGTTTCCTTGGTCGCTAATCTTGTGTTGTAGTGTTCCTGTCCGTCCAGTATCATCATTCCGGATCGTGTCAGTTTGGTCATCTACGGACGATGTCGCGTTACTGGATCCTATAGCACCATGCATCTCACCCTTGTGCTCGTTAAACTCGGGCACATCCTCATAAGGGTTGTGAGTTGGCTTGTGTGCAATGTTCTGATAACCTGCGTTGTCCGTGCCTTCCACATGTTGACTGACTGGCTCGTCTGCTGTACTATTGCGTGGAGTCAAGTCGTCTTCAGAATCAGTTCTCTTTTGCTCAGATTTCTTTCTACTATAACGACATATGTCACATATTTCATCGAATTGTATAAAGGACTAATACCAGGTTATATTATGGAGATTTGTTGGTACATATTCCTTGCGGGTAATCCCATTCAAATAATGGTCCGATGACCAGGGGCAATAATTGTACAATTCGTGATCCACTGAATACAACTCACCGCTTAGTGACAGCGACTACAATAATGACGATGAGTACGAGTAATCCACCACCTCCACATGCAGCTGCAATGACTACAACAGAGTATCATGTCAACGTGAGACGAAGATTGCTAGATCCAAGGCATTTGGGAGAATTCACATGCATCAAATTGATTTTGACATGCACCTTAAAACTAATGTCAATTCTGTCGCATCATTAAATGAAAAGGGATTTTAAGTCTCCTAATGTTTAATCTTAGAAATTGCAAGCCATATTATTTTATTTATCAATACATGTACTTTGGCATTGGCTCATTTGTAATGACTTACTGACGATCCTCTGCTCGCCATCGTCCTCCACATCCTCTAGAGGCGTAGTGGTTGATACAAGTGGGGCTGTAATGAAAAAAAATGGGTGTATCTTTGTCAGTGCATACGGTGAAAAATAACTATTATGCGCACCAAGATCTTAAGCATCAAGTAAACGTTAAACTATCCGTCCATCCCTGTCCATTGCGTCATTGGTGGGAACAAGGCGGGTACATTTTGTCATAAAATGTGACATTATTAATGAGGATCTGAATTATTCCGTTTACTTCGGAATGCATGTATATAGGTTGTATACTGACAACTTGTGTCGGTTAAGTCTCCTGTAAGTGCCGTTGGCGTTTGATCAGCAGGGTTAGTCGAGTCTTTACTTGGCATAGTAATTTCGACGAAAGCTTTTGTAGGGACTGTTCCTGTGGTAGAAATTGCAACCAATGCTATGGTAGAGATTGTTGCTGTGGTAGAAGTTGGAACGACGGATTCGGTTGTGATATTACTAGGCATAACTAACACACACAACATGCTAATCAGTGACACCGTCAATGTGACTAAGGTCGGGCTCGATGTATGGGTGATTTATATGTCATATGGTACACTTGCATATGTATGCCAAGTCGCCATTATATTGTTCAGCGTGTATACTAACCTAACTCGCAGATATAATAACGGCTTTCGCCATTGGAACACGACGCTGATTCCCATGTGCCATCCATCAGGTTGATTACTGCACAGTCGTTGCTATCGTTAGGGTGACTTGGAGCCCAGTTGCTGTACACCGTTTCACCAAGAACTGGATCTGCGGTGAAGATATTGCTAATGCAGGACTATCAAGGTAACTTATATGATATATGAATATTGTTATCGATAATATAACCAATGTTCAACCATCACACATAAGGCTACATATATACACAGTGTAATATTAGTGAACTACCGTCTGCTCCATCTTTCCACACCCATGCTCCATTTGCAGCCCCAATCCATACTTTGCCACTAGTGTAATTCAGTGTGTTGTTGAGGTATGCTGCGATGTCATTCGTGTCAGTTATCAGATCACCACCGTGATCCATGACGCATTTATTGCGGGCTTCGTACCAGGATAATGGTGAGTTGACAAATGCAAAGCAACTTCGATCTGACATAAGCGAGCAACCTGTAGGAGATGATTTCATGTGTTAAATTATCAGACGTTTGGGTGATCAAATATGGTTTTGTAGCAGCATCAAATGACGATAACATACGTAACTATTATCGTAATATCAATTAACAAAGCAAATCATCGAGGCTGGAATACGTGTAATTCGTACATGTATTGAATTATGACTATTGCATGGAGGTAAATGCCCTTGTCAATGTTAATGTCATCCAAGGCTCAGACAGACAATGGTATCATAGTGCTAACTGCTTTTTACTACATACGTCATGGGGCAAATTATTCAGACTTTGTTTGTGATGCGTCTGTACAATATGCAGGCCCCGTTTAGGGTACCGTAAATCGCACAACGCTGTGTGAAGATTTCAAGGACGAAAGTACAACAAATAAGTCATTTTCTCAACACATCTATAGACAAAAAAACATACTGTGTTTATCTGGGACTTGACACAAGAAAGCATGCGGTTCAGAGCATGTTGTTGATATGAAGCCACTCTGATTATCAAACGCCGCACAGCGGTGGTATACACCAGCCGAAGATGAGAGGGTTGACAAGGACGAGTTATCAGTTTGTGTTGTTTATGTATTTCCATTCTCCATAATGTTCATATCTTAGTCGGAACCAGGCGCTTTGGTTGTAAATCGAGTTCATAATGAAAGACACTTCCGCACTGTCCACCATGGCTAAGTGGGAACCACTGCTGTTACATTTTTTACTCGCTTCAAGCCGATATTCTGTTTCAGCATGGAATGTGAAGCATCGGCTTATTCTTCCTTGCATACGGCACTCGATTTGATTTGAATCGCCCACAGCGGTTTGTATACAAAGGAGCATTTTCAAACCAAAGCCTGAAATTGACAGGAAGTAAATAAAATATGGCAAAATTTTCAATTCATACATGGACATGTGAGATGCGCCACTATGTAACGTTATCGGTGTCAAGCACTCAGCCTTTCATGTACCATTGAAGTACGTCGAGTAATGACTATTACGTCAATAATGGTACCCAAAAGGTGTAAATCATTCACGACCACAGTACACCCATATATGGTCATACATGACACCTCGCAGGGCTTATTTGTCATAGAATACACCGTGGCATACGACTTAAAGACTCACAATATAATCTGCTGTGGGTATTTAGCTTCATTGTCTCGCATTCGTGCGGTATTCACGTTGAAATCTCGTTGAGTTTCGCTACGTCGGTCGAGCAATGGCTTGATGTTTATATAAAATCCCAAAAAGTAATTCCAACGCTCGATATTGTCGTATGAATGTTAATGTAATCGGTTGGGTTAGAAGCGTGCCTAGACCTAACAGTTAAAGATCGTCAAAGTTTAACACGATACGCGTGTCAAAGTAAGTACAGTTGACTTCCAATCTCCGGGGTAACTTTCATTTTGAGACAAGATAAATCCTGCAACTTCTGGCTTCACTTTGAGGCGAATGAGTCGATGACAAGGTACGTGCCCCCAGGACCCGGCGCGCGATTGAAAAGGCTCCTTCAATTGGTGACGTCTTTTCATGGTTGACTGCATCTACACGACCAGTCGAGTGAAACTAGCTCACATGTATTTTTTTTGGCAGATAAATCAACGGTGCGTAATTCACGGCTCGTTTGTTAAACACCTCCATACCCCTGATTTGTTTCTTTATAACTTCATTTTGGTCCACGTACACACCGACATGCCAAAGTAGTGCATGAGCTAAGGGTGCGATCGCCTCACTAATAAGAAAACTCCATTATTTCAACATATGCGCAATGCCGAAATCTCAGAGTCGTTGAATAAGCAAACCAATGCGCTTTTTTGGGAATTTTATGGTAGCGGCACCTGACGATGGGTGCGCTGTTGTGTACAGTAGATTGCATGTCTGTGTGCGTTTGCAGTCAATCAAGAAAAACCCTGTTATAACACTTACTAGGTGTGCTTGATAGTAGGTGACACCATAGTCTAGCCATGTTATAGCTGCATTGCTCAGTGAGGTACTTTCTCAAATTGACAAGAAAGCTCGGTAATACTGGGACACGGTCTAAGTTATCGCACGGCAGTTGTCAGCGCAATTGAGTGCATTCGAGTTCCTTTCAGCTAGGGGTGGCTATATGATTTCTACATTTAATATCTGCTACTCCATAAGATGCTCATCAGGTTAACAAGCGGTGGAGTAATTCAGCATTGATGTAGTGAAGGTATTCATTTCAAAGAATACACCATGAGCATGACAAGTGCGTCATTTACAGTACATGGTGTACACTGGTTACTGCGACACCAAACAGACAGTGTTGTGGTCCATGGTCACGTGATACACAGTAGATAATGTATTAATATCCATTTTGCAGAACTAGCACCAGATGTTTGACTGCTCCATCCACTGCCATCAATCGCATGTGTTGATAAATGCGTGAAGCCAAACAACTGCTAATGACTATACCTGTTGAACAAGATGCTTATGATTGTTGACGGGTTCACCGTAAGACCACTCGTCATGGTTTCTAAAATTTGCTCCATATCAACGTCTACTTTATGGATCCCTACATTAATGAGATTGTGATCACAATAAGTACCCAAATTACTGGCTGTTGTACTAAGAGTTTTTTTGTACCCTGGTTCTCCACCAGTTGTTCTAAGAGTCTTTTGTAGTTTCTTAGAAACGGGTTGTTGTTCAAAACTCGACGACTTGTATAATCTGGATAATTTTGGTTTATTGCCTCTGGCACAGTCTCCGTCTCTCCTGGCATGCTTCTCTCTCATATCCCCAATGTCCCATTTTTACCCCTACCCTGGAACTCAACCCTCCCACTCCCCAACCAGACGCATGGACCATCGTCATAGGTCACTTATGATCAATCTTCAGTAATCATACACGAGTCCTCCCTGATAACACACTTGCTTACTGTGCATATCTGCTAAAACATTTCCCAGCGTCTGAACTACGCCCAAACAACGGCACTGATAAACGTTCAGCTCTACAGCGAGAAATGCATTACATGTCAGGACAGTCACCAAGAGCGAGAAATTATATTTTAAGTTTTACCGAATATACCTGTTAGCAGGCACGCAATGACGTGTCATTTGTCTTCCTAGTGTCTCTAAAGGTATTACATACCAGTTGTCAGGGTAACAGTTTTTAAACAACATGATTTATGTACACACACACACACACACACACACACACACACACACACACACACACACACACACACACACACACACACACACACACACACACACATATATATATACATATATATATATATATATATATATATATATATATATATATATATATATATATATATATATATATATATATATATATATATATATATATATATATATATATATATATATATATATATATATATATATATATATATATATATATTGCGTGCCATATACAGACTGTCTCGGTATATTTCCGAGGACAACGTCACTAATATTCATAGACTATCTCAACATCTAATGCTTAGTTTCAGTTCGCCGAGTATTACCCATTGATCACCGCCGCCACGGTGGTCTCTTCTCGCATTCATAATAAGCATCCAAACGTGGCATTGCGTGCACAATTGTCACAATTTTGCACGCACTAACTCTATCGTCGACAGTGGAATTGGCATTACACATGAGTTAAGCAGGAACTATTTTGTTAAGGTTGGAAAGTTGATACAACTATACGAAAGATTGGTGGCTTTAGCCGAGGCATTTTTATTGCATGCGAACGATCCGAGTGTGGAAGAGAGAGAGAGAGAGAGAGAGAGAGAGAGAGAGAGAGAGAGAGAGAGAGAGAGAGAGAGAGAGAGAGAGAGAGAGAGAGAGAGAGAGAGAGAGAGAGGGAGAGAGAGAGAGAGAGAGGAGAGAGAGGAGAGGGAGGGAGAGGGAGGGAGGGAGGGAGGGAGGGAGGGAGGGAGGGAGGGAGGGAGGGAGGGAGGGAGGGAGGGAGAGGGAGGGAGGGAGGGGGGAGGGAGGGAGGGAGGAGGGAGGGAGGGAGGGAGGGAGGGAGGGAGGGAGGGAGGGAGAGAGAGAGAGAGAGAGATAGAGAGAGCGAGTTAGAGAGAGAAAGAGAGAGAGAGAAAGCAAGGATGAGAGGGAAAGAGTGAAAGAGAGATTGAGAGGGCCAATAAGACAGTGTAGAAGAGATAGTGCGAAAGAGATGGAGAGTGAGATAGAGAAATAGAGGGAGATAGAAAGAGAGAAAGACATGTGGAGAGAGAGAGAGAAAGAGGGAGAGAGAGATGATAGTAATGTTTACATGTTGACAAGCGCGAGGGTGTAAGGACCAGAGGTGACGTCATCGTTCGTACAGAGCTGAGCAAACCAACTCGTTCAAAAGACACCTCTGATATACGAGCAAAAACGTCGCCGCCACGCGGCTGGAGTATACACAAGAGCGATAGTTGAGCTCTAACGCCGGAACACTGCCGTTGCAAACAACTTTTTGCAGCGATTCTTTTTTTATCAAGGGTTGAGGTATTGAATATGCCGCTTTACCTTGGTGTAAAATCTATCTAAGTGTCATCAGTCGTGTCCCGACCTCCATTTTTTAAAATACAAAATCTATGTCTAAAACTGAGTTACTCCAACAAACTGCGCAAACGCTCTTGCCTCAACAACCTTTTGTTATTACTAGAGGATGTTACTAACATGTTAGATGTTGGGGGTTCTGTGGATGCTGTTTATTGGTACTTTCAAAAAGCGTTTGACAAAGTCCCCCACAATCGGTTCGCTAGAAAACTTATGGCTCACCACATTAGCGATTATTTATTAGCATGGATGAATGAATGGCATCAGTGTGTTAGCATGACTAAGTGAGATACACAAACAAGGCACAAAGAAACATAAAGGTTTTTCAGAAAGACAGGTTACTGGCAGACAGATTTCCACCAATTTATGCAAAATGTCACAGAAACGAAGGTCGGTCGAACGCTCAGTGGAGAAGCTAAATGCAGCACAAATCATCGACACATTTGCCATTACAAGAACACGTAGGCTGTAGAGGATTCTGTGAAGCCGATAACTGCGGGACGGGAGCGAGACAGCAATTTCCCTGCACAGTATCTTTGAAGACAAAGAAGGGACATTGGGATAAACGAGCAATGGAGACTAATTGCTTCACGTGAATTGTAAATGGCTCCCCACGACTGATAATAAAATACTGTTGAAATAGATATGCAAATTCCACCATGCCGCTCAAAGCCATAATGGCGTCTATGATGACAATTATGTCGACAATAACAACGTTATAAGGATGATGGTATAGTGACCCAACATTCTTCAAAACAACATCTATCTGGTATAATTTATTATTTGAAAAAGCTACCATAAGCTTGAAAAATGCAGAACTTGGTCAATTATGTGCAACGCCAATATATACCAACAAGCATATTTCATAAAATATAAACAAAAATATCGAATAGGTCGTGGCTCTCATATATTTGCGCCAATCAATGATGGGTCATCCTTTGAGCATTGACACCGAATATTGATGTAACTGACATCCGTATGCTAACAGCTAAACTTATACCTGTGCCTCTCAATGTAGCAATGCTTTATAACCCACTTTTATTTCCCTATCATTACTCTTAATATTTATTTACAAACTATGTCGTTTTGCAGTAGTCACTAACAACTACGTTTTTTAATGTCTAATCACTTACGTCATCGTCTTCTCAGATATTCCGTAGTCCTCCACTATAATGGCCTACACCGTCTTTCTCCTCTAGGTCGTCCTTCTCTGACTCCTGCTCATCTTCGTCACTCTGTTGACTCTGTTGGCTATCGACCTCACTCTGTAGGTTGCTTTCCCGATTGTATCTGCTGGGTTCTTGGCTCTCTTCCTTGATCTCTTGGGCACCTGTATCACAATCCGTCTCTCCTTTGGCATTATCCTGGTCTTCTTTGTAAATATCCTGGTCTTCCTTGCCGCTAACTGTATTCTCTCTCTTCCCTGACAGCGTGTCAGCTTTCATCTCTTGTCCCTCACAATCTTCTCCCTCTTTACCTCTTTCCCGGTCTCGTTATTGTGGCATTGATCTTGGTCGAATAACTGTATCCCTGTTTCACCCTTATCTTCCTCACTCTCTTTGCTCCATTGTTGACTTTGTACCCCATTGCTGCTCACCTTTACCGGGATAGCGTACAGGTCGCCATCTTTGCTTATCTTATATTGTATGCCATTCATCGGAATCTCATCACTTGATGAAGTGCGGGTGCCATTCATAGAAGGATTATGTATCACGAAATCGTCCTTAGCTGTCATCATCGCAACCGATTGCATCTCATTAGATGTAAAGTCAGGCACGTCTTCATAAGGACTCCGTGTAAGCGGTAATCCAGTCGTTACAATAGGGGAAGTGGTGTACTCTGTTGTGCTCGAGCTATCCCCAACGGCTTCATTTCTCTTTTTCCTCTTCCTTCTAATGCAAGGAATTATATTTATATCGTAATGATCAGATGGAGTACAATTTAAACAATTATTTTTGAACAATTAAATGATATAGAAAAGCGACAAGAAATAATTGTCATAGTATAATAAGTTGCTATATATCTTACATACTTACCCTATAACTAAGGCACATATTATGATGGCGACAATGATGATGACGGCAAGGCACCCACCGATGACCGCTATAGACCGAAGAATGCCACAGGTAACTATCATATTGCGCCTTAATTAGGTTTCGAATTTTTAGATACAGGAAAGACGTAAATTGAGTCATAGTAAACGAATAATTCATGATCAAAGAAAGACCTGGATGCCGGATGTCCTCTGGTGTCATTGTTGGCGCCACAGTTGACATAATCGCTGGTATTTTGGTCATGAAGGGAATATTTGACACAAACACATATATTAACAGGCCACTTATATTCAGTGTGGGTGGTAGCAGTAATTATATATCTTGCTTAATTTTGTACAACGATGACCTTAATGTTATCTATGCTAACAACAGGCTCGTGATTCATGAAAATACACAAGCAATGGATGGCTGTTGAATGTAGAATCCATTGCGGGCGCAGCTGTTGACGGAGTCGGTGTTTTTGTGGTCATAAAGGTGACTGAACAGAGAACACCAATTACTACAGATGATGAGTTTAAACAATCAATAACCACTCAAGCATGATAACAACAATGCAATGGAATTCTCTGCACACTTCATTGTTGTTGTATCACCGCAAGTCTACTTGTCGCACAGCAAAGTAGCAACAATCATTCACAATATTGCTCGGCTTCCCACAATTGGTACCAAGCAGCTGTTAAATATGTTAATGTAACTCAATGTTGTTATGGTCCATGAAGTCACAATCAATATCCAATAGCGCTTTTTTACTTGCAAAGAAAGAAATGAGCCCATTACAAACCATGCTTACCAGATTCGCATACATAAGCATACGCGCCACCCGTACACGGCACTGACAACCACATGCTATCTATCAGGTTCACCACAGCACAGTCGTTATTATCTATGGGATGTGCAGGTGCCCAGTTACTGAAGAACATCTCCCCCGCGCTTGCGTCTGCATCAATACGATATATATTCTTTTGCTACTGAATGATGATGATGTTATCAGTCACAACATGTTGTGAATGTGATGTCATTTTGCTCGTAGTACACCCACTAACATCTAATTACCGTCGCCATGTTGCCAATTCCACATCGCATTCGAGGCCCCCATCCATAACTTGAGTGTTGTAGCGCCTAAAAGCTTGGCGGTGATGTTTATGGCATCATTGAGGATGATTTGCGGTGCAAGCAGATCGCTACCATGATGTGTTCTGCAGTAAGAGCGAGCTCCATTCTAACTTGCCCCAGCGCTGTTCACCATAATGTAACACGTGCCCTTCTCAACGCATCCCCTGAAAATATTGTGATACCATCAAAACTTACAAAGCAAATAGAAAATACCATGGCCTTACCAGCTGTGTGATATGAGAAACGTTTGCTTTCAATATATATTGATAACAATGGCCAGGATATAAAGGCCGTTTCATAATGAGCTCATCTAATTGCAATAAACAATATGAAAATCAGAAACAAACCGTAGGTATCATTTGATTCCAAGGCTGAGCTACAGAAAAAGCCATGCTTCGCTGTACATGGTTCAGCAGCAAACCCACGGGCGGATATAAATATTAAGAGGAAGGAAATGAGCTGTTGGCCAATGTGGCAAGCAGGCGGTCGTCTGTCGTTATGGACTCGTTAACCGATCTCCACTCATACCCCATGTTAACATCCTGTGATAACATCAGGCTGATCCAGGCGAATCCGTCTGACGATGAATTCACGAGTGACGAGACTTCCTGGTTGTTAATTGAGGCCAAGTAAGAATCTCTAGCTCTACACCACCTACTCGCGTTACCTCTATCGGTTTCGTCGTCGTGATATACAGTAAAACAACGTGTTTTATTGGATTCTTCCACACAGCCGAGAAATTTTGAGTTACTTATGCCCAAGAGCGGCTTTAATAGAACCGCAATGAAGTCTGAAACATGCGTTAATCATTGTGTTAGCAGATGATTCATTTTAGGTAAATGATTCTACGATCTGCAAATGTTAACTAAAGACAAGATAAACACATTAAACTCACAGAATAACACTGCGTGCTTGACGTGTACGAAATCCATTGCACTCAGCCCACGTACATATGGACCAGTGTGGACACATATGTTAGTATAACGTTCATCTGAGGCTCAGCTACTTAGGTGGTGAAATCCCCAGAAGTGTGTTGGTCTCCGCCTGTATGGCTATCTAAGAGAGGTAGGTACACATTTAGAATACTCGGTGGAGTCTTAAAGATCAGCTTGGCTTCTATCACCATACTTATTAAAGCTTAACCGATGGTGCAGGGCGCTGATATACGCAGGGCTATTTGGCGAATCATGCTTTATATGTATAAATGTCGGACAGTTAAAGTTTATTGGGTCTTATTAAAAACTTCTCCCTCATAACCGCTGATATGTAACGTAGCTATTTTTACGATGCGATCGCGGCGTAATATCCGTCCAATAAGATTGCTCATTACCAAATGAAATATGCTGTTGCAGATAAAATGAGTTTTTAATTCGATTTTGTGCAGTTGGTTCAGTGTTGACATTGCCTTGGTGGTGCGTTTGTTTCTGAGAAATATCTGATCGGCGTCAGAGTTAGGCGAGTTGAGGTCTATATAAGACAAAACCTCAAAATGAACCAGCAGCACAGTTACCAGATCCATTATACCAGAAACTTCATGAGGTATTATCTAAAATTTGGAACTTTCCTTATTTCAGACCACAATTGTTAATTTTGTGTTTTTATTACTTTAGTGTGTATAGAAGCTACAACAAGATTTCATGACAGCAGAACCTGTGGACAAAATGCATGCTCCAATGGCGAGTGATACCAACTCGGTCTTTATTAACAACCAGGAATTATGGACGTTTTAGTAAAATACAAATGCGGACGAACTCATATCGGCCTGGTGTACGCAATGGAAGTAAACACACGGGGTTTGTAGAGTAAACATCGTGTGGCGATACTGAACAAGTCCATTTCCATGTTGAACTGGCTGCTTACTTACTTGGCCATTACCGTATTATATGAATTACAGCATTGTTCATTGGCCGTTGGTAGCCCAACAAACCAACAGTCGATCGGGTACTCCCTTGTCATGAGGGAGCGCAAGCTCCACTTGGTTCAAAAGAGCTAGTCGTTGGGAGTGATGAAGGCAGTGTCGTCATGACCTCATCAACGCCTGTGGAGTGTATAGGGAACTTCGGTAGGTTTAATGATTTATTTGAAGATGAAAATGATATCTTAATGCAGTATTCATCATATAATTTCACCAAATCAATCCACTCTATTCAAATGCTGCTTATACATATCACGTATCAATTTTTTTATTTACAAGGTGATGCATATAATGACAACCAAAAGATATTATATATTGGGGGTTTACGTCATTTCAAAAACCCAGTGATATTGCGACGCCTTGGGTCAGGGTGCGTTATGCGGTAGTTACAGAACACCCCTGAAGTGCCACATGGTAAGTCACGTGGTAGGTCTCACTTTTGAATCAAACCACCAAACTTTGGGTGTTAAAGCACTAATCCACCTGGACCGACCAATAATTATTAAGTGGAGGAGTGAGATAACGCCAAACAAATGATGATGATGGTGTAGACAGTGACGCTGGTGAGGTCACATAGTGCAGAATATTTAACTAACGCAATTATCCATGGTCGTGCAAATTAAGTTTGCGCACCTACATCCCTGCACACATAGCGCATGCTTTCATGCATAACAGCATGAAATTGCCACACAGGTTCACAGCTGTTATCGTATATAATGGTAGCCTTCAAATGCTGGCTATTTCCATACTTAGCATGGAAATATTCTCTGCTGAGCGATTTTATATGCCGTGTAATTACAGAGACGTTTGTAGGTAATCGCACCTGCTGCATGTTGGAGAACCACACTGTTGCTAGAAGGTATGGAGCTCGCTATCACAGTCAAACAACATCATGGTAGAAATTTGCTCGCACCGGACGTGAACATTACAAGTGATATTAACAGTACAGCTAGTAGGTTGGCTAATGCAGGGAACAAGATATGAATGGGAGACGTCAATGCAGTTTTGAAATGGCATCAAAGATGGCCGTTATTGACCACACGTAGCCACGATCACTATATCTGTTTTCTTATAGCTGCCAGCAACACACAGGGTTAAATATACGTAACAGGTCAGAGACTTGTTCCTTAAATGGGTACAAGGACGACCACGATTACGCCGTGGTCAACTTGATGGTGACATGTGGTTGTCTGTGCCGTGTGCCTGCTAATTAATATGTGTTAGTCTGTTTCAGATTCGGAGAATGTTGCTACATGCAGTATCTTGAATATCTGGCATGTTGGATGTGGTTTTCATTGTATGCTGCCATAATGTTTACTTTATTCACATGTTTAGGATATGTCTCCCTTATGTGATTTTGCTAGCAACAACTCTGGACCTAAATCAGCATTAAAAGTTAACTGATCCAAATTGGAATTAGAAAGTTAATTATATGCCCTGATGTGTTTGTATTATCTTCAGTCAGTTCAATAGTTGTCGATACATTGTACACCACATAATTGATTCCCAATGACATTGGTTACTAAATGATACCATAACACACCTGTTGTCATGTTCGTGCTCTGTATTGCATGGTACAGGCCTCATCATTGTCGTTGCTATTATGCTGGTCATCATGTGGAAAAGGTCGGAGAATGATTGCATGAACCGTACAGCTTTTATGCGATGTGTTAACTCGAGTGTGTTTCTCCTATTGCTCTTCAACAAAAGATTGCTATTTGCGCGATCACAATTACTGTTAATTACCTACATAGGCATGTTTTAAGTTCTTATATTTCAATCAAGAAGCGATGTAAATTCCTCATGCTTAATGTGTACCGTTCGTCTTAGAGCATTTAATCTAGCAGTAGTCTTTGTTGAAATTATATTTTGTTTTTCCAGGCAAAGATACAATTTAGGGTTTATTGTCGTAATCAAAACCTGGAGTCAAGCCAAAACGCGCTTGAGGGTCGCGAAACTAAACCATGGTGGGACAATGAGAATGCAAATTGCTGTGACTATTGCATATAAAAAATTAATACCCAAAAACGGTTCAGCCCAAAAAGCACACTCATCCAATAATACTTTTCATAAAATGGTGCGAAAATATACGAGAATGATAACGAATATACAGCCCTATGCCTGCATGTGATATATATATAGTATGTACGCTATCCTTGACCTACGTAGTCAATTAAAGAGTGGTTTGGCAGGTAGTAATAAGATAAACTACGTCGTTAAAGTGCAAGTTTATGTGATGAGCTTGCATCGCAGTAACAGTTATAAAACGCTGATTAAAATTGACGGTCGAGTCACTTATTCATAATGACTACTAGATTAAAATACTGATGTTTAGAATCTGATAATGTTTGGCTGGTGTTGCGGCAGGCAAGTGTTGACATGATGTGTTTAATAACGTGAGAATAGGAACGGGTATGACGTGCTGAAAATATGATGCGATTCTTCTGTGCGAGTGAAGTTATTGTTTACATTGAAATTACATTGAGATCTAATATGCATCTCAGTGGTATATATCAGTGGTTCGCAAAGTTCAAGTAGTACCTAAGCGATACATCACGAAAGTATTGAGAAAGTGACACCGTCGGTACTGAGTCAAGTTTATCGACTGCCAGTGCTGGTAATTGTATTAATTTATGATGAACATTGCAGATTATTTAGGCACATAGAATATATAGTCTCATAAGCGCAGCCTCAAACATACAAATGTAGCGTCATGCGAATAGTTTTACCCTACCGTCTGTCGCAGTCTTGAATGACATATTACAATAGACATGGGGAATTTCCATAGTTTTAGCAGACCAGTTTTTCCTTCGGGCATTGCAGCTATAACAGGGAGCAGAAACGTTTAAGGACGATATTATGATAGTCGTTAAGATAAAAATGTTTATCCTGTAAATCTGTCACAGGTTAAATGTCATGGCTAAATTTGGTAAAAGCCAACAGCAATCTGCAAAGGCAAACTCTGATATCAACTGACAGGTACAATGATACGGCCAGATTACACTGTTATAGAAGCGATCAAGACGTATGTAACAAATAATATGGAACTTCTTGAGAACGCAATGAGAACTCATTACCCCAGACGTGATCCTCTTTATATAGTCCAACCATGGAACATTCTCAACATTTTTACAGGTATTCTTCAATTTTAGTTATACATTTGTACATTCCGTGCGATATGTCATCTGCAACTCCATGTAACATTATATATAATGAAATTCTTAATGATGTCCATTCTATCATCAACGCCAACTCTGATGTGGATTTCGTGGTTCTAGGGGTGACCATAACACTGATTTCAGACGAAGTAGCTCACGAAATACAATTTCAATGAATGCATTCTGTGAGCAGCAAGGTTTGAAACCTTGCGAGTCGACTGGGTCAAGTGTCATTTTCACCTATGAGAGCGACATGTCTATTGCAAGATCCGTTTTGGATCATTTCAAATTATTTAAAAATAGTCTTAAGATATGCATGTACTTATGACAGGGACAACTTATCTGACCATAGCCCTGTTATATTTTGTTTGATTGTCAATATTTCAAAGACACGTAAACTGAAACGTAGCATATCCAGTAAGATTAATTGGTCTATTGCAGTTACAAAAGCTACTTGAGCAATTCTTTGTCAAATGTCATATATTAATGTTTTTACTCATTAACTGCATCGTCAGCAGTAACATCAATGCCAATAGCAAGAAGAATGTATCTGACCATTCAAGGTTAAACCTTGATGATTGTAAATTTCAGAATATCTGCGTGCAGGTCAAGGAAACCCAGACGAAGAGAATCAGTCGGTTGCCGACTATAACCAAAGCACCTACAAATGACTCTGATCTGTTATACTCTGAAGAGTTACTGCAAGTGAACGTCTTCTGTCCTCATGCCTTAGGCCTCAGCTCAACCTGATAGATATCAAAGGGGCTTCCTCCATTGTTTCTTTGCAGGGCTCTTGGCTGCAATACGGGTGGATGGTGTAAGAGCATGTCTTCTGGGCTCACCTAGCAGTTTATCTGCTGTGTAGCAATACTCATTGACAATGAAGGTTTATGACATTAGTCGCGGCCAATCAAACAACAACTCAGTTAAACATTCTGTCATAACTTGACTTTAAAATTGTTGTACATTTGCATTATTTATTTATTAATTGGGTACCTTGGTTTAGGGTTGCTTTAATCAGCGAGATTCTTGCATTAAAACAAGATCACTGGCCTCTCACCTATACAATTTCGGATCGTTGGAAAAGTTGGCCTTTCAAACTTGTTAAAATATACATGACCATCTAGGAAATGATTTCTGCATTGTAAAATATTCACACAAGAATAATTTATCTTGGAACACTGATAAATGCGTCTGTTTTAGAACTTTAGTTTCTGCTTTCAGAGTTATTTGTTATTTAATTTTGTTGCGTCATTGCTGTAGGAAAGTGGAGCTCCTAGGTCTTGCTATTGGTTGAATTTAAAACTTGATACCCTGACTACTGGACTGTAAGATATTTCATCATTCAAATGTAACAATAAGAATCTCATCAAAATACAGGCATTTTTAAAAATAACTGTAAACCTGTCTGTAAAGGATACCCAAAGGTCTTACCACAAGAGTTCTCTCTTAGTAGTGTTCATTCATGTTTGCTTTAGGCTACAGGAGCTTGGGCTATACCTTAATGATGCCATCATTGTGACTCCATACTAATTATATAGTGGGTTATGTACACTTTTAGAAAGGAATCATTTTATAGGGATGATAATGGTCTACCCCAAGTGCTGGAACTCTTGGCTATGATCAGGATTGTTGATCAGTTTGAACTGCTTTATACTTGTGTATGTCATATTTCGATAGCATATGTACTTTTGTATTTCAGGTTTGCCATGGTATCCTCTTTGTTTGAACCTTACTTCTGTGATGTTCCACGCGTAGCCATTACTCATGTGGTTGGTATACCTGTCACAAGGAAGTCGTTAACTTATATCATAGGGCTACAGGTGAGGCTTTCATCTTTTGAACCACCATCTTTGATGTTGAACACAGCACTAAGTAAGCCTCAAGTGTTTAATGTACAATTAGATCCTGTTTAAACTAGATCTAAATTTGATATGTTGCGTAAATTGATTCATCACTGTTTACGAAGTGATTGGGTATTAAGTTGTTCACATAAGTAGACTCGAATCACGGTAATATAACTGCATGTTGGTTACGATGTAATAGGATGTTTTATGATTCTTTGTCAGAATCACCATGAAGGCTGAAGATTTAAAGTCTGCATGATTTTTTTGATGGCCAGTTCTTCACTGGAGTGTGCTTTGTCAATGACATGTGGTGTAGTAAGTATAATAGTATTTGCCTTGTCTTGATGCTATGGAGGTTCCCTTGTATTTGTTTGACAAGGACCTATGAATGTAGACTGAAATAAATTTTGTCCTGTGTTCCATTATTGTGGATTTTCATGAAAACATCATTTTTGTCTTGTTAATTGATTATAATTAAATTCAGAGAGAAGTTGTCTGTGGTATTGCTGTCATTGATTGAGTAATATATGTTGATGAGGCATATATTCTCGGTCATTATGATACGAAATTGGGTGTTTAAAGTTTGCTCACTGTTTCAGTTATCTGGCTTGTTATCCAAGTCACTACAGATAGGAAATTAACAACTGATACCTCGATGTGTGGCTAATTTCATGCAAAGCACTATGGGAAGATTGTTAGACACACCACCACCACAGGACTTCACAAAGCATGTTGGGGCAACATTAGACTTACAACTACAGGAGCAAATAGAGAGTTTAGAACAGCAGATGGTCATGAGGAACATACAACAACAGCCGCAGAGGGTAAACTTGCTGTTTTTAATTAATCCATGGCTAATGATACTATATAAAAACATTATTATTGTTTTCTGTAAGAGGTAAAATTATTATTATTGATAATGTAAGGACAAATTTTAGCTCTGTTGCTCTGTTGTCATATAACATGACTCTGGCATCCGTCCTTCCACTCGTTCATAAATTTTGAGGACTATCACCATACAGAGACCTCTCTTGTGACAGTTAATGTTCACAAACTAAAATTCAGCTCTCTCTTATCTTGGGCACCTGAGTACCATTTATTGATTGGAATAAAATCAGCAATCAGAACACCTTCAGCAATATCCTTCACACCAAGTTGTAAAGACAGATGAGTTAGGTACTCAATGACCTTGACCTTATATTCAAGGTCACGGTCACAAATAAGGACTCTTTTAATCTGATAAATGCGGGTTGCACATTTAGTCAGTCTTGTAGAAAGTTGGTAGCACCATTTAACATTTAAAGTTTGATGGGACCTTATATTAGGAAGGTTATCAGAGACCTAATGTTTAATCAGGAGTGTGTGAATCTGGTGATTTATTCATGGCATGTTTGTTCCTTCATGACCATTGACCCTGAGGTTAAGTTTTCTTCTAATGCGAGTTAGCAGTCTGTACCTATATATGGACCTTGCGTTGAATGTACCTTGCAAACTTATAGTCATTTCTGTATGACTTCTGGTACTGTGTTCCAACAATCGGACGACTTTTTATAATTTTTAGGGCCCAAAAAGTCTGGCGAGACCGTTGTTTAGACAGGTTATGAATGACCTCTCATATGTGTGTGTGTCGGTGGGTGAATGTGTGCGTACGTGTCACCAAATGCCATTGTTTGAATATTATTTGAGGCTTTTCATTTTCGATTTATACATTGAATGGGCTTTGATTTCTTTGGAAACCATAATATCCGGATGAACCAGGTATTTTATATGATTATGATTACCCTAGTAAGTTTTGGTATCACCGTTATTTATGATATGTATATTTTATTTCAGTCGATTTAGCAAATCAGAGTACATGTTATGCTGGTCTCCTGAGTAGCTGTAAATGAAACAGTATTTTGTGGTATATCATATCTACTTGTGAACAATATAATATCAAAGTTGATATGAAAGACGGTCGTTGTATGCTTGGGTGATATGAAATACCCATAACCTTGATTTTTAAAGCTAACATAATAAAAGTCAAGGTTTTTCAATTGTTTTATTCAGTATGATATATTTGTAATTGTTGCAGCCCCGGTCCAGCCCCCAAGGAAAGAACAGGTATTTGAAATGAGTTTGTTGTTGTTGTTGTTGTTGTAGACCTTGCTGTGTTTTCAATGACAGTTGTATGAAGTCATCATGTTAAGACTAACTGTGAATATCTCCATATTGATTACACAATGGCAAACTTTTTATCTTTGTAATATTAATATCACCTTGTCTGGGTTAATAGAACGCAAATTATCAAAATGATGTACACTAATCTTGGACTATTGCCTGCACACTTGCAGTATGATCAAATTCAATGCGAGTGTTCTGACCTTGAAATGACCTTTATTATTCCTAGATACAGCAGCTGGCTGACATGGGATTTCAATGAGAGAACATTCTTCGGGCCCTACAGGCTACCAATAACAACGTTGGCATGGCAACAAACCTCCTTCTCCATGATTCCTGACAACAGAATAAATTCGCTTGTTCTGTGAGTTCATTTCCTGACACTTTTCTGCCGTGCTAATGCAAGACATTTCATCCTAATATGTAAACATTGACAACGGGAATTTAATGACATCATATATTGGACCAACCAAAAGGTTATTATGAATGAACTGGTTGTACACCATGAATCGCTCCCCATGTTTCTTATTATCCTGTGCACAAAGTTTTATTCATATTGGTTACATATAAAGCGCGTATTTATGTGGTGGTGCACTCCAGTCATCTGCATTCATTCCCATTTAAATGTCATAGAATATATGTTTTATTTATGTGCTAAACTTTTTGTTTCTTTCATTGATCATCGAATCATGTGGACGTTGCTGGTGCCTTTCTTTTATGTAAATTGTTGTGGATGTACAATAAAAGAGTAATACAAATGATATTCTTTTGTGTTTTACATAACTTAGGAATGACATTGAGATGTACCCTGATGGTGACATTTTTTGAAGCATTGGAATAATCCAAATGGCTTGGCTGCATTAAAGACTTCAATCCCACTGAATTTATTCTAACAAGACCTAGGTATCGCTATGAATTATCCCCTTAATGACTGCAAATATGGTGAGCAATTTGGAACATGAATTACCCCAAATTTCCACAAAGGTAAAAAAATGGAACAATTTGCACTACACCATAACATAAACATATCATTGAAGACTGAACTACTATTAAACACTAAGTATTTGCAGGCATGCTAAAATGGTGAATACTGATAATATGTTTCATTCGCTGAAATTGAGAAATATTGCATTTCATTTTGAATGCATTCAACACTTTAGAGACGAAACAAGCTAGATTTATATTTCAAAACCATGTTTACAAGAAGCAATCTCCGGAGTTATATGTATATGGCACTTTAAACGTGATTGTATTTTTGATTTCAATAATTATCCTTGCATGCAGAAAAGTTTATTACTATTTACAATGTGATCTGTGCCCAAAACAAATATTTCACATAATTATCAAACATCTCTGATATCTTATCAAAATGTATAATAAGCATATAATGGTGCTATAATCAATTGACCTCTGAATTGAATGAAACAAACAATTAGTCTAAAGTATGTATATTAGGAATTGAATATCTGTATTAGAACACACGAGTCATTAATTGTTAATCCCTTGTCTTTGCCTTATAAATCATCAGCTGACCTGATAATTGCTTACTTTCCACATAGTTGGATTACACCATAAACATAAACATGTTATCACTTATCTTGCACAATATAAATATCATTGTTAAAAATCAGAATCGGATCAAACCTCAGAGCAACATCATATACTATCCATTTGTGCATCTACATCGCATTTCACTTTGTATATTGTTTGTGGTTTTATCTATTTTACGTCTTATCATTATTTATTGTACAGATCATTCTCTTCTGTGACGAAAACCTGGCCATCATTAGCTTTAACGGGAACAGCATACAAGTTTCCTTGGTCGCTTATCTTGTGCTGTAGAGTTCCTGTCCGTCCAGTATCGTCATTCCGGTTTGTGTCAGTTTGGTCATCTACCGACGACGTCACATTACTGGACCCCATAGCACCATGCATCTCACCCTTGTGCTCGTTAAACTCGGGTACATCCTCATAAGAGTTGTGAGTTGGCTTGTGTGCAATGTTCTTGTTACCTGCGTTGTCCAAGCCTTCTGCATGTTGACTGCCTAGTTCGTAAGCTGTACTATTGCGTGGGGTCAAGTCGTCTTCAGAATCAGATCTCTTTTGCTCAGATTTCCTTCTACTATAACGACATATGTCACATATTTCATTTTTTGTATAAAGGACCAATACCAGGTTATATTATGGAGATTTGTTAATGCATATACATTGCGGGCAGTCCCATTCAAGTAATGGTCAGATGATCAGGAGCAATTATTTCACAATTCGTAAGCCACTGAATACTACTCGCCGCAAAGTGACAGCCGCTACAATAACGACGATCATGACGAGTAATCCACCACCTCCACATGCCGCTGCAATGACTTCAACAGAGTATCATGTCGGTTTGAGATGATATGCCAGATGCAAGCCATTTGAGAAGAATTGACATGCATCAAATTGATTTTGAAATATGAGGATGCATCATGCACATCATTCTTGATGCTAATGACAAATACGCACATCATTATGTGCATAGGGTTTTAATCGTCAAATGTTTTATCTTAGATATTGCAAGACGTATATTATTATCAAGAAGTGTACTTTGGCGTTGGCTATGTTGTATGGACTTACTGATGATCCTCTGCTCGCCATCGCCACCCTCTTCTTCTAGAGGTGAAGTGGTTGATACAAGTGTGGCTGTAATGAAAACGTGTATCATTGTCGGTGAATACAATGAAAATTAGTACCTTAACTACTTAACTAATTGGATGGAAATTAGTAAACTCACTACTACGAGCACAAGGAGCTTAAGCATCAAGTACAACAGTAATTATCCATTCAAGCCTGTCCATGGCGTGATTGATGTGGTGGAAAGCGGGTACATTTTGTCATAAAAGATTAAATGATTAACGAGCAACGGACTTAAAATCAAAATAGTGTAGGAGAGGCAGCTGTTTGTATATCGTTGTTTTTCTGTTTGCTTCAGAATGCATGTGTATATGTTGTATACTGACAATTTGATAAAATTGTGTCGGTTAAGTCCTTTGTAAGCGTCGTGGGGTTTGGTCAGCAGCGTTGGTCGAGTCTTTGCTTTAAATAGAAGTTGTAACAAAAGCTTTGGTAGAGACTGTTATTGGGGATGAAGTTAGGACAACGGCTTCGGTTGTGATATTACTAGGCATAACTAACACACACACA
The DNA here is from genome assembly GCA_034190875.2 of Urechis unicinctus. Classification (NCBI taxonomy): domain Eukaryota; kingdom Metazoa; phylum Annelida; class Polychaeta; order Xenopneusta; family Urechidae; genus Urechis; species Urechis unicinctus. The sequence continues at coordinate 12,512,274 of CM067348.1, forward strand.
GCATGCTAATCAGTGACACCGCTAATGTAAGGTCGGGCTCGCAGTATGGGTGATTTATATGTTCATATGGTACACTTGCTTATGTATGCCAAGTCGCCATTATATTTTCCAGCGTGTATACCAACCTAACTCGCAGATATAATAACGGACACTGCCGTTGCACCCAATTGATTCCCATGTGCCATCCATCAGGTTGACTACTGCACAGTCGTTTCCACCGTTAGGATGACCTGAAGCCCAGTTACTGTACTCTGCTTCACCAAGCACTGGATCTGTGGGGAAGATATTGCTTATGTATGGACCATCAAGGTGACTTATGTGATATATGAACATGTATATCGAAAATATAACTAATGTTCAGCCATCACAGATATGGCTACATGTATACATAGGTTAACAATAGTAAAATACCATTTTTTCCATCCCTCCACACCCATGCTCCATTTGCAGCCCCGATCCATACTTTGCCATCAGTGTAATTCAGTGTGTTGTCGAGGTATGCTGCTATGCCATTCGTGTCAGTTATCAGATCACCACCGTGATCCATGAGGCATTTATAGCGGGCTTCGTACCAGGATAATGATGCGTTGACAAATGCAAAGCAACTTTCATCTTGCAAACTGGAACAACCTGGAACATTTGTTGAATTATCAGATGCTTGGGTGATCAAGTCTGGTTTTGTAGCAACATGGATATTCTATATGACACCATTTGACATAAAATGACCATAACGTTAGTAACCTTACCGCAATAGCGAACCCAACACGGCAGCCCCTCAAAGATTTCTACTCCAAAAAAATTCCTAATAAATCCATGAATTTCATGATCTAGTATATTTTATTATCAGGATATTAGTTAAATACTTTCAAAATTAATAATTACATTAGCTACAATATGTTATTTCACCATTTCACAATTGTCAATTATAGGCTCATCGCTTTTTTTCCATGTGGATTGGGTGCAGAGTAATACTGTGAATATGTAATTAATGTCATAACGGCTAGATTATTCCATATTTGCATACTACCATTTCATTGTAATATATTTATTTTAATAACATTTAGGCTAGCAAAATTAGAACATTTGCAAAATTATTGTTACCTCATATAATTACCTATTATTGTTATGGACATGTGCCAATGTAAAACAGTTTTGGCGCATGTCCAAGCTACCTTGGGATCACACAAATTCAAAATCAAATAATATTGGGCTCATGTCGTGCTGTCCCTTTACTCTATAACTCTTATTCCAAATTCCATTTCATCAACCTTCAATTAGTTTAACAAGGTCAATTCTCAAAATTCAAGGGTAATTTCTAAATTTATTAAACAGTGAAAGTCAAATTTAATTATGGTTGGGGAGAATGTTAAAATACTATTCTGGCTCATACGTTTTTAAAAAGCCTCTCCCTTTAATTATCAGCAGGAGAGCCCAGGTTACATCACACAACTTGGTGGGGAGGAGTGTAACCCTGGTAGTAGCAAATAATATAGCCTTGACTTGCAAGCGGTTCCACCCTCCAAGTAGACCCGTCCTGTCACGCGGGGATTGTTTCTGCCTGGCCTATCGTGTGAACTGGTCAAGGGTCACGGGAAAGCAAGCCGGCTAACCAAAGACCCTTTATAAGGAGCACACATGGGTCAGACGGGGAGATCATCTAGTAAGGGACAAGATTTAGACCGAGATTCCAGGGAACTTCATTGTTGAAACTAGATAAACCAAATAAGCATCTCTATTCCTCTGGCAGGTCCCCACTCCAGCAACAACGGGCAGTGAAAAACCTTACAAAAACGAAGGAGCGCGCATAAGCAAGAAAATCAAGTATAAGAATATCAGTGTATTGCCTCTGGTACAGTCTCTGTCTCGTTGCTTCCTAGGAACGCCCCTCTCTTTTTTGGATGGCCCCAATACCCTACACTTTATCTCCCGCCTGAGACTCAACCACTCCTTCCAGCCAGGCACATGCATCATTGGTCGCAACCAGTCACCTGGTTGGTGTGAAATTACGTAATGACTCTAAGAACCACTGGTGGAGAATCCGGGTAAATAAAAGGAAAAGGGTATGTAGAGAATTAATATGGGTGAAAAGATGAATAAGGGTCTAGTAATGGATATTTTGAAAAAACGCATAACAGTGTTTGTCACTCAATAACAAGCATATTCAATGACAGTCATTTTATGCCCTTTAAATTTGATTTACAACTGGTCGCGTCGAGCTTGGTCTGAAAGTTTGGGACTGGGTGGGCAAATTGGTTAAGTGGATATTGGAACTTATGTAACAATGTCCATGCACCAGTCGTTCTCATCATTATTAAAGAAAGCGACAATAAACCACTGTACTTCATTTGAATTATGTTAATGTTCTTGAAGGCTCAGATAGACAATGTAAACATACTGCCACCTGTTTTTTTATTACAACCGTCATGGAGTAAATTTTGTTTGTGGTGCGTCTGCACAATTCGTATGTCCCCGTTATGTGCACCTTACATTGCACAATGCTGTGTTAATATTTCAAAAATGAAAGACCCACAAATAAGTAATTTTCTTAACATATCTAAATACATGTACAAACCGGATTTGTTTTGGACTTGACACAAGAAAGCGTTCCGTTCAGAGCAGGCTGTTGATATGAAGCCATTCTGAGTATCAAACGCCACACAGAGGTGGTATGCACTGGGCGGCGGTATCATGCTTATCAATGACGAGCTGTCGGTTCTGTTGTTGATGAATGTTAAATTGCCGTAGTTAACATATCTGAGTCGGAACCAGCCTCTTTGATCGGAAGTCTTGTTCATAATCAAAGACACTTCATCACTGTCCACCATGGCTAAGTGGGAACCACTGCTGTTACATTTTGTACTCGCTTCAGTCCGAAATATTTCCGCTTTTTCATGGAATATAAAACATCGGCTTATTCCTCCTTGCACGAGGCTCCCGAGTTGATTTGGGTCGCCCACAGCCACATGTATATAAAGAAGCATTTTCAAACTTAAGCCTGCAATCAAGAGTAAGTAAATACATAATGACAGAATCTTCGATTTATACAAGGAAAGGTGAGATGCGCCACTTTAAACTCGAAAACGAGGCATGTTAAGTTATCAGTGTCAAGCATTTACTTAGTTACAGCCTTTCATGTACAATTGAAGTACGTCCGAGTTATGACTATTACTTCAATAACGGTAAACAAAATAGGTTGAGCATTCATGATTACAATACATCCATATATGGTCATAAATTACACCTGGCAGGGCTCATTAGTCTTAACATACACTATGGCATACGCTTTAAAGACTCACAATATAATCTGCTGTGAGTATATAACTTCATCGCCTCGTATTCTTGCGGTATTTATGTTGAAATCTCGTTGAACTTCCGCTACGTCGGTCGAGCAACGGCTAGATGTTCACATGCAATCTCCAAACGTATTCCCAACGCTCGATGTTGTTATGGTTGGTGTATGAATATGAATATATTCGGTGTGGGTTACAAGCGTGCCGAGACCTAACAGTTAAAGATCGTCAAGGTTAAGCACGATACGCATGTCAATGTGAGCACAGTTGACTTTCAATCTCTGGGGTAACTTTCATTTGAGACAAGATAAATCCTACAACTTCTGGCTTCGTTTTGACGTGAACGAGTCGCTGATGTTCCTTTGACATGGTACGTGCCCCCAGACCGGGACGCGCGCTTGAAAGGCTCCTTCAATTGGTGACGTCTTTTCATGGTTGACTGCATCTACACGACCTGACTAGTGAAACTAGCTCACATGTATTTTTTAAGGCAGATAAATCAACGATGCGTTATTCAAGACTCGTTTATTAAATATTTCCATACCCCTGAATAGTTTCTTAAAGACTTCGTTTTGATCCACATACACTCTGACATGCCAAGGCAGTGCATAAGCTAAGGGCGCGATCGCCTCGACTAATAAGTAAACTCCATTATTTCAACATATCCTGCAATGCGGCAATCTCAAAGCCATTTGAGCAGCAATCCAATGCGCTTTTGTTGATTTTATGGTAGCGCCACATGGCGATGGGAGTGCTGTTGTGTACATGTAATTTCATGTCAGTTTGCTTTTTCATTAAATCAAGAAAACCCCTGCGAAAACACTCACTAGGTGTGCTTGATATCAAGTGACCCCCTAGTCTAGCCATGTTAAAGCTGCATTGCTCAGGGACAAATTGACAAGAAAGCTGGATAATGTTCGGACACGGACTAAGTTATCGCACGGCGATATTAGTTTGTTCTCGAGTTCTGATTGGCTGAGAGGAGGGTGCCATGCGATAAAATGCGCTATTATACAATTGTCAACGAAATTGAGTGCCATCGAGTTCCTTTCAGCTAGGGGTGGCTATATGATTTCTGCATTAATATCTGTTACTCTATAACCTGTTCATCAGGTTAACAAGCTGTGGAGTAATTCAGCATTGATGCAGTGAAGGTATTATTTTCCAAGAATACATAATAACACCATGAGCTTGACAAGTGGGAAATTTACAGTACATGGTATACACTGGTCACAGCGACACCGAACAGACAGTGTGGCGGTCCATTGTCACGTGATACACCGTAGATAATGTATTAATATCCATTTTGCAGAACTAGCAACAGATGTATGACTGCGCCTTCATCTGTCATCAATCGCATGTGTTGATAAATGCGTGAAGCCAAGCAACTGATGATAACTGTCACTGTTGAATAAGATGCCAATGATTTTTTGACGGGCTCACTGTAAGACCACTCGTCATGGTTTCTAACATTTGCTCCAGAGCAACGTCTACTTTATGGATCTCTAAATTCCTGAGATAGTCAGTTCTTAGCTTACTGGCTCTTCGGCTGGTGAACGTCAGACCTGTGTCACCATGCTAGTTATGTATTACTCCAAATACCACCTATCATAACACTTAGAAGAGAAATTTGAACAATCTTCAGCAACCATTCACGAGTTCTCACTGATTACACACTTACACATCCGCTCAAACATTTCCAAGTGTGTGGGCCCGTCCCAAACAAAGGCACTGATGAACGTTCAGGTCCTCAGCGAGAAATGCATTACATGTCAGGACCGTCACCAAGAGCGAGAAATTATATTTTAAGTTTTACCGAACATACCTGTTAGCAAACATACAATGGCGCCGTCATTTGTCTTCCTATTGGCTCTAAAGCCATTCGTTACCAGTTGTCAGGGTAACATTTTTTATGCAATATAATTTCTGTGTAATTAGTTGAATAATAAACTCAGCGGCATTTAATGGATGTAGCTTCATTCTGTCAAAGAATATATATGCAACACAATCGCTCCAATTCATTAAGTATTCTTTTGTAGGTGATGGTTTCAAAATGACATTGCCATTGAATCAACACTCCTACCCCAATCTCCCGTTGATAGGCTTTCCCCATCATTTTCAATACACACTCTAACTTCACTGCGGTATTCCATATTATCACCACTGAGTAACCCTCTCCTTCTGTCTTATTACCCTATTCCATCATACCTATTCCTTAATTGTGGTTTATTATCCTTCTCCCATCACTAAATGGCGGTGTTCTCTATCCCAATCTTAATCACCCGTTTCCATCCCATTAACTTATAACCAGGTATCGATACTAATTCCATGCCGGCATGTCAATGGAATAAAATTATCCTAGCGAATTGCTGAATTTCTTTATTCTCCCTTCTCTGGATGTAATGTCAGCCTTAAGTACACTGTGAGACTAATGATGGGAGATTTTTTTTGCTTTGCATTTGGCGTATGGCAGACCCAAAGGGATGTCGAGTAAAAGCTAATATGAATTAGTTCATGATTATATTTATGTGTGCGCCATAATCGATTGCGATGTCCAAAAGAACCTTGGATGTTACAAAGACTCAAGTTCAAGAGTTCGGAGCTCTTACGACACAAATAGTTATTACAGCATGACGAGAGAATACTGTATCAATTATTGTACATCATCCCTGGGAAACACATATGCAGGTGTTGAGGTAAGCAAACAATATAATAATGCATAATAATTGTGCAAGGGAGATCCCCTGTACTATGCAATGCCATAAAATCGGTCTCACAATTCAAAGGACTTACTTCTAGAACCTTACACTCTTGTGATCCTATTGGATAATACAATGCTACGACCCACGACCAAAATGGTATTTATTAAGGCAACATCTTTCAGGTATAATTTATTATTTGAAAAAGCTACCATAAGCTTGAAAAATACAGAACTTGATAAATTTTGCGCAGCGCCAAAATATATAGCAATAAGCATATTTCGTAACATATAAATAAAAATATCGAATAGATAGTTGCTATCATATATTAATGATGGATCATTTCAATTGAAGGTTGACACCGGATATTGATGTATTTCATGTAACTGACATCCGTATGTTTACAATCAAACTCGCACTTGTGCCCCTCAATGTAGGAATGCTTTATAACACACGTCTTTATTTCCCTATCATTACTCTTAATATTTACTTACAAAGCATGTCGTCTTGCTGTAGTCACAAACAATCACGTTTTTTAATGTCTAATCACATACATCATCGTCTTCTCAGATATTCCGTAGTCCTCCACTATAATGACCTACACCATCGTTCTCCTCTAGGTCGCCCTTCTGTGACTCCTGCTCATCTTCGTCGCTATGTTGACTCTGTTGGCTATCGACCTCACTCTGTAGGTTGCTATTCCGATTGTATCTGGTGCTTTCCGGGCTCTCTTCTTTGATCTCTGGGGCACCTGTATCACAATCCGTCTCTTCCTTGGCAATTTCCTGGCCCTTTTTTGTAAATATCCTTGTCTTCCTCGCCGCTAACTATATCCTCTCTCTTCTCCGACAGTGCATCAGCTTTCATATCTCGCCCCTCACAATCTGCATCCTCCCTACGTCTTTCCTGGCTATCTTCATTGTGGCTTTGATCTTGGTCGAATAACTGTATCCCTGTTTCACCCTTTTCTTCCTCACTCTCTTTGCTCGATTGTTGACTTTGTTGCTCATTGCTGCTCACTTTTACCGGGAGCGCATACAGGTCGCCATCTTTGCTTATCTTATAATGGATGCCATTCGTCGGTATCTCATCACTTAATGAAGTTCGGGTGCCATTCATAGAAGGATTATGTATCACGGAATCGCCATTAGCTGCCATCGTCGCAACCAATCGCATCTCATTAGATGTAAAATCAGGCACGTCCTCATAAGGACTCCGTGTAAGCGGTAATCCAGTAGCTACAACAGGGGTAGTGGTGTACTCTGTGGTGCTGGCGCTATCCCCAACGGCTTCATTTCTCATTTTATTCTTCCTCCTAACACAATAATTTTACATTATAGAGATCAAGCCCAGAACAGCATAACCAAATATTTTCGAACATTTATATGATGTAGAAAAGAGACAAAAAAATACATTTGTCATAGTATAATGAGTTGAATAATATATATCTTACATACTTACCGTATAACTGTGGCACAGATTATGATGGCGACAATGATGATGACGACGACAAGGCACCCACCGATGACCGCGAAATAGACTGAAGAATGCCACAGGTAACTATCATATTGCGCCCAAATGCAGAATGGATTCACACCATCACTTACAGGAAATTAGGATTGCAGCCGTTATTTGATTTCTCAGTGGTATAGGTACCAGAAAGACGTGAATTGAGTCAGCGTTAACAAATGTTATATGATTAAAGAAAGACCTACACCACCATGGATGCCGGTTGTACTTTGATGTCATTGTTTGTACTATTGCTGACAGAGTCACTGGTGTTGTGGTTATGAAGGAGTATGTGACAATATTATATTAACATGTGAAAATCATTCACAATATTGCCCTGCTTGCCATTACTGCTAACAAGAAGCAGTTTTATATGTTATTGTAACTCAATGTTGTCATGTTCCGTGATGTCACAATCAATAATCCCACAGCTCCTTTTCACTTGCAAAGAGAGAAATGAGCCCATTATAAGCAATGCTTACCAGATTCGCACACATAAGCATATGCGCCGCCAGTACACGGCACTGACATCCATATGCCATCCACCAGGTTCACCACAGCGCAGTCGTTATTATCTGCGGGATGAGCAGGTGCCCAGTTACTGAAGAACATCTCCTCAACGCTTGTACCTGCATCAATATGATATATGTTTGTTGTGACTGAATTATGTTGAAGTTACAAGTTATAGTATTTGATTAATGTTATGTCATATTGATCATAGTAAGTCCACTAGCATCCCATTGCCGTTGCCTGGTTGCCAAGTCCACATCGCATTCGAGGCTCCGACCCAAAACTTGAACGTCAATCTGCCCAAACGCCTAACTCTTTCGTTTATGGCATCATTCACACTGATTTGCGCGCGAGCAGATCGCCACTGTGATGTATTCTGCAGAAAGAGCGAGCTTCGTACCAACTGGCAGCAGTGCTGTTCACCACACAGTAACATGTGCCATTCTTAACGCAACCCCCTGAAAACATTGTGATGACATTGGAATTACTAATCCAAATCAAATATATCATAGCCTTCCCAGTTGTGGGATATGGACAACTGTGGCTTTTCAGCATATATTGATTACAATGGCCATAATATATAGGCCGTTCCTTTAAATAGATAATAAGGTATCTGATGTTATTTAATTGCTGGTCCTGCAAACAATTACCATCAATCGAATCAGAAACCATACCATTTACATTCATTGGTTTCACGATATTGCTGCAGATAAAGCCATGCTTTTCATTACATGGTACAGCGGAAAAACCAGGCTTGGTAGCAAATGTTAAGCAGGAAGGAAATGAGCTATTCGCCAATCTGGCTTGCAGGTCTGTCCCTACCGACTGGTTAACCGACCTCCACCCATGCCCCATGTTTACATCCGGTGATAACATCAGACTGATCCAGGCGTGTCCGCCAAACGATGAACTCACGAGTGCCGAGACTTCCTTGTTGTTCATTGAGGCCAAGTAAGAATCTCTATATCTACACGACCGACTCGCGTTACTTCTGTCGGTTTTGCCGTCGTGATGTACACTAAAACAACGTGTGTTATTGGATTCTTCTACACACCCGAGAAATGTAGAATTACTCATGCCTAGGAGCGGCTTTAACAGAACCGCTATCAAGTCTGAAACACAGAAGCCGCAATAATCATTGTGTTAGCAGATGATTCATTTTAGGCAAATGATTCTACACTCTGCAAATGTCCAATGAAGACAACATAAACACATTAAACTCACAGATTAACACCGCGTGCTTGACGTGTACGAAATCCATTGCACATAGCCTACGTACATATGGACGAGTGTGGACACATATATTAGTATAAAGTTCATCTGAGGCTCAGCTAGTTAGGTGGTGAAATCCCCAGAAGTGTGGTGGTCTACGCCTCAATGGCTATCTAAGAGAGGTAGGTACACATTCAGAATAATAGGCGGTGTCTTAAAGATCAGCTAGGTTTTTATCACCATACTTTTTAAAGCGTAACCGCTGGTGCAGGGCGCTGATATAGGCATGGCTATTTGGCGAATCATACTTTAAACGTACAAATGTCGGATAGTTAAAGTTCTTAAGCTCTCCCTCATAACCGCTGATATGTAGCACTGTTATTTTCAAGATACAATCGGGGCGTAACATCCGTCCAATAACTTTGCTCATAACAAAAATGATACAAGCAGCACGGTTACCAGATGAATAATACCCCAAGGTAGAAACTCGAGTGCCCAAGGTATTATCTAAAATCTGGCCCTTTCCCTACTTCAGACCACAATTGTTTATTTGGTATTTTTATTACTTTAGTGTGTGTAGAAGCTACAAGAAGATATCATGACAGAAAAACATGTGGACGAAATACAGGCTTTAATTGAGATAGATACCAACTCCGTCTTTATTAACAACCAGGATGTATGGACGCTTCAGAACAATACAAGTGTGAACGAACTCATATTGGCCCGGTGTATTCATTGGAAGTAAACACATGGGGTTTGTAAAAGTAAATAATTGTGTGGCGTTATTTAACTCAAATATCCATGATCGTGCAAGGTAGGTTTGCGCACTTGGGTAGCTGCACACACAGCGCATTCTTTCATGCACAACAACCGAATCTCCAACCCCGTGATAATCGGCATATAATTGCCATACCGGCTCATATCTCTTATTGTATATAATGGTAGCCTTCAAATGCTGGGTATTTTCCATAATTAGCATGCAGATATTCTCTGCTGAGTGATTTTACATGACGTTTGTAGATAATCGCACCTGCTGTATTTTGGGCAACCACACTGCTGCATTGAAGGTATGGAGCTTGCTATCACAGTCGAAAAACGTCTTGGAACAGATTTTCACACACCGGATGTGAACACATCAGTTGTCATTTATAGTACAGCTAGTAGGTTGGCTAATGGAGGGAAAGAGTTATGAATGGAAGTCGCCAATGCAGTTTGGAAATGGCAACAAAAGATGGCGGTTATTGACAACAATCTGAAGCCATATAATGTATCACAATATGAGCTTCCTGATAGCTGCCAGCAACAAACACTGTTAGATATACTTTATAAGTAGGTCTAGAGCCAGTTATAGTTATGCTGTTCGTTTAATGGGTACAAGACACACCAGCCACGACGATGATTGCGCCGTGGTCAACTTAATGGTTGGAATGAAGTTGTCTGTACCGTGTGCCTGATAATGAATATATGTTAGTCTGTTGAGTATACACGCGATCTGTTCCAGATTCGGAGAAGACAACTTTATACAGTATCTCGAATATCTGGCATGTTGGATGTGGTTTTCACCGTATGCTGCTATAATGGATACTTTATTCACATATTTAGGATATGTCTCTTTTATGTGATTTTGCTACCAACAATTATGTGCCTAAATCAGTATACAAATTTACTGAATTAAAATGGAATTAAAACATTAATTATTTTCCCTTATGCGCTTGTATTTTTTGCAGTCAGTTAAATAGTTGTCAATTTATTGCACCCCACATAACTGATGCCCAATGATATTGGTTACTAAATGACACCATTCTACACCTGTTGTTATGTTCTTGCTCTGTATTGCATGGCTCAGGCCTCATTATTGTCGTTGTTATTATGCTAGTCATCATGTGGCAAAGATCGGAGAATGATTGCATGAACCGTTCAGCTTTTATGCGACGTGCTAACTGGAGTATGTTTCTCCTATTGCTCTTCAAGAAAAGTTGGCTATAAGGCCGATCGAACTTACCGGGAATCACCATCATAGGCATTTTTTAGGTACCAATATTTCAATCCAGAAGCGATGTAAATTCCCCATACTTAACGTGTACCGTTCGTCTTACAGCATTGAAGCTAGCAGTGGTCTTTGTTCAAATTATGTTTAGTTTTTCCAGGCAAAGATTTGATTTAGGGTTCACTGTCATAATCTAAACCGGAAGTCGAGCCAACCTCTGCGGAGTCGCGCTATCAGGGTGGGAAGGAAATATAAACTGGATGACGACTTCGTCAATGAGAATGAAAATGGCTGTTAACTAATGCATATAAATATGAAAAAATTAATACCCCAAAACGGTTCAGCCCACAAAGCACACTCATTCGAAAATACATAAAATGGTGCGAACATATACCAGAATGATAACGAATATACAACCCTTACGCATGCAAATGATAGATATAATATGTACGCTAGCCTTAACCTACGTAGTCAAGTAGTACTTAAGCGATACATCACGAAAATATTGAGAAAGTGACACCGTCGTTACTGAGTCAAGTTTATCAACTGCCAGTGTAGGTATTTGTGTTCATTAAGGATTATTTAGATTATTTAGGCACGTAGAATATATAGTCTCATGAGCGCAGCATCAAACAAACAAATGCAGCATCATGCTGATAGATTTCCCCTACAATATGTTGAAGGGCATGTTACAGTTTTTCCTTCGGGCATTGCAGCTTTAACATGGAGCAGGAACTATTATTGACGATATGATAGTCGTTAAGATAAATATGCTCATCCTGTACGTCTCTTACAGGTTCAAAGATTGGCTGAGTTTGGTAAAAGCCAACAACAATCTGCAACTTCACAGTGAACTTATATCCAATGCTTTATTTCAAAAGCAAACGTTGATATCAACTGACAGGTACAGCGATACTGCCCAATTACACTGTTTTAGAAACAATCAAGAGTTATGTAACAACTAATATGGAACTTCTTGAGAATGTCATGAGATTATATATAATGCGTGCATATATTAGTCATCTTTCTCATACATTATGTGTTTTGTTTTACGTACTGTAGTGTTTCTGGTTGTGTGAAGGCAAATAACACTAGTAAATTAATACTAAACTTTAATCCAACATGGAGGCAGTCAACAACACGTGATCGCGGGGCGCATGTGTGAAAGTGAGAGAGTTACAAGTGCAATCTACAAACAGCTTATGGAACGGTAATGCACCACATTCCTCCCCATTTAGTTTAGAGCGGGGCGAATCATAAAATGTCTTCATAATTCAGAAAGTACAGACACATAAGGGCAGCGTTCGGCGTACACCCTGTACAGTATTTCACAGGTTTAACCTAGCGGGTGGTTTAATCACGCGTGACGATTGTCGTAATGGAGTTGCGGCTAATGTCGATTCGCGGATTGCGGTGGTGATACGAGCATCGGGTGGTCTGGTATGTTCAGATAGCGGTGGTTTTGCCAAGCTGCTAGCGTTCCGTTGAGGCGTCACGGCAGCTGGAGGCGGAGCTGGCTTGGCGTTGGCTGGAACTCGGCTTGCAGAAGATTCTGTAACGATGGGTCGACCTATGGCGTCCGGTCGCGGCAGCGGCAGTCGAACAACTGGTTCGTCAGTGACAAGCGGCTCGGGTTGCGGCTCGTGCGGCAGTCGCTGACGCAAGTGATCGATATATCGCTTCCATAGGCGTCCATCTGACAGACGTACCGTGAACGAAACAGGGCCAGTTTGAGTCTCTAACACGCCTGGTAACCATTTAGGGGTGCCAGCAAAGTTCATTGACCAGACAGCGTCACAGCAGAAGAATGAGCGTTCATCGCCATGATCACGGAGACCACTAGTTTGCTTGGCAAGTACCTTTCCTTGGATGTCAGGACACAGAAGGTCAAGCCGAGACCTCGGGCGTCGTTTAAGCAGTGGCTCTGAGGGTGATTCACCAGTAGTTGTCTGGGGTGTGAGACGATATGTTGCGAGGAAATGGTACAAGCGAATCTCGAGATTAGGACCGACTGTTTTCCTCAAGCCGTTCTTGACGGTTTGGACTGCACGTTCTGCTAAACCGTTGCTGGCAGGATGGTATGGCGCACTGCGGATGTGCTTTATGCCATTGCTCCTGCAGAACTGGACGAATTCGCTGGTGAAGGGTGTGCCATTATCGCTGACCAGTTGTGCCGGAAGACCGTGGGTCGCAAACGTCTGTAGTAGCTTGATAATGGTGTTCACGGAGTTTGCAGAGGGCACGATATGACACTCAACGAACTTGCTGTGTGCATCCACGATTACTAGCAGCATCTTGCCTTCCACAGGCCCAGCGTAGTCAATGTGGAGACGATGCCAGGGCCTTCCCGGCCACTCCCAAGGGTGTAGGTTACCTTTCGGTGGGGCTGACAGCTTGTTGCTGACAAGAGTGACACGAACATACGGTAGCTTTGATTTCTTTGCCCATCCCGGGCCACCAGATATAGCTTCTGGCAAGGGATTTTATCCGTACGATTCCGGGGTGTGTTTTATGGCGATCGGCAAGGATAGTGTCTCTGCCTGGGGATGGGATAACGACACAGGATCTCCATAACATGCATCCTTGCTCGATTGAAGGTTCATTTCTTCGATGAAAATACGGCGCTTACTCCTCTCCTGCGGCAAATAGCCAACCTTCGCGCAAGTACCTGGCCACAAGCGAGAGTATGAGGTGCTTGGCAACCCACTGGGCCACCAGTTTTGCTGTAACTGGAGTGTTGCCGACACTTGAGAGGGCTAGAATTGTCTCATCAGGGACTGGCACGGACGTCAAACCGGTATTGAGGGGCAGTCTGCTGAGACCGTCTGCGTTGGCTATCTGGGGACCAGGGCGATAGCGTAAGTGGTAGCGGTAGTTTGCTAAAATCAGGGCCCAACTCTGAATACGGGCGCTGGCTGTCGGTGATATCGCTTTCTGCTCGTGCAACAGACCCAGCAGCGGCTTGAGGTCTGAGAGAATGGTAAATCCCTACCATAAAGGTATTTATGAAACTTTGTAACACCAAAAACAATCGACCTGAGCGTAGTTTTTCTCTGCTGGAATCAGAGTTCGCTAGGCAAATGTGACAGGTTTGTCGAAACCATCGGGCATAGTGTGAGACAAGACTGCTCCAATACCGTAGGGTGAGGTGTCGCATGTAAGCACTAACGGCAGATTCGGGTTGTAGTGAACGAGCAGTTTTGGTGAACGGAACAACGCTTTAGAGCGTTCAAAAGCATCCTGCTGTGGCTTTCCCCAATGCCAACGAGTGTCTTTGTGGAGAAGTTCATGTATGGGAGCGAACACAGCACTAACGTTCGGCAGAAATGGGTGGTAATGGTTGACCATCCCGAGGTAACTACGCAACTCAGACACGTTGGTGGGTGCAGGCGCGTTCTGGATTGCGGCGGTCTTCTCCTCAGCTGGACGTATTCCTTCAGCGTCGAGGATGTGACCCAAGTATACGACAGTCTTGCAGGAACTGGCATTTTTCCAGTTTTAGCGTGAGACCAGCATCCTGAAGCTTCTGCAGCACTGCATGGAGATTGCGGCGAGCTTCGTCGTACGTATTGCCTGAGACCAGGATGTCTTCGAGGTAGACAGCTACCATCGGCATCCCTTGAAGAACCTGCTCCATTAACCTCTGGAAGATTCCAGGAGCCGACGAGACACCATAGCACAGACGCGTATAAGCAAATAGACCTTTCAAGGTAGTGATGGTGGTGAGTCTCTGGGATCCCTCGTCAAGTGGAACCTGTTGATAAGCGTGACTCAAGTCGAGTTTCGAGTAGTATTTACCACCAGCAAGTTTCTCGTACAAGTCTTTGATGTTCGGAATCGGGTATTTGTTGACTTTCGTGGCGGCGTTCACAGTGAGCTTGTAGTCACCACAAATTCTGATGTCACCGTTTGTCTTCAGCACCGAAACGATGTGCGCGGCCCAATCGCCAAATTCAACAGGACGGATGACTCTTTCCGACTGAAGACATTCCAATTCTGCTTCGACTGTCGCGTGGAGCGCGTAGGGAACGGGGCGCGGCTTGTAGCATCGCGGTGTTGCATTCTCATCCACAACAAGTTTCGCGGAGACGTTTTTCACACAACCTAGTTTATTTGATAACAACTGCGGGTAGAGTTTAGGAAGACTGCCGAAAGGCGCAGCCTCTACACGGTAGAGTTGAGGCCAGTTAAGGCTAACACACTGCAGCCAATCTCTTCCAAGGAGATTGGGACCATCGCCGGGGACGACAAGTAAGGGGAGATCATAATTCTGGCCTTCATGTTCGACATGCACAACGCAACGGCTGGATCACGTCGCCTGAATATGTCTTCAGGTTTGGTAGGTTGCTTGTGTCGAGTGGTACCGAACGGGGTAATCGATCATATTGCTGAGCACTTACGAGACTGAGCGCGGCACCAGTGTCTATCTCCATCTGGGTCGGAAAACCATTGAGTTTGATCTCGCACACATAAGGACCTCGTGGTGAGCGAGACTGGACAGTGAACACAGCGTACTCGAAACTATCCAGAACGGCCGACGCATCCTGCACTAAGTGAGTAGGGGCGTGAGCGTTAGCGGCAGGTGGTTGACGCTGCGGGGCTTGTGCACATCCACGGCACACTGATGCGAAGTGGTTGTTTTTGCTGCATTTCCCGCACTGCTTACCCCAAGCAGGGCGCTGCTTGGCTCGATTCATGTGACCCTTCGCATTGCCACAGCCGGGACAGCAAGTCTTGGCTTGGTCCATTGACGTAGACGGCTGGTTTGGCACACGTTTGAGTGGTTTCGGATTGTTGAAACGTTGCTTGAACGATCCGGGACAAGCATCGACACGGTGAACAACAGGCGTAGCCTTGGTGTGTTCCGTCGATCCACCCATGGACTTCACTTGGGTCATGGTCGCTTCGAGTGTACGGCCATACTGTAGCAGGTCGGACAGCATAAATTTGGTTCACGTAGTCCCTTATCGCGAATTTTCGATAAAACACACTTCTGGAGACTTTTTCTCGCGGGCAGCATCAGTAAAGTCACAATTTCTCGACATTTGCAGTAATCGCGCATAGAATTTGTCGAGCATCTCACCAGGCTGTTGTGTCGTCTGTCGGAACAGGTATACCTTGTACTCAGTATTCCGCTTTGGCGCAAAATATTCGGTGAGTTTCGCGGTGAGGCTTGTATACGAGTCGATCGTTTGACCCTCGATGGACAGTGCTTCATGAATCTCAAATACCTCTTCTCCCCCGTAGTGCAGTAACATGGCCTGTTTTTGGTTGTCTTCTGTGATATTTTTGGCCAGTTGTTAAATCTTTTCAGCCAGCGGTCCCAGCGTGTCGCACACGAGTCGTGCGGCTCTGGGTTGAATGGGGGCAGCGACAGATGGACATGGTCCTCCATTTTGAAATGTGTGGGAAGTTGCTACGGTACCGTTGCTGCTGGAATCATCGGCGATCCTGGGCTCACCTAGGCGATGACAACATCCAACATCCGTGGGAAATGGTAGCGGGTTCTTTAGCAAAGAATAGCACACATCCTCGTCGCCAATTTGTAGTGTTTCTGGTTGTGTGAAGGCAAATAACACTAGTAAATTAATACTAATTTTTAATCCATCATGGAGGCAGTCAACAACACCTAAGCGCGGGGCGCATGCGTGAAAGTGAGAGAGTTACAAGTGCAATCTACAAAAAGCATACGGAACGGTAATACACCACACGTACAAATGTGTTTCATGTGTTTCATTCATTATCCAATCATGTTAAAGTTGCTGGTGACTTTTTAGTGTGAATATTTCTGTGAACTTGAAACATCGATGTACAATAAAAGAGTAAATTAGGAGTGGCATCAAGATAGAGAATGACGGTGACATTTTTTAAGCATTTGAAATTTCTCATTGGTTAACTATTCATCTGCAATCCCTTAGAAGTTATCTTAGCAATAATTATGTATCACTGTGCAGCATCTCAACAATAACCGCAAACATGGTGAACTACTTGATGTACCAAACTATTTGACTATATGCTGTACCTAAAGCATATAAACTTCCGTTAATGACCAATGTATACATTGTTAAACTTAGTATATGTAGGCATACATTGATAATGAATACCAATAAATTGTATGCTCTTTAATGCATTAGACATTGTTCAGACGTTAAGCCAGATAGACGTACAAAAAAACACCACCAGGGACTAAATCTATATGATTTTTTTAACGGTAATTGTATTTTGGATTTCAAAAATTATCCTTGCATGCAGAATGTTGTTTACTATCCACAATCTGATTTGTGCACACAATCAAATATTTCTAATGAACATGACATATTTACAATAGGCGAATAACGATGCTAGTCATTCACCTCTAAATTAAGACTAACAATTAACCTTAAGTAGCTATGTTATCGCAAAATATAAATATCGTGGTTACAAATCAGAATCAGAATCAATCCTGTTCTATTCAGCAACAACGTATGCATCAAAATATGTTTGTCAATTTGATAAACAATACAATAAAGTGTCTATTTACATCGCATTTCACATGAGGTGGCCTGTCGTATATCGTATGTCGTGCCGTTTTTTGTATACTTTGTCATCATTTATTCTGTCCTTCCGGTATCGTCATCCTGGTTCATGTCAGTGTGATCATCTACATATGATGATACTACAGCACCAAGCACCTCATATTTGTGCTCGTAAGGGTTGCCAGTTACCAGGTCGCGGACTGACCTCAGAAGGAAGTACGTACCTCAAACAAAGTACGAACTTCGTTCCCAATACGGCGCACCTGACAATCGTGCCCCCCGCCCTCTGCTGTTTTGCATTTTATGACATTATTTTCTGAAATGTGATTGGCTTTGAACGATTTCGTTATGCAAATATATTATGGCCTACATTTGGAACCAAATCTGTTGTTGTGAGGGATATCGGGCGTTCACTAGAAGAGTTTTCACTTCCATTATTCGACAGTGACTGCAGGTTTTTCGATGTTCATGGTTAAAATTTTGTACAAACATCAACATGGCAGAGGTAAGATCTATGTTTTCTTATTTAAAAGTATATCATCTTATTATGCATTATATGTTATTCCAAAATCTATGGCATATTTATGAGCTATCGCTAATAATATAACACCCCTGTTGAATGATTTTTCTGAAACCATGGCGTATTGATGCGTTCGTACTTAAATCGAAGTATGGTGTACTTCCTTATGAATTGGTGCCATAGTCTGATAGTACATCGTATACAGTTAAAAGAATGACACATGATTCATACAACCGAACCCAGCTCGAATGTAGCCTTTCCTGGTGGTGTTCTTATATAAGATAATTTGTTTTAGAAATTTGAAACCTCGTACTTACGAAGTGACATAGCCCCACTCTGGCAGTAGTATACATATAAATCAACAAAACGTCGTGCACGGCATGAAATGACAATGTCAATAATTCCAACCGAATATGATTTAGTCTGTTAGTCGGGTGATATAAAAAATCTCACAAGAATTGCTGGTTTGTGTTGTGTACTTAAACATTGATTATAATATTTAATGTTATGTATTTATCTAGACCGTGTCTGAATTACTTTTTTTTTCCCCAGAATTGAACAGCTATTGGCCATGCCATTTTCAAAACGGTGTGCTTCTGAAAGTCTTCATTCACAATGAAGATGTTTGGAAACTGGAAACCTGAAATCAAAATTTTCAAGTGGTGTCAAAGAAAAACTGTTGGATTTGGTTGGAAAAAAGGAATCTGACCATTACACAAAAACTGCTCCTATGTTCTGTCAATCATGCATTGACGAAGTGGATGAAATCTATCCAGACTTGAACTTTCCTTCAGCCGTTAGTGATGAGTCCGTGCAGCCGCCTTCCAAGCCGCTGAAAGTTGGTTTCAACTCTCTCAAAGAAGAAGCTATTCCTGTGAGGGGTGTACCAGGTATATGTATCTCACTTATTGCATCAACATCAAACATATACCTTTAGCTGTCAAACAGTCATAACGTTACTATACTTGTTATCATTATCTGCCTCATTGTGTGGGGTGTGATGTTATCATCCATAAGTCACAAATATGTCATACAATTTTCACTAAATTATATTTCATATAATCTAGACAAACTATGCTCCTCAAAAAGTAAGTTCTTTACTTTGCCAAAATGATTCAAAAATGATTCTTGCCTCATCAATCTTCGGGAAAGACACGCAATGGCCGCTGTACTAAAGTTTGAAAACGCGTAGAAAAGCCTTCTCGTTCACGTGCAACGCTAAATATGGTCCCAAATCGAGGCTGCGACAACTAAGGGGGTTTCCACGATTTTACCCAACCAAATCTCAGTAAATGATGTCACAATTTGCAAAATATTTGAGACAATTAATGTTTATGTATGCATACTTCAAACCAAGTACGCGGTACTGGGAACGAAGTACGTACTTTGTTTGAGGTACGTACTTTGTTTGAGGTACGTACTTCCTTCTGCGGACGTCTTTGACCTGGTTACACCAAGCCCGTGATATGCCCAAGTACATCCATCCTAATCGTCCATTGCGTGATTGATGGGGAAAATATCGGGTACATAAAACGTGACAAGATTAACGAGCAACGGACTTCAATACAAAATAGTGGGGTAGAGGCAGCTGTTTGAATATAGTTTTTTCCCTGTTTGCTCCGGAATGCAAGAATATATGTTGTATACTGACAATTTGACAAACTTGTGTCGGTAAAGTCCCTTGTAAGCGTCGTTGGAGTTTGGTCAGCAGCGTTGGTCGAGTCTTTGCATTGCATAGAATTTGGACAAAAGCTTTTGCAGACACTTTTGCTGTGGTGGAAGTCAAATCAAATGCCTTGGTAGAGACTTTTGCTGTGGTAGAAATTGGGTCAATGGCTTCGGTTGTGATATTACTAGGCATAACTAACACACAAACAGTGTGCTAATCAATGATACAGTTAATGTAACTAAGGTCGGGCTCAGTGTATGGATTATTATGTCATATGGTACATTTGCATATTTATGCCATGTCGCCATTATATTTTCAAGCGCTTAAACCAACCTAACTTGCAGATATAATCAAGGAGGATGTTGTCACATGTTATTGATAACCATGTGTCATCGCTTGGATGCTCTGGAGTCCAGTTACTGTACACTTCTTCACCAAGCACTGGATCTGCGGTGAAGATATTGCTTACGTGTGGACCATCAAGGTGGCTTACATGATATATAAATATCGAAAATATAACTAATGTTCAACCATCACACAAAAGGCTACATATATACACAGTGTAATATTAGTAACCTACCCATTGCTCCATCCCTCCACATCCATGCTCCATTTTTAGCCCCGATCCATGCTTTGCCTCTAGTGTAATTCAGTGTGTTGTTGAGGTATGCTGCGATGTCATTCGTGTCAGTTATCAGATCACCACCGTAATCCATGATGCATTTATAGCGGGCTTCGTACCAGGATAATGGTGAGTTGACAAATTCATGGCAACTTCCATTTGGCATACTGGAGCAATCTGGAACAGATGATCTCATTCGTTGAATTATCAGATGTCTGGTTTTGTTGCAACATGGATATTCTATATGACACCTGCTGACATTAAATGACCACAAAGTAAGTAACCATTACCGTAATATAAATTGACAAAGCACACCGCCACAACCAAAATACGTGGAATTCGTACATTTATTGCATTATGACTATTGCATTGAAATATATGCCCTCTTTTTGTAATTTCTTGGAAGCAATTTCCTCCAGGAAGATTGATAATGTGAAAAACTAGTCTTATATGATTTTGGTAATATCGGTTTATTGCCTCTGGTTTGGCTCGTAGCTTCCTGGGAAGATCCTTCTCTTTTTGGATGCCTCCAATACCTCACCTTTTATCCCCCGCCTGAGACTCAACCACTCCTTCCAGTCAGGCACATGCATCATTGGTCGCAACCAGGCACCTCATTGGTGTGAAATTACAACAACTCTTACAACAACTGGAGAATCCGGGTAGATGTGTAAAGATAGGATGTGTAAAGAATTTATATGGGTCAAAAGAGGACAAAGGTCTGAACAATTTTGGCGGAACAAGGACCTGGATACGGAAATTTTTGAAAATACTGGTATAACAGTTTTTGTCGCTCAGTAACAAACATGTTCAATGTCAGTCATTATAGGCCCAATAACTTTGCCTTCACAAACCCCTTTGGTTATTCGCAACTGGTGGCTCGAATGAAAGACAGAAGTATGCAACCCGATGTGCAAAGTGGTTTAGTGGACGCTATTACTTATGCGACATGTCCAAGCACCACAGCCGTTCTCATTATCGTTATCGGAAGCGACAATAAACCACTGTGCCCCATTTGAATAATGTTTATGTTATTCAAGGTTTAGACAGACAATGTTAAAATGAGTCACCTGTTATTTTCATTACAAACATCATGGAGCAAATTATCGAGACTTTGTTTGTGATGCGTCTTTACAATATGTAGGCCCCCGTTATGGGTATCAAACAATACTGTGTAAAGATTTCAAGAATGAAAGTGCACCAAATAAGTAATTTTCTTAATACATCCAAAGACAAAGACATACCGTGATTTTCTGGGAATTGACATAAGAGAGTGTTTTGTTCAGAGCATTCTGTTGACATGAAGCCATTCTGAATATCAAACGCAACACAGCGGTGGTAATCACCGGACGCCGGTATCATGCTTAGCAAGGACGAGCTATTGGTTCCTCCTTCTCCATGATTCCTGACAACAGAATAAATTGGCTTGTTCTGTTAAATCATTACTTGACACTTTTCTGCCATGCTAATGCTAGACATTTCATTTTAATATGTAAACATTGACAACGGGAATTTAATGACATCACATATTGAACCAACTAAAAGGCAATTTATGAATAAACTGGTTGTACACCATGAATCGCTCCTCATGTTTCTGATCATCCTGCCCACAAAGTGATATTCATATTGGTGATATATAATGCGTGTATTCATTTGGTGCTTCGCGCAAGTCATATGCATTCAGCCCCATTAAAATGTCATAGAATATATGTTTTATTTTATGTGCTAAACTTAGTTTTGTTTCTTTCATTGATCATCCAATCATGTGGACGTTGTTGGTGCCTTTCTGTTATGTAAATTGTTGTGGATGTACAATAACAGAATAATACAAATGATATTCTCTTGTGTTTTTCATAACTAAGGAATGACATTGAGATGTACACTGATGGTGACATTCTTTGTAGCATTGAAATAATCCAAATGGCTTGGCTGTTCATTAATTTATTCTAACAAGACTTATGTATCACTATGAATTATCTCCTTAATAATTGCAAATATGGTGAGCAATTTGAAACTACTTGAAATGCCCCAAATTTCCAAAGAAGAAAAAAATGAAACAATTGGCACAGCAGAAACATGTTATTGATGACTAATCTACTATTAAATACGAAGTATCTGCAAGCATGTTAAAATGGTGAATACTGAAGATGAGCAACATTGCATTTAATTATGAATGCATTTGACACTTTTCCGACAAAGCAAGCTATATTTATTTTTACAAACCATGTTTACAAGAAGCAATCTCCAGAGTTATATGTGTATTGCACTTTAAACGTGATTTTATTTTCAATTTCAATAATTATCCTTGCATGCAGAAATGTTTATTACTATTTACAATGTGATCTGTGCCCAAAAGCAAATATTTCAAATAATTATTAATCATAACTGATTTCTTATTAAAATGAATAATAAGCATATAACGATGCTATAATCAATTGATCTCTGAATTGAATGAAACAAACAATTAGTCTGAAGTGTGTATTTTAGGAATTAAATATCTGTATAAGAACACACAAGTCATTTATTGTAAATCCCTTGTCTTTGCCTTATAGAACATCAGCTGACCTGATAATTGCTTACTTTCCACATAGTTTGATTACACCATAAATATAAATATGTTATCACTTATCTTGCACAATATAAATATCATTGTTAAAAATCAGAATCGGATCAAACCTCAGAGCAACATCATATACTATCCATTTGATGATGGATTCAATAAAGTGTGCATTTACATCGCATTACACTTTGTATATAGTTTGTCGTTTCATCTATTGTATGTCTTATCATTATTTATTGTACAGATCATTCTCTTCTGTGACGAAAACCTGGCCACCGAAATCATCATTAGCTTTAACGGGAACAGCATACAAGTTTCCTTGGACGCTAATCTTGTGCTGTAGAGTTCCTGTCCGTCCAGTATCGTCATTCCGGTTCGTGTCAGTTTGGTCATCTACCGACGATGTCGAGTTACTGGACCCATTAGCACCATGCATCTCACCCTTGTGCTCGTTAAACTCGGGTACATCCTCATAAGAGTTGCGAGTTGGCTTGTGTGCAATGTTCTGGTTACCTGCGTTGTCTTCAGAATCAGATCTCTTTTGCTCAGATTTCCTTCTACTACAGCGACATATGTCACATATTTCATCGATTTGTATAAAGGACCAAAACCAGGTTATATTATGGAGATTTGTTAATAAATATACCTGGTGGGCAATTCAATTCAAGTAATGGTCAGATTATCAGGAGCAATAATTGCACAATTTGTAAACCACTGAATACTACTCAATGCAAAGTGACAACAGCTACAATAACGAGGATGATGACGAGTAATCCACCACCTCCACATGCTGCTGCTATGACTACAAAAGAGGATCATGTCGGTGTGAGATGAAGATATGCCAGATCCAAGCCATTTGAGAAGAATTGACATGCATCAAATTGATGAGGATGCATCATACACATCATTCTTGATGCTAATGACAAGTACGCACATCAGTATGTGCATAGGGTTTTAATCTTCTAATGTTTTATCTTAGAAATTGCAAGACATATTATTATCAAGAAGTGTACTTTAGCATTGGCTATGTTGTATGGACTTACTGATGATCCTCTGCTCGCCATCGCCACCCTCTTCTTCTAGAGGTGAAGTGGTTGATACAAGTGTGGCTGTAATGAAACGTGTATCATTGTCGGTGAATACAATGAAAATTAGTACCTTAACTACTACGAGCACAAGGAGCTTAAGCATCAAGAACAACAGTAATTATCCATTCAAGCCTGTCCATGGCGTGATTGATGTGGTGGAAAGCGGGTACATTTTGTCATAAAAGATTAAATGATTAACGAGCAACGGACTTAAAATCAAAATAGTGTAGGAGAGGCAGCTGTTTGTATATCGTTGTTTTTCTGTTTGCTTCAGAATGCATGTGTATATGTTGTATACTGACAATTTGATAAAATTGTGTCGGTTAAGTCCTTTGTAAGCGTCGTTGGAGTTTGGTCAGCAGCGTTGGTCGAGTCTTTGCTTTAATTAGAAGTTGTAACAAAAGCTTTGGTAGAGACTGTTATTGGGGTTGAAGTTAGGACAACGGCTTCGGTTGTGATATTACTAGGCATAACTAACACACACACAGCATGCTAATCAGTGACACCGCTAATGTAAGGTCGGGCTCGCAGTATGGGTGATTTATATGTCATATGGTACACTTGCTTATGTATGCCAAGTCGCCCATTATATTTTCCAGCGTGTATACCAACCTAACTCGCAGATATAATAACGGACACTGCCGTTGCACCCAATTGATTCCCATGTGCCATCCATCAGGTTGACTACTGCACAGTCGTTTCCACCGTTAGGATGACCTGAAGCCCAGTTACTGTACTCTGCTTCACCAAGCACTGGATCTGTGGGGAAGATATTGCTTATGTATGGACCATCAAGGTGACTTATGTGATATATGAACATGTATATCGAAAATATAACTAATGTTCAGCCATCACAGATATGGCTACATGCATACACAGGGTAACATAAGTAACCTACCGTCTGCTCCATCCCTCCATACCCATGCCCCATTTGCAGCCCCGATCCATACTTTGCCACTAGTGTAATTCAGTGTGGTGTTGAGGTATGCTGCGATGTCATTCGTGTCAGTTATCAGATCACCACCGTAATCCATGACGCATTTGTAGCGGGCTTCGTACCAGGATAATAATGTGTTGACAAATGCAAAGCAACTTCGATCTGACATAAGCGAGCAATCTGGAAGAGATTATCTAATTTGTTAAATTATCAAACGTTTGGGTGATCAAATATGGTTTTGTAGCAACAACGAATGACCATAACATACGTAACTATTATCGTTATATCAAATAACAAAGCAAAGCATCGAGGCCGGAATTCGTGAATTCGTACTTGCATTGAATTATGATTATTGCATGGAGGTAAATGCCCTTGTTCGGTTCTAAGAGTCTTTTTGTAATTTCGTACAAGCGGTTTTCTACAGCGTGTATACCAATAATGTGAAGAACTAGAAGCCTGATATGATTTAGGTTACATCGCCGCCTGAGACATTGGTCACAACCAGTCACCTGGTTCCGTGTTGGAGTGAAATTACAAAAAAACTCATATAACAACTGCTGGAGAATCCGGGTAGATAAAACGGATAGGGTTTGTAAATAATTTATATGGGTCAAAAGAGAACAAAGGTCTGAATAATTTACGTGTGGAAAAATGACCTGGATATGGCAAGTTTGAAAATATCGGCATAACAGTTCCTGTCAATCAATAACAAACATATTCAATGACAGTCATTATATGCCCAATAACTTTGCATTCACAAACCCCTTAGTCATTCGCATCTGGTGGCTAGAATGAATCGCGGCGAACTTCCGTCTAAACGGCAGAAGTTTGCAAACCGGTGGACAAAGGGGTTTAGTAGACCCTAGTACTTATGCAACATTGTCCAAGCACCAAGGTCGTTCTCATTATCGTTATAGGAGGCGACAGTAAACCACTGTGCTTCATTTGAATTATGTTAATGTTCTTGAAGGCTCAGATAGACAATGTAAACATACTGCCACCTTTTTTTTTATTACAACCGTCATGGAGTAAACTTTGTTTGTGATGCGTCTGCACAATACGTATGTCCCCGTTATGTGCACCTTACATTGCACAATGCTGTGTTAATATTTCAAAAATGAAAGACCCACAAATAAGTAATTTTCTTAACATATCTAAATACATATACAAACCGGATTTGTTTTGGACTTGACACAAGAAAGCGTTCCGTTCAGAGCATGCTGTTGATATGAAGCCATTCTGAGTATCAAACGCCACACAGCGGTGGTATGCACTGGGCATCGGTATCATGCTTAGAAAGGACGAGCTGTCGGTTGTGTTGTTGATGAATGTTAAATTGCCGTAGTTAACATATCTGAGTCGGAACCAGCCTCTACGGTAGGAAGTCTTGTTCATAATCGAAGACACTTCGTCACTGTCCACCATGGCTAAGTGGGAACCACTGCTGTTACATTTTGTACTCGCTTCAGTCCGAACTATTTCCGCTTTTTCATGGAATATAAAACATCGGCTTATTCCTCCTTGCACGAGGCACCCGAGTTGATTTGGGTCGCCCATAGCGGTTTGTATACAAAGGAGCATTTTCAAACCAAAGCCTGAACTTGAGAGTAAGTAGATAAAAAATGGCAAATTCTTCAGTTCACACAAGGACAGATGAGATGCGCCACTATTTAACTCGGAAAACGAGGCACGTAACGTTATCAGTGGTAAGCATTTACTTGGTTACAGCCTTTCATGGAAGACTTAAGTACATCCGAGTAATGACTATTACTTCAATAATGGCAAACAAAACTGGTTAATCATTCACGATCACAGTACACCCATACATGGTCATACATGACACCTACCAGGGCTCAACTGTCATTACATACACCGTGTATACGATTTTAAGACTCACAATATAATCTGTCCTGGGTATATATCTTCATCTCCTCGCATTCGTGCCGCATTTACGTTTAAATCTCGTTTGGCTTTCGCTACGTCGGTCGAACAACGGCTGTTTGTTCACATCGAATTTCCAGACATAATCCTGACGTTCGATGTTGTCATGGTTGGTGTGTGACTATGATTATATTCTGTTGAGTTAGAAGCGTGCCGAAACCTAACAGTTAAATATTGTCAAGGTGCAATGCGATACACAGTTGACATTCAATCTCTGGGGTAACATTTATTTTGAGACAAGATAAAACCTGCAACTTCTGGCTTCATTTTGACGTTAAAGGGTCTACGATGTCTCCTTTGACATGGTACGTGCCCCCAATATTCTATTCGAATTGAAAAGGCACTTTAATTGGTGACGTATACCTATGGTTGACTGCATCTTCACATGTGGAATGAAACCTGCTCTCATGAAATATTGTAAGGCAGATAAATCAACGATGCACAATTCACGACATCTTTTGTGAAATGCCTCTACAACACTGTTTAGTTTCTTAATACCTCGGATATGACAAGGTAGTGCATGAAGTAAGCGATCTGAGTTGCAGTTTCTGGAAACAGGATGCGAGCTCCATTCCTGTGCCTAGATTTAAAAAGTGCAAAATGTTGCACAATGGACGCCACAAAGAATATTCTCTCCTCATTACTTTAGTAGTTCAGGCGAAGAGTTTATAGCTTCGCCAAGATAGCTCACTCGAAGCTTCTGCCCGAGGAAAGACGCCACCTGTTAGCCGAAGCGTTATTGTCATAACGTCTTGTCATAACGTCTCTTACAACCACGTGGAATGCTCTGTTTACTTTGGATCTGAAGTCGCCTCGACCAATCAAATGACTACATACCTTTAACAGCCTCCGAGCCCCGAGACGTTTGATCAACAGTCCCATGTGCTTTTGTTGATTTCATTTCGCGTGATAAATTCTTCGTTCGTGACATTCACATCACCCTGACATGCCAAAATTGTTTATGTCGACCCCAGGCCAGTTCCCGCGCTTCAGACATTGACAATCTAAAACTATAATCTACAGTGCGGACATGAAAGATGTTAGAGGCGTACTGTGTTCCATAATTTATCAAGTTGACATTTATTTAGCTATTTTCGCTATTCGTAAGCCTATTGTGCGACGTGTTTTGGCAGTGGCAAGGCACTCCACAATCGCGTGACGTCAGCCCAGTATTCCCAAGTGTTTTTCTTTGTGTCACGGTAGCGCCACCTTACAATTGAGAGATGTATTACATTTAGGGAAGCGATCACCACCCCTCTTAGCGTAGCTATCAACCCTTTGGTTCAGGTATAGAGCTTAAAGGTACACTAAAAGGGGTCACTCTCTACAAAACATGTGAGCACGCGTCCTGTGCAGGTATACTGTTTGTCATAACGTCTTGCTTAAAACCAAGAAAATTTGGAGGCGCGGCCGCCTCGACCAATGACTTTTATATTTCAACGTGTGCAGTAATCACAGAGCCTTTGAATCAACAGTCCCATGCACAGAGATACTAACAAAACCCAGTGGCGTAGTTGGTTTGCCTATGATAGATGATTGACTCTGTTGCAGAATACCTAGAGGCCAAAAGGCGACAAGTAAAGCTTCGGTCATGACGTGAAGTCAACACGCAGCCTGAACAACGCCCACTTTTGAGACTATTTGTAAAAGAACTATTGCGACCCCTACTATACTAAGAAACAGTAAAGGGGTGCGTACAACCTCCACTGAAATGCACGTGTTATAATACTATCTATAAATACTGCTTTATCCATCAAAGGCGTCGATGTTTCTTCAATGAATAGCCATTTGCTCGCGTTTATTCCATTTACGTCATCCACATGGATGAAAATGAACAGCAAAGGGGGAAACCCATCGACAAGAGTCGCAGCCGTGGGCAAAAATGTTTCCCCCTATTAGTCACCTCTTATGACTTGTAGGATGTTAGTGTGGGTCTTTACTACCCCCTGACCTAGAGGGGGTCAAACGACGGTCAAGTAAGGGCCTCTTGAAATGTTCAACTAGCACGTTTTCGACATGCTGTTTTATCATATTTGTGAACTCTGTTGAAAGCGAGTAAGTTTCTTTCAGCTAGAGGGTGGCTATGTGATTACTGCATTAATATCTGCTACTCCATAAATTGTTCTTCAGTTTAACAAGCTGTGGGCTCATTAATAATTGATGCAGAGAAGGTATTCTTTTCAAACATTGCATAATAAGACCATGAGCTTGACAAGTGGGATATTTATAGTACTGGTCACAGCGACACCAAACAGACAGTGTGGCGGTCCATTATCCCGTGACACACCGTAGATAACGTATTCACATCCATTTTGAAGAAGTTGCACCTATGCACGACTGCTCCACCCATTGCCAACAATCGCATGTGTATATTATATACATGAATATCTGTTGTCGACTAGCACTTTATCAACTGTCGAACAAGATGCCAATGATTTTGAAGGTCTCACCTTAACAAAACTTGTCATGGTTTCTAACATTTGCTACATTGTAACGTCTACTTAATGGATCTCTGGATTCCTGAGATTGTGAGAACAATAAGTACTCAAAAAATGGCTCTTTGGCTTAGTGAAGGTCTGTTATACCGCGCTTCTTATGTGATACTCCAAATATCACCCGCACAAGAGAAATTCGACCAATCTTGAGCAACCATTCACGAGTTCTCAGTGATAACACACTTACTTGCAAAACACTTCCCAGAGGACCCGCCCCTAACTAAGGCACTGATAAACAAACGTTAAGCTCTTCAGCGTAAAATTCAATATATATCAGGACCGTTACCAAGTGCGAGAATTTATATTTCAGTTCTTACGCAATGTGTGCATGCTAGCAGGCGCACAATGGCGTTGTCATTTGATTTCTTTGTGGCTTTCGAGGTATTTGGAACCAGTTGTCAGGGTGGGACTTAATATTTGTAGCTCAACAATATCAAGTAGGATCTTGCTTTTTGTCTGAGTATCATTATCACGTTAGAATCAATACATTAGGGTATTTCCCTATCAAAATAAGACAAGGGAACAATTCATCACCGAAATTCAGCGTTCGGTTAAACCTATTCTGCTATAGACTCATTTTGTTCCTCTGTATAATCTTTCACTCAACAGTGGCCAAGTGCAAGAATCAGCCATATAGATTAAAACTGAGTAAGTGTGGTATACTGTCCATGCCAATACGGGTAATAATCATAAAGGTTTCGTTAGAAGTAAGAGAAGCCTCCTTCCCTATACGCACAGCCTTACTATGCACGTATATGTTGCGGTAACTAAGCTTATGATATTCGCAACTTTATGGTGTTTTCGAAACTCTCAGTTTAAAATACCATTGATTGCAAGAGATTATTATTAAATTGATCTGACAATAATACTAATGCAAACTGGTTGGTTCCTTTTGATGATTTATGGATCCAAGCGGCTCTGGAACGGCTCTTTGAACCATTAGCCAGGGTGTCATGAACGTGGCACAGCTTGTGATGAGTACTACCAAACTTCCAAGTTACCACTTTGCCAATTTATGTTGCTTCAACAGTCGTCTTGTGGTGTTTGATGGCTGGGGTTGTTGGCGCGATAGCAATTATATCAGTGTATTAACCTTAAATCGTAGGATATCGGTAGTTTAAGCAAAGATGCTATTTATTCGCAATAATTTAAAAACAAATCCTTTCATACATCATTGTCTGTTCCCAGGAATTGGAATGGAAACTGCATTCACAATTCTAGGTCGTCAAACACCGTAGTGGACGTGGTGGATATGAACAACTTCTCAATACGCACAGCCTTACCAGGCACGTATATGTTGCGGTAACTTAGCTTATGATATTCGCAACTTTATGGCACTTTTATTGCATGCAAACGAAAGCGACCCAAAAAAGACAGCTAACATTTTCCTTTGAATGAGGAAGTAAGTCGATTCTTTTGCGACATCGAGAGATGAGAGAGAGAGAGGGAGAGAGAGATAGTAGTTATAGTTTACATGTTGAAAAGCGCCCGAGATGGACGTCAGAGTGATGACAACAACGATCGTACAAAGCTGAGCAAGTCAACTCGTTCAAAAGACACCTCTGATATACGAGCAAAAAAGTCGTCGCCACGCGGCTGGAGAGCACACAAGAGCGATTGTTGAGCTTTGACGCTGGAACACTGCCGAGGCAAATAGCTTGTTTTGTCGATTCCCTTTATCAAGCGTTGAGGTTTTGAATATACTGCTTTACCTTGGAGTAAAATCTAAATGTTATCAGTCGTGTCCGACCTGGGTTTCAGAAAACAAAATCTATGTCTGAAGCCGAGTCACTCAAACAAACTGCGCCAATGCTCAACCTTTTTTTATTCCTAGAGGATGTTACTAACATGTTAGATAGTGTGGATCCTGAAGATGCTATTTATTTGTACTTTAAAAAACGGGTTAGCATAGATAAATGAGATTCACAAACGATGCAAATCTAACAACCTTACACTGTGGAAATTATTGGCGAATATTTTTTAACATTACTCGGTAAAACGAGCATTTTGAATACCGAATCGTCGATTATACTGTAGGGAATGTGTCAGAAGAAAGGGATTTGTGCGCTATATTTGATCAGTCACTTCAATCGTTCCAACAATGCAGTGCAGCAGAAGTAACGGGTAACAATTCTCGTGGTGATCTAGCTGAAGTTAACTAATCACACTAAGGGAAGTGTTATCGATCTTATTGAGGCACTTGTTATGCCCCATCTGGAATGTACAGCTCAGGCGTGGTCACCATACCACCAACGTGATACAGATGTATTAAAAAGTAAACAAAGGCGTGTTACTAAGCTCCTAGTTAAAATGTCTCATTTAGGTTACGGGCATATTAGGGCTGACATCTCTTGCAAAGCGGTGTCTCTGTTTGGATCTCATACAGGTATGCAAAAAGGTAAATTGATTACATAATATTAGTATCTATGTGCGACCTTTTTCAGCTTCACAGTGCTGAGAAACCTATGGCTAGGACAGAATTAAGAAGAAACAGCTTTTCCAATCGCATTGTGACACCTTGAAATAATTAACCAGTCAAGGTAGCTTCAGCCACAACACGGAACACTTTTAAAAACCAACTCCATGTGTATTTTAAGAACAAAATGTTTCAGTAATGTCTTAACCCGACTGCATTGATGGTCAATTGATGATGACCGTATGGACATAACGGTCTTTTTGTCCTGGCCACCCATCACTATGAGGTCTTTGTAAGTGGTTGTAAACAGTATACATGTTTCAGCCATGGCTATCTAGCTTTGGACCCCCGATCCACGGCGGTTATGTGTTAATACCAGGCTACCATGCCATTAGCGTTCACTTGACACAAATCTGAGTTCTCATTACTTTCCGCAATTGTCAAAAGAGACGACAGTTGTATTATGAACGCCAACTAAAAAATGAACTTGGTTAAAAAGTACAAATTAATGTTATTTATTGTTCAACATATCTTAGGTACAAGGAAAAATTAACCATAGCCAATTTATACAGAATGTCATAGAAACGCCGAGAAAGAAACGGTAGCCAAACGCTTAGCGGAGAAGCTAAATGCAGCACAAATCATCGACATATTTGTCATTACGAGATAAAGAAAACCATAGGCTTGAGAGCATCCCGTGAAGCTTATTACTGCGGGGCGAGAGCGAGTCAGCAATTTCCCAGCACAGTATCTTTGAAGACAAAGAAGGAACACTGAGCTAAACGAGC
This sequence comes from Urechis unicinctus, assembly GCA_034190875.2. Classification (NCBI taxonomy): domain Eukaryota; kingdom Metazoa; phylum Annelida; class Polychaeta; order Xenopneusta; family Urechidae; genus Urechis; species Urechis unicinctus. The sequence goes on from CM067348.1 coordinate 12,545,032, forward strand.
AATGGTGACCAAGTGCTTCACGTGAATTGTAAATGGCTCCCCACGGCTGATGATAAAATACTGTTGAAATAGATATGCAAATTACATCATGCCACACAAAGCGATCACGGCGTCGATGATGAAATTTATGTCGACAGTAACTAAGTAATAATGATGATGGTATAGTGACCCAACTAATATCGACGCCGCTGCTGATAACGGGATGACACAAAATCGGTCTCACAATTCAAAGAACGTATTTATAGAACCTTAATTACACTCTTGCTCGTTTAGCCCAGTGTCCCTTCTTTGTCTTCAAAGATACTGTGCTGTTTGATGATAGAATGCTTCGCCCCACGACCAACGTGGTATTTATCAAGGCAACATCTATCAGGTATAATTTACTATTTGAAAAGCTACCATAAGCTTGATAAATACAGAACGCCAATTTATACCAACAACGCCAATATATACCAACAAGCATATTTCATAAAATATAAAAAAAATCGAATAAGTCGTGGCTCTCATATATGTGCGCCAATTAATGATGGGTCATCCTTTGAGTCCACCGAAAATTGATGTAGCTGACATCCGTATGTTTACAATCAAACTTGCAATTGCCTCTCAATGTAGCAATGCTTTGTAACACACTTTTATTTCCCTATCATTACTCTTAATATTTACTTACAAATCATGTCGTCTTGCTGTAGTCACTAACAACCACGTTTTTTAAATGTCTCATCACGTACGTCATTGTCATCTCAGATATTACGGAGTCCACCACTATAATGGCCTACACCATCGTTCTCCTCTAGGTTGCCCTTCTCTGACTCTTGCTCATCGTCGTCACTCTGTTGACTCCGTTGACTATCAACCTCACTCTCTATGTTGCTATCTCGATTGTATCTGGTGCTTTCCGGGCTCTCTCCTTTGATCTCTGGGGCACTTGTATCACAATCCTTCTCTCCCTTGGCAATATCCTGGCCCTCTTTGTAAATATCCTGGTCTTCCTCGCCACTAACTCTATCCTCTCTCTTCTCTGACAGTACATCATCTTTCATATCTCGCCCCTCACAATCTGCACCCTCTTTACCTCTTTCCTGGCTTTCTTTGTTGTGGCTTAGATCTTGGTCGAATAACGGTATCCCTGTTTCACCATTTTCTTCCTCACTCTCATTACTCGATTGTTCACTTTGTAACCCATTGCTGATCACCTTCACCGGGAGCGCATACAGATCGCCATCTTTGCTTATCTTATATTGGATGCCATTCATCGGAATCTCATCAACTGATGAAGTGCGGGTGCCATTCATATAAGGATTATGTATCACGGAATCGCCATTAGCTGTCATCATTGCAACAGATTGCATCTCATTAGATGTAAAGTCAGGCACGTCCTCATAAGGACTCCGTGTAAGCGGTAACCCAGTAGCTACAATAGGGGAAGTGGTGTACCCTGTGGTGCTGGCGCTATCCCCAGCGGCTTCATTTCTCATTGTCCTCTTCCTCCTAACAAAAGAAAATATATTTTCATCGTAAAGATCAAGCACAGAACAGCATAACCAAATATTTTCGAATATTAAGATGATGTACAAAAGAGACAAAAATTAAATTTGTCATAGTATAATGCGTTGTATGAATGTTATATAACTTGAATACTAACCGTGTAACTGTAGCGCAGATTATGATTGCAACAATGATGATGACGACAAGGCACCCAAAGATGACCGCGAAATAGACTGCAGAATGCCACAGGTAACTATCATATTTTGCCTCAATTCAGAAAGGCTTCGGACAGTCTACCTCTTATAATACCATCACACAATCATTACTTACAGGTGATGAAGATTGCAGCAGTTATTTGATTTCTCATTAGTATAGATTCAAGAAATCCGTAAAGTGAGACACCGTTAACAATTGTTTAATGATTAAAGAAAGACCTACACCACCATGGATACCCGTTGTCCTTTGATGTCATTCCTGGCGCTACTGTTGACAGAGTCACTAGTGTTGTGGTTATGAAGGAGTAAGCAACAAAAAAAAACACATCAACATGCCACTTACACGCTATGAGGGTGACTGCAGTTATTATACAAAAAAAATATTTAATACAAATACATACGCCATTCTTGCCCATTGATGGTAAGATCCATTGTTGGCCCCACAGTTGACACAATCGCTGGTATTTTGGTCATGAAGGATTATGTGACACAAACAAATAAGCAGACAACGTACATTCTGTGGGTGGTAGCTGTAATAATATATCTTAATAAAAATTAATTTTGTATAACGATGACCTAAATGTAATCTATCTTAACAACCGGCTCATGATTTATGAAAATACATACGCAATTGATGACCGTTGACTGTAGAATCCATAGCAGGCACAGCTGTTGACGGAGTCTGTGTTTCTGTGGTCATAAAGGTGACTGAACATAGAACACCAAACACTACAGATGGTGAGTTAAATCAACCATTACCACTCAAGCATGGTAACAACATAGCAAGTTAATTCTCTGCACACTTCACTGTTGTTGTTTCACACTTGCGGGTTGAATCGGGGTAATCGACGACCAAAACACATAATAACAGGCTACTTATATGCCGAGTGGGTTGTATAAGTAATCATACATGTTTGATACAAACATTACCCATAGATAATTAATGCTAACAGATGGTCTATGGCTGATAAAAGTGCATACTTAATGGATGGTTATTGACTGTTGAATCCATTGCGGGCGCAGCTGATGGCGGAGTTGGTGTTGCTGTGGTCATTAAGGCGACTGAAAAGCGAACACCAATCACTACAGGTGATGAGTTAAATCAACCATTACCACTCAAGAACGGTAACAACAAAGCAAGTCAATTAGCTGCACACTTCACGGTCTCTGTATCACGAAAAATCCACTTGCCCCCACAACAAAGTAGCCAAAATCATTCACAATGTTGCTTGGCTTCTCAAAATTGGTACCAAGCAGCAGTTAAATATGTTTATGTAACTCAATGTTGTTATGGTCCATGAAGTCACAATCAATATCCCATAGCCCCTTTACACTTGCAAAGAATGAAATGAGCCCATTGCAAACCATGCCTACCAGATTCGCACACATAAGCATACGCGCCGCCAGTACACGGCACTGACAACCACATGCCATCCACCAGGTTCACCACAGCGCAGTCGTTATTATCTGCGGGATGTGCAGGTTCCCAGTTACTGAAGAACATCTCCTCAACGCTTGTACCTGCACCAATATATTTGTTTGTTGTGACTGAATTATGTTGAAGTTACAAGTTATAGTATTTGATTAATGTTATGTCATATTGCTCATAGTAAGTCCACTAGCATCCCATTACCGTTGCCTGGTTGCCAAGTCCATATCGCATTCGAGGCTCCGACCCAAAACTTGAACGTCAATCTGCCCAAACGCCTAACTGTGTCGTTTATGGCATCATTGACACTGATTTGCGGCGCGAGCAGATCGCCACTGTGATGTATTCTGCAGAAAGAGCGAGCTTCATACCAGCTAGCAACAGTGCTATTCACCACACAGTAACACGTGCCATTCTCAACGCAACCCCCTGAAAACAATGTGATGACATTGGAATTACTAATCCAAATAAAATATGTCATAGCCTTCTCAGTTGTGTGATATGGACAAATGTAGCTTTACAGCATATATTGATTACAATGGCCCTAATATGGAAGCAGTTCCTTAAAATAGCTAATAAGGTATCTGATCGTATTTAATTGCTGGTCCTGCAAACAATCAACATCAATCAAATCAGAAACCGTACCATATACATTCATTGGTTTCAAGATAGTGCTGCAGATAAAGCCAAGCTTTGCTGTACATGGTACAGCAGCAAAACCAGGACCAGCTGCAAATGTTAAGCAGGAAGGAAATGAGCTATTCGCCAATCCGGCTAGCAGGCGGTCGTCTGTCTCTACCGACTGGTTAACCGAGCTCCACTCATATCCCATGTTTACATCCGGTGATAACATCAGGCTGATCCAGGCGTGTCCACCAAACGATGAATTCACGAGTGACGAGACTTCCTGGTTGTTAATTGAGGCCAAGTTAGAACCTCTATCTCTACACGACCGACTCGCGTTACCTCTGGCGGTTTCGCCGTCTTGATATACAGTAAAACAACGTGAGTTATTGGATTCTTCCACACACCCGAGAAATGTAGAATTACTCATGCCTAAGAGCGGCTTTATCAGAACCGCTATGAAGTCTGAAACACAGAATCTGCATTAATCATTGTGTTAGCAGATGATTCATTTTAAGCAAATGATTCTACAATCTGCCAATGTTAAATGAAGACAAGATAAACACATTAAACTCACAGAATAACACCGCGTGCTTGACTTGTACGAAATCCATTGCACTTAGCCTACGTACATATGGACCAGTGTGGACACATATATCAGTATAAAGTTCTTCTGAGGCTCAGCTAGTTAGGTGTTGAAATCCCCAGGAGTGTGGTGGTCTATGCCTCGATGACTATCTAAGAGAGATAGGTACACATTGAGAATACTAGGCGGAGTCTTAAAGATCAGCTTGGCTTTTACCACCATACTTATTAAAGTGTAACCGCTGGTGCAGGGCGCTGATATACGCAGGTCTATTTGGCAAATCATGTTTTATTTGTTAAAATGTCGGACAGCTTAAGTTCATTGGGTCTCTTTAAAAACTTCTCCCTCATAACCGTTGATATGTAACAAAGCTATTTTCAAGATGCGATCGCAGCGTAACATCCGTCCAATAAGTTTGCTCATTACCTAATGATATATGTTGTTGCAGATTAAATGCGTTTTTATTCCGTTTTGAACAGTTGACTCAGTGTTTACATTGCCTTCTTGGTGCGTTTGTTTCTGCGAAATATCTGATCTCCGTCAGAGTTAGGTGAGTTGTGGCCTATGTAGGACAAAACCTCAAAATGAACCAGCAGCACAGTTACCAGATCCATTATACCAGAAACTTCACGAGGTAGAAACTAGAGTGACAAAGGTATTATCTAAAATCTGTCACTTTCCTTACTTCACAATTGTTTATTTGGTATTTTTATAACTTTAGTGTGTATAGAAGCTACAACAAGGTATCATGACAGCAGAACCTGTAGACCAAATACAGGCTTTAATAGAGAGAGATACCAACTCCGTCTTTATAAAAGACCAGGAAGTATGGACGCTTCAGGAAAATACAAGTGCGAACGAACTCGACCTGGTGTACTCAATGGAAGTAAACACATGGTTTTGTAAAAGGAAATAATCGTATGGCGATATTTAACTAACTCAAATATTCATGATCGTGCAAGGTAGGTTTGCGCGGCTACATCTCTGCACAACAACCCAATCTCCAACTCCCGATTTCAACCTGAAACCGGAATATGATTCCCATACAGATTCAAATCCCTTATCGTATATAATGGTAGCCTTTAAATGCTGGGTATTTACATAATTAGCATGCAGATATTCTCTATTGAGTGATTTTACATGACATGTAATTTCAGAGACGTTTGCTGATAATAGCCCCTGCTGCATTTTGGGGAACTACACAGTTGCTAGAAGGTACTGAGTACGCTTTCACAGTCGTAAAACGTCATGGTAAAGGTTTTCTCTTACCGGATGTAAACACTACATTTGTCATTTATAATACAACTAGTAGGTTGGCCAATGGAGGGAACAAGTTATGAATGGACATCGTCAATGCAGTTGGGAAATTGCAACAAAGATGGCGGTTATTGACAACTATCTGAAGTCATATAATGTATCACTATATGAGCTTCCTGATAGCTGCCAGCAATAAACACTGTTAAATATATTTTATACGCAGGTCTAGAGCCATTTATATATATGTTGTCCCTTTAATGGGTACAAGACACACCAGCCCCAACCACGATTGCGCCGTGGTCAACTTAATGGATGGCATGAAGTTGTCTGTGCCGTGCGCCTGCTAACGAATATGTGTTAGTCTGCGCGCGATCTGTTCCAGATTCGGAGAAGGCAACATTATACATTAACTTGAATATCTGGCATGTAAAATGTGGTTTTCATCGTATGCTGGTATAATGTATTCTTTATTCACATATTTAGGATATATCTCTTTTTTTTTGTGATTTTGCTACCAGCAATAACCTGCCTAAATCAGTATGAAAAGTTCACTGATCTAAATTGGAATTAGAAAATTTATTATTTGCCCTGATGCACTTGTATTATCTGCAGTTAGTTAAATAGTTGTCAATACATTGCACCCCACATAGTTAATACCCAATGACATTGGTTACTAAATGATACCATTCTACACCTGTTTTCATATTCTTGCTCTGTATTGCATGGCCAAGGCCTTATCATTGTCGTTGCTATTATTATAAAAGGTCGGAGAATGATTGCATGAACCGTACAGCTTTTGTGCGATGTGTTAACTCGAGTGTGTTTCTCCTATTGCTCTTCAAGAAAAGTTCATCAACTGCCAGTGCAGATATTTTTTCTCATTTATGATTAACATTGCAGATTATTTAGATACATAGAATATATAGTCTCATAAGCGCAGCCTCAAACATACAAACGTAGCGTCATGCAGATGGTTTTACCCTACCTATGTCGCAGTAATGAATGACATATTACAATAGACAGGAGGAATTACAATAGTTTTAGCAGACCAGTTTTTATTTCGGACATTGCAGCCTTAAAATGGAGCAGTAACTATTATGGAAGATATTATGGCAGTCGTTAAGATAAATATGCTCATCCTTTAAGTCCGTCACAGGGTTCAAAGATTGGCTAAGTTTGGTAAAAACCAACAGAAATCAGCAACTTTACAGTGCACCTATATCCAATGCTTTATTTCAAAAGCAAACGGTCATACCAATTGACAGGTACAGCGATAATGCCTAACTACACCGTTTTAGAAAAGATCAAGAGTTATGTAAAAACTTATTAGGAACTTCTTGAGAATGAAATGAGAATTCACAACCCCAGCCTCCTTATTCTATGGAACATTTTCAACATTTCTACAGGTATGGATATAACGATAGGTAAACAAAACGCTATGATTACACCATACCGATAACCAGCAAACAAAACCTTATGATTCCGCTATGATTTGAGACAAAGTCATAATGTATACATGAATCCAACAAAGCAATTAACATGCCACAGCAATCTAAAATAAAGCGTGAAGTAAATCGTATGTTCGGTGTTATATATACATAAACGCATTTATCTTTGATTGTCTGGCATTATTTCTATTGGAAAGATCTGTGGCTTTCAAAATTAGTTGAAACTCTACGGTAAAAAAGCCACTTTGGAATGCTAAGGGTATTTTTACTTCTTCGTGCCAGGGACTACAGGGCTTCTGTCAACTAAAACTGATTAATTTAGTCATGAACATTCCATCACAAAGGAACTTCAAATTACACTTTAAAAATTGAAATTCATGCAGCTGCACTAATTCCTAGGTCGTAGGTCTTTGACCTGGCGCAATGTGTCCACCGATGCTGCCGAGATATAAAGCAGAAATGGCCTCGTAAGACCTTGGCAACCTCCCTTTTTACCGATGACCACTTCATGGATTGAGTGCTGTTGATAGAGCAGACATTTCATTTGGTGTGCTGTTGGGTTGCTATTTGGTGAACTAAAATGTAATAACAACTAAGCACAAAGATCAACACATAGCAGATTGGTCGCCCTGACAAATAGCACGACCGCTTACCAGACTATGGTGCTATGTGGCTTGCGCTGCCCTATGTATGTGTTCACAAGTAGAGCCTTAACCGTGAATTATCAATAGTGATGTTCACCACAACAATTTTTCTCAAGTGTTCAATGTGAAATTAGATCCTGTTCAAATTAGATCTGAATTTTTATTGCTGCGTAAATTGATGCATTGCTGTTGAAATAATTAGACCTTAAATTGCTTATATGAAAATGTTTAAATCACGTTTTCATAAGAAGGCATGAATCATGGTAATGTAACAAGCAAGTTGTGATTGATGGAACATGATGTTTTATGATTTAAGAACGTCGTTGTAAGTATTGCCATGAAGGCTAATTGATAGACTGCGTGAGCACCCTATATTCGTACATGACCCCTCTTGTGTTGGTCGCTCGTTACCAGCTTATAAACAGCATGAACTCTTGAACTGTGTTCTAACAATCAGATGGCGTTTAATAATGTTAAGCGTCAAATATATAGTCTGGTGTAGACAGGATATCAATGACTTCTCATGTGGTTCAATAACTAGCCCAATGTTACCAGACTCTCCCTCTGTCTATCTCCCGATGTCCGTTCTTTAATCTTTCGCCAGATAGCATTGACAACGAGAATTTAATGAGATTACATAGTGGAGCAACAAAAATGTATTGCATGAATGAGCTAGTTCCGAATCTCCATGATGTTGAGTGATCAGATCGTGTCAGTGGACAATGTGACACTAAATCCTGTGCTCGTTTATGTCGCCTTCAGTCGAGACTCGTCGGCTCATGACCTGATCCGTAAAGTGTGCAGAGGTTTTTACTCTCTTGAATAGCTACAAAAGGCCAAGAAATATCTTTGGCAAGTAGATGACAAGGAAGTCCGTCCTTCGTTTGTCCGACGTCGCGACTCAGCAGCGAGTTCAGAAATTGATGCCATACTTGATGATATATTGACAGCACTTCAAAAGCTTGAAGCTGCTGAGAAAATGCCAATATTTGCAATTGATCCGCAGGGGTTACATCGCATCCCCAGGGCTACCCCTGCGGAAACGTGCGCAATTAGCATAAAGTGAAAGAGTCAACGACATAGAGGGCAGGCTCAAGATGTTTGAAGACGTGATTGTCAGCATCCAGCGTATAGAGTGTCGTCTATCTGCTCAAACGCCAAGTAACAGCCCGTCAATCACTGCCGTCACAGCCACAGGCACTGCAAAATCCGTTAGCAGTAAAACGATTACCAAGTCTGCAACCGCTACCTCCAATTTAGCAGTCGCCTCGCTAAACGATTTTTTTGAAAACAAAGTCAATGCGCCTACCGATCGAAGCAACGACAGCTTCAAAACTGTGCAAAGACGCAAGAGAACACACGTCAAAAAGAAAGCTCATGGCAAGGGGGTTGCAACCTCCAGTACTCCGCGGGGAGCACCAGAACCCAGCCGAGACTTGTTCGTCTACAGAGTCTGTAACGATAACGCTTCAGATGTGCTATTACGGTACATGCAAGATAAAGGAGTGGAAAGTCAAAAGGTAGAGAAGCTGTCAAATGACGCTGCCAAATTTGACGTGGAAATAAAACTCTCTGATCTCGACAATCTTTTGAATGATTGTTTTTGGCCGGTTGGCATCTGTGCAAGGATGTTGTACCGCAAACAGGAAAATAATTAAGTTGTATTTGTCACTGTTGTACTGTAGTGCCCTACTTGATTTGTTAACTTGTTGCAATTTCGTCAATGTGTCACAACGTTTGTACATATAATAGTAGAGGCCATAGGGATGATACAATTTTGCACATTCAGAAAGTAATGAATGGGTTGTTCTGTTTCTACAAGAGCTTTGGCTACATGAAAACTAATGTGATGTGCTGGAAACTAAATTAGATAGTATAATTGTGGCTGGGGTATCTGGTATGGATTCATCTCGGGTTCTCAAGGAGGCTGTGCATTTCTGCATAAGCGGGATTCTAATTTTCAATCAGTCCTGGGCAATGTAACAGTGTAAGATGCATTGCTTGTGTGGTTACTGTAAATTGTGGCCGTCGATCTGCTTCAATTTTAGTTATCAAATTGTACATGCCGTGCGATGTGTTATCTGCAACTCCATGTAACAATATATAAAATGAAATTCTTAATGATGTCTATTCTATCATCAACGCCATCTGTGATGGGTATTTCGTGGTTCTAGGGGTGACCTTAACACTGATTTTAGACGAAGTAGCTCACGAAATACAATTCCAATGAATGCATTCTCTGAGCAGCAAGGTTTGAAACCTTGTGAGTCGATTGGGTCAAGTGTCATTGATTTCACCTATGAGAGCGACATGTCTAATGCAAAATGCGTTTTGGATCATTTCGAATGATCTGAAAATAGTCTCAAGATATGCATGTACTTATGAAAGGGACAGCTTATATGACCATAACCCTGTTATTTAGAGTTTGAATGTCAATGTTTCAAAGACATGTAAACCGAAACGTTGCATATCCAGTAAGATTAAGTGGTCTATTGCCGATGAAAACGGCATCAGCAGTTATAAATGTTAGCGAAAACCACCGATCCATAGCCACCAGTAATGTAGTAGGGAAATTACTTGACAATATTTTGATTGAATCTTATGCAGATATTATTCAGACAAGTAACGTGAAATTCGGATTCCAACCATCTCATTCGACGGCGCAATGTACATTTGTCCTCATACAGGTAATTCAATAATATGTTAGCGATGACTCTCCATGTTATGTAAAGTTATTAGATGCCTCTACGGCGTTTGATCGCGTTGATTATATTAATCGAAGCATGTGTCCTACCACAGCTAAGATGGGGTCATGAAATTTCGGACAGCTTAAGCTGTACAAACGGCGTGAAGCAGGGCGCAGTGCTGTCTCCGATTCTATTCTGTGTTTATATGGATTAACTACTCACCCAAATGTCACACACTAAAGTTGGATGTCATATTGGTTATAAATTTGTTGGGGCACTTAGTTGTGCTGATGATCTGTGGTTAATTGCACCCTCATTGACAGCCGCAAAGGAAATGATTGAAACATGTGAGCAATTTGGGTTTGAATATAGTGTCGTTTTCAACTCAACGATGAGCAATTTATTAGTTTTCAATGATCACCTATGCGCTATAGATTTAAGGGCGAATGGTTGCACTATTCCTATTAGGAAAAATGCTTTGCATCTTGGTACCTATGTCGGTAAGGACTGTAATATTAATAATACTAATGTAGCATGATCTAATTAAGTGTCACAAACACATTTTTTGATGTCAAGGTACGGGGCATGCAATGAAGATGTGAGGAACAAGTTGTTTAACAGTTTTTAATGATTTCCTTTATGGAATTTAGACCACCGACACATCAAAGAGGAAGCTCCATCCACAAGCGCGTTCAGTATACTTACATCTTTTGACCTTAAGCAGCTATTTTATTGCAAAATAAAAATATCGTGGTTACAAAGGAGAATCAGATAAGTCCTGTTCTGTTCAGCAGCAACGCATTCATTAAGATAAGATTGTCGCTAGCTTTGTCATAATTTATTCTGTCATTCCGGTATCGTCATTCTGGCTCGTGTCAGTATGATCATCTACCGATGATGACCCTACAGCACCAAGTACCTCATATTTGTGCTCGTTCAACTCCAGCTCATTCTCATAAGGGTTGCTAGTTGCACCAAGCCCCTCATATATGTGTTCGGTATGCTCAAGTACATCTTCGTATGGGCTGCTACTTGCACCAAACACCTCACATTTATGTTCGGTAAACTCTGGTACATCCTCGTAAGTTGGCATTAGTGCAATGTTTTGATATTCCGCGTTGTTCGTGTCTTCCATATGTTGACTGCCTAGTTCGTGAGCTGTACTATTGTGTGGCGTCAGAGAGTCTTCAGCGTTAGATATCTGAGGCTTAGACTTCCTTCTACTATAAAGACATATGTCAGATGCTTAATCAATTTGTATTAAGGATCAATACCAGTCTATACTATGAAGATTTGTTGGTATATATTCCTTGTGCGCCTGTTAAAATAATGGTCAGAATACTAGGAATAATAATACCACAATTTGTACTCCACTGAATGCTACTTACCGCATAGTGACAGCAGCTACAATAACGACGATGATAATGAGTAATCCTCCACATGCTGCTGCAATGACTACAACAGAGGATCACGTCAATATGAAATTATTATATGCTCGATGCAAGCCATTGGATGTATTGACATGCATCAAATTGATTTGGAAATATGATGATGCATCCTACACATAAAACTTGATACTAATGACAATTGTATAGGGAGTTTGTTCTGCTAATGTTTTATCTTAAAAATCGCACGACATATTATAACCAAGAAGTGTACTTTGGCATTGGCTCATTGTATGGACTTACTGATGATCCTCAGCTCGCCATCGCCACCCTCATCATCTAGAGGTGAAGTGGTTGATACAAGTGTGGCTGTAATGAAAACGTGTATCATTGTCGGTGAATACGATGGAAATTAGTACATTATCTATTATGCGCATAAGGAGCTTAAGCATCAAGTACAACAGTAATTATCCATTCAAGCCTGTCTATGGCGTAATTGATGTGGTGGAAAGCGGGTACATTTTGTCATGAAAGGTAAAATAATTAACGAGCAACTGACTTCAAATCAAAATAGTATAGAAGAGGCAGCTGTTTGAATATCATTGTTTTTCTCTTTGCTTCAGAATGCATGTGTATATGTTGTATACATACAATTTGACAAAATTGTGTCAGTTAAGTCCCTTGTAAGCGTCCTTAGAGTTTGATGAGCAGCATTGGACGAGTCTTTGCTTGAAATAGAAGTTTGGACAAAAGTTTTGGTAGAGACTGTTACTGGCGTTGAAGTTAGGACAACGGCTTCGGTTGTGATATTACTAGGCATCACTAACACACACACACACAGCATGCTAATCAGTGACACCGTTAACGTAAGGTCGGGCTCGCAGTATGGGTAATTTATATGTCATATGGTACACTTGCATATATGTGTATGCCAAGTCGCCATTATATTTTCCAGCGTGTATACCAACCTAACTCGCAGATATAATAACGGCCACCGCCGTCGCACCAAATTGATTCCCATGTGCCATCCATCAGGTTGACTACTGCACAGTCGTTTCCACCGTTAGGATGACCTGAAGCCCAGTTACTGTACAGCGCTTCACCAAGCACTGGATCTGCGGTGAAGATATTGCTTAGGTACGGACCATCAAGGTGACTTATATGATATATGAATAAGGATATCGTTAATATAACTAATGTTCAACAATCACAGATAAGGCTACATGCATACACAGGGTAACATAAGTAACCTACCGTCTGCTCCATCCCTCCATACCCATGCCCCATTTGCAGCCCCAATCCATACTTTGCCACTAGTGTAATTCAGTGTGGTGTTGAGGTATGCTGCGATGTCATTCGTGTCAGTTATGAGATCACCACCGTGATCCAGGACGCATTTATGGCGGGCTTCGTACCACGATAATGGTGAGTTGACAAATGCATAGCAACTTCGATCTGACATAAGCGAGCAACCTGTAGGAGATGATTTCATGTGTTAAATTATCAGACGTTTGGGTGATCAAATATGGTTTTGTAGCAACATCGAATGACGATAACATACGTAACTATTATCGTAATGTCAATTAACAAAGCAAATCATCGAGGCTGGAATACGTGTAATTCGTACGTATTGAATTATGATTATTGCATGGAGGTAAATGCCCTTGTTCGGTTCTAAGAGTCTTTTTGTAATTTCGTACAAGCGGTTTTCTACAGCGTGTATACCAATAATGTGAAGAACTAGAAGCCTGATATGATTTATGTTACATCGCCGCCTGAGACATTGGTCACAACCAGTCACCTGGTTCCGTGTTGGAGTGAAATTACAAAAAAACTCATATAACAACTGCTGGAGAATCCGGGTAGATAAAACGGATAGGGTTTGTAAATAATTTATATGGGTCAAAAGAGAACAAAGGTCTGAATAATTTACGTGTGGAAAAATGACCTGGATATGGAAAGTTTGAAAATATCGGCATAACAGTTCCTGTCAATCAATAACAAACATATTCAATGACAGTCATTATATGCCCAATAACTTTGCATTCACAACCCCTTAGTCATTCGCATCTGGTGGCTAGAATGAATCGCGGCGAACTTCCGTCTAAACGGCAGAAGTTTGCAACCCGATGGGCAAAGGGGTTTAGTGGACGTTGGTACTTATGCAACATGTCCAAGCACCAAAGTCGTTCTCATCCTCTTAAAAGAAGCGACAATAAACCACTGTGGTTCATCTGAATTATGTTAATGTTATTGAAGGCTCAGACAGACTATGCTAACATACTGCCACCTTTTTTTATTACAACCGTCATGGAGTAAACTTTGTTTGTGATGCTTCTGCACAATTAGTATGTCCCCGTTATGTGCATCTTACATTGCACAATGCTGTGTTAATATTTCAAAAATGAAAGACCCACAAATGAGTAATTTTCTTAACATATCTAAATACATATACAAACCGGATTTGTTTTGGGCTTTGACACACGAAAGCGTTCCGTTCAGAGCATGCTGTTGATATGAAGCCATTCTGAGTATCAAACGCCGCACAGCGGTGGTATGCACTGGGCATCGGTATCATGCTTAGCAAGGATGAGCTGTCGGTTCTGTTGTTGATGAATGTTAAATTGCCGTAGTTAACATATCTGAGTCCGAACCAGCCTCTACGGTAGGAAGTCTTGTTCATAATCGAAGACACTTCATCACTGTCCACCATGGCTAAGCAGGAACCACTGCTGTTACATTTTGTACTCGCTTCAGTCCGAACTATTTCCGCTTTTTCATGGAATATAAAACATCGGCTTATTCCTTCTTGCACGAGGCACCCGAGTTGATTTGGGTCGCCCATAGCGGTTTGTATACAAAGGAGAATTTTCAAACCAAAGCCTGAAATTGAGAGTAAGTAGATAAAAAATGGCAAATTCTTCAGTTCACACAAGGACAGATGAGATGCGCCACTATTTAACTCGGAAAACGAGGCACGTAACGTTATCAGTGGTAAGCATTTACTTGGTTACAGCCTTTCATGGAAGACTTAAGTACATCCGAGTAATGACTATTACTTCAATAATGGCAAACAAAACTGGTTAATCATTCACGATCACAGTACACCCATACATGGACATACATGACACCTAGCAGGGCTCAACTGTCATTGCATACACCGTGCATACGATTTTAAGACTCACAATATAATCTGTCCTGGGTATATATCTTCATCTCCTCGCATTCGTGCCGCATTTACGATTAAATCTCGTTGGGCTTTCGCTACGTCGGTCGAACAACGGCTGTTTGTTCACATCGAATTTCCAGACATAATCCTGACGTTCGATGTTGTCATTGTTGGTGTGTGACTATGATTATATTCTGTTGAGTTAGAAGCATGCCGAAACCTAACAGTTAAAGATTGTCAAGGTGCAATGCGATACACAGTTGACATTCAATCTCTGGGGTAACATTTATTTTGAGACAAGATAAATCCTGCAACTTCTGGCTTCATTTTGACGTGAAAGGGTCTACGATGTCTCCTTTGACAAGGTACGTGCCCCCAATATTCTATTCGAATTGAAAAGGCCCTTTAATTGGTGACGTATACCTATGGTTGACTGCATCTTCACATGTGGAGTGAAACCTGCTCTCATGAAATATTGTAAGGCAGATAAATCAACGATGCACAATTCACGACATCTTTTGTGAAATGCCTCTACAACACTGTTTAGTTTCTTAATACCTCGGATATGACAAGGTAGTGCATGAAGTAAGCGATCTGAGTTGCAGTTGCTGGAAACAGGATGCGAGCTCCATTCCTGTGCCTAGATTTAAAAAGTGCAAAATGTTGCACAATGGACGCCACAAAGAATATTCTCTTCTCATTACTTTGGTAGTTCAGGCGAAGAGTTTATAGCTTCGCCAAGATAGCTCGCTCGAAGCTTCTGCCCGAGGAAAGACGCCAACTGTTAGCCGAAGCGTTATTGCCATAACGTCTTGTCATAGCGTCTCTTACAACCACGTGGAATGCTCTGTTTACTTTGGATCTGAAGTCGCCTCGACCAATCAAATGACTACATACCTTTAACAACCTCCGAGCCCCGAGACATTTGATCAACAGTCCCATGTGCTTTTGTTGATTTCATTTCGCGTGATAAATTCTTCGTTCGTGACATTCACATCACCCTGACATGCCAAAATTGTTTATGTCGACCCCAGGCCAGTTCCCGCGCTTCAGACATTGACAATCTAAAACTATAATCTACAGTGCGGACATGAAAGATGTTAGAGGCGTACTGTGTTCCATAATTTATCAAGTTGACATTTATTTAGCTATTTTCGCTATTCGTAAGCCTATTGTGCGACGTGTTTTGGCAGTGGCAAGGCACTCCACAATCGCGTGACGTCAGCCCAGTATTCCCAAGTGTTTTTCTTTGTGTCACGGTAGCGCCACCTTACAATTGAGATGTATTACATTTAGGGAAGCGATCACCACCCCTCTTAGCGTAGCTATCAACCCTTTGGTTCAGGTATAGAGCTTAAAGGTACACTAAAAGGGGTCACTCTCTACAAAACATGTGAGCACGCGTCCTGTGCAGGTATACTGTTTGTCATAACGTCTTGCTTAAAACCAAGAAAATTTGGAGGCGCGGCCGCCTCGACCAATGACTTTTATATTTCAACGTGTGCAGTAATCACAGAGCCTTTGAATCAACAGTCCCATGCACAGAGATACTAACAAAACCCAGTGGCGTAGTTGGTTTGCCTATGATAGATGATTGACTCTGTTGCAGAATACCTAGAGGCCAAAAGGCGTCAAGTAAAGCTTCGGGCATGACGTGAAGTCAAAACGCAGCCTGAACAACGCCCACTTTTGAGACTATTTGTAAAAGAACTATTGCGACCCCTACTATACTAAGAAACAGTAAAGGGGTGCGTACAACTTCCACTGAAATGCACGTGTTATAATACTATCTATAAATACTGCTTTCTCCATCAACGGCGTCGATGTTTCTTCAATGAATAGCCATTTGATCGCGTTTATTCCATTTACGTCATCCACATGGATGAAAATGAACAGCAAAGGGGGAAACCCATCGACAAGAGTCGCAGCCGTGGGCATATATGTTTCCCCCTATTAGTCACCTCTTACGTCTTGTAGGATGTTAGTGTGGGTCTTTACTACCCCCTGACCTAGAGGGGGTCAAACGACGGTCAAGTAAGGGCCTCTTAAAATGTTCAACTAGCACGTTTTCGACATGCTGTTTTATCATATTTGTGAACTCGAGTAAGTTTCTGTCAGCTAGAAGGTGGCTATGTGATTACTGCATTAATATCTGCTACTCCATAAGTTGTTCTTCAGGTTAACAAGCTGTGGGCTCATTAATAATTGATGCAGAGAAGGTATTCTTTTCAAACATTGCATAATAAGACCATGAGCTTGACAAGTGGGATATTTATAGTACTGGTCACAGCGACACCAAACAGACAGTGTGGCGGTCCATTATCCCGTGACACACCGTAGATAACGTATTCACATCCATTTTGAAGAAGTTGCACCTATGCACGACTGCTCCACCCATTGCCAACAATCGCATGTGTATATTATATACATGAATATCTGCTGTCGACTAGCACTTTATCAACTGTCGAACAAGATGCCAATGATTTTGAAGGTCTCACCTTAACAAAACTTGTCATGGTTTCTAACATTTGCTACATAGCAACGTCTACTTAATGGATCTCTGGATTCCTGAGATTGTGAGAACAATAAGTACTCAAAAAATGGCTCTTTGGCTTAGTGAAGGTCTGTTATACCGCGCTTCTTATGTGATACTCCAAATACCACCCGCACAAGAGAAATTCGACCAATCTTGAGCAACCATTCACGAGTTCTCAGTGATAACACACTTACTTGCAAAACACTTCCCAGAGGACCCGCCCCTAACTAAGGCACTGATAAACAAACGTTAAGCTCTTCAGCGTAAAATTCAATATATATCAGGACCGTTACCAAGTGCGAGAATTTATATTTCAGTTCTTACGCAATGTGTGCATGCTAGCAGGCGCACAATGGCGTTGCCATTTGATTTCTTTGTGGCTTTCGAGGTATTTGGAACCAGTTGTCAGGGTGGGACTTAATATTTGTAGCTCAACAATATCAAGTAGGATCTTGCTTTTTGTCTGAGTATCATTATCACGTTAGAATCAATACATTAGGGTATTTCCCTATCAAAAATAATAAGACAAGGGAACAATTCATCACCGAAATTCAGCGTTCAATCGTTCACTCAACAGTGGCCAAGTGCAAGAACCAGTCATATAGATTACAACTGAGTAAGTGTGGTATACTGTCCATGCCAATAAACTCAATAGACAGTCGAATGAATATGTGTATATGTTCGTCAGTCTAGAAACGAGTGTTACTGAGAAGATAGCTACTACCATAGCCGCTATAGATCTGCTAGTTACTGCAATGATAGATGCAGTGGTAACTCATACCAACGACGAGGGGGTCACTGAAAGATACAGAGCTTCTCTGGAAGGTTACGATTTTAACAGTTTGCAACAAGGAACATTACTAAGGCGCCCTTGAACTAGCCACCGGGAAATATCAGTGGGTCCCAGAGGCAGATTTTGTAATCCAAGTGGTCCATCAAATTGTGACAGCTACTGCCATTATCAAATACGGCGCAATTTAAAACCCGGGGCCGTCAGAGAGGGTGGAGAGGAGGGAGGTGTCGGAACGGGGGTGAGTTAGCCACGTTATGTCACTTGGGGAACCTGTTTAGAGGGCACCTTTATCACCTGCAACTTCCAGCGTTTGGCGTCACAAAATTCTTTTCACAGTGTGGTTCTCAGCTACAAAATATGGCTTCTACTGTTGTGTGTTTAATATGGAGACTTTAGAGCATACTGTTTCCAATAAGGTATTATTAGGGAATCAGTTTGAAAAATTATGCGAATTGTTCCATCAACTACAGCGCCGATCACAACCACAACACCGACCACAGCGCTAACAGCAGCACCAACAACAACACCTACAACGCCGATCATAACACCAACCACAGCACCAATCAAAACCACAACACCAACAACAACACCAACCACAACGCAAATGACAATTATGGAAGCTTCACCACCAACACAAACTCAACTGCCATAAACTACACGGATCGCAACAACAAGCCCAACTTCATCTGCTAAGATGATTAACATCATTGCGGGTAATAATCATAAAGGTTTCATAAGAAGTAAGGGAAGCCTCCTTCACTACACGCACAGCCTTACTAGGCACGTATATGTTGCGGCAACTAAGCTAATGATATTCGCAACTTTATGGTGTTTCCGAAACTCTCAGTATAAAATACCATTGATTGCAAGAGATTATTATTAAATTGATCTGACAATAATACTAATGCAAACTGGTTGGTTCCTTTTGATAATGTATGGATCCCAGTGGCTCTGGAACGGCTCTTTGAACCATTAGCCAGGGTGTCATGAACGTGGCACAGCTTGTGATGAGTACTACTAAACTTCCAAGTTACCACTTTGCCAATTTATGTTGCTTCAACAGTCGACTTATGGTGTTTGATGGCTGGAGTTTTTGGCGCGATAGCAATTATATCAGTGTATTAACCTTAAATCGTAAGATATCGGTAGTTTAAGCAAAGATGCTATTTATTCGCAATAATTTAAAAACAAATCCTTTCATACATCATTGTCTGTTCCCATGAATTGGAATGGAAACTGCATTCAAAATTCTAGGTCGTCAAACACCGTAGTGGACGTGGTGGAGATGGACAACTTCCCAATACGCCTTACTAGTCACGTATATGTTGCAGTAACTTAGCTTATGATATTTGCAAGTTTATGGCACTTTTATTGCATGCCATCGAAAGCGACCCAACAAAGACAGCTAATATTTTCCTTTGAATGAGGAAGTAAGTCGATTCTTTTGCGACACCGCTCTTAAATGAAACAATTTGCAATGGCTGTCAGTTTTGGCAATGCGCCCTGTGCTATGCTGCCCAGTGTGAATATGCAATGACCCAATCGATCGGCGATAGATAACCTTACTATGGTCACACAAGGAGCCCCAGAGTTCAGTAAGAGTTGGTAATCTGTAAGAGAGAGGGAGGGGGAGCGAGAGAGAGAGAGAGAGAGAGAGAGAGAGAGAGAGAGAGAGAGAGAGAGAGAGAGAGAGAGAGAGAGAGAGAGAGAGAGAGAGAGAGAGAGAGAGAGAGAGAGAGAGAGAAAGAAAGAAAGAAAGAAAGAGAGAGACTGAAAGAGACAGAGTAAGAAAGAGCAAAAGAAAGAGTGAGAGTGACAATTTGGGTGTGGAAGAGAGAGAGAGAGAGAAAAAAGGAGAGGATGAGAGAAAGAGAGAGCTAAAGAGAGATTGAGAGGGCCAATGAGACATTATGGAAGAGAGAGTGCATAAGAGATAGAGAGAGAGAGATAGAATAATAGAGAGTGAGAGAGATATGGGGAGAGAGAGAGGGAGAGAGAGATAGTAGTTGAAAAGCGCGAGGGTGTAAGGACCCGAGATGGACGTCAGAGTAATGACGACAGCGATCGTACAAAGCTGAGCAAGCCAACTCGTTCAACAGACACCTCTAATATACGAGCAAAAAAGTCGTCGCCACGCGGCTGGGATACACACAAGAGCGATTGTTGAGCTTTGAACACTGCCGAGGCAAATAGCTTGTTTGTGGCGATTCCCTTTATCAGGCGTTGAGGTTTTGAATATACTGCTTTACCTTGGAGTAAAATCTAAATGTTTTCAGTCGTGTCCGGACCTCCATTTCAGAAAACAAAATCTACGTCTGAAGCCGTGTCACTCAAACAAACTGCGCCAACGCTCTTGCCTGAACAACCTTTTGTTATTCCTAGAGGATGTTACTAACATGTTAGATATTGTGGAACTTAAAGATGCTATTTATTTGTACTTTAAAAAACAGGTTAGCATGGATAAATGAGATTCACAAACGATGCAAATCTAACAACCTTACACTGTGGAAATGATTGGCGAATACTTTTTAACATCACTCGGAAAAACGAGCATTTTGAATACCGAATCGTCGATTATACTCTAGGGAATGTGTCAGAGGAAAGGGATTTGTGCGCTATATTTGATCAGTCATTTCAATCGTTCTAACAATGCAGTGCAGCAGAAGTAACGGGTAACAATTCTCGTGATGATCTGACGGAAGTTAACTAATCACACAAAGGGAAGTGTTATCGATCTTATTGAGACACTTGTTATGCCCCATCTGGAATGTACAGTCCAGGCGTGGTCACCATACCACCAACGTGATACAAATGTATTACAAAGTAAACAAAGGCGTATTACTAAGCTCGTAGTTAAGATGTGGCTTATTAGGGCTGACATCTCTTGCAAAGCGGTGTCTCTGTTTGGATCTCAATCAGGTATGCAAAAAGATAAATGGATAACATAATATTAGTATCTATGTGCGACTTTTTTCAGCTTCACAGTGCTGAGAAACCTATGTCCAGGACAGAATTAAGAAGAAACAGCTTTTCCAATCGCATTGTGACCCCTTGAAATAATTTACCAGTCAAGGTAGCTTCAGCCACAACACGGAACACTTTTAAAAACCAACTCCATGTGTATTTTTAGAACAAAATGTTTCAGTAATGTCTTAACCCGACTGCATTGTTGGTCAATTGATAATGACCGTTGGCAGGGCACGTATGGACCTAACGGTCTTTTTGTCCTGGCCACCCATCACTATGAAGTCTTTGTAAGTGGCTGTAAAGAGTATACATGCTTCAGCCATGGCTATCTAGCTTTGGACCTCCGATCCACGTCGGTTATGTGTTAATACCAGGCTACCATGCCATTAGCGTTCACTTGACACAACTTGTTAAATCTGAGTTCTCATTACTTTCCACAATTGTCAAAAGAGACGACAGTTGTATTATGAACGCCAACTCAAAAATGAACTTGGTTAAAAAGTACATATTAATGTTATTTATTGTTCAACATATCTTAGGTACAAGGAAACATTAACCCATAACCAATTTATACAGAATGTCATAGAAACGTCGAGAAAGAAACGGCAGCTGAACGCTTAGTGGAGAAGCTAAATGCAGCGCAAATCATCGACACATTTGTCATTACGAGATAAAAATAACCGTAGGCTTGAGAGCATCCCGTGAAGCTGATAACTGCGGGCTTGAGAGCATCCCGTGAAGCTGATAACTGCGGGACGGGAGCGAGTCAGCAATTTCCCAGCACAGTATCTTTGAAGACAAAGAAAAAATACTGGGCAAAACGAGCAATGGTGACTAAGTGCTTCACGTGAATTGAAAATGGCTCCCCACGGCTGATGATAAAATACTGTTGAAAAAGATATGCAAATTACATCATGCCGCACAAAGCAATCACGGCGTCGATGATGACATTTATGTCGACAGTAACAAAGTAATAATGATTATGGTATAGTGACCCAACTAATATCGACGCCACTGCTGATAACGGGATGCCACAAAATCGGTCTCCCAATTCAAAGAACGTATTTATAGAACCTTAATCACACTCTTGCTCGTTTAGCCCAGTGTCCCTTCTTTGTCTTCAAAGATACTGTGCTGTTTGATGATAGAATGCTTCGACCCACGACCAAAGTGGTATTTATCAAGGCAACATCTATCAGGTATAATTTACTATTTGAAAAGCTACCATAAGCTTGATAAATACAGAACGGCAATTTATATCAACAACGCCAATATATACCAACAAGCATATTTCATAATATATTTTAAAAAATATCGAATAAGTCGTGGCTCTCATATATTTGCGCCAATTAATGATGGGTCATCCTTTGAGTCCAGCGAAAATTGATGTAACTGACATCCGTATGTTTACAATCAAACTTGCACTTGTGCCTCTCAATGTAGCAAAGTTTTGTAACACACTTTTATTTCCTTATCATTACTCTTAATATTTACTTACAAACCATGTCGTCTTGCTGTAGTCACTAACAACCACGTTTTTTAAATGTCTCATCACATACGTCATTGTCATCTCAGATATTACGGAGTCCACCACTATAATGGCCTACACCATCGTTCTCCTCTAGGTCGCCCTTCTCTGACTCCTGTTCATCGTCGTCGATCTGTTGACTGCGTTGACTATCAACCTCACTCTCGAGGTTGCTATTCCGATAGTATCTGGTGCTTTCCGGGCTCTCTCCTTTGATCTCTGGGGTACTTGTATCACAATCCGTCTCTCCCTTGGCAATATCCTGACCCTCTTTGTAAACATCCTGGTCTTCCTCGCCGCTAACTTTATCCTCTCTCTTCTCTGACATTGCATCAGCTTTCATATCTCGCCCCTCACAATCTGCAACCTCTTTACCTCTTTCCTGGCTTTCTTTGTTGTGGCTTAGATCTTGGTCGAATAACTGTATCCCTGTTTCACCCATTTCTTCCTCACTCTCTTTGCTCGATTGTTCACTTTGTACTCCATTGTTGCTCACCTTTACCGGGAGGGCATACAGATCGCCATCTTTGCTTATCTTATATTGGATGCCATTCATCGGAATCTCATCAATTGATGAAGTTCGGGTGCCATTCATATAAGGATTATGTATCACGGAATCGCCATTAGCTGTCATCATTGCAACCGATTGCATCTCATTAGATGTAAAGTCAGGCACGTCCTCGTAAGAACTCAGTGTAAGCGGTAATCCAGTAGTTGCAACAGGGGAAGTGGTGTACTCCCTAACGGCTTCATTTCTCTTTTTCTTCTTCCTCCTAACACAATGGATTATATTTTAATCGTAATGATCAGATGAAAAACAATTTAAACAATTATCTTTGAACAATTAAATAATATAGAAAAGTGACAAGAAATAATTTTTCGTAGTATAGTGAGTTACTAAATATCTTACATACTAACCCTATAACTAAAACACAGATTATGATGGCGACAATGATGATGACGACAAGGCACCCACCGATGACCGCGACATAAACTAAAGAATACCACAGGTAACTATCATATTTTGCCTAAATTCAGAATGGCTTCGGACAGTCTACCTCTTACAATAACATCACATAATCATCACGTACAGAAAATGAAAATTTCAGCAGTTATTTGATTCCTCGATTTTTTAGATACAGGAAAAACGTAAATTGAGTCATCGTTAACAAATGTTACATGATTAAAGAAAGACCTACACCACCACGAATGC
The DNA here is from genome assembly GCA_034190875.2 of Urechis unicinctus. NCBI lineage: Eukaryota > Metazoa > Annelida > Polychaeta > Xenopneusta > Urechidae > Urechis > Urechis unicinctus. The sequence goes on from CM067348.1 coordinate 12,568,998, forward strand.
CGGCTGTCTTCTGATGTCATTGTTGGCGCCACAGTTGACATAATCGCTGGTATTTTGGACATTAAGGAATATGTGACACAAACACATATATTAACAGGCCACTTATATTCATTGATGGTGGTAGCAGTAATAATATATCTTGCTTAATTTTGTACAACGATCACCTTAATGTTATCTATGCTAACAACAGGCTCGTGATTCATGAAAATACACACGCATTTGATGGCCGTTGACTGTAGAATCCATTGCGGGCGCAGCTGTTGACGGAGTCGGTGTTGCTGTGGTCATTAAAGAGACAGAGAAAACCAATCACTACAGATGATTAGTTAAATTAATCATAACCACTCAACCATGGTAACAACAAAGCAAGTTAATTCTCTGTACACTTCGCTGTTGTTGTATCACCACTTACCCACTTGCCGCACAGCAAAGTAGCAAAAATCATTCATAATATTGCTCGGCTTCCAACAATTGGTAACAAGCAATATGTAAATGTGACTCAATGTCGTTCAAGTTACAATCAATATCCAATAGCCCCTTTTCACTTGCAAAGAAGGAAATAATCCCATTGCAAACAATGCTTACCAGATTCGCACACATAAGCATACGGAACGCCAGTACACGGCACTGACTCCCACATGCTATTTATCAGGTTCACAACAGCACAGTCGTAATTATCTATGGGATGTGTAGGTGCCCAGTTACTGAAGAACACCTCCCCCACGCTTGCACCTGCATCAATACGATTTATAGTTTTTGTGACTGAATAAAAACGATATTATCAGTTACAACATTTAGTGAATGTCATGTCATGTCATTTTGCTTGTAGCAAACCAACAAGCATCTAATTACCGTCGCCAGGTTGCCAATTCCACATCGCATTCGAGGCCCCCATCCATAACTGTAATTTGTTAGCGCCCAAACTTCTGGCGGTGCTGCGTATGTTGTCATTGAGGATGAATTGCGGTGCAAGAAGATCGCCACGGTGACGTATTCTGCAGTAAGAGCGAGCTCCATACCAACTTGCCCCAGTGCTGTTCACGATAATGTAACACGTGACATTCTCAACGCATCCTCCTGAAATTATTGTGATACCATTGAAATTTATAGTGCAAATAGAATATATCATGGCCTTATCAGTTGTATGATATGGAAAACGGTTGCTTATCATCATATATTGATATCAATGTCCAGAAAATTATCATGATTAGTTCATGTAATGTTAATTGCAATAATCAATAATACAATCAAAACCAAACCGTTATTATTTGGTTCCAAGGCTGAGCTGCAGATAAAGCCATGCTTCTTTGTACATGGTTCTGCAGAAAACTCAGTGTCGGCTGAAAGTGTTAAGCAGGAAGGAAATGAGCTATTTGCCAATCCGGCTAGCAGGTCGTCGTCTGTCCCTACCGACTGGTTAACTGACCTCCACCAATGTCCCATGTTTACATCCTGTGATAACATCAGACTAATCCAGGCGCGTCCGTGTAACGATGAATTCACGAGTGATGCGACATCCTGGTTGTTAATTGAGAACCTCTTCCTCTACACGACCGACTCGCTTTACTTCTGTCAGTTTCGCCGTCGTGATATACAGTAAAACATCGTGTGTTATTTGATTCTTCCACACACCCGAGAAATGTAGAGTTACTCATGCCTAAGAGCGGCTTTATCAGAATCGCTATGAAGTCTGAAACACAGAAGCTGCGTTAATCATTTTGTAAACAGAAGATTCATTATAGGTAAATGATTTTACAATCTGCAAATGTTAAATGAAGACAAGATAAACACATTAAACTCACAGAATAACACCGCGTGCATGACGTGTACGAAATCCATTGCACTTAGCCCACGTACATTTGGACCAGTGTGGCAACAAATACTGGTATAACGTTCATCTGAAGCTCAGCTAGTTAGGTGTTAAAATCTCCAGAAGTGTGGTGGTCTACGCCTCGATGGCTATCTAAGAGAGGTAGGTACACATTAATAATAGTCGGCGGAGTCTTAAATATCAGCTTGGTTTTTACCACCATGCTTATTAAAGCGTAACCGCTGGTGCAGGGCGCTGATATACGTAGGGCTATCTGGCGAATCGTGCTTAATATGTACTAATGTCGGACAGTTAAAGTTCATTGGGTCTTTTTAAAAACCTCTCCCTCATAACCGCCGATATGTAACGTCGCTATTTAAACGATGCGATCGCGGCATAACATCCGTCTCATAAGTTAGCTTAATACCAAATGATATTTGCTGTTGCAGATTAAATGAGTTTGTGATTCGATTTTGTACTGTTGACGCAGTGTTGACAATGCCATCTTGGTGCGATTGTTTCTGCGAAATATCTGATCGGCGTCAGAGTTTGGCGAGTTGAGGTCTATGTGGAACAGAATCTCAAAATGAACCAGCAGCACAGTTACCAAATACATTATACTTTCAAACTCATGAGGTAAAAACTCGAGTGCCCAAGGTATCATCTAAAATTTGGCACTTTCCTAACTTCAGACCACAATTGTTTATTTTGTGTTTTTATTACTTAAGTGCGTATAGAAGCTACAACAATATATCATGACAACAGAACCTGTGGAAACAATGCCGACTTTATTAGAGAGAGATATCAAATCGGTATTTATGAACAAACAGGAAGAATGGACGCTTCAGAAATATACAAGTGCGGACGGACTCATATCGACCTGTTTTACTCAATGGGGTGACGATATTGAACATTTACATTTTGAACTGGCTGCTTACTTATTTGATCATTACCGTATTATATGAATAATAACATTGCTCATTGGTCGTTGGGAGTGATAAGGCAGTGTCGTCACGACCTCATCACTGCCTGTGGAGAGTATTGGGAACTTCAGTAGGTCTAATGATTTATTTGAAGATGAAGATGATATCTTAATGCAGTATTCATCATTTAATTTCACCAAATCAATCCCCTCTATTCTACTTCTGCTTATATACATCGCTTATAAATATGTTTATTGACAAGGTTATGCATATAATGGTTAGAAAAGACATAAAATAGCGAAGTGTTATTGCGACGCGTGGGTCAGGATGCGTTCTGCGGTGGTTGGACAGCACCCCGGAAATTATTCACTGATACCTCGATGTGTGGCTAATTTCATGCAAAGCACTGTGGGAAGGTTGTTAGACACACCGCCTCCACAGGACTTCACAAAGCACGTAGGGGCTACATTAGATTTACAACGACAGGAGCAAATAGAGAGTTTAGAACAGCAGATGGTCTTGAGAAACAAACAACAACAGCCGCAGAGGGTAAACTTGCTGTTTCTAATTAATCCTTGGTTAATGATACTATATAAAAACATTATTATTGTTTTCTGTAAGAGGTAAAATTATTATTATTGACAATGTTAGCTCTGCTGTTCTGTTATCATATAATATGACTCTGGCATCCATCCTTCCACCCGGTCATAAACTTTGATACCACATTTTGTTACAAACCAAGCCAGAGGCGTATCACCATACAGAGACCTCTCTTGTGACAGTTAATGTTCACAAACTAAAAATCCGTCTCTCTGATCTTGGACACCTGAGTACCATTTATTGATTAAAACAATATCAACAATCAGAACACCTTCAGCAATATCCTTCAGGCCAAGTTGTAAAGACTGATGGGACCTCAGATGAGAGAGGTACTCAATGACCATGACCTTATTTTCAAGGTCACAGCCACAAATAGGGACTCTTTGAATCTGATGCATGTGGGTTGCACATTTAGTCTGTATGTCTTGTAGTAAGTTGGTAGCACCTTTTAACATTGAAAGTTTGGTGTGTCCTTATATCTGGTGATTTATTTATGGCATGTTTTCCTATAAAGCGAGCTCACAACCTCAAATTATATACATTTTTTCGTTCCTTCATGATCATTGACCCTGAGGTAAAGTTTTCTTCTAACGCGAGTTAGCACTCTATATATATATATGGACATTGCGTTGAATAAACCTTGCAAACTTATAGTCTTTTCTGTATGACTTCTGGTACTGTGTTCCAACAATCAGATGACTTTTTATAATTTTTAGGGCCCAAATAGTCTGGCGAGAATGTTGTTTAGACAGGTTATCAATGACCTCTCATATGTGTGTGTGTCGGTGGATGTGTGCATGCGTGTTACCAAATGCCATTGTTTGAATTGTATTAGAGGCTTTTTATTTTTGATTTATACAGGGAATGGGCTTTGGTCTCTTTGGAAACCATAATATTCGAGATGAACCAGGTATGTTATATGATTATGATTCCCTAGTAAATTTCAATATTATCAATATTTATTATATGTATATTTCATTTCAGTCGATTTAGCAATATCAGGGTACATTTTGTCCTTTTGTCAACTTGTTGTTTTAAAGCTAACATAATTAAAGTCAAGGTTTTTAATTTGTTTTATTCAGTATAATATATTTGTGATTACTGCAGACCCTGTCCAGCCCCCAAGTGAAGAACAGGTATTTGATATGAGTTTGTTGTTGTTGTTGTTGTTGTAAACCTTGCTGGGTTTTTTAATGACAGTTACACGATGGCACATTTTGTATCTTTGTTATATTGATAATACCTTGTCTGGGTTAATAGAACAGTTGATGAACGCAAATTATCAAAACGACGTGCACTAAATTTGGACTATTGCCTGCACATTTGCAGCCATGATCAAATTCAATGCTAGAGATGTGACCTTGAAATGACCTTTATAATTCCTAGATACAGCAGCTGGCTGACATGGGATTTCAACGAGAGAACATTCTTCGGGCCCTACAGGCTACTAACAACAATGCTGGCATGGCAACAAACCTCCTTCTCCATGATTCCTGACAACAGAATAAATTGGCTTGTTCTTTGAAATCATTTCTTGACACTTTTCTGCCATGCTAATGCAAGACATTTCATCCCAATATGTAAACATTGACAACGGGAATGATATCACATATTGGACCAACCAAAAGGTAATTTATGAATGAACTGGTTGTACACCATGAATCTCTCCTCATGTCTCTTATTATCCTGTGCACAAAGTGTTTTTCATATTGGTTATATATAATGCGTGTATTTATTAGGTGTGGCGCTCCAGTCATCTGAGGTTGAGATGCATTCATTCCCATTACAATGTCATAGAATATATGTTTTATTTTATGTGCTTAACTTAATTTTGTTTCTTTAATTCATCATCGAATCATGTGAACATTGCTGGTGCCTTTCTTTTAAATAAGTTGTTGTGGATGTACAATAACAGAGTAACACAAATTATATACTCTTGTGTTTTTCATAACTTAGGAATGACATTGAGATGTACACTGATGGTGACATTTTTTGAAGCATTGGAATAATCCAAATGGCTTGGCTGTTCATTAAAGACTTCAATCCCACTGAACAAGACTTGTGTATCACTATTAATGATCTCCTTAATGACTGCAAATGTGGTGAGCAATGTGAAACTACTTGAAATACCCCAAATTTCCACTAAAGTACAAAAATGAAACAATTGGCACCATCCCATAACAGAAACATGCCATTGATAACTAAACTACTATTAAACACTTAGTATTTGCAGGCATGCTAAAATGATGAATACTGATAATTTGTTTCACTCACTGAAGTTGAGCAATATTGCATTTCGTTTTTAATGCATTTGACACTTCAGACAAAGCAAGCTATATTTATTTTTTTAAAAAACCATGTTTACAAGAAGCAATCTCCGGAGTTATATGTATATGGCACTTTAAACGCGATTGAATTTTTAATTTCAATAATTATCCTTGCATGCAGAAAAGTTTATTACTATTTCAATGTGATCTGTGCCCAAAAGCAAATATTTCAAATAATTATTAAACATCTGTGATTTCTTATCAAAATGTATAATAAGCATATAATGGTGCTATAGTCAATTGACCTCTGAATTGAATGAAACAAACAATTAGTCTTAAGTGTGTATATTAGGAATTGAATATCTGTATTAGAACACACAAGTCATTTAATTTGTTAATCCCTTGTCTTTGCCTTATAGAGCATCAGCTGACCTGATAATTGCTTACTTTCCACACTATTTGGTTGCTCCATAAACATAAATATTTTATCACTTATCTTGCACAATATAAATATCATTGTTAACAATCACAATCCGATCAAACCTCAGAGCAACATCATATACTATCCATTTGAGGATGGATTCAATAAATTGTGCATTTACATCGCATTTCACCTTGTATATTGTTTGTCGTTTCATCTATTACATGTCTTATCATTATTTATTGTACAGATCATTCTCTTCTGTGACGAATACCTGGCCACCGAAATCATCACTAGCTTTAACGGGAACAGCATACAAGCTTCCTTGGTCGCTAATCTTGTGCTGTAGGGTTCCTGTCCGTCCAGTATCGTCATTCCGGTTCGTGTCAGTTTGGTCATCTACCGACGATGTCGAGTTACTGGACCCTATAGCACCATGCATCTCACCCTTGTGCTCGTTAAACTCGGGTACATCCTCATAAGGGTTGTGAGTTGGCTTGTGTGCAATGTTCTGGTAACCTGCGTTGTCCGTGCCTTCTACTTGTTGACTGACTAGTTCGTCAGCTGTACTTTTGCGTGGGGTCAGGTCGTCTTCAGAATCAGATCTATTTTGCTCAGATTTCCTTCTACTATAACGACATATGTCACATATTTCATCCATTTGTATAAAGGACCAATACCAGGTTATATTATGGAGATTTGTTGGTAAATATACCTTGCGGGCAAGCCTATTCAAATAATGGCCAGATGATCAAGTGCAATGATTGTACAATTCATGATCCACTGAATACTACTCACCGCATAATGACAGCGACTACAATAATGACGACGATGACGAGTAATCCACCACCTCCAGATGCCGCTGCAATGACTACAACAGAACATCATGTCGATGTGAGATGAAGATATGCAACATTGGGTCATTTGGTCAAATTCACATGCATCAAATTGATTATGAAATATCAGGATGCATCATGCACATCATTCTTGCTGCGAATGACAATTCTGTCACATCATTATATGCATAGGGTTTTAATTTTCTAATGTTTTATCTTAGAAATTGCAAGATATATTATCATCAAGAAGTGTACTTTGGCAATGGCTCAGTCTTATGGACTTACTGATGGTCCTCAGCTCGTCATCGATCCACTCATTCTCTAGAGGCGTAGTGGTTGATACAAGTGTGGCTGTAATGAAAACGTCTATCATTGTCGGTGAATACGATGAAAATTAGTATATTAACTACTACGAGCATAAGGAGCTTAAGCATCAAGTACAACAGTTATTATCCATCGAAGCCTGTTCATAGCGTGATTGATGTGGCAGGAACATTTTGTCATAAAATGTGACATGATTAACGAGCGACGGCCTTCAAATCAAAATAGTGTAGGAGAGGCAGCAGTTTGAATATCGTTATTTGCTTCAGAATGCATGTATATATGCTGTATACTGACAATTTGATAAACTTGTGTAGGTAAAGTCCCCTGTAAGGGTCGTTGAATATTGTCCAGCAGCGTTGGTCGAGTCTTTGCTTGGCATGGATGTTTGGACAAAAGCTTTTGTAGACACTGTTGCTGAGCTTGAAGTTGGTACAACGGCTTCGGTTGTGATATTACTAGGCATAACTAACACATACACACATCATGCTAATCAGTGACCTCGTTAACGTAACTAAGGTCGGGCTCGGTGTATGGGTGATTTATATGTCTAATAGTAAACTTGCATATGTATGCCAAGTCGCAACTATATTTTCTAGCGTGTATACAAACCTAACTCGCAGATATGATAACGATCCACGCCGTTGCACTCAGTTGATACCCATGTTCCATCCATCAGGTTGACCGCTGCACAGTCGTTACTACCGTTAGGATGACCTGGAGCCCAGTTACTGTACAGCGCTTCGCCAAGAACTGGATCTGTGGCGAAGATATTGCTTATGCATGGACCACATACGTGCCAGACATGATGTATGAATCTATATATCGGTTATATAACCAATGCTCAATCACCACAGATAAGGCTACATGTATACACAGGGTAACAATATTAACATACCCGTTGCTCCATCCCTCCACACCCATGCTCCATTTGCAGCCCCGATCCATACTTTGCCATCAGTGTAATTCAGTGTGTTGTTGAGGTATGCTGCGATGTCATTCGTGTCAGTTATCAGATCACCACCGTAATCCATGACGCATTTGTAGCGGGCTTCGTACCAGGTTAATGGTGAGTTGACAAATTTAAAGCAACTTCCATCTACATCTGGCATACTGGGGCAATCTGGAAGCGATGATCTCATTTGTTGAATTATCAGATGTTTGGGCGATCAAATCTCGTTTTGTAGCAACATAGATATTCAATATGACACTCTTTGACATCAAATGAACATAACCATTACTGTAATATCAATTGACAAAGCACACCACCACAGCCAGAATTCGTTGAATTCGTACATTTATTGCATAATGACTAATGCATTGAAATATATGCCCTCATTTTGTAATTTCTTAGAAGCAGATTTCTCTAGGAAGATTGATTATGTGAGCAACTGGAAGTCTTAAATGATTTAGGTAATATCGGTTTATTGCCTCTGGTCCAGCCTCTATCTCGTTGCTTCCTGAGAAGAACATTCTCTTTTTGGATGCCCCAATACCCCACCTTTAATTCCCCGCCTGAGACTCAACCACACCTTCCAGACAGGCACATGCATCATTGGTCGCAACTGTTGTAATACTACTTTATGTCTGGAGACACATGTGGAAGTTGGGAATAAATGCTCCGTCTTACGATCACTTCATGGTGGCAGCGGAAAAGGCTCCAAATATCGCCTCAAACTCATAATTTCGGCCTAGTGACCGCAAAGTCGTCACAATCGACCATCAGCCCGTGAATAGAACACTATTCCCGTACAACTCATCGACTTTAGGCCAGAGATCTTCCACTGATCACCAATTACTGTGAGTCAGAAGACCGACAACAAATACTTGTCACGAGAAGCAGTCCAGACTGCGTGCTGTGCACAGCGACAGCTAACGCTGTACATAGCATCCACCGAAGCCAACGGTGCGCCACCACGACGACCTCGTACCATACGGAGGTCTATGGTCTACGCTACGAAGCCTACCTACCGCTGACTACCTAGACTCGTCGTACAACGACGAGCATAACCCAGCTAATCCTTGCCAAGAATAAAGACGCCCCACTACATTTCCTGTGTTGCAACGACGTGTAGGGATACATATCTACGCAGAAGTTAACTGCTCGGTATTTCCAACATCGAAACTGTGTTTGACCTTTGACACAAAGCAACCCACTGTCCATGCAGACATGTCTGACGCTTCGCTAACATAACATCTCTGCAATAGTTAACATGAATGATCAACATGAATGGAGCTTATTGGGGAAGCTCGGAAGTAAGCCCTTCTGTGGGAAATATAGCTGTGTTTACTGCCCGCAAAGACAGCAGTTTGATGTCTTTGATTATAAACGTTCTTTGCTTTATACGCTGCAGTTATTTAGGTTATATAACCAAGGCCCTGCAGCCACAAGTATTAAATATTGGCACATCTTATTCTAACATTAGCGGTCCAAGTTTTCTTGGTGTGTGTCTTTTTTATTTTTTCCACAAAGCATGTGAACTCCCATCGGGTGTGGGGTGGGGGGGGGGGAGTGGGGTTGGGTGGTGGGGGCAGCCTACATACCCCAGACAACGCTGCTAGCAATACCGCTGTAGTTGCCATACGCCAACAAAAAAGGCTTGCTCTAATTGCGGCCTCTTCCATCCGCCAAGCAGATGCCCAGCATATAATGACACGAGCAAATCTTGCTGTGCAAAGGGCCACTGGGCAAAATATTGCAGGCGCACCTTTGGCAGAAGGCAACCACCAGCAATCTCAGCACAGCCAGCGAAATAAACCTAGCCGGCATCACACTCCAACTCCGGAGCAAAGCGCAGCTCAAGTCAACCAAAAAAACCAAACAAAACTACCTAGCGAACAAGTCACCACTAGGTCAGGTTGCACCAGCCGCCGACCGATTCGTTTTGCAGACGCCTAACTATACTTACAAAGTTTATTAGAGGACCACAGTCCATACCTACGTTGTTTTGTGAGTTACATACCAATAATCCAACTGTTAAGAAACAAATTTTACTCAAGTTTCTTTTTAATTAAAAACATTGTTCAAGTTTGTTAATTTCAAAAAGAGGGAGATGTTGTAGCACTACTTTATGTGCGGAGACAACCAGGCACCTGGTTGGAGTAAAATTACACCAAGACTCTTACAGCAGCTGGTGGAGAATCCGAGTAAATTAAAGGATGAGGGTGTGTAAAGAATATATATGAGTCAAAAGATGACAAAGGTCTGAATAATTTGCGTGTGGAATAAGGGCCTGAATATGGAAATGTTTTTGTGATGCGTCTTTATAATATGTAGGCCCCCGTTATGGGTAGCTTATATCAAACAATACTGTGTAAAGATTTCTAGAATGATTCATTTTACAGGAGCTAGATTGAAAGTACACCAAATAAGTAATTTTCTAAACACATCTAAAGACAAAATCATACCGTGATTGCCTGGGACTTGACACAAGAGAGCGTTTTGTTCAAAGCATGTTGTTGACATAAAGCCACTCTGAGTATTATACGCCACACAGTGGTGGTATATACTGGGCGCGGGTATCATGCTTAGCAAGAACGAGCTTTCGGTTCTGTTGTTGATGTATGTTAAATGTCCATAGTCAACATATCTGATTCGGAACCAGCCTCTTTGGTCGGAATTCTTGTTCATTATCGAAGACACTTCCTCACTGTCCACCATGGCTAAGTAGGAACCACTGCTGTTGCATTTTTTACTCGCTTCAGTCCGAAATATTTCCGCTTCATCATGGAATGTAAAACATCGGCTAATTCCTCCTTGCACAAGGCACTCGAGTTGATTTGGATCGCTCACAGCGGTTTGTATATAAAGAAGCATTTTCAGGCCTGAAATTAAGAGCAAGTAAATAAAAAATGACAGAATCTTCGATTCATACAAGGAAAGGTGAGATGCGCCACTTTTAACTCGAAAACAAGGCATGTAACGTCATCAGTGTCAAGCGTTTACTTGGTAACAGCCTTTCATGCACCATACACCCATATATGGTCATATATTACACCTGGCAGGGCTTATTAGTCTTAACATACACCATGACATGCGATTTAAAGACTCACAATATAATCTGCTGTTGGTATGTAGCTTCATCGTCTCGCATTCGTGCCGTATTTAGGTCGAAATCTCATTGAACTTCCGCTACGTCGGTCGAGCAACGGCTAGATGTTCACATAGAATCTCCAAACGTAATCCCAACGCTCGATGTTGTTATGGTTGGTGTATGAATATGAATATATTCGGTGTGGGTTAGAAGCGTGGCGAGATCTAGCAGTTAAAGATCGCCAAGGTTTAACACGATACGCATGTCTAAGTGAGCACTGTTGACTTTCAATCTCGGGGGTAACTTTCATTTGAGACAAGATAGATCCTTCAACTTCGTGCTTCATGTTAACGTGAATGAGTCAATGATGTTTCCTTTGACATGGTGCGTGCCCCCAGCACGCGACGCGCGATTGAAAAGGCTCCTTCCATTGGTGACGTCTTTTCATGGATGACTGCATCTACACGACTAGTCGAGTGAAACTTGCTCACATGTATTTTTAAGGCAGATAAATCAACGTTGCGTAATTCACGAATCGTTTGTTAAATATATTTACATACCTCTGTTTAGTTTCTTAATTACTTCGTTTTGATCCACGTACACACCGACATGCCAAGGTAGTGCATGAGCTAAGGCGCGATGGACGCGACTTATAAGAAAGCTACTCTTAAAGCCTTGGATCAGCAATCCAATGCACTTTTTATGGTAGCGCCACATGGCGATGGGTGTGCTGCTGTGTACATTAAATTTCATGTCAGTTTGCGTTTTCATTAAATCATGAAAACCCCTGTAATAACACTCACTAGGTGTGCTTGATATCAGGTGACCCCATAGTCTAGCCATGTTGGACTTTCTCAAATTGACAAGGAAGCTGGATAATATTCGGACACAGACTAAGTTATCGCACGGCGATATGAGAAAAAGAGAGGAGGGTGCCGTGCAATAAAATGTGCTATTATACAATTCTCAACGCAATCGAGTTCCTTTCAGCAAGGGGTGGTTATATGATTTTTGCATTAATATCTGTTACTCTATAACTTGTTCATCAGGTTAACAAGCTGTGGAGTAATTCAGCATTGATTCAGTGAAGGTATTATTTTCCAAGAATACATAATAACACCATGAGCTTGACAAGTGGGACATTTACAGTACATAGTATACATTGGTCACAGAGACACCAAACAGACAGTGTGGCGGTCCATCGTCACGTGATACGCGTAGATAATGTATTGATACTTATTTTGCAGAACCAGCACCAGACGTATGACTGCTCCATCAACTGCCAACAATCGCATGTGTTGATAAATACGTGAAGCCAAACATCTACTGATGACTATCACTGTTGAACAAGATGCCAATGATTTTTGACGGGCTCACCGTAAGACCACTCATCATGGTTTCTAACATTTGCTCCACAGCAACGTCTACTTTGTGGATTGTGAGAACAATAAGTACTTAAATTACTGCCTCTTCGGCCGGCTGAACGTCAGACCTGTGTCACCACGCTAGTTATGTAACACTCCAAATAACAGCCATCATAACACTTAGAAGAGAAATTTGAACAATCCTCAGCAACCATTCACGAGTTCTCACTGATAACACACTTACTTGCTGTGCACATCCGCTAAAAATTTCCCAGTGTGTGGACCCGCCCAAAACAAAGGCACTGATAAACGTTCAGGTATTTAGCGAGAAATGCATTACATGTCAGGACCGTCACCAAGTGCGAGAAATTATATTTTAAGTTTTACGGAACAAACCTGTTAGTATGCACACAAAGGCGCTGTCATTTGTCTTCCTAATGGCTCTAAAGGTATTCGTTACCATTTGTCAGGGTAACATTTGTCATGCAATATAATTTCAATTGTAGGTGATGGTTTCAAAATGACATTGGCATTGAATCACTCTCCTATCCTAATCTCCCGTTGATGGGCTTTCCTCGTCATTTTCGCATACACACTATAGCTGCACCACGGTTATCCATATCATCAACACTGAATAACCGTTTCTCTACTATTACCCTTTTCTATCATACCTTTTCCATAACGTTTTGAAATCTCATCCCTGATATGCAGTATATTATCCTTCTCCCATCACGCACTGGCAGTGCTCTTAATCACCCATGTCCATCCCATTAACTTATAACTAGGTATAGGTACTAATCCCATGGCGGCATATCAATGGAAAAAAATTATACCACCAATATATATTCTTTGTTGAATTTCTCTATTCTCCCTACTCTGGATGTAATGTCAGCCCTAAGTGCACTGTGAGAACAATGATGGGAGTATTATTTGCTGTGCATTTGGCGTATTGCATATATATATATTTATGTATATAAATATATATATTATATATATATATATGTATATATATTTATATATATAAATATATATATAAATATATATATATGTATATATATATATTTATATATATATATGTATGTGTATATATATATGTATATATATATATAATTTATATATACATATAAATATATATTTATGTATATATATATATATATATGAATATATATGTATATATATATTTATATATTTATATATATACACTTCTATAGCATACAAACGAAAGCTACCCAACAAAGACAGCCCAAAGCTAATATTTACATTTGAATTAGGAAGTAAGTCGATTTTTTTGCGAACCCTCTCTTAAATGAAACAAATTGCAAGGCTGTCAGTTTTGGCCATATGCTGTGCTGCCCATAGCGAATATGCAATGACCAAATCGATCGGCGATAGATAACCGTGCTATGGTCACACGAGGAGCCCTAGAGTTCAGTAAGAGTTGGTTATATGCTAGAGAGAGGGAGGGAAAAAAGCGAGAGAGCGAGAAAGAGAAAGACAGAGAGAATGAAAGAGAGAGATTGAGGGAGACACAGTGAGAATGAGTAAAGGAAAGAGTGAGAAAGGCAATTCGGATGTAGAAGAGAGAGAAAGATAGAGAGGGAGAGAAAAAGGAGAGGATGAGAGAAAGAGAGAGCGAAAGAGAGATTGAGAGGCCAATGAGACAGCGTGGAAGAGAGAGTGCGAAAGAGATAGAGAGTGAGAGATAGAGAAAGAGAGAGAGAGACATGGGGGGAGAGAGAGGTAGAGATAGTAGTAATAGTTTACATGTTGAAAAGCGCGAGGGTGTAAGGACTAGCCAACCTGTCAACAAACGAGCAAATACGTCTCCACCATGCGGCTTGAGTACACACAAGAGCGATTGTTGAGCTTTGACGCCAGAACACTGCCGAGGCAAATAGCGTTTTGCAGCGATTTTTTTATCAAGGGTTGAGGTATTGAATAAACCGCTTTACCTTTGTGTAAAATCTATCTAAGTGTCATCAGACGTGTCTGGACCTTCATTAAAAAAAACGCAGGAATAATATATAAGCCGGATGAATGAATGGAATCAGTGGAAGTGTGTTACCATGGATAAATAAGATTCGCAAAAGAGGCATAACATACAACGAAGCTTATATAACGTATTAGACTTGGGAAATGATTGGCAAATGCTTTTTAACATCATGTGAACTACCGGGTAAAGCTCCCGATTTGATCAGTCATTTCAATCGTTCTAACAATGCAGTGCAGCAGAAGTAACGGGTAACAATTCTCGTGGTGATCTGGCGGAAGTTAACTAATCACACTAAGGGAAGTGTTATCGATCTTATTGAGGCACTTGTTATGCCCCATCAGGAATGTACAGTCCAGGCGTGGTCACCATACCACCAACGTGATACAGATGTATTGCAAAGAAAACTGAGGCGTGTTACTAAGCTCGTTGTTAAAATGTCTCATTTAGGTTACGGTCTTATTAGGGCTGACATCTCTTGCAAAGCGGTGTTTCTGTTTTGATATCATACAGGTATGCAAAAAGGTAAATGGATTCCATAATGTTAGTTTTTATGAGCGGCTTTCACAGTGCTGAGAAACCCATGGCTAAGACCGAATTAAGAAGAAACAGCTTTTTCAATCGCGTTGTCACCCCATAAAATAATGTATTAGCCAAGCTAGCTTCAGCCACTTCTCGGAACACTTTTACAAACCAACCATATCTGTATTATAAGGACAAAATTTTTCAGTAATATCTTACCCCGAGTGTATTGTAGGTCAATTGATGATGACCGTTGTCAAGGCATGTATTGACCTAACGGTCTTTTTGTTCTGGCCAACCATCACTATGAGGTATTTACAAGTGGTTGTAAACAGTATACATGCTTCAGCCATGGCTATCTAGCTTTGGACCCCCGATCGACGGTGGCTATGTGTTATTACCAGGCTACCATGCCATTAGCGTTCACTTGACACAACTTGTTCAATCTGAGTTCTCATTACTTTCCACAGTTGTCAAAAGAGACGACATTTGTATTATGACCGCCAACTAAAATATTAACTTGGTGAAATAGTACATACTAATGTTATTTATTTTTCAACATATCTTAGGTACAAGGAAACATTAACTAATTAACCAATTTATACAGAATGTCACAGAAACGTCAAGAAAGAAAGGTTAGCCGAACGCTTAGCAGAGACGCTAAATGCAGCACAAATCATCGACACATTTGTCATTACGAGATAAAGAAAACCGTAGGCTTGAGACCATCCCGTGAAGCTTATTACTGCGGGGCGAGAGCGAGTCAGCAATTTCCCAGCACAGTATCTTTGAAGACAAAGAAGGAACACTGAGCTAAACGAGCAATGGTGACCAAGTGCTTCACGTGAATTGTAAATGGCTCCCCACGGCTGATGATAAAATACTGTTGAAATAGATATGCAAATTACATCATGCCACACAAAGCGATCACGGCGTCGATGATGAAATTTATGTCGACAGTAACAAAGTAATAATGATGATGGTATAGTGACCCAACTAATATCGACGCCGCTGCTGATAACGGGATGACACAAAATCGGTCTCACAATTCAAAGAACGTATTTATAGAACCTTAATTACACTCTTGCTCGTTTAGCCCAGTGTCCCTTCTTTGTCTTCAAAGATACTGTGCTGTTTGATGATAGAATGCGTCGACCCACGACCAACGTGGTATTTATCAAGGCAACATCTATCAGGTATAATTTACTATTTGAAAAGCTACCATAAGCTTGATAAATACAGAACGCCAATTTATACCAACAACGCCAATATATACCAACAAGCATATTTCATAAAATATAAAAAAATATCGAATAAGTCGTGGCTCTCATATATGTGCGCCAATTAATGATGGGTCATCCTTTGAGTCCACCGAAAATTGTTGTAAATGACATCCGTATGTTTACAATCAAACTTGCAATTGCCTCTCAATGTAGCAATGCTTTGTAACACACTTTTATTTCCCTATCATTACTCTTAATATTTACTTACAAATCATGTCGTCTTGCTGTAGTCACTAACAACCACGTTTTTTAAATGTCTCATCACGTACGTCATTGTCATCTCAGATATTACGGAGTCCACCACTATAATGGCCTACACCATCGTTCTCCTCTAGGTTGCCCTTCTCTGACTCTTGTTCATCGTCGTCACTCTGTTGACTCCGTTGACTATCAACCTCACTCTCTATGTTGCTATCCCGATTGTATCTGGTGCTTTCCGGGCTCTCTCCTTTGATCTCTGGGGCACTTGTATCACAATCCGTCTCTCCCTTGGCAATATCCTGGCCCCCTTTGTAAATATCCTGGTCTTCTTCGCCGCTAACTTTATCCTCTCTCTTCTCTGACAGTACATCATCTTTCATATCTCGCCCTTCACAATCTGCACCCTCTTTACCTCTTTCCTGGCTTTCTTTGTTGTGGCTTAGATCTTGGTCGAATAACTGTATCCCTGTTTCACCCTTTTCTTCCTCACTCTCATTACTCGATTGTTCACTTTGTAACCCATTGCTACTCACCTTCACCGGGAGAGCATACAGATCGCCATCTTTGCTTATCTTATATTGGATGCCATTCATCGGAATCTCATCAATTGATGAAGTGCGGGTGCCATTCATATAAGGATTATGTATCACGGAACCGCCATTAGCTGTCATCATTGCAACCGATTGCATCTCATTAGATGTAAAGTCAGGCACGTCCTCATAAGGACTCCGTGTAAGCGGTAACCCAGTAGCTACAATAGGGGAAGTGGTGTACCCTGTGGTGCTGGCGCTATCCCCAGCGGCTTCATTTCTCATTGTCCTCTTCCTCCTAACAAAAGAAAATGTATTTTCATCGTAAAGATCAAGCACAGAACAGCATAACCAAATATTTTCGAATATTAAGATGATATACAAAAGAGACAAAAATTAAATTTGTCATAGTATAATGCGTTGTATGAATGTTATATAACTTGAATACTAACCGTGTAACTGTAGCGCAGATTATGATTGCAACAATGATGATGACGACAAGGCACCCAAAGATGACCGCGAAATAGACTGCAGAATGCCACAGGTAACTATCATATTTTGCCTCAATTCAGAAAGGCTTCGGACAGTCTACCTCTTATAATACCATCACACAATCATTACTTACAGGTGATGAAGTTTGCAGCAGTTATTTGATTTCTCATTAGTATAGATTCAAGAAATCCGTAAAGTGAGACACCGTTAACAATTGTTTAATGATTAAAGAAAGACCTACACCACCATGGATACCCGTTGTCCTTTGATGTCATTCCTGGCGCTACTGTTGACAGAGTCACTAGTGTTGTGGTTATGAAGGAGTAAGCAACAAAAACACATCAACATGCCACTTACACGCTATGAGGGTGACTGCAGTTATTATACAAAAAAAATATTTAATACAAATACATACGCCATTCTTGCCCATTGATGGTAAGATCCATTGTTGGCGCCACAGTTGACACAATCGCTGGTATTTTGGTCATGAAGGATTATGTGACACAAACAAATAAGCAGACAACGTACATTCTGTGGGTGGTAGCAGTAATAATGTATCTTAATAAAAATTAATTTTGTATAACGATGACCTAAATGTAATCTATCTTAACAACCGGCTCATGATTTATGAAAATACATACGCAATTGATGACCGTTGACTGTAGAATCCATAGCAGGCACAGCTGTTGACGGAGTCTGTGTTTCTGTGGTCATAAAGGTGACTGAACATAGAACACCAATCACAACAGATGGTGAGTTAAATCAACCATTACCACTCAAGCATGGTAACAACAAAGCAAGTTAATTCTCTGCACACTTCACTGTTGTTGTTTCACACTTGCGGGTTGGATCGGGGTAATCGACGACCAAAACACATAATAACAGGCTACTTATATGCCGAGTGGGTTGTATAAGTAATCATACATGTTTGATGCAAACATTACCCATAGATAATTAATGTTAACAGATGGTCTATGGCTGATAAAAGTGCATACGTAAGGGATGGCCATTGGCTGTTGAATCCATTGAGGGCGCAGCTGTTGACGGAGTTGATGTTGCCGTGGTCATTAAGGTGACTGAACAGAGAACACCAATCACTACAGATGATGAGTTAAATCATCCATTACCACTCAAGCAATGTAACAACAAAGCAAGTTAATTCTCTGCACACTTCACGGACTCTGTATCACGACAACTCCACTTGCCGCCACAACAAAATAGCAAAAATCATTCACAATATTGCTCGGCTTCCCACAATTGGTACCAAGCAGCAGTTAAATATGTTAATGTAACTCAATGTTGTTATGGTCCATGAAGTCACAATCAATATCTAATAGCCCTTTTACTTTCAAAGAAAGAAATGAGCCCATTGCAAACCATGCTTACCTGATTCACACACATAAGCATACGCGCCGCCAGTACACAGCACTAATATCCATATGCCATCCATCAGGTTCACCACAGCGCAGTCGTTATTATATGTGGGATGTGCAGGTGCCCAGTTACTGAAGAACATCTCATCCACGCTTGCACCTGCATCAAGATGATATATGTTTGTTGTGACTGAATAATGACGATGTTATCAGTGACACATGTAGTGAATGTGACGTCATTTAGCTCGTAGTAACCCACAAGTATCTAATTACCGTCGCCAGGTTGCCAATTCCACATCGCATTCGAGGCCCCCATCCATAACTTTATAGATGCAGAACCCAAACTCCTGGCGGTGTTGTTTATGGCATCACTGATGTTGATTAGCGGTGCAAGAAGATCGCCACCGTGACGTATTCTACAGTAAGAGCGAGCTCCATACCAACTTGCCCCAGTGCTGTTCACCATAATGTAACACGTGCCATTTGCATCGCATCCCCCTGAATATATTGTGATACCATCGAAATTTACAATGCATATAGAATATATCATGGCCTTACCAGCTTACCAGTTATGTGATATGGAAAACGGTTGCTAATCATCATATATTGATAACAATGGCCAGAAAATTATCATGATTAGTTCATGTAATGTAAATTGCAATAATCAACTATACAATCAGAAACCAAACCGTAGGTATTATTTGGTTCCAAGGCCAAGCTACAGAAAAAGCCATGCTTCGCTGTACACGGTTCAGCAGCAAACCCAGTTTGGTGGCAAATGTTAAGCAGGACGGAAATGAGCTGTTGGCCAATGTGTCAAGCAGGTGGTCATCAATCGTTACGGACTCGTTAACCGACCTCCACTCATACCCCATGTTTACATCCTGTGATAACATCAGGCTGATCCAGGCGAGTCCGTATAACGATGAATTCACGAGTGACGAGACTTCCTGGTTGTTAATTGAGGCCAAGTAAGAATTTCTAGCTCTACACTGCCGACTCGCGTTACCTCTATCGGTTTCGCCGTCGTGATATACAGTAAAACAACGTGAGTTGTTGGATTCTTCCACACACCCGAGAAATGTAGAGTTACTTATCCCTAAGAGCGGCTTTAACAGAACCGCTATGAAGTCTGAAACACGCGTTAATCATTGTGTTAGCAGATAATTCATTTTAGGTAAAATCTGCAAATTATGTTAAATAAAGAAAAGATAAACACATTAAACTCACAGAATAACACCGCGTGCTTGCCGTGTACGAAATCCATTGCACTTAGCCAACGTACATATGGACCAGTGTGGACACATGTATTAGTATAACGTTCATTTGAGGCTCAGCTAGTTAGGTGGTAAAATCCCCAGAAGTGGTGTGGTCTACGCCTCGATGGCTATCTAAGAGAGGTAGGTACACATTCATAATACTCGGTGGAGTCTTAAAGATCAGCTTGGCTTTTATCACCATACTTATTAAAGCGTAACCGCCGGTGCTGGGCGCATATATACGCAGGTCTATTTGACAAATCATGTTTTATTTGTCAAAATGTCAGCTCATGACTGTTGATATGTAACAAAGCTATTTTCAAGATGCGATCGCAGCGTAACATCCGTCCAATAAATGTGCTCATTACCAAATGATATATGTCGTTGCAGATTAAATGCGTTTTTATTTCGTTTTGTACAGTTGACTCAGTGTTGACATTGCCTTCTTGGTGCGTTTGCAAAATAACTGTACGGTCAGAGTTAGATGTGATGAAGCCTATGTAGGACAGAACTTCACAATGAACCAGCAGCACAGTTACCAGATCTATTATACCACAAATTCATCAGGTAGAAACTCGAGTGCCCAAGGCATTTTCTAAAATTTGGCACTTTCCTTATCTCATACCACAATTGTTTATTTGGTGTTTTTATTACTTAAGTGTGTATAGAAGGTACAACAAGATATAATGACAACAGAACCTGTGGCCAAAATACAGGCTTTAATGGCGAGAGATACCAACTCGGTCTTTATTAACAACCAGGAAGTATGGACGCTTCAGAAAAATACGAGTATGAACGAACTCCTATCGACCTGGTGAAGTAAACACATGAGGTTTGTAAAAGTAACTAACTCAAATATCCATGATCGTGCATGGTAGGTTTGCGCACCTACTTCCTGCACACACAGCGCATTCAAAACAACCCAATCTCCAATCCCAGATTACAATCTGATAATCGGCATATAATTGCCATACAGGTTCACGTCTGTTTTCGTATATATTGGTGGCCTTCAACTGCTGGGTATTTCCATAGTTAGCATACAGATATTCTCTGCTGAGTGATTTTACATGACATGTAATTACCGAGACGTTTGTAGATAATCGCACCTGCTGCATTGAAGGTATGGAGCACGCTAATACAGTAGAAAAACGTCATTGTAGAGAATTGCTCGCACCGGATGTGTACACTACAGGTGTCATTTATAGTACAGCTAGTAGGTTGGCTAATGAAGGGAACAAATTATGAATGGAAGTCGCCAATGTAGTTTGGAAATGGCAACAAAGATAGCTGTTATTGACAACTATCGGAAGCCATATAATGTATCACTATATGAGCTTACTGATAGCTGCCAGCAACAAACATTGTTGAATATACTTTATAAATATTTTCGAACATTTAGATGATGTAGAAAAGAGATATTTGTCATTGTATAATGAGTTGTACGAATGTTATATATCTTACATACTAACCGTAAAACTATGGCACAGATTATGATGGCGACAATGATGATGACGACAAGGCACCCACCGATGGCTGCTACATAGACTGAAGAATGCCACAGGTCGCTATCATATTACGCCTTAATTCACAATGGCTTGACACATAGCATCATCGCCCTGACAAATAGCACGACCGCTTACCAGACTATGGTGTTATGTGGCTTGCACCGCCCTATGTATGTGTTCACAAGTATCAATAGTAATGTTCACTACAACAGTAAGCCTCAAGTGTTCAATGTGCAATTAGATCCTGTTCAAATTAGATCTGAATTTTTATTGCTGCGTACATTGATGCATAGCTGTTGAAATAATTAGGCCTTAAATTGCTTACATGAAAATGTTTAAATTAGGTTTTCATTAGAAGGCTTGAATTATGGTAATGTAACAAGCATGTTGTGATTGATGGAACGTTATGTTTTATGAATTAAGGACGTCGTTGTAAGTATTGTCATGAAGGCTAATTCACAGACTGCATGATTGGCGTTCAGATGACCAGTTTTTCACTGTAGTGTGCTTTGTTAATGACATGTGGTGTAGTAATTATAATTGAGTATGACCAGTTGTATTTGTTGGACGACCACGACCGCCGCTATTGTACGTGGGTTTAAGTAAACGTTGTACTGTTTTCCATAGCGGTGTATTTACATGAAGCATCCTTCATGACTTTTATCTTTTACCTATTATAATGCAGTATTATGTAGTCATAAGATGTAACTTGTCTGTGCTGTCATTATGATACGAAATTGGATTCTTCAAATTTGCTACTGTTTCAGTTCTATGGCTTATTATCCAAGGCAGATTAACCATTATTAGCTCGATTTGTGGTTTACTTCATACAAAGCCAAGGTTGTGGAGAGGTTCTTAGACTATCCGCCTCCACAGGACTTAACACAGCCCGTCGACAGAAGCAAATATAGCTATATATTTAAACAATTTATTATTATTATTATTATTATTATTATTTTAGAGCAGCAGATGGTAATGGGTAAAATACAGCAACAGCGCAGTGGGCATACTAACCGTTTCTAATTAATCCATGGTTAATGATTTACAAACTAAACATATTTGACCCCTGAGTGCCAGCTATTGATAACAAATATTATGTATTTAGTAAACCTAATATATAATTCATGTTTTTTAGAAATCAGAACATCTACAGCTATTTCTTTCGGGCCAAGATATAACGACTGATGGGACCTCAGACGAGAGCGGTATTCAAAGGTGTCCTTTGACTTAAAAACTTTTGAAAACTTAGGAATATTCATAAATGACCCCTCTTGTGTTGATCGCTCGTTGCCAGCTTATAAACAGCATAAACTGTGTTCTAACAATCAAATGACGTTTAATTATGTTAAGCGTCAAATATATAGTCTGGTGTAGACAGGTTATCAATGACTTCTCATGTGGTTCAATAACTAGCCCAATGTTACCAGACTCTCCCTCTGTCTATCTCCCTACGTCCGTTCGTTAATTTTTCGTCAGTTAGCATTGACAACGAGAATTTAATGAGATTACATAGTGGAGCAACAAAAATGTATTGCATGAATGAAATAGTTCTACACCATGAATCTCCCTGATGTTTCTTTGTATCCTGTGCTCTATTTGTTTCTCATTGTGGTTATATATCATGAGTGTAGTGATTTGATGTTGTACTCCAGTCATCATTTTATACAATGTATTAATGAGACTAACAATTAGCCTCAAGTAGCTACATAAGGAATGAAATAATTGTATTAGAACGCCTGATGCTTTATACAGATAAAGTGATTATTTTTGTTCTCTTTCGTCTTTGCCTTACAATATATAGGCTTTAACTGGACATGGCCGCGGGTCGTTCAAAAAACTGCTCGTGATTGTTGGTGTAGTTACAGGGATAAAGGTCGTTGAATGGAGCATCGGATCGATCGTACAATAACCCATAAAAAGGTGACACATTAGTTTGTTCTTCAGAAAACTATCTTTTGAAGTGGGTTTGGTGACCAGTTAAAGACGAGTGAGCATATCGTGTCAGTGGACAATGTGACACTAAACCCTGTTCTCGTTTATGTCGCCTTCAGTCGCGACTCGACTCATTACCTGATCAATAAAGTGTGCAGAGATTTTTACTCTCTTGAAGAGCTACAAAAGGCCAAGGAATTTCTTTGGCAAGTAGATGACAAGGAAGTTCTTCCTTTATTTGTTTGACGTCGCGACTCAGCAGCGAGGTCAGACATTGATGCCATACTTGATGATATATTGACAGCACTTCAAAAGCTTGAAGCTGCTGAGAAAATGCCCATATTTGCAATTTATCCGCAGGCCTTACATCGCATCCCAGGGCCACCCCTGCGGAAACGTGCGCCATTAGCATAAAGTGAACGAGTCAACGATATAGAGGGCAGGCTCAAGATGTTCGACGACGCGATGGTCAGTATCCAGCGTATAGAGGGTCGTCTATCTGCTCAAACGCCAAGTAACAGCCCGTCATACGCTGCCGTCACATCCACAGCCACTGCGAAATCCGTTAGCTGTAAAACGATTACCGAGTCTGCAACCGATACCCCCAATTTAGCAGTCGCCTCGCTAAACGATATTTTTGAAAACAAGGTCAATGCGCCTACAGATCGAAGCAACAACGGCTTCAAAACTGTGCTAAGACGCAAGAGAACACACGTGAAGAAGAAAGCCCATGTCAAGGGGGTTGCTACTTCCAGTACTCTGCGGGGAGCACCAGAACCCAGCAGAGATTTGTTTGCCTACAGGGTCTATAAAGATACCACTACAGACGAGCTATTACGGTACATGCAAGATAAAGGAGTGGAATGTCAAAAGGTAGAGAAGCTGTCAAATGACGCTGCCAAATTGGGCAGTTTCCGCGTGGAAATAAAACTCTCTGATCTCGACAATCTTTTGAATGATTGTGTTTGGCTCTTTAGCACATGTGTAAGGATGATCTACCGCAAACAGGAAAATAATTAAGTTGTATTTGTCACTGTTATACTGTAATGCGCTTCTTGGTTTTTTAACTTATTAATGTTTTTTTACAATTTCGTCAATGTATCACAACTTAACGTTTGTACATACAATAGTAGAGGCCATAGGGATGATACAATTGTGTACATTCAGAAATTAATGAATGAATATGATGTTCTGTCTCTACAAGAGCATTGGATACATGATACGAATTTGATGTACTGGAAACTAAATTGGATGGTATAATTGTGGTTGGGGTGTCTGGTATGGATTCATCTCGGGTTCTCAAGGGGAGACCATATGGAGGCTGTGCATTTCTGCATAAGCGTGAGTCTAAGTTGCCAATCCGTCCTGTGCAATGTAACATTGTCAGGTGCATTGCATGTGTGGTTACTGTACATTTTGACGGTCGATCTGCTTCAATTTAAGTTATCAATTTGTACATGCCGTGTGATGTGTCATCTGCAACTCCATGTAACAATGTCTATAATGAAATTGTTAATGATGTTCATTCTATCATCAACGCCAACTCTGATGTGGATTTCGTGGTTCTAGGGGTGACCTTAACACTGATTTTAGACGAAATAGCTCCCGAAATAGGATTTCAATGAATGCATTCTGTGAGCAGCAAGGTTTGAAACCTTGCGAGTCGACTGGGTCAAGTGTCATTGATTTCACCTATGTGAGCGACATGTCTAATGCAAGATCCGCAAGTAAATGATTGACCAGTACTTCTATGATATAATCAATGCATGGGTACAAGCTGGAATCCACAGGTCTTTGGCAAAGGGTGGCCGAAAGAGATTAGCGAATTGGGGCCAACACATCGCTCTAGCTAAAGAAAGATCTATATTCTGGTCACGCTTAGGGATAAAAAATGGGAGCCCTTGTGTTGGTATCCTTAAAGACATTAAATGCAAAGCAAAAAGGGATTACAAGCGGGTTTCACGCAGCGTAATCCTCAAACAAGAACAATATGCGGCAGGTCGCATGGCAATGCTCTGCTCAATAATGATGAGCGGGATTTCTTGTAGGAGGTGCACAAGAAAACTACCAAATCGGTATCCGTGCCGTCTCTTGTTGATAACAGTCAAGGGGACGTAGGTATGTGCTCTTTATTTAAGGACAAATATGAAGAATTGTATAACAGCGTATCTTACGAGGAAGTTCAGGAGCTTCTCTCATACCGCTGCTCACTCAGTTAATGTATATAAAATGAAAAGGGCAGTGTGTAGGCTAAAAACAATAACAATATGATGCAATTAACTCATTTTCATCTGATAATATCATAAATGGCTGCGATGAACTGTAAATCCATTTGTCATTGTTATTTAGCGTTATGATGCCACATATGTATTCCCCCGAGGGCAGGTTGCTATCCACACTCGTCCCTATCCCCAAGAATAGGAAGAAATCGATGAATGTTAGCGAAAACTACCGATCCATAGCCATCAGTAGCGTAGTAGGGAAATTACTTGACAATATTTTGATTGACGGTTATGGTGATATATTTCAGACAAGTAACTTGCAAATCGGATTTAAACCATCTCATTCGACGGCGAAATGTACATTAGTCCTCACAGAGGTAATTCAATACTATGTTGGTGATGGCTCTCCATGTTATGTAATCTTATTAGATGCCTCTAAGGCTTTTGATCGCGTTGATTATATTAAACTGTTTATGCTGTTACGCAAGCGAGGCATGTGTTCTACCACAGCTAAGATGATGTTGAACATGTATACGCTGCAACGATTGCGCGTGCACTTGGATAACGTAATTTCGGACAGCTTTAGCTGTACAAACGACACGTAGCAGGGCGCAGTGCTGTCTCCATATCTATTCTGTGTTTATATGAATGAACTACTCACCCGACTGTCACACACAAAAGTATGATGTCATATTGATCATACATTTGCTGGGGCACTTAGTTGTGCTCATAATTTGTCGTTAATTGCAAATGATTAAAACATGTGAGCCATTTGCGGTTGAGTGTAGTGTCGTTTTCAACTCAATGAAGAGAAATTTATTAGTTTTCAATGATAACCTATGCGCTGTAGATTTAAGGATAAATGGTTGCACTATTCCTATTAAGAAAAATGTTTTGCATATTGGTAACTATGTCGGTAAGGACGGTAATATTAATAATATGAATGTAGCATGTTCTTAACACATTTGTTGAGGTCAGGGTTTGGGGCTTGCAATGTTGATGCGAGGAACAAGTTGTTTAACAGTTTGTGTACAAGTTTTTATTGCTCTTCTTTTTAGAGTTTAGACCACCGACACATCAAGGTTTTTTGCCGACAAGCGCGTTTAATATACTTACAATTTTGACAGGTCAACAACCAATCATTAACCAATTAATGAAGCGCTATATCATGTTTCTATGTAAAAGCATAAGCAGTGGTAACACTGTGTTGTCCATTGTGGGCATTTAGTTACTCCACTGTTGCTTGCAATCCGAAAATTGTATTGTCTACCATTGGTATCAGTGCTAACGCTATTTTCACAGCAGAAATCACGCTTAATGAGAACATACTTGAATGTGAATTAAACAGACAGTAATGCCTTAAACACTATTTCATAATTACGAGAGCTCATTGTGCAACGGGATGGGCGAGCAATTCCTATTCTTACCCCGCACGAAATTGTCCACAATTTGCACGTTACGATGTTAATCGTTACTTCTTTCTTGCACTGATTCTTTTTTACAAATCTGTACGTTTATATGTTCGAAATAAATACTATGTATATAAGCTATCATGTTAATTCTACCCTTCCATCAAGTAGAATTATGCCATACACATTAATGATATATCGCAAAATATAACTATTGCGGTTACAAATCAGAATCAGAGCAATCCTGTTATATACAGAGAGACGTCGTACATATATTAAGATCAGATAGTTTCTATCCATTCGCATTTCACATCAAGTAGCGGCCTGTCGTATATTGTATGTCGTTCCATCTTTTGAATGCCTTGTCATCATTCATTCTGTCCTTTCTGTATCGTCGCCCTGGTTCGTGACATTACGGTTACCTCCCGACGATGACCCTACAGCACCAAGCACCTCATATTTGTGCTCGGTCAACTCGAGTTCATTCTCGTAAGGGCGGCTAGTTGCACCAAGCACCTCATATTTGTGTTCGGTAAACTCTAGGACATCATTGTAAGTTGGCATTGGTGCAATGTTCTGGTATCCCGCCGTGTCTTCAATATGTTGACTGCTTAGTTCGTGAGCTGTACTATTACGTGGCGTCAGATTGTCCTGAGCATCAGATCTCTTGCGTTTAGATTCCCTTCAACTATAACGGTATATGGCACATATTGCATCGATTTGTATAAAGGAACAATACCAGGTTATATTATAAATATTAGTTGGCAGGTATTGCTCGCGGGCAAGCCTAGTTAAGTAATGGTCAGATGACCAGGAGCAATTATTGTGCCTATAACAATCCACTGAAAACTACTCACCCCATAGTGACATAAGCTACAGTAATGACGACGATGACGAGTAACCCACTGCATCCACATACAGCTGCAATGACTAAAACAGAGCATCATGTCAATGCGAGATGAAGATATACTAGATGCAAGTCATTTGGGGGAATTCACATTTTTTTATTTTTAAATATGATGATGCATCATACACATCCTTCTAGATACTAATGACATCATTATATGTATAGAGTTTTTAATCTGGTAAGTCATGTTATTATTCTTATCAAGAAATGTAATTTGGCATTGACTCAGCTGTATGGACTTACTGACGATCCTCAGCTCGCCATCGTCCCCCTCATCTTCTGGAGGTGTAGTGGTTGATACAAGCGTGGCTGTAATGAAACCGTTTGTATATCTTTGTCAGTGCATACGATGAAAATATGTAGGATCAGGTAGAACTGCAATTAGCCAACCATTCCGGTCCATTGCGGGTTGAATAGGGAAATGCAACGACCAACACACATATCAACAGGCTCCTTATATGCAGTGTGGGTAATCATATATAATATATACAAACATGACCGATAGGTAATTAATGCAAACAGACGGTCCATGGTCGCTAAAAGTGCATACGCAATTGATCCCCGTAGACTGAAGAATCCATTGTGGGCTCTACAGTTGACAGAGTCGCTGTTGCTGTGGCAATTACAGAAACTGTACAGAAAAAGCAAATTACAACTGATTATTAGAAAACCATTAATGTCTCTCAATCATGGTAAGAACAAAGCAAGAAATGAGCCCATTTCAAACCATGCTTACCAGATTCGCACACATAAGCATACGCTCCGTCAGTACACGGCACTGACATCCACAAGCCATCCATCAGATTCACCACAGCGCAGTCGTTATTATATGCGGGATGTGTAGGTGCCCAGTTACTGAAGAACATCTCCCCCGCGCTTGCGTCTGCATAAATACGATATATATTCTTTTGTGACTGAATAATGACGATGTGATCAGTCACTACATGTTGTGAATGTCATTTTGCTTGAAGTAAACCCACAAGCATCCCATTACCGTCGCGATGTTGCCAATTCCACATCGCATTCGAGGCCCCCATCCATATCTTGACTCTTGCAGAGCCCAAACGACTGGCGGTGCGGTTTATGGCATCACTGATGTTGATCTGCGGTGTAAGCAGATCGCTACCGTGACGTATTCTGCAGTAAGAGCGTGCTCCATACCAACTGGCCTCAGTGCTGTTCACCATAATGTAACACGTGCCATTTGCATCGCATCCCCCTGAAAATATTGTGATACCATCGAAATTTACAATGCATATAGAATATATCATGGCCTTACCAGCTTACCAGTTGTGTGATATGGAAAACGGTTGCTAATCATCATATATTGATAACAATGGCCAGAAAACTATCATGATTAGTTCATGTAATATAAATTGCAATAACCAACAATACAATCAGAAACCAAACGGTAGGTATTATTTGGTTCCAAGGCCAAGCTACAGAAAAAGCCATGCTTCGCTGTACATGGTTCAGCACCAAACCCAGCGTAGACTGCAAATGTTAAGCAGGAAGGAGATGAGCTGTTGACCAATGTGGCAAGCAGGCGGTCGTCTGTCGTTACGGACTCGTTAACCGACCTCCATTCATAACTCATGTTTACATCCTGTGATAACATCAGGCTGATCCAGGCGATTCCGTTTAACGATGAATTCACGAGTGACGAGACTTCCTGGTTGTTAATTGAAGCCAAGTAAGAATCTCTAGCTCTACACGACCGACTCGCGTTACCTCTGTCGGTTTCGCCGTCTTGATATACAGTAAAACAACGTGTTTTATTAGATTTTTCCACACACCCGAGAAATGTTGACCTACTCATGCCTAACAGCGGCTTTATCAGAGCCGCTATTATGTCTGAAACACAGAAGCTGCGTTAATCATTGTATTAGCGGATAAATCAATATAGGTAAATGATTCTACAATCTGCAAATGTTAAATGAAGACAAGATAAACACATTAAACTCACAGAATAACACCGCGTGCTTGACGTGTACGAAATCCATTGCACTTAGCTCATGTACATATGGACCAGTGTGGACACATGTATTAGTATAAAGTTCATCTAAGGCTCAGCTAGTTAGGTGGTGAAATCCCCAGATGTGTGGTGGTCTACGCCTCGATGGCTGACTAAGAGAGGTAGGTACACATTCAAAATACTAGGCGGAGTCTTAAAGATCAGCTTGGCTTTTACCACCATACTTTTTAAAGCGTAACCGCTGGTGCAGGGCGCTGATACACGCAGGGCTATTTGGCGAATCATGCATTATATGTAAAAATGTCGGACAGTTAAAGATCATTGGGCTTTTTTGAAAACCTTTCCTCCGTGACCGTTGATATGTAACATAACTATTTTTAAGATGCGATCGCAGCGTAACTTCCATCTGATAAGAGATCATTACCAAATGATACATGCTGCTGCCGATTAAGCGCGTTTTTATTTCGTTTTGTACAGTTGACTCAGTGTTGACATTGCCTTCTTGGTGCGTTTGTTTCTGCGAAATATCTGATCGGCGTCAGAGTTCGGTGTGCTGAGGCCTATGTAGGACAGAACCTCCAAATGAACCAGCAGCACAGTTACCAGATCCATTATACCAGAAACTTCACGAGGTAGAAACTCGAGTGCCCAAGGTATTATCTGGCATTTTCCTCACAATTGTTTATTGTGTGTTTTTATTAATTTAGTGAGTATAGAAGCTACAACAAGATATCATGACAGCAGAACCTGTGGAACAAGTACGGGCTTTAATGGAGAGAGATACCAACTCGGTCTTTAATAACAACCAGGAAGTATGTACGCTTCAGAAAAATACACGTGCGGTCCAACTCATACCAGCCTGGTGTACTCAATGGAAGTAAACACAGTGGTTTGTAAAAGTAAATATCGTGTGGTGATATTGAACAAGTCCATTTCCATGTTGAACTGGCTGCTTACTAATTTGTCCATTACCGTATCATATGAATGACAACATTGTTTATTGGTCTTCGGGAGTGATGATGTCAGTGTCGTCATGACCTCATCACCGCCTGTTGCGTGTATAGGGAACTTCGATAGTTTTTATGATTTATTTGAAGATGAAGATGATATCGTAATGCAATATTCACCATATAATTTCACAAAATCAATCCACTCTGCATATACATATCACTTATCAATTTTGTTTTATACAAGGTGATGCATATGATTGTGAGAACCAAAAGACATGAAATATTGGCGGTTTACGTCATTTCAACGACTGAGTGATATTGCGACGCCTTGGGTCAGGATGCGTTATGCAGTGGTTAGTCAGCAACCATGAAGTGCCACTCGAGTTTTCTATGAGTGTTCGAACTTCAGAGAGTTTTTGATGAAATGTGACTGGTTCTACATTGACATTGTGAATTAGGGCATGATGTTGTCATTATCGCTCAGCCAGTGGACAACGTGGATTTTTGGATTTGCGAAAGATGAGGCTTGTTGTGACATTTTATTGAGGATACAACAACAGTGAGTGTATGTGTCAAGTTGTAACACATGTTGCTATTGGATATAGACGGAGGTTTTGCACTGAGCTGTGGAGTTGACAGTTGACAATGTTGCATTAACTGTCTTTGAGTGAATTGACCTGACATGGGATTCGGGTAATTAAGACTGTATTTGTGTGCAGAAATGCTATCCGCATTGGTGTGTGAGGACTACAGTTTTATATTGTACTGTGTTTAGGAGTTGAACTGTGTATGTGAAAGATGACCGATGCATCTAAGGGGACTAGAGCTGCGGCTCAAGGCTGGTTAACAAGGAGTATAAAAACTCTAAATGAGTGTTTGGACGATAAAGGTGATAAATTTGAAGTGGAAGATTGTTTGAATAACTTAAATCATAGGATTTCTGCCTTAGAAGTGGCTCAATGTCAGTATGAGGTGAATATCGGAGATGAAAAATTAGAGGATGCCATAGAGCAGATTGCTGTTGTGTTCAAAATGGGCTCGGTCACTACGAGCACAAGCAAATAGATACTGTGATCAAATAACAAGAGGAGATGATAAAGCATCAGTTACTTCAGCAGGCAGTCAGTCTGGTCAGGCTGTCAAATTACCCAAGCTTGAGATGGCACATTTTAGTGGTGATGTAACTCAGTGGACCTCCTCCAGCCACACTCCCCCACTCTTCTTGGCCGGCTCTGGCTCCATCTCTCACCGGACTTCCCCACCGGCACCTCTATCTCCCCCCCCCACACCCAGAGTGACTACGCGGCTTAACAGGCCCTGTCTTTTCTAACAGGTCCATAGGCTGTAGGGGGGACCCCGTCGGAGTTTAAATGAGCCTGGTGAAGCCCTCTCGGGTTATTTCGGCGCACATGCCCTCTCTCTCCACAATTGTATAATTTCCGTTCATCCCGCGACCGTGGACACTCCCCGCATAGGTGTCCCTCCTCCCCACAGCAGTAACATGGGAACCTCTTAATACAGGGTCTCTCTCCTCGGCCCGCCCCTCGACTAGCGATCCCTTGTGCCTTTGACTCACTCGAATTGGCCGTTGAGAGTCGGGTGGTCTCATGAATCATTTATATTTCTGCTCGCATCGACTGTGCGGTTTTAGCCAGGCCCCTCAGAGTTTCTTTCAGACTACTTCCCCTTTCCTCACGTTTAATCTCCGCTGTGCCCCTCTACGGTCCCCATGAATTCGATTGTGCTGCCTGAGTTAGCTTTGTTCTTGCTTGACCACCTCGTATGCCGCATTGAGGGTTTGTGAATTCGCTTCAGGGACCTTCCGCACTAATTGTGAGTCCACCAAGGCTCTGGTAAACTTTTCTACTGTAATCACCTCGCGCGGCAAGGCCGACACTTCCCGGTAAATAAATTACATCTGCTCTGCTACATTGCCCCTAAGGCAATTCATGTTCTCCCCAGGTCGCAACCTCCTCGCCTCCAACCGTACAACAAGCCCTATATTACCTGGAGAAATAGAAATATAATTTTAACCAAGACAACTGCTATCTATTATGCTGTGAGACCAACGGTACAAGATAAGCATGAGTGATTTACATCGCTTATAGATTGATATATTAGTACTTGAAGCGTGCCAATAAAGGTGATCACCGGTAAGTTTTGTCGCGCATATAGCCAACTTTTCTTGAGAAGCGGTGGCAGAAACTCGCTTGAGTTAACACATCGCATAAAAGCTGTACATGGAATCGTTCACCTACATTTTTCTACATTATTATCAGCATAATAACATCGACGATGATATTATCATTTAATAATCATTGTCGGCAAACAAACGGCAGGCCCTGTCGTTTTCCCGTCGAGTTCGGCTTGGGTTAGAAGCAGACAACGCATCAACAAGTTTTGAAGCGATTACAGTGGTTTATATTGTGCTCAGTGTGGTTGTCATGCCGTCCTCTTTAAGAGTTTATACGTGTTCAGTTGCGTCTTTAGTCTAGGGGACAGCTAACTTTCAGTCAGAAGACATGATCAACCGGCCGAGGATCTTCAAGTATCACGTCGCTGCCTGGATCTAATGGACCCACCAGTTCGGAAAATTCTTGTTGTGTAAATGATTGAATAAAAATAAGTTTTTTCACTTTAATTGTTTTATCTTAAATGCAAGCAGCATGCATACGCCAGTGAAACGACCATGACTATCCATCTGCCCCTTCTTTGCTAGTTTAGATGCAAGTTAAAAGACTTTCTCAGGCTATGTTCATATTCAGTGGTATAACTGTCCCAGTCTTTAGAATAGTCAGGTTTACTGTTGAATGTCTTATCTTGCTTTTCTCCCCTTTTCCACCTAACCTCCTACGCCAGGTAGGCCCCCAGTGTTAATTAGTTTTAGTACTTAGGTGCGCAGAGAGGCCAACTCCCTGCTTGTCACCCAATTTTCTCAAGTAAGCTGTGTTTTGTCCATGCCAGTAGAAACCATGAAATTGGTAGATGGACTGGGCTGTTGCAGGGTCACGTGGTATATGATCAGAGCCAGCCATTCTGGTTTATAACTCATGCAATTTGATTATTATCATCTTGATATCAATATCATAACGCATGTCGCGCAGATTGATTTCAAAATAGATCAGAATTGCATAACAATGATGACGAACGAGGTCGTTGATCCCATTCGATTTACATTTGCTTCGTTTAGGTATTGTTCATATAAGTAACAACTGACGGCAATTCCTCTTTGTTTGTTTACGACGTCACAGCTTAGTCAGCTAAATGTATTGTCAATTGTTCCTTGTCCCCTGCTTTACATTCACCTGAGTGCAATGCAGATTTCATCCGATAGCCTCCCGTGTAAAATCACAACATCGCGAGTCGTTCAGCACCTATCTCCGTTTGGCAGATCCTTTCCGGTTTCTCACGTGATTTCCATTGGGAAATCGGGTCTAGCTTTAGAGATTGTGGTGTGATATCGAAGCTACTGACTTTTCAACATGTTTAGTAGCAACTCCACGCTAGAACCAGACATAGCTGTCCATATAAGATACAAATAACTTCAACACCATTCATCATGTCGAAAGCTTATAGGGCATCCAGCATTTCAACGTAACACAGTGATTTCCTATTAATGTACACACCTCTCATTTCCCAGTAGACTTAGAGCGGAGTCGCAGATTTGTAGTGGCTAATTGCAAAGGAACAAATTTACTTTCAATTTCACGTATTAACTTTAGCCTTGTCGTCCTGCAAGGTCCTTTATCATCGTTTCTGCCGAGCGGACGGGTATTGAAATTCTTCAGCTAAACGCTTGTTAGTCGAGACAAAATCCCGTACATTTCGCTGGCGCGCCGCGACCAGCTAAAGACACTGGTCTTCACGCTACGGCTGTTTGTGCTGTTAATGCAGCAGTAGCACAAGTGGCGGGTGCAGGTGCTGCTGCAGGGAAGTATACGACAAATCGTCCAGAACAACTCGCCATAGTGATCGCAAGCTCTTGCAAAGCGTTCCTTCCTAGCTTTAGCTTGTTGAGTATACCAAAGATACCCCAGTTTTCGTTCTCAGAATCGGCTGATCAGCCACCTCCTATTGTATCAGGGTATGGAGCTATGCCTTACCGTACCGGCTCCTCAGTTCTGTAGACATTGTCTTTCTCTGTCTAATTCTTCTGATGTATGACCTTGAATAGGCGTAGGTGTTACTGGATCCGTCTCAAAACCAAAATATGCTATTAGACTTCACCTGGCACTGTTAGCTGGGCTTCTCGATTAGCAAATACATCTTAAAGCAGGATCGCACATACTCGCCGGCCCGAATGCCAATGAAAGTGATGGCAGGGAATATCTGTTGCCTTAAACGAATGTTTTATAGCAGGTATTTGATTCACAGGTTAGTTCCACCAAGCAACGAAAGGGAATGCTCATTCATGGAAATTCCTCTTCTGAATGGCGTTACACTGACCTAATTGTACATAATGTTGCAACATCTCCCAGCTGATCATATTTAGCTGGTGGT
This sequence comes from Urechis unicinctus, assembly GCA_034190875.2. Classification (NCBI taxonomy): domain Eukaryota; kingdom Metazoa; phylum Annelida; class Polychaeta; order Xenopneusta; family Urechidae; genus Urechis; species Urechis unicinctus. The sequence goes on from CM067348.1 coordinate 12,604,624, forward strand.
CGTCTTATTAATGTTCGTAGTTAACCTCTCGTTATCAATAAACATCTCTTTATAACAAAACCCTTATTCGCACAGGAAAGCCCGTTATATCTATCATCATCAGCAGCAGCAGCAGCAGCAAACACACAGCTATCGTTATCGTTTGTTTTTGGCAAGCTGTAATGAGTTGCTGAGAAGATGTTAGCCAGGTTATCACCAGATGTCAAATAGTAATGCAGCCTCATTATAAAACCCAGCTTACCCTGCAGACAAACGATACTGGCAACTGTTCTTTTAATCAACTGTCGCGACATGATATGACCGGAAATAGATCTACAAGTTAGACAAACACGGATTCTAGTAGTGAGAATCTGCGGTCATCTTTGGGAAACATTTTAATTCTTATCAATATGATTAAACGTCGCAATAAGCGGAACTATATTTCCACGCCCGCCCAATATTTGTCATGAATACTATCGGATTAACATTATTGAGCATACTGAATCCGAAACCATGAGACGCACATACATGACATATCCTATTGTTGACGTGTACCCTGCCCTGGTGGTGACAAATGAACAATACACATATATTCATTTATGTGAGAAACGATGCGTGTATGGGTGGAAGGCTGGCTGTGAATCGTGCCGAAGTTCATATGATAATGACTCGCACGAGAACATTATAAAGACAAAAATGAAAGAGAAAAAGGATATATCAACACAGGATGCAGAGCAACAGTGGATGGTGATGGGTAAAAGTCGCGTTGGGCATAAATATATATATATATATATATATATATATATATATATATATATATATATATATATATATATATATATATATATATATATATATATATATATATATATATATATATATGATGTTAAATATGAATGAATATATAAATATATATAAATTTAAATATATATATATATTCATATATATATAAAATATATCTAAATATATATAAATATAAGCATATATATACATATATATGTATGTATCAACACATATTTATATATGTATATATAAATATCTGTATATATATATATACATATTTATATATATATACATCTGTATTTAAACATATATATCATATATACATATATCATACATTCATATATGCATGTATATATTCATATATGCATATATATATTCATATGTATATATATAATATGTATATGTATGTTTATATATGCATATATATATATATATATATATATATATGCATAAATATATATATACATATATGTATTTATATATATATAAATATATATATATATAAATATAAGCATATATATACATATATATACATATATATATACATATATATATATACATATATATATATAAATATATGTATAAAAATAAGCATATATATACATATATATATATAAATATATATAAATATAAGCATATATACATATATTTTTAATATATATAAATATATATAAATATAAGCATATATATGCACATATATATATATATATATATATATAAGCACATATTTATATATATTTATATATAAATATATATATATATATATACAGATTTATATATATATATACATATGTATTTAAACATATATATCATATATACATATATCATATGTGATTGCATATATATATCCATATGTGCATATATATATTCATATGTATATATATGTATATATATACGCATATATGTATTATTCTATGTATGCATATATATACATTGTTTAAAAAATAAGTATGTAAATATATATGCTCATTTATGTATATATATACGTATATGTATGTTTATATATATGCATACATATATATATATATATAAATGCATAAATATATATAAATATAAATGTATATATATATACATATAATATATGCATCAATATTTAATGATAATGCACAGTCAAGTGACTAGAGATAGCGTGAATCATTGCATTAATGTTGCACACACGCACACCTGTAAGTTATTCATATTTGCTTGACTCCATCCGTTGGTGGTCTACCACAGCCCACAGCCTGAGCAACCAGTAGCATCAAGAGCTAGTGTTTTTGCGTTCTTGAAAATCTTTAATAACACTCATGCAATAATGAACTATATTTTTAGATTACGAATAATTAATTAAGATTATGGATATAAAAGACAGTAAAAAATGTTGCTTGAATGATGGCTCATCATAATTATTCACTGTTTCCATATAGTTGTTCATTCGTGTTACTCTCCTCCTCTTACACGTTTCACCAAGTATCATCAACTGTAAGAATTTATCAATGAAAATTAATAACTGACTATATACTACCAATCACCAACTAAATTCAAAACAAACAAAACTGATCATGCAAGAAATTAACACCATACCACATCATCATCACTATCATCATCAGACTCTTCTATTTCACCACACAATGTGGGCAGCATTTCAACTAGTTGATATTAATGGAGGCACCCAGCTGCCACCACAGCTGCCAATTGAGAAGAAGTTTCCATGGCTAAGTGAGAGATAAAATGCAACACATTCATTATCTATTACGAATAATGTGTCATTTTTACGAAGATATATAATAAGTAATAACTTAATTTACTGTGGTTATAGGCCTGTGATCGCGGTTATATATTTATTTGAATGTTTGTGCAACAACTACTAATTATACGTGTTGTAATCATTTACGATTAGATCATTAAAACACATTCTTATAATAGCCATTTGCATGAGAAAAATATAGTAATTACCTTATTTACAGCGATTTATATCGATGATGATAACAGTGAATATCACTTGCCAACATAAACATTAGATGACGCATGCGCAACATTAAGAATACATGTCAACAAACCGGGACTTTATCACACCATCATGGTTATAAATGTAAAGAGTTTTTGGGGGCTTCAAAGCGTTTACAGGCCACCGGTTTATCATTCATCAAACACTAATTATCGCACCTACACGACTCAGAATGGGGCAACGCACAGACTGTTTTGAGTTTAATTTTTATTATTCAACGAATTTGATTTGTTTATGTTTAATTAAGCTTACTAAAAAGAAATGCGCTCATGGTGTGACTCTTCCACCCAAAACTCCAACGCCAAATCGTCTAACTCAAAGCCATCGCTTTCCTAAAGTTCAACATTTGCCATTGTTTACGGTGAAAACTGCGGACTTGTCAGTGACGAGTTCATCTAGTGACGTCACAAGAAACCAGGCCGAAAATTCTGAAAATGGCGGCGGGTGCCGTCAAAAATTGAACCACATACACCGAGATAACGCAACTTTATCTTTATCTTTCTTTCGGTTTCATAAAACAAACCATGAAAAAATTATGTCATAGGCACATTGAGTTCTTAATATTACCTTTAATATGATCGACACAGTTACCATGAACATGTTGTCGCTTTTTGTTGTTGTTGTAATTTCAAGAGTTAATGTTTGATTATAGCTCATAATAATGTCAAATGACAGATAAATCGACAAGCTTTCCATTTACAGTTTTAATGGCAGAAATGTTTATGCAATTGGTCGAAGGAGACAACAATCTGTCTGCAAAGCGATCCTTTGAACATATGTCCTCAGGTCCATGATGTTTACACGGCATTGGTGTCAAATGCAAAGCTTAGCGACAGTCATTTGTTCAGAAGATGGCGGTACTGATTTGCGTAGAAAAGAAAAGCTTCACCCGTTACAACGATAAAATCTCATTATGACAATTTATATAACCCGGCCATCATAAAGTACCGAGAGGGCGATATGTCAAACGTCAGCTGCATAGAAATGTAAGTCATGAATTGTATCGACAAATAAAATCTAATCTCATAAAGATTATTGCGGAGAAAGGAAACGTGATTTGGTTTAAATGTCGTGCAACCAATTATTGAAAATACTCCAGTCCTCATTGGGTTTACATTGGATAGATTGACAGCAGTGTTATACAGATGGGCGGTTGTGTGTGGGGTCGGGAATGGTTTTTAAAAGATTGGGTCGAAATTGTTGTAATATTATGTAATGTTGTACATATTATGGCAGATATACCGAGAGAAAGCTTGGAATAGAAACAAGGCTTGGCTATGACATAACTGTATCTTACTGCGTTCCCACTGAGTTTGGGTGCCAATTGTTTTCATTTTACTGGCGTTTCGCTGTGCGATGTGGGGGAAAAAAACGAGTGCTCAAAGCTGTGACATTTGGAGCTGAGAGGCCCTTCTTGTTGGACCTCACATGGACCATCAAGATAGGACAGGATTGACTCATTTAGACAACCTGAAAAGCGTGGTCAGGTTTATGGGCTAGTACAACAGATTGAACTAAACTGCAAGATGGCTGGAGCAAATATGATATTTCCTGGAGGCATAAACAGATATAGTGGACAACTTGATGCCGTTTTCTAGCCCTTTTTGTGATAGTTATGTCATGACCATTTCTGGCCCCGTCCGTGATAATATACTAACCCCAAACACTAGCAGTAAAACCGGAGGGCTAGAGTTAGATGGGGAGTCATTTGATCAGAACAGGAATGTTTTTTTTTCGAAAATTGTCATAAGGGAATCTTAACGCAAATACGATATATACAATACGGGTATTGGAATAAAAACTCGGGTTGTGTGGCGCTGTATTGTGTTCCATTCAATTGGTTTCTGTGCCTGCGTCTAAACCATTTGATTAAGATCAGTGGACTGGTCTGCGCGAATTCGATTGGGAGAATCGGTCACTCCAGTTCCTGTGATGGGAGGGGATTCATATGTGAAATCAACGAGCTCCAGCCATCAAAGTTCGTGTCATTGTAGAGTGTGATTACATTGAACGATAAGCTGACACGATCCGGCCCTGTCACCAACTTGTCCCGAAAACGGTCGAATTGCGCATGGAAAGTAGATCTAGAAGCTAGAGTATTTACAACACGATGAAAAAAGAGCTAAACAAAACAAAAAGGTGGTATAGTAATTTTGAAAAGTCGCTAATTTTTGTACAAAAAAAAATTATCTTGTTGCATTCTAAAATGAACGCGCAAAACTCATAAGCGGATTAACACAATCAAGGGTGTAGGGTAATTTTCTCTGCCAGTTGAGCCGAGTGCCATTTCTTTGATGTGCGTTCTGAAAGACGTCAGATAAAAACCCAACTTTTCATGGTAAGTACATAATTAGTAGTAGTAACAATAATTTTGAAAAGTCGCTAATTTTTGTAGAAAAAAATTATCTTGTTGCATTCTAAAATGAACGCGCAAAACTCATAAGCGGATTAACACAATCAAGGGTGTAGGGTAATTTTCTCTGCCAGTTAAAACAAAATAAGATAAGTAGCTAATGCATGGTAACTTTATATTGCCGGGGTTTTTCGAGTGAGACTATTTCACTCATAATATTCATTTCAACAGATTTTATCATGTTTACTAGTCTGATTTGGACTGAACTTCCTATACAGGTGACAAAACACGATCTTCACAGTGTAGCAAGTTACCACATTCGCAGAGATTACGAACACAATTATTTCATTTGATCTTTGTCAGGATTATTTTGGCCATATTATTTAATCCGACATCGGTGGCAATTTTCATAAATGCGCAATCCTTACTGTCATCGTCGTTATTTCAGCAACTCCTGAATAGTACACGGAATCCATGTCATATAAAAAATTTTGTCTCATTATACTGCGCGTAAGATTTAGCTGCTTGTTTGCTCGGCGTTAATCTCGTGATACTACGGTCTTATGAACGCAGCCTCTATAGATGTTACATTTACCTTTTACATAACATAGTAATTTCTTAAGCCTGCTTACCTTCAGCTGTCGTAGGGCTTTTGCGTCACTTGATAACTTGGTAGGCTCCTTCTAAGACTCTTGACTAGCTTCCTATAGTCTTCACTTCTCGGCGGCTCGGCTACAAGTGTCTCGTTCCATGCGAAAACCAATCGGGAAGGTGAGATGAAATCAACTTTGTCTGAAATGGCGTGTGTTTTCTGAAAGGCATGAGTCATTATGTAGGTCGTGGAAAACTATGGTTAGCAGCTATCGTGTGTGTTATTGATGTTGAGGATTATAACTGACAGGACCACTGGTGCATTATCTATGTTGTTGAACTTGTTGATTGATTTGATTCGCCCTGCACATCATGCGGTAACAACGCTTATTCTTCACGCTGGCCAGAAATGGACATAGATGGACGTTTTGTGAGATACTGCGTGACATGCTATGAAAGGACAATCCATATCTTACATTGCAGGCATGCTAACATTTTGTTTTCTATTACTGGTCGATGTATCTATTGGTCGGCAATTCGCCGTACTACTTATGCGCAATGAGTCGTAATGTTTAGCGTTCTGATCTTGTTCCTCTTGGCGCTGCACTTTCTATTATCTGATCATTTTGGAATGTCAACTTCCGGTGTACCGCGCGTGTTTTGACCGTTTTTGACCTTTGTTCGGCAAGGCGAAGTTTGAACACTCGTATATTTTGTGATTTTCGCTCCGTTGGAATATCTTTCTGTGTCAGCCATGTATTTGTTGATGCAGCGTTTACACGTCGCATTCCTTTTCATTCGGTTGATACCTTTTAACGAGAATGATGTTTTTAATTACCACTTCCGACTCATATCGATTGGTAAGATGTGCAGGACCATATTGTATGAGTATGTTGTCCAGTTAAACCTTATGTTTGAACACTGGCTGACTTCTCTGTAATTTTCGCCATTGGTTGACATCAATAAATACATTTGTTTCCGAATTTTATAGTGACATATCCGGCACTACAATATAATCAGTCTTCTTACTCGAGTTCGGTAGTTTTAATTTCGCACGCATTTTGACATACTCCCGTGTACTTTCACGTCGGCATGTTTGCGTATTTTATGTATTTGACAGTTATGATCAAATCCTATGAAATGGTCATAGGGAGGCCATCTTCGACCTTGTTTCGTACAGATGTTGCTAGCGGGATTCTTGGGCAATCCATACCTGTTTGAGATTCTGATTCTGTTGGTTGACAGCGGATTTGCTACCGTCGCGCTTGTGGAGTAATTGACATTGACATCGATATTTTTGTTCGTATGGACACTTTGGGGCGTTGACAATTTCTTGTACAACTGTGGACATGGCACCATCAAATGTTTTCAAATCGGCGGTCCTCTTTCGTATATTTTATGTCAATGCCTTACGACAATGAAAATAGAGAATTCACATAGTCAATAAAATAGTGAGCTCTCGTCTGAATTGTGGTCATTTCTTTAATGGTATTAGTTGGCAAGTAAATAAAGTATTGATGCTCGTGATCTGATCTCAATATGACATGTCCGTTTATAAAAATGTTAATTTCTTGAGACCTTTTGACTCTTTGACACCTTAACTTGTCGGTTAATTATGCATCGCTCTGTCCTTTAACATTGCTAACTATGTTTTTTCATTGAGATTTTTATTTTGTATATAAAATTTATGAATTTATTGTGGTGAAGTGTTATGTAATAAAGCTACATTGCCCACCTTTCTTTAAGGTTGACGTGTAGGTGATGTCTTGTTTCGTGTTTTCCTCGTCTGCTGTGGTGACCAGGGCCAGCCACCAATAATCACAGGTGAGCTGCCACGCGACTGGCTCTGAGAGTACTACGAGAAGGTCACCTCGGCAAAGAATGTTTCCCACCAAGCCCTGAAGGAGTGCATCCGCCTCAAGCCGGTCAAGGTCCAGTGTCAGGAGATATGAGATACCCTCCTCCTCTGCTTGGGTAGGGATCGGCTCATGAAGCGGTACCCTTATACTCACAAGCCAGAAGGACAATGCAGCAGCTTCACAAGAAGGGTTAACCAGACGAGCCGGTGCCTCCCCATAACCACCCTAAGGACAGCGCAGGCAAATTGTTAAGATGCAGATACAGGCTTGGAGTCGAGGCTGACATAAAATATCCCAAACGAACTCAAAGAGGGATTCATTATCGTAGAGAGACGGTGCTTTCTCCATGTTACGTGAGGCCGGGCAGTCTGTGTTTGTGATGTGTTGTTTTGTTGACGTCAAGTTTAATTGCGAACATACTTGGATCGGTTCAGGTCGATATCACATGAATTCAGTAAAACTATGTATAATCGCAAGGTGCTGTATTGCATGGCGAAGAGGCTGATGCATTTTTTTCCAAAAACCGCAATCCATTTGTGATAAAGTATTGCTTCAAGGCAAGGCTTGTGTAGGTGTTGTGGAATGGCTGCAACCCACGAGGGAAGAAGAATTGCTTCGAAACGAGACTGAAATCAAGTGTTCTAAACGAACGCTGCTAAAGAAGGATGCAGGATTGCCGGGATATATAGCTTCTTCCAGGATATTTGAGGCCTAGTGGACGATGTTTTATGTGCTTTTGCTTCATATTCCATATTTATCTCCATATTTGAATCAGATATCAATGACGCGTGAATTAAGTGTAATCGATAGGTGACGATGGTGACAGCAAGTGTACCAAACCCATGCGACCCAACAGGGATGCAGGATCGCGGGAAGATGAGGCAGTCAACAATTAATCCCGACAAGTGCGAACCAATATTGATGAAGGATCGGCGAGAGACGAGGCAGACGGCAATTTTCCCACGCGACCGCTACCCAGAATGGATGTAGGATCGCAGGGAAACGAGGTTGACAGCAATTGTCCCCATCGACCACCACCTAAGAGGTATGCAGGATCACTGGAAGACGAGCATGACAGCAATTGTACCAAGTGGCAGTATCTCGGAAGGGATGCGGGAATAGGGAGATGAGGCTGACAACAATTGTCCCGAATGACTGTCACGCCAGTGGATGGAGGATCACTTGAAGTGAAGGTTGACAGCAACTGTCTCATACAACCGTGACAGTAAAAGGATGCAGGATCGCTGGACGACGGGGCTGACAGCAATTGTCACATACGGCCGCGACAGCAATGGTCCTAAACGACTGCTACCAGTGAGGGATGCACGATCACTAGGAGGTGAGGCTGCCCGCAATTGGGCCCAAACAACCAAGACCAAAGAGGGATGCAGGATTGCCTGTAGATAACGCTTCTTCCGGGATATGTGAGGCCTGTTAGACTGTGTGTATTATATGTTTTTGTTCCATATGCAATATGTTTATCCCCATATTTAGATAAGATGTCATTGACGCATGAATGAAGTATAATCGCCAGGTGACGTTGCTGACAGCAAGTGTGTTGAGCGAGCGCGAGCCATTGTGGATGCTGTATCGTTTGGAGACGAGGCTGACATAAAGTGTCCCAAACGTACGAAGTCAAAGAGGGATGCATTGTTGCCCGGAGAGTTTTCTCGAGGTTACGTGAGGGCCAGCAGTCTGTGAGTTGTTTTGTTTACATGAAATTTAATTGCAAACATATTTTGATTGGATCAAGGTCGATATCACATAATTTAAGTTGAACTATATATAATCGCAAGGTGCAGTATTGCATTGCGACAAGGCATGAATTACGTATAATCACCAGGTGAGGAGGCTGACAGCAAGTGTCCTGAGCGAGCGCGAACCGTGGTGGATGCTCTATGGCTCTGAGACCAGGCTGACAGCAAGTGTCCCATATGGCTGCGACCTCAGAGGGATGCAGGAACCCCGGGGACAGGGCTTAATCGATGATATGTGAGGCCTCTCCATTTTGGACACTGCTTGCAGTAGGCTGTTATTCTATTGACCGTTTTTATGGACTATTGACTACAATTGTTATTCTATATACTGGCGAACTGACATTGGGATATTACATCGTTGTATAGCGTATTATATATCTTGAACTTGTGGCCGATTTGTTAATATTTGCAATGTTTAATTAAATGGGAGGCGTCTTAACCAAATGGTTAAATGAAGCGCGCTGTTTTATCCCGTGTGGCAGCTTCAGTTCCATGTCAGGAGGTACTCGTACATTCTGTTCACGGAATCCTCCCAGTGTTACGTGAAGTTTTGCATCCATAGCAATGTACGTACGCATCCTGTCATGCGAACCCGTATACTGCTCTTATCAAGTTCCTTCGATAACTCTTGGCTGTCCACGATACAACTGCGTTTTCATTCTCGAATAACTTCAAATGAGTGCTTCCTCTAAGAAATATATGGTTTTGATTTCATGGCCAGTATGGTGTGTTGACCGTTATAAAATCCGTGGGTTATGCATTGTTGGTCTCATATTTTTCTCTTTCGACTAGTACAATTATAATGCTCTGATGACTCATTTGTTTTCGCTACATCCGTTTTGTACATGTTGTTTTCCTGTGAACATTTGGCACCTTTGGTTTCATTCTTTTGTGATGGACTGTAGTTTTGGGGGTTACCTCATAACAGCATATCACATTGTCTGTTTTTGAAAATCTGCTTCACTGGATTTGTTGAGCAATTAACACTTTTGTAATCCTATAGTGTTATGTGGTGTTATGCAATAAACCTGCATTAACGAGAGTGTGTGATAACGATAATTGACATTTACCAACGATGTTGCTTCGTTTTGGAAGCTGTTATGAAATGTGTAGCTATAGGTGCTATCAATAGATACACCATTGTCCACCAGTACATCAGTAGGATCCGGCGCCAGACTTCTACCGTTTCAGAACGGCAATCACCCACCTCGCCAAATATGCCGTAGATGACAGCACTTCTTCCAAGCGACTGCGACCTAAAGAGAATGAAGTATTTTTGACGAGGCTGATGGCTAGTGGTCTATGCAACCAGACCCTAGAGGGATGTAGTAGTGCCGGACAATGAGGATGGTAGAACGTGTCCCAAACGACGGCTACGGAAGAGAGATCCATAGTTGCTGGTACACGATGTAGTCGGTAAATGTCCCAAACAACCAGAAACTAGAAGGAATGCATTTATATGTGCCTGTCTAAACCACTTCTTATACTATTTTCATGGCGCTTCATCTTGGATCTGTGAGGCCTGGAAATATATAATCGCCAGGTGACAAGACTGACAAAAATTCTCCGAGCTGACACGAGCCGAGAGGGATGTACTAAAGAAGGAAGACGAGGCTCACACTAAGTGTCCGAAATGATGCGAGCCAAGAAGAAAGCAGTAGAGCTTGGAGGCGAGTTTGAGTGCAGGTGTCTTAAAAGAATGCGACCCAAGGGGGCTGTTGTGTTGCTGGAAGACGAGGTTGACAGCTACTTACGTTATGACATTATGATTGCGACAGCTTCTGTAGTGACATGTTCCTGGTAACGCAATTCCAAAGCTTCCGTGATGACATGTGCCTTCCACACATCTCTGGCATTTGCTAACGTTGTGACTTGTACTGCCAGCACATGTCTGGCAGCAACTTCACCGTGTCCGTTTTGATTAGTGGCATTGATATATCTTGGGCAAACGAAACTGTGAGGAATAGTACTGAATAGTTTTCTAATTGGATTGGTTTTGTTGCATGGCCTGCTTTATACGGGAATCGTGCAGTGTCTCTTGCGTCGACTACTGTTTCACAGAAATAGTATATTGTTTTCTGTGATGCTTGCCGTTAACTAGAACAGTTTAGTGACATTTGCTATATCTGTTGGATACATCTGTTGTATCATCTGCTGCCCATTGGAATGGGAGAATGTCTCTTGTGATGCCACATGGTTGCAGATATGGTGTAGTGCTTGTTGTGTGGTTTTGTGTTTAGACAAATAGTTCACGTCACCTGTGATGATTGCTGTGTACAGGAATGTCTGTTGTGTCTTATGCAATTAATAGGGATTGCAAAACCACATTTCGATACATTGCTGTATATCATCTGCTGTGATGCTTGACTCCTGCCAAAGAGCTTAGTGTCTGGTGTGACGCCTTATCACACCTTTTAATCTAGTGTTAGTTGTGATGCTTGCTCTCTACCCATCTCTACTTCGGTAGCTCTTGATGTCCTTTTGTTACATGTACTGCAATACTCAATCTGCAGTTAACGTCTTGATATATATCTGGAAACTTCCATTTTGATAGGTGCCGTTCTAATATTTCTATCATCGTCCTTCTGACATATGCTGTCTTCACATTTCTGACGGCTTCTGTTGTTACATGTGCTGTTCACAAAGACCAAGAGTTTACGCTGTGACATGTGCTGTTTTCATTAACGAAGAGGTTACGCTGTACCATGTGCTGCATATTGAACTCAGGTGCTAATGCTGTGGTATTTTCTGTTACCTTGACTGTGTCAGCTGATTATGTGTAATGTGCTGTTTAGGTAACACAAGCGCTTACGTGTGACACGTGTTGTTTATTAAACTTAGTTGGTTACGTTGTGACGTTTGCTGTTAGCTTGACTGTGACAACTTCTTTTGTGACACGTGCTGTTTACATAGACTAAGAGCTTTCGATGTGACACATGGTGCTTATTGAGCACAGCTGTTCACGTTATGGCATTTGCTGTTAGCTAATCGCGGGCTGCTTTTATGTCATTTTGCTGTTTATGTAACACAGGAGCGTACTCTGTGAGGTGCTGTTCATTGAACAGGTTGCGTTATGACATTTGCTTTTAGCTTGACTGTGATAGCTTCTTTTGTGACACGTGCTGTTCACATAGACTGAGAGCTTTCGCTGTGACACTTGCTGCTTGCTGAGCACAGCTGCTTACGTTATGGCATTTGCTGTTAGATTGACATGGACGGCTGCTTTTGTGACATATGCTGTGTATATAACCCTAGAACATTCTCTACTAAACCCTCTACTTACCTTACCTTTCTTACGTTGTGATTTGTACTGCCCCCTGTGGGCCCGGGGTAGAATAGGTCAACTGTACCCTCCTGCATGTCGTACGAGGCGATTAATAGGAGGCAACCTGTTGGCTGTGGGTTGCTACTAGTGTCGGTCGGCAATAGGTTCCTCATGGTTGAGCGGCGTGATCCTTGAAAGGGGCATGTCTGCAACCCACTATTCTAGCCCGGATTTCACCTAGACGAGAGACTGGAATCACCTGGTCCAGTCAATCGGCTGGCGGTGACTTGCCGCCCAAGGATATTATTTACATTTTTATCTTCATCATCATTATCCACTTGTAGGTCACTCTTTTTTCCATTTATCCTAGGAGGCGGCTGCTTCTAACTTTACGGCATTTGCTGTTAGACTAACATCGTAGGCTGCTTTTGTGGCATTTGCTGTTTATGTAATCTAAGAGCATACTCTGTGATGAGATGAGCTGTCACATGTGCTGTGTGTTTAACTCAGCTGCCCATGTTATTTGCTGTTAGCTTGAATGTGACAGCTACTGTTACGATATGTGCTGTTCACTTAACCCACGAGCTCACGTTTTGCCATCTGCTGTTCATTTAACTCAGCAGATTACGGTATGACACTTGCTGTTAGCTTGATTGTGACAGCTACTGTTGTGGTATGTGCTATTTACGTAACCCATGAGCTGACGTTGTGCCATGTGCCGTTTTTTGAAGTCAGCCGATTACGGTGCTGATTGCGGTATGACATCTGCTTTTATCATGAATGTAGCAGCTTTGGTTGCAGCAGGTGCTTAATTGACGTAATTCCAAATCTTCCGTTGTGACATGCGCCTTCGAAATATCTCATGCAGTTGCTTACGATGTGACAGCAACTTTCGTGGTGACATGTGGCGATTAATAGGGGCAACCTGTTAGTCGTTGGGTGCGACTCGTGTCGGTGGACAATGGGATCCAAGCAATTCAGTGGAGCAGTCCTCTTGAGGGCCTTGTCTGCAACACACTACTCTGGCCCAAATTTCACAAAGACGCGAGACTACAATGGCCTGGTTAAGTCAATCGGCTGATGGTTCTTGCCCTTGGATAATCGCTTTTGTTTTCATCTTTTCAATCTCCATTTTCATTTATCTTAGAAGGCGGCTGCTTAATCGAGGCAATCTTATTTATTAACCTTTCTTGGCACCATGGCACATCCACCGCAATAGATCTTTTTTTCTCTTCTTCTTCTCTTTGTTTCTCGACATTGCATGGTAAATTGGTGTCGATGATACCTGTGGAAGTGACCACTGCCCCATTGTTATGCGCCTAAACCCTCCATTACCAACAGAGAGACATTCAAAGTGGCAGCTCCATAAAGCAGACTGGCCCTCCTTTAGATCTCTGTGTGGAGAGGCTATCCACAGGAATAAGATGCAAGGGAGAGATACACACATAGATACCTTTTGCGATAAACTGCTTGAAATTGCCTCCAAAACTATTCCGAAGTCCTCGGCAAAGCACAGGCGCATCCCTAAACCATGGTTTAACCTAGACTGCCAGGACGCCATCAACAACAGAAAAAGGGCCCTTAAATTATTTAAATCTCACCCAACCCATGCTAACCTGGCATCGGGGGACAATGTCGTGTCTGTGTTTTTTTATTTAGAAAAAGCATATGACACGACATGGAAATATTAGATTTTAAAAGATCTACGAGAAGCTGGTCGTCGAGATAATATGCCACTTTTTATACATAATTTTCTAAATGATAGATCTTTCAAATTAAGAATTGGGACCACCTTTTCGGACTAACATGGTCGGGAAATGGGGGTCCCACAGGGCAGCATTCTTTCCGTCACACTTTTCAATTTAAAAATCAATAGCATCACAAAAGTTCCTAAACCTGAAATAAAGAAATCACTTTGTGTAGACGATTTCATTATATCTTACCGATCCAGCAGTATGACCACCATAGAACGCCAGCTAGAAATCAACCTTAACAAGATTCAGAAATGGGCAGACAAACATTTTCCACAACAATTTTTGACACAGAAGGGGCATTCACCCTGACCCAGAACTAACCATTAATGGAAATCCCGTTCCTGTTTTCAAAGAAACCAAATTATTGGCTACCATATTCGATCCAAAACGTAACTTTGTATCCCATATAAATTACATAAGGAAGAAATGCCTCAAGGCAATGAATCTCCTAAAAGTGGTGTCCAAGCTGGACTGGGGAGTTGACAGGCAGGTCCCGCTCAGGCTCTACCGGTCCTTAATAAGATCAAAGCTTGACTATGGCTGCATCATTTCGGGGCAGCCCAAAAGTCTTATCTTAAACGACTGGACATAGTCCAGAATCAGGCACTGAGGATTTGTCTTGGGGCATTTCGAAACTCACCCATTGAAAGCCTCCACACTGAAGCCAATGAAATGCCTATCCATTAAAGAAGAAATGAACTGGCTCTTCAATATGCAATAAAAATTAAAAGCAATCAAAACCATACTTCCCATGACATTATCTTCTATCCCACATACCAAATATTAGACGAAAATAAACCTAATACCATACCACCTCTTTGCATTCGTATCCAAGAATCGCTAAACAATATATGCAATAATCTAGACATAACTGCTCAAAAAAAACCCGAAACACAACCCTGGCAATTGATTACACCAACAATAGACACATCCCTTACAAAATATGATAAATCTAATGCTAATGACCTCTTGATAAAATTTAATGAACTTAAAGAACACCACAAAGGTAACATACATATTTATACCGATGGATCCAAAGATGCATACCGTGTGGGCGCTGGAGTCGTATTAGGGCCTCAGATCCACAAGGACAGACTGCCTGATGATTGACCCATCTTTGTCTGGCACTCCCCTGTGGGTCCGGGGGAAGAATAGGCCCACTGTATCCTCCTGTATGTCGTAAGAGGCGACTAATAGGGGACAACCTGTTGGCCGTGGGTTGCGACTCGTGTCGGTGAACAATGGGATCCAAGTGGTTGAGTGGAGCGGTCCTTTTGAGGGCCGTATCTGCAACACACTACTCTGGCCCGGATTTCGCCTAGACGAGAGGCTGGAATGGCCTGGTTCAGTCAATCGGCTGGTGGTGACTTGCCCTAGGATAATCGTTTCCATTTTTATCTTTTCCATCTCCATTTTCATTTATCCCAAATGGCGGTTGCTTAATCAGGTCAATGTTATCTATTAACCTTTCTTGGCACCATATAACACGAGTGTTGGTGTGCCGTTATACCCTATACTTACTTTCTAGGCGCCATATAACACATACATGTTGTTGTGCCGTTAAACCCTATTCTCACTCACTCACTCTTTGTCTGGCACAACATGACACTATTGTGTCGACGTGCCGTTAAACCTTATACTTACCATTCCCAAATATTTGCCTGAAACTGCTTTGAAGCATCAAAGGATGTGTCTTCGCCTGAGCACCAAGAATATCCCATAGGGTTAATTCGCGAGATACCTGGGACTGAGAACCCCTCCAATTTTCCCAGTATGTAAGCACTCGAGGCAGCACATGCATCCGCAATATCTTGCATTATGTAATAAACATGTAGCGAGCCACCCTGGAAAACAAAGTCGTCTTTAGATTTGTCAAACGTTTGCCTGGCGGATTCGTACACCTTGAGGGTCGTTAAAGTAGATCCTCCCGACGATATGTCAAATTAAAACCTAGCGGGCAGCTCTTTCGGTGATATAATAACCACGAGCATCGCTTCTACGCGTGTTACAAGCAGAACTGTGCACAAGTTGAAGTTCAGTTACTGTATAATAAGGAACGGCTATTGGACAACAACGGCTTTCCTGTCCTGGAATTTACAAGATGTTATTAAAAACGAGTATTTATTGACCTGAACAGAACAACACAGACCTTTCCGAATATGCAAAAGACTGCCTTTGTAGTAAATAAATCTGGTGGTACTATAACTGGATGCCGTAACGTGAAAGATAACAAAATACATTGGCTGCTGGAACCCACTGGGGAAAAGGCTTCTACTAACAAACAATATGTAGATCGCCAAAAAGAGGAGGCCATCAAAGAATCTACCCGGTAGCCAATAATTGCGATTTGGGCTTGAAGTAAAACCAAGGGTTAATATACGGGCGATTGGTGGCTCACTCGAAAATGATTGTGACTATACCATTTTATCGCGTGGTAGCATATTACGCATAGGGATGGCTGCACCAGAGAGCTATCCTACAAAAGTCAGTCTAAAAATAAATGAAACTTATTTGAGGGATGATCAAATATTTCAAACGAACGTTATGCGAGATGAAGATATGACGGATGCATTTGGATGAATTGACATGCTTCAAATTGATTTTGAAATAATCTTGATTTTTATGACAATTACGCAAATCATTACATGGATAGGGTTTTAATCTTCTAATGTTTTATCTTAGAAATTGCAAGATATATTATTACCAAGAAGTGTACTTTGGCAATGGCGCAGTTGTATGGACTTACTGATAATCCTCAGCTCGTCATCACCCCCCTCATCCTCTAGAGGCGAAGTGCTTGATACAAGTGGGGCTGCAATGAAAACGTGTATCAATGTCTGTGAATACAATGGAAATTAGTACATTATCTATTATGCGCATAATGAGCTTAAGCATCAAGTACAACAGTAATTATCCATCCAAGCCTGTCCATGGCGTGATTTGAGGAAAAGTGGGTACATTTTGTCATAAAATATGACATGATTAACGAGCAACTGACTTCAATTCAAAATAGTGTAGGAGAGGCAGCTGTTTGAATATGGTTGTTTTTCTGTGCATGTGAATATATTGTACACTGACAATTTGATAAACTTGTGTCGGTAAAGTTCCTTGTAAGCATTGTTGGAGTTTGGTCAGCAGCGATGGTCGAGTATTTTGTAGAGCCTGTTGCTGTGGTGAAAGTTAGAACAACTTCCTTGGTAGAGACTGTTGCTGTGGTAGAAGTTGGAACGACAGCTTTGGTTGTGATATTACTAGGCATAACTAACACACAAACGCAGCATGCTAATCAGTGACACCGTTAACGTGACTATGGTCGGGCTCAGTGTATGGGTGATTTATATGTCATATGGTACACTTGCATATGTATGCCAAGTCGCCATTATATTTTCCAGCGTGTATACCAACCTGACTCGTAGATATAATAATGGACACCGCCATTGCACCCAATTGATTCCCATGTACCATCCATCAGGTTGACTACTGCACAGTTGTTACTACCGTTAGGATGACCTGAAGCCCAGTTACTGTACACTGCTTCACCAAGCACTGGATCTGCGGTAAAGATATTTCTTATGCATGGACCATCAATGCAGCTTATATGACACATGGATATGGATATCGGTAATATAACCCATGCTCAATCATCACACTTAAGGCTACATGTATACATAGAGTAACAATAGTTACCTTCCCTTTTCTCCATCTTTCCACACCCATGCTCCATTTGCTGCTCCGATCCATACTTTGACGCCAGTGATATTTAGTTCGTGGTTGAAGTAAGCTGCTATATTTTTGGGGGAAGTTATGAGATCACCACCGTGATCCAGGACGCATTTATTGCGGGCTTCGTACCAGGATAATGGTGTGTTGACAAATGCAAAGCAACTTCCATCTGGCATACTGGAGCAATCTAGAAGAGAAGATCTCATTGGTTTGATTATCAGATGTTTGGGTGATCAACTCTGCTTTTGTAGCAACATGGATATTCTATACGACACCCGTTGACATCAAATGACCATAACATAAGTAACCATTATGTAATATCAATCGACACAGCCCACCACCACAGCCAGAATACGTGGAATATATTGCATTATAACAATTGAATTGAAATATATGCCCTTTTTGTGATTTCTTAGAAGCAGTTTTCTTCAGGAAGATTGATAATGTGAATATCTAGAAGTCTTATATGATTTAGTAATATCAGTTTGTTTCCTCTGGTACAGACTCTGTCTCTGCTTCCTGGAAAGATCCTTCTCTTTTTGGGTGCCCAAACACTCCACTGTTATCCCCCACCTTGCGTCTCAACCACTCCTTCAAGCCAGGCACATGCATCTTTGGTTTCAACCAGGCACCTGGTTGGAGTGAAATTACACCAAGACTCTTACAACAACTAGTGGTGAATCCAGGTAGATAAAAGGGATAGGGTGTGTAAGAATTTATATTGGTCAAAAGATTACAAAGGTCTGAATAGTTTACGTGTGGAATAAGGGCCTGGATATGGAAAATACCGGCATAACAGTTTTTGTCGCTCAATAACAAACATATTCAATGGCAGTCATTATATGCCCAATACCTTTGCATTCACAAAACTATTGGTCGTTCACAACTGGTGACTCGAATGCACAGCGGCAATGGGCAAAGTGGTTTAGTGGACGCTGGTACTTATGTAACTATGTCCGTGCACCACAGGCGTTCACGTCATCTTAAATGAAGCGAGAATAAACCACTGGGCCTCATTTGAATTATGTTAATGTTCTTCAAGGCTCACACAATGCCAACATAATGCCACCTGCTTTTTTATTTCAACCGTCATGGAGCAAACTTTGCTCAATACGTAAAAAATGAAAGACCAACAAATAATTAATTTTCTTAACATATCTAAATAGATATACAAACCGAGTTTGTCTTGGACTTGACGCAAGAACACGTTCCGTTCAGAGCATGCTGTTGACACGAGGCCATTCGGAGTATCAAACCCAGCACAGCGGTGGTAATCACCGGACTTCGATAAGGAGCTTAACTAGGACGAGCTATCAGTTCTGTTGTTGATTTCCATTCTATAGAGTGTGTATATCTTAGTCAGAACCAGCCTCTTTGTTGAAACATCGAATTCATATTCGAAGACACTTCCTCCCTGTCCACCATGGCTAAGTGGGAACCACTGCTGTTACACTTTTCACTCGCGCCAAGCCGATATTTTGTTTCATTATGGAATGTAAAACATCGGCTTCTTCCTCCTTGCACGAGGCACCCGAGTTGATTTGAATCTCCTACAGCCGCCGATACATCAAGAGGCATTTTGCAAACCAAAGCCTGAATTCAAGAGTAAGTAAATAACAAATGACAGAATCTTCACTTCAATCAAGGAAAGGTGAGATGCGCCACTATGTAACTCTGAAAACGAGGCATGTAACGCTGTCATTGTCAAGCATTTACATGGCTTCAACCTCTCATGGACCACCGTCTGAGCAGTGACTTTCACTTTAATAACGGTAAACAGAACCGATTAATCATTCACGATCACAGTACAATCTGCTTTGGGTATATAGCTTCATCACCTCGTCAAGGTTTAACACGATACGCGTGTCAAAAAAAAGCTATTTGACTTCCAATCTCTGGGGTAACTTTCATTTTGAGACAAGATCAATCCTGCAACGTCTGGCTTCATTTTCACATGAATGAGTCGATGTTTCCTTTGACAAGGTACGTGCCCCCAGCACGCGGCGCGCGTTTGAAACGGCATCTTCAATTGGTGACGGGTTCCCATGGTTGACTGCATCTACACGACCGGTCGAGTGAGGCTAGCTCACATGTATTTGCAGGCAGAGTAGTATAGATAGTGGCGATTGTGGCGCACCGCCACTCATCCATACTATTCCAACCCCCGCCTTGACGGTTCTGGCACACCGCTACTCATCGATACTATTCCCCTTTTACAGCTTATACAATTTTTTTTGTTCGCCCTAAGTGAAGGGTAGGCGCCTCGGATCCAACCCCCCAAACGGGGGCGAGGTGGTTCTGCTGAATTTTAGGTAAACTAGTGTGACCATAGGTCAAGGTGTCTACACCCAACTCGTTGAGTCATAAGCCGTGTGGCACTTGCTAACAAGCTCCTCTAGGTGATCCACTCGCTCCATAAGATCATCGTTTTTAAACTCCAGCTCTCTCACCATGTCCTTCAGTTCCACAAGGTCATCGTAATTAGACTCCATATCATCACTCAGTTCCAGATCAATTATATTATCTTTCGTATAATCTGTATCTAACTTCAACACTATAACACAACCTTCAGGTTCAGTAATACGCTCTTCGATGTTCATTTCCATATCTTATACCCTCGTTTATTCAATAGATAGGTATAAACAGTGTACAAATGTCCGCGCAATCAAAATAATTCTATGTATTGAGGCGGGTCAAACGTGGCGACGACATTTTGCTCGCATATCAGGGTCTTTTGAACGAGTTGGCTTGCTCAGCTCTGTACGATCGTTGTCGGAATGCCTCTGATGTCCATCTCGTCCTTACACCCTCACGCTTTTCAACATGTAAGCTATTACTACTATCTCTATCTCCCTGTCGCTCTCTCTCCCTCTCCATCTCTCCATCTCTTTCTCTCCCTCTCTTTCTCTCCCTCTCTTTCTCTATCTCTTTTTTTTGCACTCTCTCTTCAACACTGTCTCAATCTCTCTTTCTCTCTCTCTCTTCCAATCCCGGATTGCCCCTCTCACACTTTCTTTTACTCTGGCATGCTCTGTCTCTCTTCTCTCTCTCTCTCTCTCTCTCTCTCTCTCTCTCTCTCTCTCTCTCTCTCTCTCTCTCTCTCTCTCTCTCTCTCTCTCTCTCTCTCTCTCTCTCTTTCTTTCTCCCTCCCTCTCTCTAGCATATAACCAATTCTTACTAAACTCTTGGGCTCCTCGTGTGACCATAGTACGGTTATCTATCACCGATCAATTGGGTCAATGCATATTCACAATGGGCAGCATATCATAGGGCGTAATGCCAAAACTGACAACCATTGCAGTTTGTTTTATTCAAAAGTTGTGTCGCAAAAGAATCGACTTACTTCCTCATTCAAATGAAAACATTAGCGTTGGGTTGTCTTTGCTGGGTCGCTTTCGTTTGCATGCAATAAAAGTGACTCAGCTAAAGCCATCAATCTCTCCTATAGCGCTAAAAACATTCCAGTCTTAACAGAATAGTCCCTCTTATCTTACGTGTAATGCCATCGCCACTGTTGACGACAGAGATAGTGCGTGCAAAATTGAGACGATTGTTTATAAAATGTGGCGTTTTGGCCATTTATAATGAATGGGCGAAGAAGAAATCAGACCTGGCGCATGAAAGCTACACATGCGGTTGTTGTCGAAGCAGTCATACACCTGGTGCAATAGCTGCAAAATGGATATTAATACATTATCTAGGGTGTATCACGTGACCATGGACCGCCACACTGTCTATTTTGGTGTCGCTGTGACCAGTGTATACCATGTACTGTAAATGTCGCACTTGTCACGATTATGGTGTTATTATGTATTCTTTAAAATGAATACCTTCACTGCATCAATGCTGAATTAGCTTGTAACCTGATGAACATCTTATGGAGTAACAAATATTAATGCTGAAATCATATAGCCACGCCTAGCTGAAAGGAACTCGACTGCACTCAATTGCGTGAACGATTTAAGAATGAAAAATTTTATCGGATGGCACCCTCCTTTCAGTCAATCAGAACTCGAGAACAAAGTTGGCCGTGTCTCAATGTTACCCAGCTTCATTGTCAATTTGGTTAAGTCCCTCACTGAGCAATGCAGCTTCAACATGGCTAGACTACGGGGTCATCCTTCAGAGCTGAGCAAGCCAACTCGTTCAGCAGACACCTCTGGTATACGAGCAAAAATGTCGTCGCCACGCGGCTGGAGCACACACAAGGGCGATAGTTGAGCTGTAACGCCGGAACTGCGCAAATGCTCTTGAAAATGTCTGAAACCGAGTTACTAATACAAACTGCGCAGACGCTCTTGTTTCAACAACCTTTTGTTATTCTTAGAGGATGTTACTAGCATGTTAGATATTGGGGGTTTTAAAGATGCTATTAATTGGTACTTCCAAACAAGCATTTGATGAAGTCCTCCACAATCGGTTTGCTAGAAAACACGATATCAGCGATTATCATCAAAACCTTTT
>CM067348.1:12627238-12879753 GCA_034190875.2 Urechis unicinctus
GTCCGTATATCGCTAAGGACGATGGCTATGCTGTGAACACATCGATGCGGACGCTGGCTATGTTTTGCACATATCTCTATGGGCGATGCCTATGTTTTGCGAAAACCTATGGGCGATGCCTATGTTGTGCACATACCGCTATGAACGATGCCAATGTTGTGCATATTTCGCTAAGGACGCTGCCTATGATGTACACATATCGATACGGATGCAGCCAAATTCGTGCACATATCGATACGGAGAATGCCAGAATCATGCACTTATCGCTGCTGGCGCTGCCTATGTTGTGCACTTACGTTATGGACGATGCCCAAGATGTGCACATATCGGTACGGACGCCGCTGAATTCGTGCACAAATCTATACGGACGATGCCATAAACGTACACATAACGCTACGGACTGTGCCTATGTTATGCACATATTTCTATTGAAGCAGCATATACGATTGGCATATCCAATACGGACGCTGCCAAAATTCATGCACATATCGAAACGGACGATGCCCAAGTTGTGCACATAGCTCGATGGCGATGCCTATATTGTGAGCGTACCGCTATGAACGATGCCTATGATGTGCATATATCGCTACCGACGATAACGGAATCGCGCATATTTCGCTGCAGACGCTGCCTATGCGGTGCACATACCGCTATAGACGCTGCCAATGTTGTGCACATACCGCCATGGATGCAGTTTATTTTGTGAACATACTGATAAGGACGCTGCCTATGTTGTGCAAATATCGCTCCTGTCGCTGACAGAATCGTGCACATATCATTATGCACGCTGCCTATACATTACCAATATCCAGATACTTGCACTTGGTGGCTGCATTTCTTTCCATTAGCTGGTAACGAACAGCATGGCATCTCTGGTTGTGAAGAGGATACTAATTCTGCCAAGATTACTTGATGCAAGACCATCCATTCTCCTTCACTTTCCAGTAGCTCCACTGAAGCATGTGTTGCAAAAAACATCCGTTAATCGATGTACATATTGCTACGGAAGCTGCCAAATTCGTGCACATATTGATACGCACACATACAGAATCGTGCACACTTCGCTTTGGACGATGCCTACGTTGGGCATATATCTCTATGGGCGATGCCTTTGCTGTCCGTATATCGCTAAGGACGATGGCTATGCTGTGAACACATCGATGCGGACGCCGGCTATGTTTTGCACATATCTCTATGGGCGATGCCTATGTTTTGCACAACCTTATGGGCGATGCCTATGTTGTGCACATACCGCTATGAACGATGCCTATGTTGTGCATATTTCGATAAGGACGCTGCCTATGATGTACACATATCGATACGGATGCAGCCAAATTCGTGCACATATCGAAACGGAGAATGCCAGAATCATGCACACATATCGCTGCTAGCGCTGCTGTGTTATGAACGATGCCCACGATATGCACGATGCCCAAGATGTGCACATATCGGTACGGACGCCGCTAAATTTGTGCACATATCGATACGGACGCTGCCATAAACGTACACATAACGCTACGGACTACGGACTGTGCCTATGTTGTGCACATATTTCTATGGAAGCAGCATATAAGATTGGCATATCCGATACGGACGCTGCCAAATTCATGCACATATCGAAAAGGACGATGCCAGAATCATGCACATATCGCGATAGCGCTGCCTATGTTGTGCATACGTTTTGGACGATGCGTGCACTTACGTTATGGACGATGCCCAAGATGTGCACATAGCTCGATGCGTTGCTATATAGCGTACCGCTATGATATCGACCGATGCCTATGATTCGCGCATATATCGCTACCGACGATAACGGAATCGCGCATATTTCGCTGCAGACGCGGCCTATGCGGTGCACATACCGCTATAGACGCTGCCAATGTTGTGCACATACCATACCGCCATGGATGCAGCTTATTTTGTGAACATACTGATAAGGACGCTGCCTATGTTGTGCACATATCGCTCCTGTCGCTGACAGAATCGTGCACATATCATTATGCACGCTGCCTATACATTACCAATATCCAGATGATCAATCTATATATATATCTCCTTATATATATATATTTCTCATTTATGTAAGATGTACGTTGATTAACTTGTGCACTACATGTTAAACAGTATTGCCCATAGAACTAAGTATATCTTGATGATCAATCGATACTGACCATGAAAGGAAAAAATATTCAAAAACGTTCGATAGCAAAAACAATACTTCGCGACTTGAAACTATATCGTATCAGATGTGTCAAAAGTCAAGCACTCTAAAAGCACGAAGATAAAAATTTCCGAAGTCTAGCAATGGAATAAAAGTCTACAAGTGTGCATACAAATGTCGCAGTTTTGCCGGTGATAGCTGCATAAAACCCGGACAAATCAGATTTCTCTTTCAAAGTTCAACAAAGTTTGTTCATAAATTAATACTGAAAAAAATGCGCGAAAACGTAACGTAAAGGTCGCAAACGTGCTATATCAATGGTCGAATAAAAACGAAAATCACGAAATGCGATTGAAAAACAGCGTTTAAATCGAGTCCAATGTGTCGATTTATCATTCATCTTAACCAATGAAGAAATACCACCAAAACGTCGGTCAGCAGCCAAAATAACGCCAAACAACAACTAGTCCTTTCATGGGATATGACAAACAACAGATACATGATAAAACCCAATAACGAAATCTCTAAAACACGTCCACTTGACTTCACAAGTCAGTGTAATACGCACGAACGTGGGACAAAAACAAGCTGCAAAATACAGAACTCGATACACCGTTCGAGGTTGTAAAAATCACAATGTAACATGTTCAGATATCGGCACAGTATATTAAACGTTGTCATGCAAATGGAAAGGTTTTGCATATGTAGAAAACGAAGTACGAAACGAGCTTGCTTAGAGCGCCATACGCAAATGGCATGAAGGTGTGTGGACATAACCATCTGGGCTAAAAAAAATCTCGCGTTACACTCGGACACGCAGCATGAAACGAGCTTGCTTAGAGCGCCATACGCAAATGGCATGAAGGTGTGTGGACATAGCCATATGGGCTAAAAAAAATCTCGCGTTACACTCGGACACGCAGCATGAAACGAGCTTGCTTAGAGCGCCATACGCAAATGGCATGAAGGTGTGTGTACATAGCCATCTGGGCTAAAAAAAATCTCGCGTTACACTCGGACACGCAGCATGAAACGAGCTTGCTTAGAGCGCCATACGCAAATGGCATGAAGGTGTGTGGACATAGCCATCTGGGCTAAAAAAATCTCGCGTTACACTCGGACACGCAGTATAAAACGAGCTTGACTAGAGCGCCATACGCAAATGGCATGAAGGTGTGTGGACATAGCCATCTGGGCTAAAAAAAATATCGCGTTACACTCGGACGTTTCTATGCACAGCGTGAAGAGTGCCGATATTGAAGATCATAATTCCAGTAATGTACATACACAAGTCGCTTCATGTGCATAGTGTGGGTGAGCATCTTCTGTGTCTGTGACTTGATACAAATAAAAACATTAATGTCACCACATTTTGTACACAGTTATCCTAGCACAGTCATGAAGTTCAATATCTCCAAAATGTTCCATGGATGCTCCATGTATAAGTCTTTTTTGAAGCAGTCCTCTGCACACTAACACACGACCACTGCCAACCACCTTCTCCATGTCCAGCGCCTTTCAGAAAACACCCACCCTTTCAGATGGTGTTGATTTCATCTCGGCGCACCGATAGAAATGGAACAGATTTGGCTCCATGGCGAGATTACACTGTCTGTAAATCACCAGACCGCCAGCCGTTGACGATATTCTCGATGTTATCCCTGACAAATTAAAACAACTTTGTAGTTGTCAAACATTAAAAAACGTTCTAAAATGTTTAAGCTTCTAATCGATACACTCAACGCTAAGTACACCATATATGGCCGATGTCAGCTATATTTTATACTGGAAGCGTGCACTTGAAAATCAGATTAGCTGTAGCGCAGTTGCGACACAATGTATTAAGATTTGACACCTCACGCATATTTAAGCAGTGTACAAATTGTTCCAAACTGGGTGGAATGATCAAATGTCTTCTCCAGCTCAAAAGCACGAAATTGAGCGAATTAAGTTAGAGTAGCCCTACAAATATCATATCAAACATTTGTGTCGTTGATCCTTGCTGATGATATAACTTGCTGTGTGTTGCTGACAAAAATGTACATTCCAACCAATTGAGGAAGTTCAGCAAAATCAAGTGCGTAGAAAAGGCTGATTTTCAACGAAAAAGATCCATCTAAATGAATATAATAAGCTAAAACAATCTTACCTGAAATAATGTGAGTAGCATAAAAAGACCCAATCCTCTTTCGTACCTTTGATTAATGATTGACTGCGGAAAGTAAAACACACATTTTGCGACTTTTAGAAAGCACCGAACAAAAATGGCACCCGATTGAACTGGCAATGACCGTTAACGTAGAACTAATAGTGTACGAATGCGCGAATGAATGTCACCCATTTACTTTATAAAGAAGCACAAACAATTTGCAAAACATATCAACCCACGTCCTCAAGCGATATCACACGACATCCATCTCACGTTGTTTTGTACAGCATTTTGCCATGATTGACGTACTCGAATATCTAGGACTACTTTTTTCTTGTTCACATGCTTCGTTTAATTATTCAAGTCTGGCCTTCGCAATCCGCAGATTTTGGCGGCAAGTCGGGGTTAAAGGGGTCGAGTCAGTTGTTGTTGTTGTTTAATCTAATTAGAGTGGATTTGGCAGCTTTGGCCATGTATCACTCAGTTGGTTGCTCTCTGGGGTCACGGGTTTTGGTAACAGGCGCATGTAGATTACGCTTGAGGCATCACCCCTCAAACTCTCTAATTTTTGGTCAATGACAAACCACATTTCAATGTTATAAAGACCGACATCGCTGGAAATCATACTGGGTTCATACTATTTGATGAAAATTGTTTTTGACGTGGACTAGATTTAGCAATGGTAGCTACGTAGGAGTTTTGGCGTGTCTCGGTCATGAAGACTTGGCAGGACGTGGGCGCCCACAGTTTGCCATAAGTTTCATGATATGATGAACGTTATGACGCTTAGTCGCATTGGAATAAGCGGCACGGCGGAGGCGTCAGAGTCGTATTCGAATCTGGTTGATGCACGGCACATCAAATCACGGTGATATTTGGGAAATAAATTAGAATGATCTTTCAAGACTACAGCAGGGTGATGTATTGGCGACTGAATCAGGGTGATACATAGGCGACTAAATGAATGATTTTTGGAGACCTGATGAAGACTCGAGTGTGATGTATGGGAGGCTCAATCAGGGAGATGTATAGGATACTAAAACAGGGGGATGTATAAGTACAATGGAGTAATAGGGGAGAGTTTCGCCTATCATTCTGTTTTCATTTAGTAGACACAGTCATTTATTGCCAACAACAAGGGAACCTCGCCCAACGACCACATCACTTAAGCGACCATCCCGCTACTACGACCAGTCCCGTGTGAAATTCCCTATATTTTGCATGTTAACCGTTCCCTTGCGAATGGCATTTGCCCAGTGAAGGATGGTCAGGACCATATGGTCAGACTTGACACTTGGTGTAGACAATTGATACAGCTGATGAAACTGAGGGCTAGTATATAATCAACAAGATGTGGCGTGCCGTATTTAGATGTCACCACACGAAACACATGACCAGCTCATTCCACAATTTTCATTACAAGTTGGATGTGTATTTCCTGACACGCTATAGTCTCCGACTCTGTATTCTGTATGTAACGTTATTTAACACATGCAAAATTATTTCATACCGACATCGCAATACATTGTAATTTACCTCAAGCTAGTGCGAAGCTTTATTTATTTTATTTGTTTTCTAAAATGCTGGTAGAAGTGATGGAGTAACCCCCCAAACAATTGCGAGTACCATACAGACCCTTCGAGACACAATCAGACGAATACCAAACCAAATCTAAGGTTGCATTTATACTTTTAAATGTGGTAATTGAGGGTATTTTGTCGTCGTATAAATATATCATCGTACAAAGTGGAATAAAACTCATTTTAAACACCCGTGAACTCTGAACAAATAATGGCGTCATATATTTCCGACATTGAGATATCAAGAGCGAAGGCATTCAAGGGCAAAATATCGTGATAAATGACGGCAATAATACAGAGAACTATTTTTACAGAGAACAATACTTGTGTGGATATAGTGTAATTGAAGGAGTCTCTGTTTTGGCCGATCGTTATTATGATTACAGCGCCAATGACTGCGATATTGTGGTGGCAAAATCCATATATGGCCAAAACCTCGGCAGAATTTCACCAAAACTATGACCAACAGCAGGTCATTAGAGTCAGTGCCTCGTCAGATTGGTCTGCCTGGTGGCTACAATCAATTCACTAATCCCAAACTAGGGACATTTTAACATATCATACTTTTTTGGGTTTGGGGGGGGGATTTTATCACGCCAACCTGAAAACCTTCCCCGCCTTGTGCCGTACATAGACTTTCTGAGGAAATACCCTTAGATTAATATTCACTTGGCCTGAATGCCCCTCAATCAAGACATTGGTGGTCTCCAAGATATCAGAGTTAGGATAGTGACAGGGGCTGTCGCCTGATATAGGTCGTCTGATATACAGTGCTGCAGGGGGTTCATGTGACAGTTTGCATATTTATCACCGCTCAACTCCTCTCACAAAACCTCCGACGGATTCTACCAAACATCCCCGAATCAAGAACATCAAACGATGCCACGTACAATTCTTCATCAACCATGATGATATTGTGTCAATGATGAGGGCGGAAGCTGCTGTTTATGGTCACAGAGTGGTGGTATTTCCTGACAACCCTATACCTGACAGTGACATGACCATGACCATGTTCAACCATGCCATACTTGTTGTTGCACTGCACGGAGCGGGACTGGCCAATCTCAACCAGGTACTGTGCTTCTGGAAGGGCTATGCTACGATGAAACTGGTCGTTCCAAACTGTGTTACGGAAAACATGGATCAGGCTCTTGGTATGCGGTACCATGCTGAATCTATTTTTGCATTAGCTTATTTAAGAGATCGTTACGTAATCGATCATTCGCGACTTTTTAAATCATCGAGAAATAAATTGACATCTTTCTTACTGACTGATAACATACTGATCGACTGATAACATTACCACTGACTGATAACATTACCACTGACTGATAACATTGCCACTGACTGATAACATTACTAATGACTGATAACATAACCGGTCCCTGATATCATTACCACTGACTGATAACATTACCACTGACTGATAACATTACCACTGACAACACTGTCACTGATTGATAACGTTACCGCTGACTGATATCATTACCACTGACTGATAACATTACCACTGACTGATAACATTACCGATGACTGATAACTTTACCGATGACTGATAACATTACCACTGACTGATTACATTATCTCTGCCCCTGTGATTATGTCAACGAAGTCACGTCAACACATTTAATTTCAACTGCTGCGGTGATTAGTTGCTGTGCATCTATACCACAAGACCAACAAAGTTGATCATTTATTTGTAAGCTAACAAACGTTAAACGTAAAAAACACAACCCGCAATCCTCGAAAGTCATATGATGACAAAATTGTCCATGATAAATGAAAATATCATAGAACCATTATTTGTCCAAAATCTAGCTTATCTGCTGTGTTAATTTTTTGTGCCATCATTGATTAAAGTTTATAGTAAAAACGATCGCGAATTTTTACAAATACATGCATTAGTTATTTGTAAAGAAAGGAATGGGCTACCCTCGATTGGAAAAAATACTACTATTCGACCATTTACGACGGAGTTACGTCACGTTAACCTCCCATTTCTATTCCCGTGTAAATCAAATGCGTTTCAAACCAGAAGTGATGTCATCGACATCCATAAAATTTCAAAATTCGATTTGCGTAGTCCGTGACAGCAATTGACCCAATTTGTATGACTATTTAACCAATATTTACCATTTTATAAGCGATTGAAATACACCGGCAACAAAATTCATCACTATTAAAGAGATATCGGTTAATTAGTCCCAAACTTCCCAAGGAAACCGAAAGGAAGGCCGGTGCATACACACGCTTTATTGGGCTTAAGGAAGTCCAAGATCCCCGTTGCACAGAGCTGGGGCAAACATTAAATGGCATAACAACATTAAGAATTGGGCTTGAGGAAGTCCAAGAACCCCGCTGCGCAGAGCTGAGGCAAACATTAAATTGCATAACAACATTAAGAATTGGGCTTGAGGAAGTCCAAGAACCCCGCTGCGCAGAGCTGGGGCAAACATTAAATTGCATAACAACATTAAGAACACTAGCAGAGTGAACAAGCAATATCGAAACAGATTACGTGTGAATATGCAAAAGCGAGGAAGATAAATGGAAGATGGCCTGGAAGGCCGGAAGGCCTGGGTGTCAGGAGTAAGGAGGAGGCAAAGAAAACAAAAAGGCGGAAACGAAAGGGTTTAGTAAAGGGGTGGGTGGGAGGGACGAAGAAGGACAGCCGAGTGAAGCGAGCCCTGGCTCAGCGGAAAGTGACCACGAGAGGCCTCGCGCGGGTATAAACGACGATAAAAGTTGTAAAACCTGCGAGAAGTGGCTGAGACAGAAAAAGGGCGCGCGAGGAGGGCGATCGGAGAGAGCGCCAGAGGGTGATAACGCGAGAGAGGAAGGGGCTAATTACTTGCTATTAAAGACTCAATAGCGCGATAATTAATTTGTTGGATGATAGAGGCTATGCTTCCGTTGTTGGCTAGTCGGTGTGATTACAATAACAGCCAGACGCCCATATGTATATTGGGGAATTTGGCGACCTGTATCAGGAAGTTAAACAAGCAATATACTTCTTAATTTATTGTAGGGTTATGCTGCTAAGTGATTCCCTTGAAATATTGATGGGCTATTGATAAAGGTCCTGTTCTTTACCCATGTCGGTGATTACCCCAGGTGCAAGGAATGAGCTTGCAAGAACTGGACAAGTCTTGTAAAACTAATTTGGTTGTTTCATTAATTGACTGAATGTTGGATTGTAATAAAATGGCTGAACCAACAAGCATCATTTTTAACATATGAGACAAACAAGTGAACACTTTTCACCAATTTCCTCTAATTATAACATATTAATAACTTATGCAATGATAGCTCACTCCAAGATAATTGTGAGGTTTTATTGGTAATAAACCTTAAGCACATGTTTGTGTAATTAATCTGTTGTTGAAACATTTGGGGTTTTAGGTGAGACAATTACTGGTAGGTGTTGTTATTACTTTGGGTGATTGCAATACTAATAAGAATACCAATGAAATGAGTATGAATTGAATATTATTGCAAAATCGAAATCAAGATTTGATAGATGTTCAAATAATATGTTTTAATTCGTTAGCAGCGGTATCTGCAGGTAATTATGAAAATAAATTCAGACCACGAATAAGCATGCACTTTTTCGATCGCATTGTATGATTACACAGAAGCACATCGGTTGTATTGTGAATTCAGTGATGAGTAACGCTCCCGAAAACACATGAAACCGCTAAATATTGTGTGATTCTATGCGCGTGCTTGGTCGTTGCAGAACATGGGAAATTAGTTGCACCATTGTCATGCAGCAATGTGTGACTCAATTGCATGCCATTCAGACCCAAAAAAAACGAGTCACTGTCTAAATCGCACGCCAGTGAGGATGAACAACTGTATCCTTAAAAAAATCTAGCGACACGGGGACGTATAGCTACACAGCTGGTTACAGAAAAATATCATTTAGTTACAAAGGGGAACAGTAACCCAGCACATTGAAGCACCCAATGGCACAGCTGTCACGTGCCCAGCAAAGCATTCTACAGCAACTAACAAGTGGGGAAAAGCTGTTGCAAACATGCGTTCTAAACGGAGTCATTATTGACTGTAAGGCCTCTTCCTGTATTATTATTATTTCCGGTTCACCCAGTCTGTAAATACAACATTTAGCACACTAGCGTCCATTATCATTTCACTCGATCCACCCGTTGTTGTCATAGCCTTCTGTTGTCCATCCATGCACACAAACGGGCTGAAGTAAATCTCCCTATCCAAATTGTTGAGTTGTATTAGACATCCACGACCACCATATGCTAACAAACCCGCGCAAAATTTGTGTACCACTGCGCACGTCGGGCGAGGTTTTGATTCTGGCAGACAGCCAAAAAGTTGCGCTTACTTCACAGTTGACGCGTAACTACACAAGATTCGTTTCCATTTTGTTCCGCTTCGACTAAGAATTCTTGCAGTCGCCGCTACGTCATGTGATGTAGATAGTGGCGAATTGTTTAGGGTAAAGTTGTCACAGTCAATGCGCTGCGCGTCGCGGACGACACACTTTCAAAATGGAACCAATGAACCACTGTGAGGTTCAGATTTACTCAGACATAATCTTTGTCTGCTATATGCTAAGTAACTTTCGGCAGTACATTGTCCCAACAACTGCCTTACATGATGTGTGGTGTTTGTAAAATGTGGATTAGAGGATATCAAATGTATCTTCTAATGTCCCATTGAACAAGTTAATAATGGGACTGGATTCTCACTGAGTTTCTGCTTTTTATATTAAAGAACCCAGAAATAAAACACTTTTGGAAAAATTAGTTAACAAGACTACACTCATTCAGTAACAGAAATTGTGAAAATACATGGTATCAAGCATATCATTTTTGAAGAAGTGCCTGAAAAAACCGCTAACCATAGCAGAAATAAAGTCATTGCCACGGGTCTCCATACACTTAGAGGTAAAAACGACGAGATGACAAAGTCGACTGCTTGTACAAAGCAACAGGCCCTGAATCTGGAAAAAGTAGTCGCGTTTGCTGTTGAGGGTTAGCTGGTTGTTCACACTGGCCAGGTATGGTACATAGGCGCAACACCATCTTGTTAGCCCCAATTTGAGTGACACGGGTCAGTGACTTTGCCATAGGGACCATGTCCGTTTTGATTGTTGCTTTGCATAGCCTGCCAAACTGGGAAGACTTCAATCTCTTGCACTTTTCCATGAGCCAAGCTATATTACTGGCTTGTTCCAGAGTTTTGTCCCTCACCTCTTGCATATTTGAGGTTGAGGACGTTGATAATAAATAATAAATCTATCATGAACAATAACAAATGATATTTCCACTTTTATTTAACAAAATAAACCATTCCTAATTGTAGTATAGTATATCAGTGTTCAATCATAATCGATCAAACCTCACAATAGCGACCTGTCATTAAGCACTACTATAATCTGGTACATGCAGTATAATAGTTAGAGAGAAATAAGTGTTAACAATGGCACTGCAAACTAATGCATTGAATGTATTAAAACTCCTAATTTGCAATGCAGTCAAACTTTGCATTAATATCGGGTCTCTATTTCAAGTCCTGGGAGGTAAGATCAGGCCCGTAGCCAGGGGGGGTTCGAGAGGTTCGAACGAACCGCCCACTTTGCCCAGAAAGGTCCGCCTAACTCTAGCGCATAGATATATCTTGTGTCGATGGTGCCTTTAATTATGGTCTTATAGCCGCATCAGTATGAGCCAAGAGAAAGGTCCACAATTGAAGGGAAAAGAACCCCCCCCCCCCCCACCATATTACTATGATATAGATAAAATATCAGACATTGCATGTAGTAATAGCAAACAGAAAACAATGCAAATTATATCTTAAGGTCATTTACCTATTTTTGTAACTTCTCTTGTTGATCTCGTCAAGAGTGTGACTGGCCTTCTTCCAAAGGCTGTCACAAGCACACTCTGGGGCACTATAAACAAGAGTGATAAAGGCAAGGAGAGCATGTTTTGGCTTAGAGCTTTGATGGAACTGATGGAAATAATGTACTACCTCTCCGACTATACCCTTGGTTAGTTTGTTACTACTAAGCCTACCAGCAGCCCATGAATGTGGTTGAATAAGATGACCCTCCCCGAGTGCGAGAAAGCGCCACATTTCGGGTGAAAATGAAGGAAAGTGTACAAGAAAAGTTTTGTGTCAGGTCAAAGGTGAAATAGTGACTGTTTATCTGTCGGACGCGAGTGCGATCGGTCGGAATCGGGCAAATTAACGGCGCTATTTTACTACCACATCTGGATAAGTTAGATATCCAACACACTCGTATTTGGTAGCACAACATTTCATGATGGTAATCTCAAAAAAATAAGCAAGATTGATCCAGGCACTTTTTCTACACCGGCTAGCGTAGAAAAAAAGTGACACGCCATTTTTTCGATGTCGAAATATCCAAAATTGCGCAACTTTAAACAATCGCTGTAAATGAACTGTTCCAGATACGGTGCTGATATTTGAATTATCGGTAGATACAATTGTTATCTAAATTATTTTATATGAAAACGATCTGATCATCGATTCTCAAAATACGGCGAGGTAAAGTTGGGTAACTTTTGTGACAAAAACGGCCATATGAGAATTCGTGACGTTTTGCCGCCGTTGAACAAGCTTTTCAAGCGGTTTTCCTCAAGGGTCGTTCCTTGACCCGTTGTCTTCTTAATCCTCATGAATGATCTGGATAGTGTTGTTGGTGTGTCAAATGGATAAACGATCGGCAAATGCTTTTTAACCTTAAAATATGTTAAGTACTGTTTAGTAGTAGGACAAGTAAAAAGTTTGAACACCGGATGGGTCAGAGGAAAGCGTGTCATTTTTAATAGTCACACAAATCCACTAAAAATTCAGTGCAGTAGCCGTAAGGCAACAAAGTGCTTGGGATGATTACACGGACGTCCGCTACTTTTTATCAAACTCTACGAGGCGTTTGTTCATCAAGAATATACTATACAGGCGTGGTCATCATACCTTTAACATGGCATAGCAGATTAGAAAGGGAACAAAGGCGTGTTACTATATAAACTCGTCGCCGGTATATTTAATATAAGTTACGTACCAATATTTCATTTGTTAAGGCTGATATACCTACAACACGACGTCTACGCTGGGATCTCATTCTGGTATACTACACGTTAATGGGTCAGCTAATATCATAGTTGATTATAATTTGTCAGCTTCGCTGAGTCTAGAACCCAAGACTCCGGGGACATCGATACACCTTGACAAAACCTATGGGTAGGACGGAATTGAGAAGGCAAAGGTTTTTTAGTCTTTTTGAAACTCAACTTGTATTTATTGTAGTCAATTGTTGTTAACAATTGGCAGAGCAGTTATGGCTAAAAGACTCAACTTTTTGTCCTGGCCACCCATCACCAGTTTTGCGTGGCTTTCTTTGTAATTCTCTTTGTGAAAATAATGTCTTGTACAACGGCAGTCATAATACACGTGGCATGGCGACTTTGAAGTTTTAGCAGATTGATGGAGACATTCATGAAACGGGTATAACTAAGGAGTTTATAGCTACGCTCCCCCATGTGGGTGGCGGGGTAGAATAGGCCCACTGTACCCTCCGGCATGTCGTAAGAGGCTAATAGGCGATCTGTTGGCCGTGGTTTCAACTCGCGCCAGAGGACATTGGGATCGTTGTGGTTGAGCGGAGTGGTACTTTTGAGGGCCATATCTGCAACACAGTACTCTGGCCCGGATTTTGCTTAGACTAGTGGCTGGAATGGCCTGGGTCAGTCAACCGGCTAGTGGTGACTTGCCCTAGGATACTATTTGCATTTTATCTTTACTATATCCATTTACATTTATCCTAGAAGGCGGCTGCTTAATCAGGTCAATCTTATCTATTAACCTTTCTTGGCACCATATAACACATGACTGTTGGTGTGCCGTTAAACCCTATACTTTTCTTATCTTACTTTCATAGCTACGCTAAGAGATATATCTGGGACAAGCTGAGTGGTTTTATGAAATGAATAAAATACACACCCGTCATCAGATTAGGCTACCGTGAAATCAAGAAGACCACATGGAATTGTTGATCCAACGTCCAGGGGATCGGCGTCTGTCCAAGATATGGAGACGAAAACCTTTGATTGATATAAATTTAATCAAATATTGATTAGGAACAGCTGTTTTACGTCAATATCTACTTCTGAATCATATCTTGATAAAAACATTATAGCTTTGAAAAGGTTATAATCGGTAATCGATTATATTATATACTTTCAATATTAATGAATGAATATGAACCCACTTTTTTTTCTTGAATGAAAATTATATTACGTGCCGTAGTGTATCAATTCTCTTAATTCGTCAGGTTTATGGTTTTATTTCTACTATGATGCACGATTATTAGGAAGCGCATCAATAAACGTGACTTCCTATCAAATGTGCTTAAAAAATGAGCTTAATGTAGAAAAAGTAATTACAAAAATAATCTACTAAACTCTCTCTCTCTCTCTCTCTCTCTCTCTCTCTCAAGAGCAAACATATTTCATAGAGAACAGGAGATGAAAGATTTTATCGCGATATTTTTACGAGGGATTGTTATGACGGCGAAATCAAGGAAGTAGACCAGAAACATGTCTAGTAGCGTTATCATAACGTGATAAGATGCATGCATCTGTCAGTTTCATCATAACGTAGCAAGATACCCCCTACAAAATCAATCAAATAGCAAGGCTTATCAGGCTATTAAGGTCAATGTTTTCTTCATCGATTAAACCGCACGGGTCATATGATTCAGTTTATATTGGCGAACCAGATATCAATAAAAATACTGCGTTTTAGAACAGATATTCACCACATAATGTCATAGTGAGTTTCAAATTTTACCTGTTTCGCAAAAGCAAAATGCCCTAGGAAAAAGGCCATTGACTGATAAAACCTGGGTCAAGAACTTTAAACCATGGCAACAGGCAGGCATCAAGCTCCGCCCGTCAAATACGATGTGGTAGAAGCGGAGGTGAACCAAGTGACAGAACTCATGCAAAATAACGTCGAGAAACTCCTCAAGAGAGAAGCGAATCTAAAAAAACTCCAGAAAAATACAGGTGTGTATGTGTGTGAGATTGCTTTTGTAGTTAAACGTTCCTAATAATTATTATTATTATGTGTGCGTGCGTGCATGTTTGTGCAACATACCTAATATCCATATAACTGATTTCAACTTTATAAAACATATGTTGCTTGACTTCGATAGCACACTGGTTTAAATGAAACACATAATATGTGGTTGTATGGCTATGGTTTACTTGGAGGCCTTGATGATGATTGGTCACATTCATATCCCAATGACAGTTCATCTTGAAGAGCAAACCATCTCGTTCGAGACCGTTTCGGTAAAGACCCGCAAGAAGATGTGCTGCAGGTGTACGAGGCGCACGCTATGCTACTTCTTCATCACTATCAGCATCATCACCTTACTGGCCGGAATCACCATTATCAGTCAGTATAGCATCACCCTACTGGCTTGCATCACCAATATCAGTCAGTATAGCATCACCCTACTGGCCTGAATCACCATTATCAGTCAGTATAGCATCACCCTACAGGCCTGTATCACCATTAGCAGTCAGTATATCATCACCCTACAGGCCTGTATCACCATTATCAGTCAGTATAGCATCACCCTACTGGCTTGCATCACCAATATTACAGGCTTGTAGCATCACCCTACTGCCGGAATCACCATTATCAGTCAGTATAGCATCACCCTACAGGCCTGTATCACCATTAGCAGTCAGTATATCATCACCCTACAGGCCTGTATCACCATTAGCAGTCAGTACATCATCACCCTACAGGCCTGTATCACCATTATCAGTCAGTATATCATCACATTTTTGGCCGGCATCACCACTATCAGTCAGTTCCACAGATCAATACTAGCTGACATCACAGGGATCACCATTACCAGTCCATGATTCTACACCATGCACGAACAACATCATCAGTAACATCCCAGTTGATTGTCAGTCAGTAAAACAGTGTCCGTCAGCCATAGACATTTTTAGACGGCAGTTCAGCATCTTTATCAGTCAACTATTTCCTTGGAAGCATCACCATGGTAACGATAATTGCCCTCAATTAAGCTGCTGCACCTTTCCATGCGTTATTCCTCTGAAGTGAGTGTCCACTAAGTTGTCCTACCCCTGTGTGTTGGTGTAGCGGTCTGGAGGCCCTGGGAGGACTAACAAGGCTCCTGTTTTTTCAAATACCACCATGATGACATCTGCCATCATTTTACCTGAGGTGCTCTGACAACACCACCATGATTAGATATTGTGTGAAGAAGAAGACATATCACTGACTAATTGCTTTCTCCTAATACCTGTCACGTGGCTTGAAGGATAACTGTTAACAATTCCTTTAAAGTGAAGAAACATTAAACGAATCAATGAAACACTGCATGGTTTTTCAACAAATTATGTAATTTGTTGAATCATACTTTGAAGAAGGAATGTGACTTGTAACTATAATATTTTGTAAATAAATTTCACAAAAATAGAGAATACTCAACCATTGTAAAGACCATCCCAAAATCTCACCCAAAGTTGATATCCCATGTTGAAAATTAGACGTAGACATGGTACAATCATTTATTTGATATATGTAATTTGAACACAAGAAAATACAATAACATTCCAGGAACAGTCCCCTTAAATAACTCAATCATGGCTTTTTGTATACGGTTGTTCCTGAGCCACCAGGTAGCCGACCACACAAACAAGCATCCTCCAAGACCTCATGCCCACATAACAACACAACGAATCCTGGCATGTCACTAGATCTCACCATGTCCCTGGCCGACTCGAGTTTTCGACCGATTCCACCTGTCACATCGCAGTCAGCAATGGAAGTGGTGATTCCGTGCAGGGCCTGTTTGTTGTCCGATACATCGATGGCGTTCAGCAACGATGACCCTGATAGCAGCACAAATATTCACACGAGTGTCATGATAAATACTGTATTGTTGAAGAAGCAAATGGAATCTTTAGCTGCAGGAACAAATGGATCCTATTGTTGGAGGGAAATATGGATCCTATTTTTAGAGGATGAAAGGATCCTATTGTTGGAGGAACAAAAGGATCCCATTGCTGGAGGAACAATGGATCCTATTGTTGGAGGAACAAATGGATCCTATTGTTGGAGGGACATATGAATCCTATTGTTGGAGGAACATATGGCTCCTGTTGTGGAGGAACAAAGGGATCCCATTGCTGGAGGAACAAAGGATCCTATTGTTGGAGGAACAAATGAATCCAATTGCTGGAGGAACAAATGGATCCTATTGTTGGAGGAACAAATGGATCCTATTGTTGGAGGAACAAATGGCTCCTGTTGTTGGAGGAACAAATGGATCCTATTGTTGGAGGAGCAAAAGGATCCTATTGTTGGAGGAACATATGAATCCTATGAGGAACAAATGAATCCTATTGTTGGAGGAACATCCTATGGCATAATAATCCTGTTGTTGGAGGAACAAAGGGATCCCATTGCTGGAGGAACAAATGGAAAGGAACAAATGGAATCCTATTGTTTGAGGAACAAATGAATCCTATTGTTGGAGGAACAAATGGATCCTATTGTTGGAGGAACAAATGGATCCTATTGTTGGAGGAACAAATGGATCCTATTGTTGGAAGAACAAATGGATCCTTGTTGGAGGAACAAATGGATCCTATTGTTTGGACAAGAACATGAATGGATCCTAAGTTATAATACTTATTTTGGAGGAACAAATGGATCCTATTGTTGGAGGACAAATGTCGTTTTTGAAGGACAACCTACTAGACAGCATGTTCATAGATCCGGTGGGAACAAAGGGATCCCATGATTGGAGCGATAGATCAAGGATCCGGGTTTGTTTGAGGATAACACCAATAATCCTATTGTTGGAGGAGAAATGGATCATCTTTTGTGAGAGGCAACAAATGGATCCTGATTGTTGGAGGTCTTGGTTTGCTTTGGTGATTGATTGGGACTGTAGATGCATTCCCAACAACAGAGACATCGCAATGGATCCTATTTTTGGGTCAAAAACAAATAATCATATTGCTAGAGGAATGATTCGCTGTAGCTAATCACACATAAGTTATAATATCAGTTCATATTATGTCATTGCAAGAAACGGGGACTATGTTTTGGAAATCATAATAAATTGACCATTTCGATGTTAATCCAAATGGTTTACCTGGCTGGCCAGGTGGCGCTGTGTACACTCCGTCAACATCCATCAGGAAGATGACAGTTTTCACAGGTAAGGTCTTGCTTAACATCTGTAACAGGACAATGCCAATAGACAAATCATCATCATCATATCCATATTAGTATTTAGGGTGCTGCACTTGTCCAATTCAATAGGGTTGGCAACACCAGAAATGTCAATTACATTTGTGTAAATACAAAGTTATCATTATAACTAAATAGTATTTGCATAAATTTAATACTGTGATTCACCAATACGTTCATAATCACCTTAAAGTATTCATATTATGTTCTATAACACCTGTGTCAACATATATATATTGTTCGATCCCATCAGCTAATATTTAATGGTCTAGCACACTAACAAACAGATAATCAAATAAATATCATATGCATTGACATAATTAATTTACTGTCTACGCAACGCTCCACTGAATGCCTGTCAATATAATCACAGTAGATCAATCAGATGAAAGATACTCCAACAGGATTCCCCTCTCGTGGGGTTATACCTGAATGATGGTTATACCTGGATGATGGCTATACCTGAATGATGGTTATACCTGGACGATGGTTATACCTGGATGATGGCTATACCTGGATGATGGTTATACCTGGATGATGGTTATACCTGGATGATGGTATCCCCGCTGAGTATAGCACAGCCACGGAGTGAGTCGAGCACGCAGTCCCCATGTAGCACTGGGATAAAGCCGTCCTCCACCAGTCTGGAGATGGCTTCTATTGAGTGCTGGCTGACCAATCCATCACAGGTGTACCATACACCACACAACTGTCATCCACACCATTGTAGATCAGCATGTAATTGATCATGTGTCATTATAACTGGCCTTGATGGAACGATTGTATAATTGCTTACCGACTGGGCAACAGCAGGTAATCCCTGGTGTACGAGAGCACTGGTTATCATGTGATTCAGCTGTAATCATACCACAAAGAAGAAGACCATAAAACTGACCATTAAAACTGGTCATCTATTCTTGTTGACAATCCTTACAACCGACGGGTAAGTCGAGTGGTCCACAGACTTTGCTGATAAGTCAATGAAGTGTTTAGTGGACCTTGCATACAGATAGACGTGTCCTACAGAATGCCATCTTCACTCCCTTAGGATCCCCCAGGCCATCATGATTGTACCCTATGTTGACACCCCCCGCTTTAGCGTGATGATGACCAAAGGAGCTGAAAAAACATTCCCGTGATTACATTATCTTATATATATT
This sequence comes from Urechis unicinctus, assembly GCA_034190875.2. NCBI lineage: Eukaryota > Metazoa > Annelida > Polychaeta > Xenopneusta > Urechidae > Urechis > Urechis unicinctus. The sequence goes on from CM067348.1 coordinate 12,646,604, forward strand.
TATATATAAAATCATGATATAATACACGTTGATTTAATCATACTATATAAAAAAATATCATTAAATAGTTTTTTTCTTCATCGACTATAAATCGAAACATTATGATATATTTGTAGCTATCGCCCGTACCAACTCAATAATCATAACGTATATATTGACCCGATGGGCGCACGGGTCTGATCTTCACGCATGGACCAGGCTCATAATTTTAAATTGTTATGTGATATTACCCGGCTCCGTGAACAACAATAAACCTCTTCTTATTCAGCCACATTCTGTGAAGTGCTACAGAGACATCTTCGATTTCCACTTGCCTAACTGTCTCCAATGTATCCTTGACGGTGATAGCGCTGCCTCCCAACTTTATCATGAAGTCGATTTCCTTGGACATACTGACAAGACCAAGATGTCCCAAAGTTGTTTCATAAATTCTCTATGACGGCATAGTTTTGTTTAGCATGGGCACGTCGTTGTGTGCAAGCACTGATTTGTTTTTAAAAGCCTGGTGTTGATGCTGAGTTTTTCGGGCACATTTTTGTACTCGGCTTATTCTGTTAAAAACTTACGTTCCGGTGTCACAAGCTGAAAGTAACGTTAGGCAAAAAGTGACGAAAGAGCGCACTGCGCATGCGCAAAATCCGTTTCGTCGTTGTAATGCAAAAAGTTGTGAGAGTGAGCGGGCGGAGCTGGGGTTGCGCTTAAGTATATCAAGGAGTTATAACTCCTTGAGTATATGGAGGTAATATCTAAGTGCCGCGCGACGGGGTATGTTTTTTCAGTCTCTCGGCTTGTATGACGGTTTTTGTTGGGCCTCGTACTTGCACGACCGGGTATTTTTTTCAGCTGCAATCAGTACGACGTGGTTTTGTTAAGGTGGGGGTGAGGTTGAGGTTATTTTTCGGGGTATTTTTTTCTCTTCCCATCTGTACAGCAGGTTTAATATATATTTTGTTTTATTATGTTGAAAATGATGACCATGAAAATAATGAAGATGGTGACTATGATTTTAGTTATCATGATTATCGTGATAGCGGTGATGATCATGGTGATGAAGATGACAATGTTGATAATGGTGTTGATAATGATGACGAGGGTGACTATGATGACAATGATGATGGATATTATGATGGCAATGATAATGAAGATGATCATGATGATAATGGATAGGATCATGATGATAATGGAGAGGATCATGATGATAATGGATAGGATCATGATGATAAAGGAGAGGATCATGATGATAATGGAGAGGATCATGATGATAATGGAGAGGATCATGATGATAATGGAGAGGATCGTGATGATAATGGAGAGGATCATGATGATAATGGGATCATGATGATGGAATGATGACTACGATGACAACGATGATTATGATGGCCATGATGATGATGACAAAGATCATGATGACGATAGTACTGACGATGTCTAGGGTTAATGGTTGATGTGGAAACCCCTGAATCCACAATTCTCATCATTCATGGGCAAATGCTAACCGGTCGTCTGCTGTATTATTGAAGACCCTTCCTCATTGGAACTCGGTTCATTTCAATGATCTAGTGTTCTTTCCTATTCTGATTCCAATTGGGGAATATAGTGCTGGTAAGCTTATATAACGCACATAAGTGATCGATATCGCTAACCATTATCTCAGACTAATTAATCAGTAACGACTCCATGACCGGCAGCTGATAGGGTTGACGTTAATATGAATAATGGATTTCTTGCCTGATTAACATTAAGGACATCAAGTGACTAAGCGACAGTGGTCCGCGGGACTCTCTGAATAAATTAAAGACAAATGAAACCGTAAATGGCCTAATACAGATAATGTATATAGATAATGTATATAGATAATGTATATAGATAATGTATATAGATAATGTATATAGATAATGTATATAGATAATGTATATAGATAATGTATATAGATAATGTATATAGATAATGTATATAGATAATGTATATAGATAATGTATATAGATAATGTATATAGATAATGTATATAGATAATGTATATAGATAATGTATATAGATAATGTATACAGATAATGTATATAGATAATGTATACAGATAATGTATATAGATAATGTATACAGATAATGTATATAGATAATGTATATAGATAATGTATATAGATAATGTATATAGATAATGTATACAGATAATGTACATAGATAATGTATATAGATAATGTATATAGATAATGTTCATCGATAATGTAAAAAATATAATGTAAAAAAGATGATGTACATAGATAATGTATATGGATAATATTCAAATAGTCTTTTCTGGTATATATGGCCGTTATACCAACGAGCTTATAGCGAGGCTAGAAGCGTAGCTATAAACTTCTTGGTAATAATCCTTGTCCACTTTCATGGGCTACAGCAGCAACAAAGGAACTCGAGTATCTAAGCGAACTGTCGGATAGTGCTAGTGTTTAATGACCTAATCATTGGCAGAATAAACATTGTAACGTTGACGGATTAAGATCTTTATTGAAACTGATCATAGGTCGGAAAAGAACAAAATAAATTGTGCGATAATGACATGGGGTAAAATGCAAAATGATACAACCATAAAAGCAAACTTCATTAGATGCGTAATGTTTTTCAAGTGAAAATGTTACTCTTATAGAATCAGCTTTTCGGTGGTATTTCGAGCTTTATTTCAGTGGCGTCACAAGAAAGGCCCGCTCTTAACGTGTGAATTGTGAGCTCATTGGCGGTGAAATCGTTGGCGTTGATGTCACACAGAGTATCATACGTGAATGATGAGCTCGTTGGTAGTGACATCACACAGGGTCACATACGTGAATGGTGAGCTCGTTCGTGGTGACGTCACATAGGGTCTGCATTCGGTCGGCAGTGGCCGGCACATCTGACACAAGAATTAAATGCTAAATTTGAAACCGCGATTAATAAAAGATATATTGTGTCCCAGATGCAGCAGCGAATGGTGTATTTCTTCATCAATATACATGTGTGCGCGCCTTCAATCAACTTAATGTATACCGGTACGTAACAAAGGAGAATTAAAAGCAGGCTGTGTAAACTGGTAAAAAACAGAAGCATTTCAATTTGCGTCAAACTCAGATAAACAGACAACGCGTGTTCTGATCGATTCCATCCACTCACCAAGTCTGACAAATCCCGGTTTACCGCGGGATTCACGGCTCGCCTCAATGGCTTTCCTGACGGCGTTCAGAAAGCCGGCCGACATACACATTGGGGGTTCACCTATTGCTGCAGAGCAATTAGAATATAATAAATATGACAACTCATGTGGGCGATCGATGGAACCAACTAATGTGTCATCTATGTCACGTCATGTGCGATCATCGTCTCCTGACCACCCTATCCTCATCCACGACTTCACAAACCTTTCATTATTTAGTTTCATGAACCAGAAAAAAACTTTTATACTATAATAAATAATCCTTTTACACAAATTGAAGAGAATCCATGCGATAAACGAGCTATTTTTTCAGATAAGCTACCTTTTGACGGTATTACTCCGCGTTTATTAGGAGTGTCTTTCAGCAAACGGATGTTCATCCGCGTGGGGATATCGAGGCTGGTGGGCGGCTTGTACTCCTGACGACAATTATAGTGTCCATTTTATATAACGTTAAATTCACATAAACGTCATTACTCAAAGAGAGAGTCACACTTGGTCAATATGTTTGTCAGACTCGTGTTTTGAGTTGTTTAGTCTCCCCCGGATGGTTCACTTAAAAGTGATCGTGTTCATCGATACGCAGCAGATACATATGCTGTGCAACCATGCCTATCATGAAATCATTATGTTTACCCATGTCGAGTTGGTAAGCAGTCGTCCCGAGCTGGGGTCGTAGACCTCCTTCTCATAGAGAATGTGACCAAGACCCATGACGAGAGCGCCCTCAATTTGTCCCACATCGACGGCGGGGTTTATACTGGTCACATGAATGTCATTTAGTCAATGTATAATCAATTGTAGCTAGCTTTTCCTTTCCAAGTAAATTAGATAAAGAGCATGACCGTTATGATTACATCAAACACTGAAAGACACAGCGGTATAGATGTGTCGATTACCTTTCACCACAGTCCAACAAAAGGTCAACCCTATTAATGCGTCTCTCCCCTGTAAGGATGTCAACTTCCGCTTCCGTTGCAAGAGCACCGTACACGTTATATGGTTCCTTTGTCTCGCTGACAAACCTAATGCATCGAATAATCATAACAAATTTGCAGACTAACTCTAGTTTGTTATTGTCGATATATTAACCTGCTGTAGGCAGCCAAACTTTTGTCCCTTATTGTCGTAATATTCACCTGCTGTGAGCGGAGAGATCAACCCTTTCCGCAAAGCACTTGGCGATAACTTCCGGCCAGGATTTTCCAGCCATGCCTTCTCTGATTGGCTGGATTCTGTCACGAAGGATGACGCAGCAATCCATGGCAGACTTTGCAAATAAATAAACAAATAACCCGTCTCGTTTTTGTTGAACTAATACAAAACAATGTGTTACATGAAAGTGCATCAATTATGGTCAAACAAACTCACATTGGCCAATTACTGACGTCATATGAATCTAAAACTTGCAAACCTTGGCCACTAACTCCATTGTAACACTTCCTGCGCTAGGACCCATGTTGTTTCCGGTCAAAGTATTGGTGGCCTTGACCTTTATCTTCTCAATCGGTACATCCAGCGTCCGTGACACCATTTGAGTAACCTATCGCAAACCAACCACGCTCAGTTGCGACTTTATATGGCATACAAGATTCCAACAATGGACGCTAATGACACTGATGGATACCTACTTTGGTGTGAATACCTTGTCCCATCTCTACACCACCGTGTGACACAGCCACAGAACCATCGCTGGCGTAGATAGCTATATAAGTGGGGTATTGCGTCACTGTATTGTAGCCCAAGGTGTAGAGCGAGGCAGACGTTGCCAATCCTCTCTTTACCCATTCGTGATTCTGGATGAATCAAGGTAAATATAACATGTTTTATAGAATAAGACTGTCATTCTGCTTGCTTACAGTCAATGTAGCTTGATATTTCAGAAATGACACACAGCTGCTAACGTGTGATCAACGTACAAACAGTAACACCTACCGTATTCCAAACTGTAAAACAGATAACCCACCTGGTTAAACTTGTTAACATCTTCCTGCCATTGATCCAGTTTGACACCTTGATTCAGCTCGTTAAATACTCTGTTCATGTGGCAGTCTTGCATTACAGTTCCAACCAAATTAACCTGTACAACCACACACGTGAACCACTTGTGTACATATTCCCATCACTATATCATATTGTTGTCATTAAACAAACGAATTCGCACCTGTACATCATGTTCTGCGGAGCAAGGGTATACGCACCTGTTTTCAATGATTGGCATTTAATGATATGGCATATTTGATTATGTCAAAATAATACTCAACCATTCATTTAGATTTAACTGTATTGCTTCATAATTGATAATTACGACTACATCGAATGCAAACAGCATCAAGTTCAAATCGAATCATTTCTATATTCCATTTAAACCATCTCAGCACAATATCATACGACTGTAGTTTGATGCTCTTTTTCTGTGGTATTGAAGTATACATTTATAATATTGGACGATATTGAATCCATGTCAAACATCTTTCCAATCGATAAACGTATATGAATGTGTACGCCTGATTAATCGGCTCTGATTGAGAACACGCACCTGTCCGTCCTTTATCAAGTTCCGTCTTTGTACTTCCCACTCAGGTAGACGTAAGTGATGGGCAATTCTGCTGGCAACACTATCCAGCGTGAAGGCAACGGGGTAATTAACTGGAAATAAACACATGGGTATTTTTTCATTGACTTGATATTTAGCAACGATTGCCTTTTGCAAATAAGCGAACAACATCGCTGTCTAGTAAGCCAGAAGTCATAGATTTGAATATGGCTATGGAGAATTTTTTTATTAGGCCATCTAATCGACGCGATCCTGTCGGATAGTGTATTTCTGTGTTAATCATTGACAATGAAACCTACTACTCTCCCCAGACTAATCATGCATATCAATTACCCACAAAATAGAGTTAGTCCCTTATAGGAGAATGTACTCACAGGGAGCCCTCATGGCGGTGGGCGGATTACTGTGGGTCTTCACTCCTATTCCTTCCACCAACATGTTCTCACAGTGGTAGGCTAGAACAGATAAATTATCGCTCACGTCCGTGAATTTCCATACATCATAGATTTTTTGACGTTAAATGCTCACATTCATAAACCACTCACCTCCATCAAGTCGCTTCATCGCATCTGCCAGCGAATTATTCATAAATCTATGCATCTTAAATCCACAATCCAGGAAGAGCTTCATGTGCAACGCTTGCATTATGCCGTCCTTGTTGAAACCGACCTTTGTGAAGGAGATACGACGGGAATGTTAGATCGACGGTTAGAATAGTTTCATGTGCCATTTGTAGTGACATCATCATAGTGTTGTGCTTTATCGAGTGGAACCGACGTTAATATTCTTGCGGTGTTACATTGATTACGTACTTTATATTTCCCTACAAACGGGAACCTCTTGGAAGTACTCTCCAGGCAGTTCTTGAGTGACATGGACAGGCGCACAGGTCTGATGACGCCATCACCCGCACAAACATAGCGATATTCACATGACCCTGAACAATTGCACTTCAAAAGAGTTTAGACTGATGCCTCAATAACGCTAACTTCAAAAGCCGTACCGAATCATATTATAAAATTAGCAAATTCTTTACGTTAGGGATGAGTATGAATTGCAAGTCGCCTTATGTATGTACTATTATATTAACCAGGTACTTTCTGCATCATTCAACGTCATTTTTTACGAGGAATACATCCATCTTAAAAAGAGAGATTCTTAAGATATGTATATACTCCGATTTAAAACGCAACTTGAAAACACCTTACCTCTGATACGCTCCATGTAATACGTAATAAATAGTATATAATTCTTAAAAATCCTTCACGATAGTATTTAAGTCAACAATACTCACACATTATAGTTCTGATAACTCACAGTGCTCGCATGTATTAGTTAAACTGACAACCTACAATTTAATTGTACACATATGATATGGATAGAATGAACAAGACGGTTAAAAAATTGAATTTATACACATATGAAATAATTCACCTTCTAACTATTTGTCATGTTACTATCGAGGGTTTGTTCCCCCTGTTTTGTTTTCTTACTTCAGCTACTTATTATGATCAATGCATATTGTCAAGAAGACAGAAGGATGCTATAACTGCACTACTCGGGCCGTATATATCACTTCATTGTCATTTAATGAAATGATGTTACGTTTAATGAGTTTGTGTGAGGAACAACTTTAGTGATTTTTTTAAATAATTATTATCATTATTATTGTCAGTATATTATCGCCTGTCGAAATAAATTGAGTAAATCAAATGATGTCTACAAATAATAAACATAATTTGTATTATGGAGTGAGCGTTTAGGGTTTTGAACCATCCTACCTGTCTACTTCACTGGCACACAGAGCCGTGATGACCGCGAAGGCATTTGGGGTGAAAATCTTGCCACCGAACGCCCCGCCCAGCTGACTAACGCTCACATTCACCCTATAGGGTGTGTACACACAACAATCATTGAATCAGCAAACATATGTGAATTGCATGGAATTAAATATAAAAAGAACATTGCAACGGTATGTATTCATAGTTTTGTAGATTTGCTTAAACAACTGACGGCAAATTCATGGATATATTTGTTGGGCAGTGTATCTCTACATATATGTGTGTTTATATCACCGCAGCTACAGGATGTACCCGTTGACAGGCATCCCAGTGGCATTAGCCACTTCCGTCTGGACTCGTGTGAGGAACTGTGACGAACACCAAACGTCAAGCCCTTCCTCTGTCGGCACAACAAGCGACACCTGGCGAAAACAGCGCCATACACACAAAATATGGCGACTTAGTTAATTAACGAATTATATTCGTATTGTCTGACAGCTGGTCATGGAAGATGGCGGCAGCTACAAACGCGTTATTACCCACCTGGTTCTCCATGTACATATGATACTGACTTTCCATCTTACACTCGCCCTCGATCACGTGGTCACAGCTTTCGAGCGCACCTGTCGGAAGAAATACATGGCAACTCCTTCAATATGATTTGGACGACAATTCTTCATTGGGGAGACGATCTAATACAAATAATGCCAAGTTAAGATTAATAATCCTGTGAACTAATAGTCATGACAAAGCTTCAAAACCCGATCTACAATTTACAGAGCCTTCGTATCGGTACACGGTAAATTACTGTAAAAAAGACCAAGCAGCAATGCATATCGCGACTCCCATGGTCCGTTAGACGACCAATAACGAGCTCCTACACAGAGCGTCTCCCTCTGATAGGTCATGCCTAGAGCGTCGACCTTTACAGGGGCTGAGGGCGCGTCCTACCTAGAGCGTCTCCCTCTGATAGGTCATGCCTAGAGCGCGACCTTTACAGGGGCTGAGGGCGCGTCCTACCTAGAGCGTCTCCCTTTGATAGGGGCTGTTGACGCGTCTGATGAGAAAGCTCTTACCTAGAGCGATGGCCTTTGACAGAGCTGTCCACTGTGGGTGAAAAGCTCTTATCGATGGCCTCAGAGATATCAGAAGCGGTGTCTCATCTGTCAGTCCACATCGACGAGTCGCCCCCCGCGACGCGCCGTCCGCTCATCCTCTGTTAACGTAAATGGCCCAGTAAATTAGGTTATGTTATACGACGTTTTAAAGGATCCTATTTTATTCAAAATAATTTTTATATATATATATATATATATATATATATATATATATATATATATATATAATATAGATATATATATATATATATATATATATATATATATATATATATATATATTTATATACATATATTATAATTATATATATATATATATATATCTTTTATATCTATATATATGTATATGTAGAGAAAGATCTATATATCTCTTTGTATCTATATCTCTCTATCTGATATATCTCTGTATTTGATCTATATATTATTCTTCTTTCTATAGAGATTCTCTCTCTCTATCTCTCTTCTCTCTCTCTATCTCTCTCTCTCTCTCTCTCTCTATCTCTCTATATCTCTATCTCTCTATCTCTCTATCTATCTCTCTCTATATATCTCTCTCTCTATCTCTCTCTCTATCTCTCTCTCTCTCTATATATATATATATATATATATATATATACGAATACCACCAATTGCTTTACCCGCCAGGATGACAGCTACAGGCTGACCGGCATAGTCCACTCGGTGCTCGGCCAGCACCTGCACACAAATGTACATATATATGCTGTTGTACATTTGACAGACTTCTGCGAAAATAGTTTAAACCTCCTGTGCATAAGCAACTCGACTGTATATTTAACAAGCCGTGTTAAACCAGCTGGCTTACTATTCAACACGGTTCGCTCGAAAAACATGAGAAGATCAAACCATATTGGTGCTAACCGAATAAAACTATACTTAAAGTATTTTCATGCTTTATTTAGAGAAACAAGAGAAACTCACAGCGTCGCCATGTTTTGTTTTCAGGTCGGCCGCCAGAAATACCGAATGAACACCCGGTAAAGCCTGAAATGCAAGTTTCATTATCGGTACTGATCGATGACATATTTTCCTCATAGAACCATCTAGTAAGAGTCAGTGGGCTGAGGAAATATGACGAGCTGCTCATCGTCATTGTCATCATCATCATCATCATCATCATCATCATCATCATCATCGTCGTCGTCGTCGTCGTCTATGACGACTGCGTGACGGGCCGGATGTAGATCGGTGATGATGACTGACAACCAGTTCATGCAGTAGATGTGGGTCTAGCAAATACACCCTGGTGAAAGAATTCGCGAATTGACAAAGACATGCAGAAGACGAGTACCTTGGCCTTTGCGGTGTTGATGCTGGCAATGCGTCCTCCAGCGTGTTGGCTGGGAACTAATACGGCGAACAGTTCTCGTTCTTGCCGTGGGAGGTCGTCGGTGTAGCGAATTTCACCCGCAGCCTGGTTTGGGTAAGCAATGAATTGGAAAACTTATTAGAATTGGTTCATCACTGTTCTGGGAACAACTCATCAATGACAGTGAGTAATCACCAATCCGCTGTTTCACAATACGGCCAAAATGAGAACATCGAAACCCACCTATTTTAACCTTCTCACAATAAGAGAATCCAAAAATACCATAATTTAATGGCATTGAAATTCAAGCTTCACTGAAAGTCGTCGTATTTTCTATGAGTATACCTGCTGCATTGCCTGCACGTTGGGCAAGGCTTGGTTGAGCGGGAAGTTATCGGGTATTTCTTGGTAGTCCTGGGTACCAGTGGAGATCCCTCGGGAAGATAGCGACAAACTACTGGAGAGAGTAGAGTCCACAGAGTCGGCCAAACAATGCACCAGGAACTGGAATTGGAGATATTATAAACTTCTATATTTATAAGTAACGGTTTTTTTTACACGAACGCACGTTGGACAAATGGCTTCTTCACGTGACCGCAAGATGAACGGTCACATTGATTGTGGATTATACCTTTACGCCTAAGCAAGTCATTGTGCATTCGACAGGCGTAATGAAATCCAACCTTATACAGGAGATGGGAAGTCAGGCGTGTTGCGTAATTAACGTCACATAGCAACGGGTTGCTATCGGCAACACACTCCTTGGTGATCATTTCCATCGCAGCTGCAAGAAATTTGTAACCATAATCAAATTCGGTAATATTGCTTGACACAGTTTAGAGACAGGTAAGAAAATTCCCTTCAAACACCTGTGATGGTTTGCTGGTCTTTGAGGTTCTTGCCTTTCAGCAACTTTTCGACACTTCGAGCACGTGTCTGGAATGTGAATGAGGTATGATAGGAATTCTTGGCAGGTCAAATGATAAATCGCACAAGATTGTTTATTAGTAGTTGTTAGATTTAGTTGTGCCTATCATGCACTCACCAAGCCTTTCCTCACACCGACGTAAGCTATTCTCACTGAATCCAGTTTCGTGGAGGAAGACATCTCAGCCAAAAACCCACCGGTCACGTACGTATGGGAGGACTGGAGAATAATGGATCAAAACATCTGATCATGAATCATGAATATTGCCAACATTGCTGGTGATATTTGACCTCTACTGGCGTCCATTGGCTGATTATGAGAGGACGACATCCCTTCTGAAGTTCAATGTCAGAGAAAGAATGAGTCGCCTGATAATGCTCGATAATTAGACATGTTAAGTTTAAACTGTTGAAGTAATACGGATTCTTATCAATATAAAAGATATGATTGCCGATTATGACTCACAGCTTCCCTGGCCTTGACCTTGATGACGCGGTACACCTGGTTGGTATTGAGGTCAGGTAAGGTCACGGATATTAGCACCTTCCCAGCCATGTCAATCTCCAGGAACTCCTCAACAGTCACCACGACCTCACCGGTAGAGGACGCTAATGAACAGGTATGTTCCTGTTAATTACAGGTTAATAGGGACTGTAATACCACCGCCCGAGCACCATCCCCCTACACACAAACATTTACTGTTTCCCATTGAGCCTGTATACATCAAGCTACTCACCGATCTTAAGGATGGCACCAACAGCTTCAAACGCAGGAACCAGATCGGATGGAAATGTGGAGAAGTCATGTGCAATCATTAGGTTACCTGCCCAGCTTCCAACCTGAGCGGCGAAAGAAACAACTACATCTTAACGCAGTAACCCCTCAGTTTATCGGCTTAAAATCGCCGTTCAGAATACTTTCAATAAAACCATTCCAGAAATATGACCGCACATTACGTATGGATGTACCGCCGATGGTCTCCATGTGCGGCGCCAAGACATCCTTCAGGTAACGGAAACCGGTCTTATCTTGGCCCACCTGGCGGCAGGTGTCAATCATGGTGGACAGGGTGACGTTCCCACCAAAGCTGACACTTCTTCTGTCAACCTGTAAAGAATAGCATACGTTCTATTCAAATAAATGTCATTCGGCACATGTGCTCAGTTAGTTGGAGGTGTTTCAAACCGTATTTATCAGATTGATCAAAACAGCCATGACCTTGATTTCGTTGAGGTCAGACACATCTTGGACATCAATGAAGACATCCGCCCAAGCTTTCACTACGCCTGTCACGACATCAATCAGAGAAAGAAATAAATTAACTGAGAATCCCAGAAAAACTTCCATCCGGACATAAGTTATCAGGAGTGATCCTGAAATATCTGGCGACAAGTTAGGGAATACTTCCGATGAGAAGATGTAAACAAATTACAAAAACTTGAAATTGATGGAAACAAACCGACCGTTTGCCGTATTGCCAGCGACCAGTCGTGTTCGCTGCGATTTATTTTTTTCAAGTAGTTTGAAAACCTCTGGCAGCGATGACGTCTTGAACCATTTGCCTGAACTCGTTAGGAAGGTTTTGACGTAATATGCTTCGTCACTGCCGTAAGCGACACTAGTGGAAGAGGAAGGATTCCCTGATTTTCGACAGGTCCTGTTTGTCAGATCCTACACGGAATACAGGCAATAAACACAGTGATATTCGGTCAATAAAAAAATTAACTGGTTTGCAGTTTCATATGTGATAAAATATCATAATTAATGACGATGGCATATCCGACCTCGATGTCTTCACATTGTGACGTGGCGTGGACATCAGCGAATGATTTGGCGGCGTCCAGTATGGGACGGTAACCGGTACATCGACACAGGTTACCGTCCAGACATTTCTCTAGCTTCCCGGCATCATGGCGGCCTCCCTCACTCAGACACCTGTCATTACACTATATTTATCATTCATGTTTATCAAGTTCTCTCATGTTACAGAAATTAACGTTTTCATAGTATTTCTGTGACCTTGAAATACTCTGATATGGCGAGTCAGCAAACAAATGGATATCTAAACAGATCTACACGTGATGTCATTGAAGGGGATGATATGTATGGCACACCAGCAACAAATAGACCCACCGAGGAACAGTTTTTGCCCTAATTCATTTTGATTGTGACATGTAATTAGCATGTGAGATTTTTCCCCAATTTATGCACTTACAACAATATCCCAGCCCCAAATGGCTACTGTTCTGCCAATATATTCTTGGGACTATTTTGCGTAAGCGTCAGTAACACTGCTCGTGTTAGCGATTCGGTTAAACTGATCAAAACAACAACAAAGCCTTCGATGTCATCGCCGATTTACCGATTTCGTATGGAAGTAGAATTACAGATTTTATATTGCCCAGACATACAATTACGGTTTCTTAGTCACATATTCCACTTTTCAACGCACAAAGTGGTCTCGGGACAATAACAAACTATGACATCAGTCAGTTCAGCTGCCAAATCTTAAAGGTGCATTACATAGAAAATCACTGGATTTTTAAAGGAAGAAAAATGTTGCTAACTGCAGCAGTATCCTAAATAATGCGGATATCCGGATTCCCAGTTGGAATGGCCGTATATATTTCTTGTTGTTCTTAAATAAACTTTCAATTACTTATTTTTCCCGTCCCGTCAAAAATAACCCTTATTTCGAAGCTCATGAATAATTAATTCCGGAAGCTCAGAAACGTCATCACTCTGTGCCGTTCGCCGCCGCCGGCTGTTTAGTTTGTACTATTTTCATTGGACGACCAATGCAAGAAAATTTCAAAATATCAAATATGCCGTTGTTCCTTTGCAAGGTCTCACTTTGGGACTTGTTATTTTTGATATCTGTCAGATAGAAAGTTGTTGCGATTTTTATCATCCAAAAATTGCGCATAATTTGGACAAGCACTTGACAAACTCCCTGTTTCTCACATGAGGCAGGATTGGCTTGCCATTGTATCTATATTACATCATTATAGAGTAATGTTGCATATTAAATGGCATGTTAGAGGGCGCCTTGGATAACTTAATAATCACATAACTTTATGGTTAAATTTATTTTAAGTTTTAGACAAAATGGTATTTTGGTCCATTTTTCTGATTATAGGCCTACTTTGATTACCCATTGCTAGTTACATTAGCGCACCAAAGGGCACAAAAATGGCTTGCCCAAACAAAATCGGTGTGACGTTTGAACGCCCTATCATTTGCAGCACCATAGTAGCATGGGAGCGTTCTGTTGGGAATGTTGACCTGTTAACTCAGTACATGTTTTTATCAGATGGTAAATTATAAACGATATTTATATCAACCTTCCAGGTACGACAATGACACGAGCGACAAGAGTGAACTTTCTGCCCCACCACTCTCTCAGCAAGTCATGGTGACACCCCTCAAACTTGCACCTAAGGTGCTGTTCTTCACACCGAAGGTAGATATATATATATATATATCTTAACGGAAAGACTTACGCCTATATACCTGATTGATGGAAGAAATCTTAAGGCGCAGGCAATGCGACAGCATTCACCAACAACATCCACAACGCTCTGCTGATGACCCCCGCAACATCAGTCGGAATATTACTCTTGTGCCTTTGCCTTCTATCCAAGAAATAGTTGAGTTGCAGGAGTCTCGTTATAGAAAGAATAGGATTTGGAAATTTGTTTTTATTTTAGTCACATTCATATGTGTGCAAATCCAAACTGTAATAGAACTCATGGAATTGACCATATATAATACATGAACCCATTTTAATGTCACTTCTTTTTTCATCAGGACTAGAATTGTGGCCATAAAAAGTCATGACTAATTGACAGTGGTAAACCTGGGTAATTAATTAATGCATCATATTTTGTTTGTGAGACAAAACATTGACTGATATATGAATGCTCATTACATAATACTATAACAAATAGTCATAAAAATGTACAGTACAAATAATACCACACATTTTGTGAGACTAGGCAATTTCAATATTGGGACAACAATATAATCCACACAAAAATAACATGCAGAAGAATGAGATGTTTCCTGATATAAATTACAAATCAAAACATTTAAGCTAAGAATATTACCCAAATCTACCTTGTTGAAAGCCAGTATACTGTCCATACTGGTCAGGGTAGAGGTCTGTGATCTTTCAGACACAACAGCAGGGAATAACCCTCCTGTTGCCCTCCCCAAAAAAGCCATGAATATAGAGAACAAATTGCGATAGGCACCATGTCTAAGCATTTTATTATGGTCCTCAATAACCACATCTAGCTCACCTAGGAAGTACTCCCGGTACCAGTCATTTACCTTTTTCGAGCAACTGAAGAGTGCTAACTGCTGAGTTGTACAATACTTTCAATTTCTCTTTCCGTGACAGCTCTAAAGATTCAGCAGCCACTCTACTCTGCTATAGGGCCTGGTTAGTTCTTGGTGTGTTGCCAAGGAAGCCTATGCCAACCGGATTGACTCGCTTTCGGCCTGTCAAGGTCTACAAACCAATGAGAACCAGTAGAAATATAGTCCTATTTTACTGCAAAAGTCAACGATTCAATAAGGTAAAGCAAGCCCAATGTGCCTTGTTTGAAGGAGGTGATGCTCCTCAGCCACCTCTTTGGGCTGGTCTGCAACCTCAATCTCTACCTTGCGTCCCGGACATCTATCATGATAAACAATTTCAAAGCATTAAGCACATCCTTACCAGTCCTTTCAAATATACGGAGTTCAATAAAATACCCGTGATAAGAATCCAATTTACCATGACGCCAACCCGGCCTCTTCTTGTACGTGATCCCAATCTTGGCGTTTGGTTTTCCTTTAAATTTGAACGTGAGTTGGCTCAATTTAATCAATGAATGCACATGCCATGAATAATTAGATCAATAATGTTATAATTATTACAGTGTTTGAGCCAAAAGCCTACAAAACTGATTATTGACAGACTCTGCCAAAACCATTTGTTAGTTATACAGATTTAAAGTCATCTCAGACATCTGTCACTCCAATTTCACAAAATTTATTCCAGCTATCCCAGGCTTCTACAACACAAGCATGGTGTTAAAGTGGACAATTACGGTCACACATTCCAAACCATACGTAAAAGTTTCATCGAAGTGGGCTGCAACCAACTTAAAATGCCACAAATCAGAACCCAAATATCCCCACCAGTCTACTGTCCCTTGTCCCACCCAACCCACACGATGATACGTAAACCCCTTACTCCTAGCGTGGATGTTTCAGTTCATTATAACGTAGACGTCCTGAGGGCTACCCCAACCTCTTGATTTATAATACAATTTAACAGTTGGTTCAGGAATATTCAACTGGTTTGCCTTGAAAAAGCACAGATAATTGCATATGAAAAAATCAAACTCCGAACAAGTGTCATTCGCTTTATATTCCAAAACGTGGTAGACTAGGCAAGAACATGGGCAAGGTTTGTCTGCAGGTGTGACGCTATTTATTGTTCAATTAACGGTGATCCATTGTAATGAGCTATAGTGTTCTCTATATTCAGGCTGGTTCTTTTTTTATACAGCATACGAAAACTCATCCACTCCAAAAGAAGACTCATCGAGAAAAATAGGAATAAAAAAACTCACCATTTCGGCTGTCGAATCCGCACTGCTCATGACGTCACGACTATGTATGGTAAACGAATGACCCTTCAAAACGCATGCGCCATTTTCCCATTGACATGTGCTCATGTTTGTAAACGCGGGTGTGACTGACAAATTTCGATACGGTGTAATCGACGATATAGCGTTTAACCAGTGCGCAAAATGGTTTGTATGGGTTCCAAAATAGTTATTCTATTAAATGGATAAGAAAAAACGCATAACATTTTTTGGGAATAAATGCACCTCTAACATCGAAACCACGACAGCCCGCTTCGCAAAGCGCGCGAACCGGGCTCGGCGCCCCCACGCCAATATAGAGGAACGACCAGCCTTGCTATGGCGAATAGGTTCACATGTCACTGTCTCGCGCTCAAGTAATAAATATTCCCGAAATAGACGAAGATGACATTACCCATGTAGACTCATGACCATGCCCGGGGTGCAGTAACCACACTGACTACCGTGGTAGTCAGCAATACGCTTCTGAACTGTATGGTAGCCTTGTTTGCGACCGCCAAGACCCTCAATCGTCGTCACTGACGAGCCGTGGAGACTGTACAGCGGAACCAAGCACTGTTAACCAAGGGGAAAGAGGAGCCAATAAATACGTTTTATAACCAACTGATGACCCATATGGTCGCTTACAATAAAGAGCCATGTTTTTCATCATGGTTTTTCTAATGTAAGTCGTCATTTATTGTAATGATAAATCTCCGTAGCTCTCCACATCACATTTCGTTTGTTTGCACGTGTCTAGAGACACGTCATTTACATATATTACCGAATTGACAGCGCAGGTTCTCTCAAGACCTCGCTGGGGGTCAAATCGGGTCAAGGTCACAGTACATGCTCCGCAACCTCCTTCACGACATGTGACCTTTGTTCCCTTGAGTCCGGCGTGATCTCGTAAGTACTCTGCTAAAGTATAGGAGGCATCCAGGCCTTGAGAAACTGTTACAGTACAGACGAGTGAGCAAGTCACGTGATCATTCATCGTGTTTCATACGCTATGAAAAGAAGGCGTGAGTTTCACATGAAATAAGATTTTGAAAATTGAATAAATCATATTCAGGTTCATCTAGTTACTTTCGTTCCTTTTATCTAAACAAGAATTACATAATGTTGATAAAAAAAAACATGCACACAGAACATCAGAATAACACCTGAACACCTGACTAAGCTTCATTCATACCAGCCCTGCAGGACGTCTCAGTCGATATAAAACTATCACCGTTCGGCGGGGCTACATTCATATCTACCGCATACTACTCACGATCACACAACACGCCCAGTGTCTATTATCCCAAGATCCAGGGTCTACAACCATCATACCTCGTTAATGTTTTGCAAGAAGAATTTCATCTAGGTGTGCAGAGTGTGTTTGCACACTCATGATGGCAAACACTCTTGATCAATGAGTTAAACATATGGTGAGCTACGTCACGAAATGTCATTGAATGAAGGTCGAACGGTGGTAGCAAACGCGACATTCTCATCTATTGATAAGAACAAATAAGATAATTTATATATACAGTCGATGTTTGGTGATCACTTACCCACGTATTGCTGGCCATTGAGGACGAAACTCAGAGGCTCCGTCTCACACGACATGTTGTCTGCACAGCTGGTTCTGAGGGATGTTCATACGGTAGCGTTAACACTATGACTCAGCAAACATTGAAATGATAAGGCAATGCCAATTAACAATTAGATTACAGTCATGAAATATTGGCCCAATGGGGATGTTTGAATATTGATTGAGCCGGTCCCGTGGCATACTTGTTTAGTTTCGACCTCAAGGTGGGAAAACCCGACTGGTTACTCGTGACTCGGATGATCTGAGGCTCGCCCTCCCCAGAAATGGGATATAAAGCTTATCATCCCACTAAGAGAAATGGTCACAAAAAACTTAACAGAGTTCGACTTCTTGTAGTGTAAACATGTGTATGCCAGTAGATTTAAGTTCCTGTGTCTTTCAATTAAGACATCATAGCAGTCAATTATGCAAGTAATCTTGAATATTTCTCGGAGAGAGTTGATGGCATGGCTTGTCTTACATTTTGGCGGGAAGGCCAAAAGATGAGAGGGCTCGATTCCCTTGACAAAAACATGACCCAAGTGTTTATGATGGCTGAGTATGTGCCACAGATGTCGTCAAAATACCATGAACACACGCGATAATTATCCGTAGGGATCCATTTTTTGTCAGTCACTTCATTTGTGCGATTGATTAATCCGATGATCAGTTGGGAAAAGAATCAACGTGAATAGGGCGTGGCACGCACATCTAGTATACCTGTACCATAGTTATTTTGGTGTAAGTCGCAAAAGATGCTTCCAATTATCCAATCGGTAAGTGTTATTACCACACCCGCACAAATACGTCAAATATTCGACACATGAAGTTTGGCGAATGCTGAGCAACACGTCTAGACTAACTTCAAAGAGATTGTATGATCTGTGGAGCTGAGGATGGAGCCCGCGAAACCAGATTGTCACAATTGTCACGATTGACCTTTGACCTGACCGGAGACACTGCATATCGACGCACGCACAGTATTGCATGTAAATGTTATTTTAGAACTAGTTTTACTCGATTTTGTTTCTGGTGATAAACGAAAGTGTGAAATTGCCTGGCCTCGAATGCAGCTGCAAGGTTGTTTTTAGATGCCAGGTTACTGATACGTGACCCGGTATTTAGGCCATTTCAAGTTAAGGCTGTTGTCGAGCCCGGTTTTGTCGACTTTCAATACGTGATGAATGGAAGGCACAAACGACGTTGTAGGACCGAAAAAGGAAAAATACACTTTATTCTTCTGAGGCCGGGATGATTTCTTTTATCAAAGTGACCGAAAAGGATGATATTTAATGAAGGGAGATATGTCTCTGATTTATGCTTGGTGATCCTGGCCTCCCGTGAACTTGTGTTCACTTCCTTATATTCTTTTGATCTTTGATGAAATCTACATTTTGTAACCAAAGCGGAAGTATACACATCGATAGCGAAGTAAATATAGAGCGCGTAGTGATTTACAGCTAACATTCGTGTGGTTGATGGTTTTAGGGAGGCACCGTTATCGATTTTTCGGCACACGCCGCCATTTTCCAAATTTTCGTGCCGGCATCCCGTGACGTCACTTGATGAACTCGTCACTGACAGGGCCGCGGTTTTTATCGTAAACAATGGCGAATGTTGAAGTTTCGGAGAGCCAATGTATTTGAGTTGGACGATTTGGCTATGGAGTTTTGCGTTGAAAAGCCTCTAATGTTTGAGCATTCAAATCCAGAGGATGTAGCTGGTATTGTGCCGTACAGATTCGAACCATCGCCAGCAAATCTGACAGTGACAGGACTGATTCACGTCTTATGAACATTGATTGGTGAGTCCCATTGAAATTGTTATCACTTTTGATTTTGATTTTGGACAATTCTTATCGATCTTACTCAATCAAGATCATTTGACCTAGCACGTTTCATCCAATTAATTAATGCACTCTGATAGATCATAATAGGGCGGCCAAACGCCGCGCCGATCTCGTTTGGGCAGAGCGGTTTTTTGTCCGTTTGGTAGTCTCATGCTAATGACCACTGGCAAAAATGGTGCAATGATTCATTTTTGTGCCTCTAATATATTATAAATGAAGAATATCTTTTTCATTTGATACCGTTTTCTTGGTGGTATTCAATGTGGTTTTAATCGCCAACGAACATGGCGAAATATATTTTTCTGTTGCCATGCTTAAAATACTTTTTTTTTAAATTTATGCCATCTCGACTAAACTATCAAACCTGCTTGGTGGAACATTTACACATGCAATACACCCCTTTTCATTCACCACCCTAATCTTAGTCATAGACAGAGTCTTGCATGTATTTGATAGGTTTTTGAAACCCTGGTTTCAAGTGTCAATGTGGAGTCTGCTCAGCCATGCCAACTTTCAGGGAAAGTGACTGATGTGTGGAGCAGGATAAAGTGACGCTTAAAATAGAAAATTTACCAGAAATTAAATGTGTGACGCAGCATCCAAATTTTAATGCTGTATGTCTTAATGAAGTTGTGTTGGAGACGCCTACAAGCAGCAAAATGGTCCATACAAGGGAAACAAGTAAGTAATGAGCGACAACAAACACCAAATCATAAATTTACCCTAAACTACTGGGTCATTTTTAATCAAATGAATAACGTTTTCAATTCAGACTGAATTATCACTACAGTTTATACCAGGATAACATTATTTTCGTGACTCAATCATCAAATCAATTTATGGGTTAAAATATAATATTTATTCAGCACTGTAAAGATGTTTAAGGGTTTGTGTATGGTTGTGTGTTACAGCTAGAAGCGTTACACTTGATATAGGCAGTTCATCCGATGGTACTACCAATATCTTGGAAAGAAAAATCGTATCCCTAAACCATTCTGTGTGACATCAATTATCCGAAACACATTTCCAGAGGAGACACACAATTATGTGGGATTTTCAGATGAATCTAGAGAAGCGTCAGCGGAAATGATTGACTGGGTGGGATCTCCAGTGCTTCCATGGCTTCATCATTTATATCACTAGCCTTGCATATGTTGATTGTCATTGCCAAAAGATCTTCTGCATAAGCCTGTATTGTATATATGTGTCAGTTGTTCATTTGAGAGTACAGATTATAATTTTCTCATAAAAGTGAAATTTAGAAACAATACCTACCATAATTTGGATCATTCAGCACGTTCCTCACTGTGTGACCTCCTCCCTTGTGTTTGAGGTAGTGGAGGCTGTACATGTCCTCACCCTGCACTGTTATTCTTTGCTGACGTCCAGCATTTTCATTTAAATGCATAGTTGCAATGATTGATCTAAAATAATTTATGAACCTTTCTATCAGTTTGAAATAGGATAATTTTTTGCTTTTCATTTTTGATTCATCAGATGTTTTGTGATTAGTTGGATTCAGTAGTAAATTAATTTCATTTATGACTAGAATGAATGGCATGAGGAAATATACTGCATGCAATTAAACAGCTGGTTTATTCCACTTTTTGTTTATGGATCCACTATCAGGTAAAACTTTTCCCGAAGAACTAAAAAGCAATTCTACATTTGAAAGAAGGGTAAAATCTGGGATAGTTGAAAGATTTGCCGGCAAAGCAGACCAGGGTCACCGAAAGCATAGGTTTTTGGAGCGAACTGGATCAGAAGACTGTCAAAAGCTTCTATGTAGGAGGTCTGGGCATTGCTTGATAGTCTCTTGATGTCCTTGCACAATGTCTTGTTGGTGGTACCTTTTTTATCGAATGCCATGGCACACCTCGTATCTAAGGACATAAAGAGCAATTGAACTGTAAGAGTGTTTTTGTGTTTCAAGGAAATGGAAGGAACTCGTGGTCTTTTTAGTCTAAACTCTAAAATGATAACCTGGCTTGATCCACCTTTTGCGTCTCTCTCAAAACCATGATCACAGGACTGGAACAGACCACCGCACCCAGAATGAATATTTTGAATGTGGTCAAGGATTGAGAGCCACTTGTCCAACACCAGCTGTCCATTTCCAATGGGGCTTGACACTACACTCCATTACAGGTGGTTCACAATGCTTGGTATCCACGCTTGAATATCCACCAGATCTTTACCTCTGGCCATTACCTGATGGCTGAAATATGCAGAAGCTCGGGTGAAGTAATAGCATTGCACAGTTCATTATCATTGTACAAAAATATTGAATTTGAAATATTTATCCTTAGCAACATGCCAAATTCATGAGTGATGCCTGGGTGCTGCTCTTGGATAAACTTGGTAATTTGCGGGTGGCGGTCCGTTATGATCGTCTCAACATCTTAGTAGTTTTCATCCAGTTTCTCCAACCCTCGGGCGAGTCCGGCCTTTTCTATGTGGTAGCTCCCACCACATTGATTACTCTACAGCAAAAATGTGATAGCAGCTTAAATACCTTGGTAAGGTTGATAGCCTTTTGATAGCCATTTTTTACCATTTGTAACATAAAAGATATAGAACCAACGTATGAACGGAGGTACCTGTACAAGTTCTACATCTATCACAGCCATTGCTTTCATGTCCATCAAAGTGTTAGCCGTGCACGACGTCTTATTGAGGTTGTGCGATGGTCGTAACCGTACGCGCAGTGAAGGATACCTGAGTTCCAATTTTACACGACAATTTCACAAATGTACATATGAAGAATATTTTTTCAAATATATGAATGTTTATTAACAAGTTGAGTTATTCTACGTGTGAGATTTCGTCAAAGGCGAATTAATCCGGCCAGACAAATTTTTAAAAGTTCATGTTTATTTTGAATGGCAAGATCAGTTGCTGCGCGTACGAGCAGACAAGGTTCTTCGCAAGCGAATATTTCATTTCCGAATTTTATTATATAAGTATATGTGTTATTTTGTCAATGATTATCTTTTGGCGATACCTACCTTAGAGGGGGGAAACGCATTCAACGATATCGCATTGACAATTGAAAAAAGATAACACTTATGGATTTCCGCAGCCTGGAGAGGGCACTTGGCCTTGTCCTGAGTAGGGGTGTGCTCCGGGATCTCGAAAACCCGTACCCGTCGTACAAGGTGAAAATAGCAAAAGCATACTCTTACTATGTTCATTAAGGCTTGTGATGAGTCTCCAGGACCCTCATCATTCTCTGAGGCTCCAGGACTCTCAGCTGAGACTTAATATGTTCATTAAGACTTGTGATGAGGCTCCAGGACCCTCATCATTCTCTGAGGCTCCAGGACTCTCAGCTGAGACTTAATATGATCATTAAGACTTGTGATGAGGCTCCAGGACCCTCATCATTCTCTGAGGCTCCAGGACTCTCAGCTGAGACTTAATATGTTCATTAAGACTTGTGATGAGGCTCCAGGACCCTCATCATTCTCTGAGGCTCCAGGACTCTCAGCTGAGACTTAATATGTTCATTAAGACTTGTGATGAGGCTCCAGGACCTTTGCTGGTTCCATGTATTACAAGTATGTAAGGCTGCTATGTTTAAATAGACTGCTATATGTTAAGCATAGAGTATTTTCTTAATTGAAATTTACTGTATACTATAGTTGCTAGACAAGAGTTTAAAATCACCCTTCTGTGTAAATACCAACTGAGCACCTATTGTGACATCGTACTGAAGTATGAATACATACACAAGTCAATGAATTGATAGCTCTGTTGTCACACATTCAATGCTGTTCTAGGCTTGACATGCAGAGCAGTTGTTTTTTCAATAGTTACAAACTACTCTTTAGCTGTTGGGACATTTTTGATTTCAGTCTGGGTTTTTAACAGACTCCGACTTGATGATCTCATAAGTTGTATTATAATCCATCTGGATTTGCACCATTTGTACTATTACAATATAATTTGCTTACATAGTTATAGATTCCTGATGATACAAGTTGTACTGACACTGAAGTGGGCTTTGATCCCAATACCTAATCATCAACACAAAGAAACAATGTGGGTCTTGCTGAAAAGCACATGGGTTCTACTAATGAGGTTATGAATGGCTAAGGAAATTATGAAAGAGAGAGTGGATGAGATCATCAAATGCATGAAGACATCCCACTGGTCAATTAATTATTTAATTACCTGTACAGCCATTCCAGAACCAATCGGGAGCAATCACATCACAGTCATATAAGTGTGATCGTCAAGAGGTCTGTCTGTTGGATTGTGATTTGTCTGTGCATTGCATAGTGTCCACAGGTGGCGTGTGTCCTCATCAGGGGGTGGATTTGGCGGAACATCATACAACGAGATGCGGACTGAGGTCATCAACACCATGAGAAGATTGAGGACCTGCCGCACTGTAAGATTTTAATCAATCTGTTTTACCATTTTCATAATGTTTATCAATTTCTACCTTTTGCGCCATCTCCATGTGTATATGTAATATAAATAGAAACCAGCATTCGAAGAGGAGCTGGTCAACAGCAAAGAGTCTCTGCATGGGCGAGTCCTCGAATACCTCTGTGCTAATTGGATGGGTATTGGGGAAATGTGGGCAGACTTTGGCAAATTGTTCTTCCATGACGACAGCGATACAAACAACATTAGTGAAAGGCAAGTTCCTCCCACCATATTTAAAAAAATATACTTCAAGTAAGGTGTGGAAGTTGTGATTGTTGCTCATCTGGTCAAATTGAGAATTAACGCATATACTTCGATCAAATATGCACGCTCTTCTTGCGTCTCAAGTACCAATTCCTAAAAGGAATGGCAAACAGACGTGTGGATAATTTGTTGGAATTATTGTCAACTTCAGTCAAACACTATTTTGAGTGAGTAACAATATCTTTATGGGTGAAAACGTGCAATGGACTAGTATGTTGAACTAGTAGGTACCACTGTGTTACGATGTTTCTTAAAGAAAAAGTTCAGTCTGAGAATCCTTAACATTGATCTTAATCCAGGTTGATGTTGACCCTGAATATTATCTGAGGCCACCTCATTATTGATTTACCTTGAGTGGCCCCCTCAACATTATCTAAGGAAATTACTTTAAAATGGAATCTCAACATCAAATTAGGCTACAGTACTGTTGAGGGCCCAGGACTTAAAATTAATGTTGCTGTTTCATATTCCCGTGGTATGTACCTGGTATGTATGTGATCTTCAAAGATGTGGTCGCATGAAAAGTTTGCGGAGTGCCAATAAGGGCACCAGAGAACGTGCAGAGGCAATGCTGCAATCAGGGGTAGAAAGCAATGAAGTATGGGAGACCAATACCACTTGCATAATGCCATCTCAGTCGCTGCCAAATGTGTCATGGCGGGTCAACCTTCTCTCCTACATCTGTGACTGTCCCGTCTCTAACATATCAGGTGCCCTAAAGAGTACTTTCGTCTAATACTTTCTTAAATTCTATTTCATTATTATTGTATTTAATGCCACTAGGCATATATAAAAAGGGGACTTTCTATCCTTTTATGCTAAATTAATGATTATTCAGTCAATCTAGGATGTTGCAAGCACATACAAGTGGCACTACGCCTTGCCAGCCAAAAAGGTGTGGATGTTGAAGCATAAGGGAAGACACATGCTTTAGGTTTGATCGAGGGTGATGCCTACGTGGCGGAAGGAAACAAGCTATTATTGAGACTGATGCCTGGACCAGTATTTACGACACTGTGGCTGCGAGATGCATCTGTATTGCCTTTTCCTTTGAAATAGAATGCATTTGCAGTATCCTTGACAGGCACATACATGTACCCAGGCTAGTGGAACAGTTGCCAGAGACAGATAGCCATGTAGACCTGGATGTATTGAAAGTGACTGTATCCACCCAACAAATGCTCCAGGAGTTATCATCATGGGCATCCAGCAGCAGCTTCACTGACCTTTGTGGGTTGCGAACAATTGTATCTAATGCCCACAGAAGGGTGTTGATGGCAGTTCACTTCTGTAAGTGCACACACAAAAGTTCGGCCACTGCACTCCTATTGTCCAGCATTGGTGGAGAGCCTGAAGGAGTTAGACCATAATTATCAGGGAAACAGTTTTCCAGGGAAAAGACATGGCGTTAATCGTAAAACGCCAATGAACTTTAAGCCAAAGTCAACCCGCCAAACCAGTATTAAGAAGAAGAAGAGAGTCATGGGAGTAGGTCAGCTTTATTGATTGGACTACTGGTACAAAACACATGTGCAGCGAGACAACTCTAGTATGAGTTTGATGTTGTTATTAATATTTATGGAACTATTATCTGTATTTTTTGTTATATTAGAATGTAAAAATGCACTTTATATCCTGTGTATTTTGTTTTTGGTGTCGGCTCACTGTATCAGAGCATTGGCTTACTTTGTAAGATATCTGGTATTTCTTTCATAAACAAATATGAAGCAATCACCATTTTATTAACATATGTACAGAAGCATTACAACATAACATACAAAAAAGGGTTACATAATGGTCAAGGAGACCGAAAAATCCCTTGAAAATTTCTTTGGCGACCCCATGTGTGGCCAGATCAAGGTCGTCCAAGTTGAGGTTATCCGAGATCTCCTTCATAGTCGACCTACAGAAATATCAACCATGGAATAGTTTTTAATTTGGAGTTGTGTCCATTTTCCTTGATAATCTGGTTTGCCTTTAGTCAAAACTTAAATACCCCCAATTCATTTCAGGATGAAGTGATTAAAGAACAGTCCATATGAATAGTTTTTCCAAAAGACGTTTCCACTAATAACACCAGAATTTGATAATCGTGCACTTAGCATAAATATGCACTGAACAAGCTCAGTTTGCAAAGCCTTTGAAATATACAAGGTCTCAATATTATGAGAATAAGCTAAAAGTCACTGCAAAGCTGTAGAATATAAGCCCAGTCTGACCTGCACTGCTCTCTGTTGGCCTGGCTGATTGGGGGATTCCTGCGCCAATCTCTTGGCATTATCTTCAAACACCAACAATGAAGTGGTTATGGCATTAATACCTTCATAAGCATAATCATTCCAACTCAGCCAACAGAATGACTATGATAAGAATTTGTGGATATTTCAGGAATCAACTATAATCAACTGTAGAAGATTCAAATCAAAGTAAAAGGGAGAAGTAAGATGACTCCCCCATCTTTGATGGTGTAATAGAAATGTTAAAAGGTAAAACAGACATGGTTCGCCAACACATCATTGCTTTTACAGCGCCAGCCAAGTAATACTCCGGCATCCCACACCGTCTGAAAAGCTCTGCTGCAGTGACTTTGCTCACCCTCTGCTTCCTTGTACCCAAATTAAGATGGATGGGACTTCAACGAAAAAAATGTTCATTTGTGAGATAATTACAAGTAAAAAAAGGCTGAAATTCAGGACCATGCCAGAATAAGTATGTTTTAACTTTAAAAAAGAGCACTTACGTGTGTGCTTTTCTTCTGGCTGCTTTCCGGACTGTTCTTTTGGCTGTCCTTCTAGCTGCTTTCCTGACGGTTTCTTTGATTGTTCCTCTGGTTGCTTTACGGGCGGTTCCTTTGGCTGTTCTTCTGGCTGCTTTACGGGCTGTTCCTGTGGCTGTTTATTAGCCTGTAAAAGAATAAATATGTATTACCTGCATTCCATTATCCACATGTATGGGTACTACAATATATCAGACATCTTGCACAAAAACATGAGATGAATCCTTGGCTGATAGGAATTTATTTATGTAGCAGTATGTCACACATAAGAAAGAATTGTACCCATATGTTGTATAAGTTTCTTTTGGATATATTTTCTCGATTCCGCAACATCCACCTCAAGTAGCATAGCAGATAACATCATTCAGAGCAAGTGTTTTTTGTAAGGGGTTCCAAATTTAGAGCTTTGACATATTTGATAAATATGCATGTCAATACCAATATTGAAGATATCCATACCTTGATGGCATACACACCGCATGAAACACTGTCCATCCGTAGTGGATGTTTCCTGGTGTGGACTTTCCATCTTCCTCTCATACCATCATATTTATGGATGAAAGAAACAAATTAATACGAACAAAGTGTAGAATGCCCCACGTTTGTCATGGACATGAAACGTAATGGTTTGTACTAACCTCCAATTGGTGAGGAACTTTCCCATCACCACAGGTTTTTCACCCAAAGAATGTAGGTATGTAAGCGTTCGGTTTTGGACATCTGCATACTACAAATATTCAAATGGATTTATCTTGTGCAAGTACAAAGCAGTGTTTCATAAAATTTGGAAAATCATTTCTAAATTGATCTTAATTAAACAGTATCATATGGAGGTTAAAGCATCAACGTTTTCAGTCAGGTTGACAATACATAAATCAAGGTCAGACCATTGATTAACTTGTGATAATCACTTCAAAGGTTTCTTTTAAAGAGTTGAGCATTATATTATATACACACCCCTTTCATCATTGAGGTATCTCCAACGTGAAGAATCTGAGTCAACACCTGTGTGCACAGGTGATGAACTTTCCTCTGTTGCTGGAGACCAGTTGCAGAATAATCTAATTACTAGTAATTCATACCAAAATAGTAAACATCAGATTAAGTAATACTCTATATGGCAAAATACAAAACACTCAACATCATATTTTGCATATCTTACCCTTCAACATATTATTAGCTATCCACTATTGGTTAGTCACATAAGTCATTTAGTAAAAACAGTGGATTGAATATAGTAATTTCACTCACCATCTCATGCTTCAAGACGAAGAGATAGCCATCTATGGCCTGGAGAAGAGAAAATGTGCATCATCATTGCACCTTATGTATACACAAAATGTAAAACATGTAAGCTCAGCTGAGGGCCCTGGAGCCACAGAGAATGATGAGGGTCCTGGAGCCTCAGCCCAAGTCTTAATGAACATATTAAGGCTTAGCTGAGAGTCCTGGAGCCGCAGAGAATGATGAGGGTCCTAGAGCCTCAGAGAATGATGAGGGTCCTGGAGCCGCAAAGAATGAAGAGGGTCCTAGAGCCTCAGAGAATGATGAGGGTCCTGGAGCCTCAGAGAATGAAGAGGATCCTGGAGCCTCAGAGAATGATGAGGGTCCTAGAGCCTCAGAGAATGATGAGGGTCCTGGAGCCTCAGAGAATGATGAGGGTCCTGGAGCCTCATCACAAGTCTTAATGAACATATTAAGTCTCAGCTGAGAGTCCTGGAGCCGCAGAGAATGATGAGGGTCCTGGAGCCTCAGAGAATGAAGAGGGTCCTGGAGCCGCAGAGAATGAAGAGGGTCCTAGAGCCTCAGAGAATGATGAGGGTCCTGGAGCCTCAGAGACTGAAGAGGACCCTGGAGCCTCAGAGAATGAAGAGGGTCCTGGAGCCTCAGAGAATGATGAGGGTCCTGGAGCCTCATCACAAGTCTTAATGAACATATTAAGTCTCAGCTGAGAGTCATTGAGCCTCAGAGAATGACGAGGGTCCTGGAGCCTCAGAAAATGAAGAGGATCCTAGAGCCTCAGAGAATGATGAGGGTCCTGGAGCCTCAGAGAATGATGAGGAACTGAGTAGGAACCATTTAAAGTTCAACTACCCCCTATCACCAACCCCAACCCAACAGCAACGGTATTAAAACCACCGAAACGACGATAAAAAAAAACGCTGTTAATAACGATGCCGCACAACAATGCTTATAATTTATTAGCAGTGTTGTGCAGAAGGTTTTATTACATAAAATAGCTCATCAGGCGGATAGATTACAAGTTCCCTTGAACTTGGTTCAAAAGAGCTATTATATAACAATATTAGGATGTAAATGGAATGAACAAACTAAAGATTTAATTAATTGAGAGAAATGCAAGAAATCCCCACCCGAACACAAACAAACCAGAAAAAGGGGAAAATAAAGGCAATTAAAAAGATCCAGGCTTTTTATACTAAACTCTGTGTTAACCCACTTAAAAACAGTATTACGAGGTTATTTAACACAAAAGAAGTAACGTCTTACTTGGAAAACTCGCATTTCTCTTGCTCATCTTTCGTGCCATCTTTCGCGCGCTGGCCAGGAAAAACGTAAACTATCACGATAGCATACTCAATCCGCAATAAATTGCACGTCATTCATGACGTCATGTCATTCTGCGCTGTACTGGATACAGTGGGCGTGGCTAATAAGTGCGGTCCGGGACCGCTGCGGACCTGTTTTAAATCGACCTTTAAGCCCGCTGCCATGTGGCAGCAGGTCAGTTCAGTTCGCCCCGGGTCAGTTCGCCCCCGGGTCAGTTCGCCCCCGGGTCAGTTCGCCGTAAAATAAAACAAGAATACGAAGTAAATAGAGGAATACGAACTTAAAGCGCACACATAAATACATATAACTCAATACAACTTAGCTTTTTATTCAACAAACCAATGAAATAAAACAAGAATACGAAGTAAATAGTGGAATATGACTAAAAACGCACACATGCATACACATGCATAATTCAATCGATACTAACCGTTAACAAAACTACCGCAGCATTAACCATGTAAGAGCTGTCACGACTATCTCAACCTGGGCCTTCTCAGGCAAAGACCACTTCAGAGCTTTGAACACGCGCTTCTAGTCCTTCTTTCTCCTCCGGCTCATCAAACAGAAAGCAAGGGGCACCTGCTTCATGCAGTCATCTGACTTGATGAAGCCATGCACACTCAGCAGTTGGTGAACGGATGTCGGACGACTTTGAAGGTGAAGATATGATAGCCAGCTGGTGCGGTGACGCAAAGAGCAAGTGCCTCTTGTCATCCACACGGACGTCTTCCAGGAAAAAAATCAGTTGGGACATGCTCTTCTGCACGCTAAACACAAGAATAAATACATTATTCGTGAAAATAATTTGAACCAACTGCCTATGCTATCGGGCATCACTAACAATCACTGGGTACGCTTAGTATTATACGCGGCATTACTTAACATTCACTACTCCTGGTACATAGTCAGCTAACATCTTGTACCTCGAACATGAGATCCGTATGATCATTGTGGCGCGTGGCCTGTCAAGCATTATTTATATGTGATAGAACACAGACGAGAAATTCCACTGAAGTAACCTGTTTCCCTGGATCTTGGTTTTGCTAGGGTGCCTACTGTCCTGCAAGCGCGAGGTATACTTGCAAATGTGCTTGCATCCTTTACATCCTGATAATAACCTTAACTGATAACAACATGTTGCAATTCACATGTATATGTATATATCAAGCATCCAAATGGAGGATCTTTAAGGATCACCAGAGCAGGACCACAGTCATTTTCTTTTTCCTGGAGAGGTGAGTTAAACAACAATGTCTCCACAGCCTGATAATCAGAATACAATTATGGAAAAAGTAAACATCTAAGAGATTTTGGATACCATGTTGCATTATTTTATTAGAAGATAAGCTTAGTTAAACCAATTCTCCTGATGCTTTCGAAAGGGATGAATTTCTAAATATATATGTATACATAACTTATTTTCACTGCTTGCGTTGGTTGGGGGGTAGGGGCGGCGTCATTATCATAATTTTAAAATTTTCAAAATCCGCCCAAAATTGACAAAGGTATTAAAGATTTATCGATGATCTAAAATTTCCTTCGGTGACCTTGACCTAAATTTACAATCACGTTTAAAATAAAACCTCTTTGTTTTGCGCATCTCTGACACCTTCAATTAAAGAAAATAATTACAAAAATATATTGAAAATTGCATTCTGTATCGCGAGATAAAAAATGTAAGCAAACATTGATTCGGAAGCTTATCAATGTTAAACGGGTACATGGGGTAACTTGGCGTACTTTGATGACATACTTTTATCATAGGTAGAAAACACTAACAATTCAATTCAGCTACTATAATCTGTAATTGTTTCATGATCGAATCATTTTCCAGGCGAGATTGATGATATGAAATTTGTTTCGATCACCATGACCTTAGTTAGCGTTCAGGATCAAAACACAGCCTCTGGGTTTTGCCCATCGATTACACTTTTCAATTTAAAGAAAATCCATGATTTCGAAAATATATTGACAATTGTGATCTGTATCACGAGACAAACTAACTAAACGTTTATTTAGAAGCTAACAAGCGTCACCCATATAGCTAAAATGATTGGAATAAATTTAGCAAATCAATAATTTAATAACATTGCTTTTTTATAAATATATCAAGGCCAATCTATTTATGATGTGCAACAACAGCATGCATACCCATGGATACTCTGATGGTAAAAATATCATGAAATAAACATGATACTGTCATCATCTATCAACATGTGCTTAGTTTCACAATACATGCACCATTTTTATAATAAAGATAGTACAGTACCAACAAGGCAGCGATGAAGGATGATTGGAAATTCATAACTTCAAGATTAAGAGCTTTGATGAATTAATGTGGTGATGATGATGATAATGACGATGACGATGATGAATGTGATGATGATGGCATCATGACCAAAATAGAAAAATAATAATGAATATGGTAGCCAGTACATAGACCATATGATCGCTATGATGATACTACGAACGGTGATGACGATGATGATTTTTATGATGATGATGGTGACAATGATGATCATACCATCATGACCACGATCAGGAAATTAAATGATATGAAAGAAGATTCCGTTAATGGTACTGAGAAGTAATTATTCGGTACTTAATATGGCAAACTGGAACTAATCATCATCATCATCACGATCGATGTTTCTTAAACACCATGTTCATCATCATCACTGTCATCATAATCATCATCATGATTATCATCAAAAGCACCATCTCCACATATATATTGTTATCATTTACCTAACTTCATTGTCGTGATCACGATCCTAATCATGATCTTAATCACAATCATCCTACCCATCATTATTGATGGTACCATTAGCAAGATTACTACACCATTGTCTTCTCCACTTAAATCATTAGCGAGGAGGTAATGCTAAACGCAGCACAGTTGAGTAATACTTAACATTATCATGCTGAAGATCTCCAAGTTATGATAGACAAAGGTCTATCCTCTGTATGCACATAATGTATTTCTTGCACAATCACACAAACGTTAATTTGAAACTATATCAGCGGCTATCTTTGCACAGCATGAGAAAAAAGCAGAAGTGACACCGGCTGTACCTATAGCTTACTTATTGCCAAAACTATCGATGATATACAGCGCAAAGAAATTATTTATAAATTCAGAATTGAACGGACTTTTTTTCGAGTGAAATTAAATCTACGATATGATCATGAACGATGGAGAAACGACACGTTTACTTCAGATTTCAGTCCCGTTTTAAATTTGATTCGTTCGTATCCGGAAGTGACGTCATCGATATCCATCAAATTAAAAGATTAGATTCGCGCTATTCATGACAACAGCTGGTTTAATTCCCATTACCATGGGACCGATATTTACAATTTTACAATGTCCATGTCAAAATTTGTTTTTCCAACTCAACGCGCATTGAAAAAGACAAATATTTTGACAGCAAACGTCAATTATCAAAGTTTGGTAAATAAACCAGCTTTCAGAAAATGTTGATTATTTTACGATCGGACTATGATTAGTGAATTAATTACGAAATTAAAAAGTTAAGAGATTTAGGCTACCAGAAATTTTCGGCCTGCAAGAATTTTTTTAACGATGAATTATTTACAATTACATAGATTAATAAAAGGTTTACAATTACATAACACTTTTAGAATATGTAAACTGTTTCAAAATCAAATTCTAAAGCATGGAGGTATCGAGCATTTTTTTAAAGTTTGATGATTTGGCAACCGGAAATGACGTCATCAACAACCATAAAATTTTACGATGCAACTAACCATGTCACTGACAACCTTTGACGATTTTTTTTGTTGCAATGGAACGGTTATTATTTTATTTATGGACAATAGAATTTCTTGGGTTAATTTTATTAAATTAGGCTCTAGGGAAAACTATTATATTTTACAACGCGATGTATTAACAAACAAGTTGGCAATTAAAATGAGCAACAAAATGGTGTAAATTGTGTGACAATCAAAGCATTATACACCGAAATATTCATGATTTTAACATTTTCAATGACCTTCATCAAACCATGGCTACAGGGTCAAAACAAAACCTCTGGGTTCTGCGCATTATCAGTCCCAACCAATTTAAGAAAATTGCGACCTCTATCGCGTGCGAAAAAGTGAGCGAACATCCATAGCCACAAACGAGACTGACCAACGTAACTTGGCGAATGCGAGTTCGCCAAGTTAAAAATAATCTTGGATTACGGATGAGTTCTATGGGCGCTATGAAGTAGTTAAAACATGGCAACCAACGACTTATATTTAAATACAATCAACGGGAGACTTCACAGATGGATGACAATTATTCAAGTTGTCTTATGGTGAGCGTAGGTAAATCAGCGCATCGAGTGTGATGGTGAGGTCTCATATCTGCATTGTGAGCTCATTGGTGATGACGTCACACATGGTCTGTACTCGATCAACAGTGGCCGGCACATCTGATACAAACAGGAAGTAAACACGCTAACGATGACATCGACCTATGGAAGCGAACACGCTAACTATGACATCTAGCTATGGAAGTTAACACGCTAAAGATGCGGCCAACAAAGTGTGTCTGACAGCGTTTATATTTAGAGGAAATTGTCATTGCTATTGGCCCAATCAAAGGGACAAGAATCGAAAATGAAACATTGAAACACACCCTAGGAGGGTTTCAGCAACATATAAGCGGATAAATGACATCCACTCACCAAGTCTGACAAATCCCGGTTTACCGCGGGATTCACGGCTCGCCTCAATGGCGTTCCTGACGGCGTTCAGAAAGCCGGCCGACATACAGATGGGGGGTTCACCTATCGCTGTGGAGCACGCGTCAGGAGTCGAGTCAATATCATAATGATGATGCATATATATATATATATATATATATATATATATATATATATATATATATATATATATATATATATATATATATATATATATATATATATATATATATATATAATATATATATATATATATATATATATATATATATATATATATATATATATATATATATATATATATATATATAACAACAACTTTACTTTAAATACCGAATTTGTAAAAGGAATTCCATAAAAGAAGGTTCTCCGAAAATGTTCATGATAAGAATGTTACCTTTAGCAGGTATTACTCCGCGTGTATTAGGAGTGTCTTTCAGCAAACGGATGTTCATCCGCGTGGGGATATCGAGGCTAGTGGGCGGCTTGTAATCCTAACAGGTAAAACCATTTATCATTATGCTATATGGAAAACCAACACAGTCATTCTGTTTCTGAATTTGATATTCCGTTTCCCCATGAAAAGCTATAGAGTAGTTACGCATTGACATCCCTTATCTCACCCGAGTCAGAAAAAAGACGACATTTTAACTGTACCTGCGTTTAAATGATGGATTATTATATATCTGGCATTTACCTTAACTCCCCTATGGCGAAAATGTTGAAAAGTAATTTAGTGATGATGAAATATTTAACCATGCGTATCAGCGCTATTTTCATGACAGGCAACAATAGGGGGAGTGTCTTCTCGAACCAGCGCATGCCTAATACCGTCAAGACGTCTCGTTTGTATCGCCATGTTTTTCCTTTAAATTTTGGGTATTATTCTGTGTATTGTTTCAAGTTTACTGACAAAAACAGAAAGGTGTTTAGTAATCTCATCCGGGGATTGGCTGACACTATGTAAGAATCGATCTCACAGGGTTTCCGTTTGGTAATAGAAAACCGAAACTACCAATGTCCTGAAGTCTGAGCCTGATAAAAATTCTGTTATCTAGTTTACGCTTCGGTGTTATAAGAAAAAATTATGTACACCTCATTAAAAAAGACTTAACCTCTCTGAATAAAGCATTATGTTTACCCATGTCGAGCTGGTAAGCAGTCGTCCCGAGCTGGGGTCGTAGACCTCCTTCTCATAGAGAACGTGACCAAGACCCATGACGAGGGCGCCCTCAATTTGTCCCACGTCTACGGCGGGGTTTAGACTGGTCACGTCAATGTCATAACATAAATGTTATCAGCTGCCACGTGACAATGTGAAGGTTCCGCACAGAAATATCATGGACGCTCGTGACAAACACTTGATACCCGTCAACTTCACAGACACATTGTATAAGCATTACCTCTCACCGCAATCCATGACAACATCAGACCGATTAATGCGTCTCTCCCCTGTAAGGATGTCAACTTCCGCTTCCGTTGCAAGAGCTCCGTACACGTTATATGAATCCTTTGCCTCGCTGACAAACCTAATACATCAAACGTACACGACAAACTTACAGCCACATTAGCAGAGGGGACGAATCACTGTTTATAACTGTCTACTATTTCCCGGACAAACAATGGCCTATAGCTCTGAGCAAGAGAATATATTGCCTATTATTTGCTATTTTTAACCTTTGGTGAAGGATCAACAATTGTCTCTTATTGCCGTAATATTCACCTGTTGACAAACTATTGTCTCTTGTTGTCGTTATATTCACCTGCTGTGAGCGGAGAGATCAACCCTTTCTTCATAGCACTTGGCGATAACTTCCGGCCAGGATTTCCCGGGCATGCCCACTCTTATTGGCTGAATTCTGTCGCGTAGGATGACGCAGCAATCCATGGCAGACTTTGCATATCAATATTTTACAATTATATTTTTGTTAAGAGAATAGCACAGTGATACACATGTTTGGTTATTTTCTGAACTAGGTTGTACACAGACACTGGGGTCAAATTAATAATGAAAAATAAAATAGATAAATTAAACCTTCGCCAGCAGCTCCATGGAAATGCTGCCTCCACTTTGACCCATATTGCTGCCGGTCAAAGTATTCGTGGCCTTAACCTTTATCATATCCTTGGGAACAGCCAGCATCTGGGATACTATTTGAGTGACCTACCACAGAAAAGTACCGTATTTCTCAGGGAGTATAAAGGTGTTGCTGCCCCAACTGAACGTGGAAACACTAGACTGATACATACCTTGGTGTGAATACCTTGTCCCATCTCGACACCGCCATGCGACACAGCCACAGAACCATCGCTGGCGTAGATAGCTATATAAGCCGGGTACTGGTAGGATGTGTAATAGGGGACAGTGTACAACGACGCAGACGTCGATAGCCCCCGCTTCACCCACCGATGTTTCTGTGTGATACAGGTCAAAAGGTAACATTATACTCGTCCAAATCTACAGCACAGCGTAAAAAGAAAAATACCCCTATCTTCATGTACATGCACTTATTCGACTGACGATCAGCTGTAAAGACGATACTAACTGATTCAGAGCTCCATCCCGCAAGAGCTCCGTTACACTAGAGCTCCGTCCCCTTAGAGCTCCGTCCAGCTAGAATTCCGTCCCACTAGAGCTACTTCCAGCTAAAATTCCGTCCCACTAGAGCTTCGTCCAGCAAGAGCTCCCGTCCCACTGGACCCCCGTTCCACTAGAGCTCCACCCCACTAGAGCTTAACCCCACTAGAGCTCCGTCCCGCTACAGCTCCATCCTGTTGGAGCTCCATCCAGCTAGAGCTCCATCCCGCTAGAGCTCCGTCCCACTAGAGCTCCGTCCAGCAAGAGCTCCGTCCAGCTAGAGCTCCGTCCAGCTAGAGCTCTGTCCTGCTAGAGCTCCGTCCCACTAGAGCTCCGTCCCAATAGAGCTCCATCCAGCTAGAGCTCCGTCCAGCAAGAGCTCCGTCCAGCTAGAGCCATGTCCCGCTAGAGCTCCGTCCCACTAGAGCTCTGGGCCGCCTAAATCGTGTCTAGTTTACCAGAGATTATGCTCATGGACTAAAAGTAAGGCAGTACTGAGCAGCGAGGCACCTGGTTGAACTCAAGGACATCTTCCTGCCATTGATCCAGGTTGACAGCTTCATTCAGCTCCTTGAAGACTCGCTCCAAGTGACAGTCCTTCATCACTATCCCTGCCAGATTTACCTGCAACATATAGCAGAAATGGATCTCGCTGACGTTAATTTCTCATAAACAAACACATATGAAACTCAAAAAACATATTCAAAAATGACATATTGTGTATCCCATTATTATCCTACACACGACATACATGCTTTCATTAGAAACCATAGCAACTAGATTTCTAATCATCTTTACGTTACATAAAATTTGGACACTATTAAATACTATTCTTAGTGTAATCATATTTAATCAATTCCTACTACAGTCACAATTCGATTCTAGCATCGGCTCATAATTAATCACATAAATGGTAACACAGACTCCATCGATTCGGATATCTCTGTTATCTACAGGGTCGTAACCACATATGTTTTCTCATGATATTTCATAAAGGGGTATAAAACGCTTGAATTATCATTGTTGAAAAGCCGACTTTTAATTTCATCATCACGATAAAACATTTGCATATAATCCATCGTCCTTCATCTGCAGGCTAAACAATAAATCGAATATTCGACCATTAACGACGTCCCACGCACCTGCCCCTCGCGGAATAAGTTGCAGCCTTGCACTTCCCATTGGGCTCGACCCAAGTGATGTGCGATCTCGCAGACCATTGTCTCCATTATGATGGAAGTGGGGAGGGTGGCTGAAAACGCCACACAAGACGACTCGGTGTTTATCATATCAGGTTTTAAATGCTCCATTTAGCGTATCATAAAGGACGTCATATCTGAATGAGATCACATGCCGACAATCAGGTTAGATTGTGAGTCGTTTGACTATTTCAAGCAGTCCCTAATAACAGACTGTACTCACGGGGAGCCCTCATGGCGGTGGGCGGGTTGCTGTGCGTCTTCACACCTATTCCTTCCACCAACATGTTCTCACAGTGGTAGGCTAGAACAGATCAATTATCGCTCATGAGTATGGGCTTTATACAGCAGAAAGGTATAACAGGATTGATTCATGGATCAGTTTGATAGCAAACCTCCATCGAGGCGTTTTATCGCAAGCTCCAGTGCCAGATGGAGAAGAGGGGTTGCCCTGTAGCCACAGTCTTGGTACAGTTTCATGTGTAGAGCTTGTATGTGCCCGTCCCTGCTGAAACCAACCTATAGGCGGACATTGTGAGATGACGCCAGGCAATATAACGTCACGCGGCGATAGTTGTCAAAACATAGCTAGAGCAATCCCAACACGCGATGTACACTATCTATTTGCAATATAAACGTCTGTCAAATTCA
This sequence comes from Urechis unicinctus, assembly GCA_034190875.2. Lineage (NCBI taxonomy): Eukaryota > Metazoa > Annelida > Polychaeta > Xenopneusta > Urechidae > Urechis > Urechis unicinctus. The sequence goes on from CM067348.1 coordinate 12,685,756, forward strand.
TTTCAATTGTTGCTGTGGATGCTTCAGTTGAGTCAGTTCAAAGAAAAAGAGGACTTTGTGTTCAGGAATTGATTCATGGCGAACAGACAGAACATGCCTAAGCTACAACACAATGCTTAAATAGTATTTTGTAGAATTATTAACATTTTGGGTATAGTGGTAAAACTCATGACTAACTTTGTAATTGCCGACAAAAGGATATCGCTTGGGAGTGCTCTCCAGGCAATGCTTCAGCGTCATCGGCAGACGAACAGGTCTGGGACCGCCGTCATCAGCGCACACAACATACTGTGTTATTTGTAACAACAGGGCAATAATTCTGGGGTAATGCTGGTAAGAACGGAGTGTTATAACGACATGATTCATTACCTGCCTACTCGGCCGGCACACAGCGCGGTGATGACAGCTAAAGCAGATGCCGTCCAAATCTTGCCACCGAAACCCCCGCCTATCTGGCTGACATTGACATTGACCCTGAAAATCACAAGCAAGTATTACGGAAATGATGAATGTGATGATGATGTTAATGATGATAATGATAATGGTGACGTTGAAGCTGCAGATGAAGATGGTGGTGTTGATGATGATGATGACTATGATGATATCATTGATGATGACGATGTTGATGATGATGCACGAGCAGATTATGATGATGTAAAATATGACTATTATGATGACGACGATTATGACAATGGCTATGTTGACGATGATGCCATCGATGATAATGATGTCGAAGTCGATAATGATGGTGATGATGTCGACGACGATAAATGGTCTCCGTAGAGATATTGATTAGCCGGGTCCGCTCGACGTCGATCTCATCACCCTGACATCAGTGAAAGAAAACATAAGTTCGATGTCGTCCTATTCCTAACCCTTAGCAACAGCAACATGATATACCCGTTGCTTGGCAACCCAGCAGCTTGAGCGATGTCGATCTGAATATCAGTGGGCGACTGCGTCGAACACCAAACATCAAACCCCTCCTCTGTCGGCACAACCAGCGACACCTGGCGAATACAGAGGCATAATTATACTCAGAGGCGCAGTGGGAAGATAAGGTAAAAGATGTATAATACACTCGTATTGCTCATTCACGATTGGCCCCATCGCGTTATTACCCACCTGGTTCTCCATATACATATGATACTGACTCTCCATCTTACACTCGCCCTCGATCACGTGATCACAGCTATCGAGCGCACCTGTTAGAAGAAATACATGGCAACTCCTTCAATATGATTTGGGCGACAATTCTACATTGGGGCGACGATCTAATACAAATAATACCAATTTAAGATTAATAATCCTGTGAACTAATAGTCATGACAGAGCCCTCGTATCGGTACACGGTAAATTACTGTAAAAAGACCAAGCAGCAATGTATATCGCGATTGCCATTGTCCGTTAGATGACCAATAACCAGCTCCTACACAGAGCGTCTCCCTCTGATAGAGCGTCGACCTTTACAGGGGCTGAAAACGCGTCCTACCTAGAGCGTCACCCTTTGACAGGGGCTGGTGACTCGTCTGATGGAAAAGCTCCTTATCGATGGCCTCAGAGATATCCAGAATCGGTGTCTCTAGATCTGTCAGCTCCACATCGACGAGTCGCCCCCCATGATGAGCCGTCCGCTCATCCTCTGTTAACGTACATGAGGTTATGCTGGATTGTCCAAAGGTATTTTTAAGGTTCCCATGCTAATCTATCTAGCGAGAGAGATATATATATATATATATATATATATATATATATATATATATATATATATATATATATATAGATATATATATATATATATATATATATATATATATATATATATATATCTATAGATGTATATAGATATATTTGTATGTATATACATATATATATATATATATATATATATATATATATATATATATATATATATATATATATATATATATATATATATATATATATATATATATATATATATATATATATATATATATATATATATATATACGAATGCCACCAATTGCCACCAATTTTTACCCGCCAGGATGACAGCTACAGGCTGACCGGCATAGTCCACTCGGTGCTCAGCCAGCACCTGCACACAAATGTACATGTATATGCTGTTGGACATTTTACAGACTTAAATACGTTATACCTCCTGTGCAAAAGAATCTCGACCGTATATTTAGCAAGACGTGTTAAAACAGCTCGCTACTTTTCGACACGGTTCGCTCGAAAAACATGAGAAGATCAAACCATATTGGTGCTAACCGAATAAAACTATCCTTAAAGTATTTTCATGCTTTATTAAGAGAAACAAGAGAAACTCACAGCGTCGCCATGTTTTGTTTTCAGGTCGGCCGCCAGAAATACCGAATGAACACCCGGTAAAGCCTGAAATGCAAGTTTCATAATCTGAAAGGATCGATGACATATTTTCCTCGTAGAACCATCTAGTGAGAGCTAGTGGGCTGGGAAAATATGACGGGCTGGTCCTCGTCAACATCAATATAATTATCATCATCATCATCATCATCATCATCATCATCATCGTTGTCGTCTAAGACGACTGCGTGACGGGCCGGATGTAGATCGATGATGATGACTGACAACCAGTTAATGCAGTAGATGTGGGTCTAGCAAATACACCCTGGTAAAAGAATTCGCGAATTGACAAAGACATGCAGAAGACGAGTACCTTGGCCTTTGCGGTGTTGATGCTGGCAATGCGTCCTCCAGCGTGTTGGCTGGGAACTAATACGGCGAACAATTCTCGTTCTTGCCGTGGGAGGTCATCTGTGTAGCGAATTTCACCCGCAGCCTGGTTTGGGTAAGCAATGAATTGGAAAACTTATTACAATTGGTTCATCACTGTTCTGGGAACAACTCATCAATGACAGTGAGTAATCACCAATCCGCTGTTTCACAATACGGCCAAAATGAGAACAACGAAACCCACCTATTTTAACCTTCTCACAATAAGAGAATCCAAAAATACCATAATTTGATGGCATTGAAATTCAAACTTCGCTGAACGTCGTCGTATTTTCTATGAGTATACCTGCTGCATTGCCTGCACGTTTGGCAAGGCTTGGTTGAGCGGGAAGTTGTCGGGTATTTCTTGGTAGTCCTGGGTACCAGTGGAGATCCCTCGGGAAGATAGCGACAAACTACTGGAGAGAGTAGAGTCCACAGAGTCGGCCAAACAATGCACCAGGAACTGGAAATGGAGATATCATAAACATTTTTTTTTGCACGAACACAAGATGGACAAATGGCTTCTTCACGTGACCGCAAGATAAACGGTCACATTGATTGTGGATTATACCTTTACGTCTAAGCAAGTCATTGTGCATTCGACAGGCATAATAAAGACCAACCTTATACAGGAGATGGGACAGTCAGGCGTGTTGCGTAATTAACGTCACATAGAAACGGGTTGCTATCGGCAACACACTCCTTGGTGATCATTTCCATCGCAGCTGCAAGAAATTTGTAACCATAATCAAATTCGGTGAGATTGCTTGACACAGTTTAGAGACAGTTAAGAAAATTCCCTTCAAACACCTGTGATGGTTTGCTGGTCTTTGAGGTTCTTGCCTTGCAGCAACTTTTCGACACTTCGAGCACGTGTCTGGAATGTGAATGAGGTATGATAGGAATTCTTGGCAGGTCAAATGATAAATCGCACAAGATTGTTTATTAGTAGTTGTTAGATTTAGTTGTGCCTATCATGCACTCACCAAGCCTTTCTTCACACCGACGTAAGCAATTCTCACTGAATCCAGTTTCGTGGAGGAAGACATCTCAGCCAAAAACCCACCGGTAACGTACGTATGGGAGGACTGGAGAATAATGGATCAAAACATCTGATCATGAATCATGACTATTGCCAACATTGCTGGTGAGATTAGACCTCTACTGGCGTCCATTGGCTGATTATGAGAGGACGACATCCCTTCTGAAGTTCAATGTTAGAGAAAGAATGAGTCGCCTGATAATGCTCGATAATTAGACATGTTAAGTTTATACTGTTGAAGTAATACGGATTCTTATCAATTAAAAAGATGTGATTGCCGATAATGACTCACAGCTTCCCTGGCCTTGACCTTGATGGCGCGGTACACCTGGTTGGTATTGAGGTCAGGTAAGGTCACGGATATTAACACCTTCCCAGCCATGTCAATCTCCAGGAACCCCTCAACAGTCACCACGACCTCACCGGTAGAGGACGCTAATGAACAGGTATGTTCGTGTTAATTACAGGTCAATAGGGAAAGTAATACCCCCACCCGCGCTCCATCCAACCTACACACAAACATTCGCTGTTTCCCATAGAGCATGTTCACATCAAGCTACTCACCGATCTTAAGGATGGCACCAACAGCTTCAAACGCAGGAACCAGATCGGATGGAAATGTGGAGAAGTCATGTGCAATCATTAGGTTACCTGCCCAGCTTCCAACCTGAGCGGCGAAAGAAACAACTACATCTTACCACAGTAACCCCTCAGTGTATCGGCTTAAATCGCCGTTCAAAATACTTTCAATAATACCATTCCAGAAACATGACCGCACATTACGTATGGATGTACCACCGATGGTCTCCATGTGCGGCGCCAAGACATCCTTCAGGTAACGGAAACCGGTCTTATCTTGGCCCACCTGGCGGCAGGTGTCAATCATGGTGGACAGGGTGACGTTCCCACCAAAGCTGACACTTCTTTTGTCAACCTGTACAGAACGGCATACGTTCCATCCAAATAAATGTCATTCGGCACAGTTAGTTGGAGGTGTTTCAAACCGTATTTATCAGATTGATCAAAACAGCCATGACCTTGATTTCGTTGAGGTCAGACACATCTTGGACATCAATGAAGACATCCGCGCAAGCTTTCACTACGCCTGTCACGACATGAACCAGAGAAATAAATGAATTAACTGAGAATCTCAGAAAAACGAAAGCTTCCATCTGGACATAAGTTAGCAGGAGTTATCCTGGAATATTTGGCGACATGGTAGAGAATATTTCCGGGGAGCAAATGTAAACAAATTACAAAAAATTGGTTTGGAAACAAACGACCGTTTGCCGTATTGCCAGCGACCAGTCGTGTTCGCTGCGATTTATTATTTTCAAGTAGTTTGAAAACCTCTGGCAGCGATGACGTCTTGAACCATTTGCCTGAACTCGTTAGTAAGGTTTTGACGTAATCTGCTTCGTCACTGCCGTAAGCAACACCAATGCAAGAGCAGGGATTTCCGGATTTTCGACAGGCCTTGTTTGTCAGATCCTACGCGAAATACAGGCAATGAACACAGAGATATTTGGTCAATAAAAAAATTAGCTGGTTCGCACTTTCATATGTGAAAAAAATATCATGATTAATGACGACGGCATATCCGACCTCGATGTCTTCACATTGTGACGTGGCGTCGACATCAGCGAAGGATTTGGCGGCGTCCAGTATGGGACGGTAACCGGTACATCGACACAGGTTACCGTCCAGACATTGCTCTAGCTGCCCGGCATCATGGCGGCCTCGCTCACTCAGACACCTGTCATTACACTATATTTATCATTCATGTTTATCAAGTTCTCTCATGTTACAGAAATTAACGTTTTCATAGTATTTCTGTGACCTTGAAATACTCTGATATGGCGAGTCAGCAAACAAATGGATATCTAAACAGATCTACACGTGATGTCATTGAAGGGGATGATATGTATGGCACGCCTTGTGCCGAATAATTCATTTTGTTTGTGACATGTAATTTGCATGCGAGATTGTACGCCAATTTATACACTTACACTCGTGCTGATATCCCGATTCCCAAGTTGGAATGGCCGTTTATATTTCTTGTTGTTCTTAAATAAACTTTCAATTCCTTATTTTTCACGTCCCGTCAAAAATAACCCTTATTTGGAAGCTCATGAATAATCAATTGCGGAAGCGCAGAAACGTCATCACTCTGGGCCATTCGCCTCCGGCGGATGTTTAGTTTGCACTATTTTCGTTGCGATAATGGACGACCAAAGCAAGAAACGAGGAAAAATGGAGGGAGAAAGAAGCTATAAACAGGTTCAACAGCCAAAAGAAGGAATCGTGAGCGAGACCAGCTGCGGTCTAAAACGAGATTTGGATTTGCTAATTGTAAAACGACTCGTAAACAGCTGAACGGATTTTCATTGGTAGGGTGGTCAATCAAAATTTCAAATTATCAAATATGCCATTGTTCCTTTGCAAGGTCTCTCTCTGGGCATCTCAAAACTGTTGTTATGTTTAATATCTGTCAGTTAGAAAGTTGTTGCGAATTTTATAATCAAAAATGGCACATAATTTGGACAAGCACTTGACTAACTCCCGGTTTCTCACATAATGCAGGATTGGCTTGCCATTGTATCTATATTACATCATTATAGAGTAATGTTGCATATTGATTGGCATATTAGAGGGCGCCTTGGATAACTTAATAATCACATAATGGTATTTTAGTCCATTTTTCTGATTATAGGCCTACTTTGATTACCCATTGCCAGCTACATTGGAGTGCGACGTTTGACAGCCCTATATTTGGCGGCACCATAGTAGCATGGGAGCGTTCTGTGGGGAATGTTGACCTGTTGACTCAGTACATGTTTTCATCAGATGGTTAATTATTTTATTGACTTACTTTAAACGGTATTTATATCAACCTTCCAGGTATGACAATGACACGAGTGACTAAAGTAAACTTTCTGCCCCACCACTCTCTCAGCAAGTCATACTGACACCCCTCATACTCCCACCCAAGGTGCTGTTTTTCACACCGAAGGACTCTGCTGCCTCAAGGCAGATATATATATATATATATATATATATATATATATATATATATATATATATATATATATATATATATATATATATATATATATATATATATATATATATATATATATATATATATATATATATATATATATATATATATATATCTTAACAGAAAGATTTACGCCTATATACCTGATTGATGGAAGAAATCTTAATGCACAGGCAATGCGACAGCATTCATCAACAACACCCACAAAGCTGATGACCCCGTAAAATCAGTCGGAACATTGCTCTTGTGCCTATGCCTTCTATCCAAGAAATAGTTGAGTTGCAGGAGTCTCGTTATATAAAGAATAAGATTTGGAAATTTGTTTTTGTTGAAATGTACATGTTTTATTAGTCACATTCATATGTGTGCAAATCCAAACTGCAATATAACTAATGGAATTGGCAAATAATTAATACATGAACCCATTTTAATGTCACTTCTTTTTTCATCAGACCTAGAATAGTGGCCATAAAAAGTCAAATATGAAGATAACATGTCTTGACTAATTGACAGTGGTAAACCTGGGTAATTAATTTATGCATCATATTTTGTTCCGTGTTTGTGAGAAAAAATATTGACTGATATATGAATGCTCATTACATAATACTATAAAAAATAAACATAAAAATGTTCAGTACAAATAATACCACACATTTTGTGAGACTAGGCAATTTCAATAGTGGGACAACAATATAATCCACACAAAAATAACATGCAGAAGAATGAGATGTTTCCTGATATAAATTACAAATTAAAACATTTAAGCTAAGAAAACTACCCAAATTTACCTTGTCTAAAGCCAGTATAATGTCTATACTATTCAGGGTAGAGGTCTCTAATCTTCCAGACACAACAGGAGGGAATAACCCTCTTGTTGCCCTCCCCCAAAAAAGCCATGAATTTAGAGAACAAATTGCCCATAGGCACCATGTCTAAGCATTTTATTATGGTCCTCAACAACCACATCTAACTTGATGACCATCGGGTCGAACTCTTTCCATCTGAGGTAATGCAGATGTGCAGAAGTCTGGTCTGTTATTGCAACATTGTCACGCAACAGGGTAAGCATCCCCTACATTGAAGGCAGATGCACCAGTCTGCAAATCGCTCTCAGTGACCATAATTGCATGAAGCTTTTTCGAGCAACTGAAGAGTGCTAACTGCTGATTTGTACAATACTTTCAATTTCTCTTTCCATGACAGCTCTAAAGATTCAACAGCCACTCTACTCTGCTGTAGGGCCTGGTTAGTTATTGGTGTGTTGCCAATAAAGCCTCTGCCAACCGGATTCGGCCTGTCGAGGTCTACAAACCAATGAGAACCAGTAGAAATATAGCCCAACATGGGACCCCCTATTAACTGAAGTCAGCGATTCACTTAGGTAAAGCAAGTGAGGTTACGTGAGGCTTCTCTGTCACGTCTTTGGCTGGTCTGCAACCTCCACCTCTTCCTTGCGTCTCGAACACCTGTCATGATGAACAATTGCATTAATCCTTACCAGTCCTAACAGATATACGGAGTTCAATAAATTACCCGTGATAAGAATTCAATTTACCACGACCCCTACCCCTACCCCGGCCTCTTCATGTACGTGATCCCATTCTTGGCGTTTGGTTTTATTTTAAATTTGAAAGTGAGTTGGCTCAATTTAATCAGTGAATGCACATGCCATGAATAATTAGATCAATAATGTTATAATTATTACAGTGTTTGACAAAAACTGATAATTGACAGACTCTGCCAAAACATCTGTCACTTCCAATTTCACAAAATTTATTCTAGCTATCCCAGGCTATCCCAGGCTTCTACAACACCAGCATGGTGTTAAAGTGGACAATTAAAGGCTCACATTCCAAACCATACGTAAAAATTTCATCGAAGTGGGATGCAACCAACTTAAAATGCCACAAATCAGTACCACAATATCCCCACCATTCTACTGTTCCTTGTCCCACCCAACCCACACAAGGATACGTACCACCCAAAACTCCTAGCGTGGATGTTTCTGTTCATTATAACGTAGACGTCCTGAGGGCGACCCCAACCTCTTGATAATTGCATATGAAAATATCACGTCGTCCGCTTTATATTCCAAACGTGGTAGACTAGGCAAGAACATAGGCAGGAGTGACGCTATTTTTTGTTAAATTTACGGTGATCCATTGTAACGATACTGTCACTATATTCAGACGGATTCCTTTTTAATACGACATAAGAAAACTCATCCATTCCAAAAGAATACTCATTGGGTAATATAGGAATCAAAAGACTCACCATTTCGGCTGTCGAATCCGCGCTGCTCATGACGTCACGACTATGTGTGGTAAACAAACGACCCTTCAATATGCATTCGCCATTTTCCCATTGATATGTACTAATGTTTGTAAACACGGGTGTGACTGATAAGTAATAATATTTACGCAATAACGTAGATGGCTTTACCCATGTAGACTCATGACCATTCCCGGAGTGCAGTAACCACACTGACTACCGTGGTAGTCAGCAATACGCTTCTGAACTGTATGGTAGCCTTGTTTGCGACCACCAAGACCCTCAATCGTCGTCACGGACGAGCCGTGGAGACCGTACAGCGGAACCAAGCACTGTTAACCAAGGGGAAAGAGGAGCCAATAAATACGTTTTATAACCAACTGATGACCCATATGGTCGCTTACAATAAAGAGCCATGTTTTTCATCATGGTTTTTCTAATGTAAGTCGTCATTTATTGTAATGATAAATCTCCGTAGCTCTCCACATCCCATTTCGCTTATATATTACCGAATTGACAGAGTAGGTTCTCTCATGACCTCGCTGGGGGTCAAATCGGGTCAAGGTCACAGTACATGCTCCGCAACCTCCTTCACGACACGTGACCTTAGTTCCCTTGAGTCCGGCGTGATCTCTTAAGTACTCTGCTAAAGTATAGGAGGCATCCAGGCCTTGAGAAACTGTTACAGCACAGATGAGTGACGTGGTCATTCATCGTGTTTCATACGCTATGAAAAGAAGGCGTGTGTTTCACATGAAATAAGATTTTGAAAATTGAATAAATCATATTCAGGTTCATCTAGTTATTTCGTTGCGTCTGCTTTTTCCTTTTATTGAAACAAGAATTACATAATGTTGATAAAGAAAAACATGCACACAGAACATCAGAATAACACCTGAAGATCTGTCTAAGCTTCATTCAAACCAGCCCTAGAGGACGTCTGAGTCGATATATCACCGTTCGGCGGGGCAACATTCATATCTACCCCATACTACTCACAATCACACACCACGCCCAGTGTCTATTATCCCAGGATCCAGGGTCTACGACCTTCATGCCTCGTTAATGTTTTGCACGAAGAATATCATCTAGGTGTGCAGAGTGTGTTTGCACACTCATGATGGCAAACACGCTTGATCAATGAGTTAAACATATGGTGAGCTACGTCACGAAATGTCATTGAATGAAGGTCGAACGGTGGTAGCAAACGCGACATTCTCATCTATTGATAAGAACAAATAAGATCATTTATATATACAGTCGATGTTTGGTGATCACTTACCCACGTATTGCTGGCCATTGAGGACGAAACTCAGAGGCTCCGTCTCACACGACATGTTGTCTGCACAGCTGGTTCTGAGGGACGTTCACGCTGTAGCGTTTAACACTATGACTCAGTAAACATTGAAATGATAAGGCAATGCCAATTAACAGTTAGGTTACGGTCATGAAATATTGGCGCAGTGGGGATGTTTGAATATTAATAGAACCGGTCCTGTGGCGTACTAGTTTATTTTCCACCCCAAGGTAGGAAAACCGACTCGTGACTCGGATGATCACACTAAATGGCTTGCCCGTCTCTTAAAGGAGACGCATCCTACCCGATGGATTAATGGTATCATGCTGAAACTTCATCTCAGCGACGTGGGTTTTGCAGCCCGGTCTGGTCAATGGGTTTGTGCCTAGAGGGAACTGGCACTTAAGGGGAGTAGTCCAATTATCACAATCATCCCCATCCTTCGCCGTCGCGATATCACAGCGTTGTTGAAAGTTACAACCTTACCATAACTTTGAAAATTGACTGGTAACTGACAGCGATGGATGCCATTAGCGAGTTCTGTATCTCGCGCGAAGGGCGCTGTGGGAAATAGGTCAAAGGTCAATTGTGCAATTCTCTCGAGTCATTGGTGGTAAGAAAAGTAAACAGCGATTAGCTGCTATGTCAATGGCAACATTTTGGTCTTGACAACATTTTGCCAGGTGGTGGAATTACTAGAGTGACAGCAAGTCACTCTGTGCTGGGTAACCTCTGTCTACAATGGCAACATCTCCATACCAAGTCTTGTCTAAAAATACATGACTCCCTTGTGATATGCTGATCCGAGGCTCGCCCTCCCCAGAAATGAGATATAAAGCTTATCAACCCATTAGGAGAAATGGTCACAAAAAACTGAACAGTGTAGTGTAAACATGAGTACACCTGTAGATTTAAGTTTCTGGGTCTTTCAATTAAGACATCATAGCAGTCAATTATGCAAGTAATCTTGGATATGGCTTGTCTTACATTTTGGCGGGATGGCCAAAAGATGAGAGGGCTCGATTCCCTTGACAAAAACATGGCCCAAGTGTTGGCTGAGTATGTCCCACTGGATATGCAAAAGTGGTCACCAAGAAAAGAGTTTGACAGATCCATGCGCAGCTTTATCATCGCAATAGTCATTTCAGCCTTGGGGTGCAATTTCTTTATTGGGCCACACTTGGAGCGTTGGTTGAGATAAATTCATTGGAGCAACCAAATATCTTAACTTCAGCACCTTGAGTTGTAAATAATCGAAAAGGTCACACAAACTTTGCCTTGTTGGAAATCTAGTGTTTTGGGATACTTTCACATAAGCGGACAACAGCTTTGTGGTAATTTTCAGGTCACATGGTCGTTTGGTCTTGATGTTGGATGATGTACATTCCTTGTCAATCTTCAAGATCGGTATGCAAGTCGATGAAGCTACACGCAACAATCACATGTACATTTGTTAGAAAAGATGTAGGTATGATCATCCTTGGAATCCTCTTGTTTGGTTGTCCCTTGCATTGGTCCATGAGGGGCTATATCCAAGATAGGTAATTCGAAATCATGATCAGTTTCATAGTGGTGTGAGTCGAGGACTGGGAGGGAAGCGTGGAGCTATTGGTTTAGAGTTATATCCAAGATGTTTAGTTGGATACAGATGTGCGGTGATGTCGTCAAAATACCATGAACACACGCGATCATTATCCGCAGGGATCCAATGTTTGCCAGTCACTTCATTTGTGCGATCGATCAAGTTAATCCGATGATCAGTTGGGAAAAGAATGGGATGGGGCACGCACATCTAGTATACCTGTGCCATAGTTGTTTTGGTGTAAGTCGCAAAAGATGCTTCCAATTATCCAATCGGTAAGTGCTATTACCACACCCACACAAATACGTCCAATATTCGACAGATGAAGTTTGGCGAAAGCCGAGCAACCCGTTTAGACTAACTTCAAAGATATTGTATGAACTGTGAAGTTGAAGATGGAGCCCGTGAAATCAGATTGTCACGATTGACCTTTGACCTGACCGGAGACACTGCATATCGACGCATGCGCTGTCGCGACCACGAACTCGCCCATTAAGTCATACGGTATTGCAGGTAAATGTTATTGAGGATTTATTTCTGACGATAAGCGAAAGCGTGAAATTGCTTGGCCTAGAATGTTTTTCAGTTCTGTTTGTGGACTCTTATAATGTCGAAGTTGTTGTGATGGGATAGAAAAGTAGACCTTTTAACTTGCCAGGCCATTATTAGAGAGCTACCGTTATCACCACTGGGTCACATGTCGTGTCCAATCTGTGAAGTTTGCTATGCAATTATAAGCGGGTTAATTAGTCTTCATTCTGTCTGGCACAGCCAGGCGTTTACCAAACCTGTTGTATAATGATGTTCATCTCCCCCCCCCCCCTCCCCCTACCCCTACCCACCACTACACAGAACCCTACGAGCAGATATCCGGTGATGAAAGGTCCAGGTTATAGACAGAATATTGCTTGGTAATATAACATTTGTGTGACGGAGCAATGGTGGGTGCCTTATTGAATGTATCGAAGTAAATAAGTCCTTGAATGTTTATATCATCCTTCGAAGGCTAAGAACGTTTCACCCGGAACACTTCATAACTATCAACCTCGTTGCATTCCTCGTTTGATAATGACGTTATAATCCCACTTGACCCCCCCCCCCCCCCCCCCCCCCGAAAAAAACAAGGGGGCCCTTGCAGCATTGCTAAACAAGATAAGGTGTTTTGAAGTCTTAAGATTATCGCTTTTCGCAATCATGAAAGGGTTACGATAATGATTTGTATGAGAAAAGAAATTTATTACCAGACATAAAGCCAAGAGGCCCATGGGTAAATGGGACAACTTGGCGAACTGTATTAGGAAGTTTTAAAAATTTCAAATTCGGCCAAAATTTACATCTATGGATGATCTAAATTTCCTTCGGATTGACCCGAAAGGATATTTGATATTTGGGCGCGTTTGGCGAATGTGTCAATTGAACCAGAGAAGTTAGTATTGAAAAAAATTTGAGAGAGAGAGAGAGAGAGAGAGAGAGAGAGAGAGAGAGAGAGAGAGAATTAGCGAAAGAGAGGACACAAAGTGAATAGCACCAAAGGAATAAGTATAGTATGCGCTTAGAGTGATGTTGTTTCCTTCGTCAAGAGGCCGTGACGATCAGGACTTGAATATTAGAAAGCGAGCCTCTCTACTGAAATCCACGACATGATGAATGAGGGCCGGGCTCCGAAATGATCACGATCTCTTGCAGATCTTCCTTTGTTTTGCATGATGTATTCTTAGGGAAGAGTGCAAAATATCGAGCGTTTAAGTCTACCCCTGTGGTAACATGTTGTTCTTGTTGTGTAAGTTATTCAGCTATTCATGATTGGCTCTGCTGCCCATTCGTTTGCGTGTTTAATATTATCGTTTAGTGAAGGTCCTTTTTCAAAACTCTGCTGCCTGTACTCTCGCATACGTGTTCCATGAGATGTTTTACAATTGCACAATGAACCGACGTTGACGAAATCGTCAACACGAGCTATTCCCCGCTTGTCTCGACAGCCTATTAGTATGCGGAATGACTAAGCGAGTCACGTCCTGTTTCAAAGTTCATCGCAATGATTAACTGACTATCACCTTGTGGCTAAGTTAATCACAATGACTTTCTTGGCCCTCACGTATACCTAACTACCCACTTTACTACTTATTGACTCACTCACTCCCTCACTTATTCATACTTAAGGACCCACTCGCCACTCACCAACTCATTCCCTCATCCATACTTAACTATCCACTTAACAACTCACTAACACACTCATCTAGTCGCTCGCTCACTCACCCAATCACTCACACCAGTCACTTATTCGCTCACTCATACTTAACTTCTCACTCACTCACTCACTCACTCACTCACTCACTCACTCACTCACTCACTCACTCACTCACTCACTCACTCACTCACTCACTCACTCACTCACTCACTCACTCACTCACTCACTCACTCACTCACTCACTCACTCACTCACTCACTCACTCACTCACTCACTCACTCACTCACTCGCACACTCACTCACTCACTCGCTCATTCATTCACTCACTCACTCACTCCACTCACTCACTCACTCACTCACTCACTCACTCACTCACTCACTCACTCACTCACTCACTCACTCACTCGTTCCCTTACTCGATCAATCAATCACTCACTCACACTTAACTACCCACTCATCCACTCACTCATTCGCTCATTCTCTCACTCAATTTCTTGCACTTAGTCAACCGCTTACTCCCTTACTCATGCTGTCATTTACTCATTTCTTAACCCACTTATGCACTCAGTCGCTCTTCACGCTGTCATCAATGGATTTCTTTTTACCCAATATTGACACCGTGTCCTGTTTCCCCTTTCTTCAGGTAGTCTGCTTCCCGACCTGGACGCTAAAATTATGCGCTTGATTAATTCTATCGAAGCTTGGCTTACAAGAACACACTCAGACATCAAACAGAATCTGCAGATATTGACGAGTATGAATGTAGATACATATCAATGTCAGTGTCACCTCGTGCGTTTGACATTACCGGACATACATAAGAGAACGAGGCAGCGTTGGTGTCCGTAGGTAAGTTGCTAACAAGACAAACGTGATTGAAGCACATCATGTGTAACTTATGAGATGGCCAACTACGGCCAACGACCGCAAAACGTTGGGGAACTGCAGGAATTGGCGTGGGGTTTTTAAGCAACATGTTTTCAATGATAAATCCAGACGCAATGCGCGCCAGTCAACTTGACAAAACTTACGTATCTTTTGTTACGCCGACGAACGCACCAGACAGTATCGAATAGATCTATAAAACTGTAAAGCACGAGACCTATAGGTATATGAAGGAACTCGGCGAACTTTGATAACATTTTATTGATCATAATCATTATCATCATCATTATAATCATCAAGGTTATCTTCAGGATTATCTTCATCACAAAAATCGTCATTGACATCATAATTATCGTCACAACCCTTATCGTCTTTTTTTTCCCCCTTCCTCGGAAACCATGTAAAACATTGCATCCTGTATTGCAACACAAAATAATTTAACAAATATTGATTGAGTTTCTTCAGTACATCTTCTAACCATTTCTTAAACTAAAATGTAAATAGTTATTTTGCTAATACACTTTTATAATGGTTTAAACCAGAGATGGCTTATAGCACTTTACATTGTCGCCAGTAATGTTTTTCTAAAAATGAAAAATGAATAAATTTTAATGGCACTTCTAAAGGAGTCAGCTACTCTTCTAACTCAAACAATGTACGCTAAAGTCAACTCAACGTCGGATAAGCAATGCGCTGAATACTTGTTCTCTCAAGCGGTCTTTTATTCATGGAGCTCTATCCAAGAGTTTATAGATTCGCTAAGAGGATTCACTCTTCATTTTCGCCTGCCAATATCCCACGCCAATACTCCAACCTCCTGCCCAGTATAGAATAGGTGGTGACTCATTATTTGATTATGTTTGGCTTGATATTTATTATCTGAGCATTCGGTGATCGGTTGTTTGATTGATTTGGGATGTGGAGGATGTGTTAATTGGGCTACTGTGAATATAAATGACAGGTGATGTGTTTGTTGATTACGCTATATGCAGCATAATTGCTAGAGCGCTAACCTGATCTTCAATTTTTCCTGCCAATTCCCCACGCCAATACTCCCACCTCCTGTCTCGAATAAGATAAGTATTGCATATTTTGCAAATTGGTTTGATATTCATGACCTGAGCATTCAATAATAGGTTGTTTGACTAATTCTGGGTGTAGAGGATATGTATCTGGGCTACAGTGAATATGAATGGCAGGTGAAGTGTTATAGTGTGTATATATTACACACTCTATTGCAGCACTATATATTGCATTTTACCTGCGGTAAAGTAGATATTGTTTCCATCCATTGAATGAACCGTCGCTGAAGAATAAATTCTTGGAGGGAATGAATGACTGTTTAGCTGCCACTTGCGTCTATTATATGGCCAGAGCGAGTATGGTAGACTGACAAACAAAATATTGTTTCACTGTAATGTTGATCAGACCCTTCAATTGCTCTATCCCGCCGACATACCTAACTTACTCAAAAACACATAATACTTAACTTTAAATGCGATGGAGCAATTATCTCTATTATAATCAATCGTTGTATAACTACACGTTTGATTACAGTGGAGATATTCAGAAATGTTGACAAAACTGTCACATATCGTATATCCTGAAATAAAGCTCATCGACCAAGACATACATGGAAATCTTTAGTTGAGAGTGACTCGAATACACTGGAATGTGCGGCGAGGTGAGATATTACAACATGGGGTAAATATATTCTATAAGACATTCTGGTTTAAATACAATGGTGTGGAAAATATAGGGTACACGTCACATACCATATATGTCAACGTAAATTAGGTGCACTCTTTAAGTTATCAGTCCTAGCTGGAAAATGTGTTAACATGGTGAATTAACGAATATATCTCATTTCATATCTCGCCAGCTTTGTCGACTCTCTGGCATAAACTCTAAAAGCATACCCTCTGTATGCTATAATCATAAATATGCATTTATTCCTTTTGAATAATATAATCGTGAGCTTTTAGCGCCATTAAGACAATACACTCCCTGGATTCGCTTATAAGAAGATACACAAATGCATGAAATAATATTCGCACCCTACCAGCCCCCTATATCAATGTCTGGCTCTGGATTAACGACCTATTCTGGTGCATTTGTGTTGCCAGTCAAACGATGCCCAGATGAAGAGCAGGTGCTTGACATCGATCCTGGCCAAGCTCCTCCCCTAGACATTTACATCCATACCATACAATTATAGGTATCGAATTGCGCTGTCCATGACAACAATTGACCCAATTATTATCATAACAATAAACCAAAAACGAACAACAATAGCTATACCGCAAACCGTTGTTCATATGCGACTATGCAAAACAGATAACATATATAAATTCAGAAAGAGTTTGGAATTGAATTAAGGTATCAAGATAAAGGTTTCACGACGGATAAACGACGCGATAACTTCAGATCTCAGTCCCGTTTTATCTTTGATTCATTCGAAACCGGAAGTGAAGCAACCGATATCAATAAAATATACGATACCACGATTTTGAGACATAAGGCGCTTGGAAAAACTATTGTTTTTTTAAAACGCGATATATATATAAAAGTTGGCAATTAAATTGAGCTACAAAATGGTGTAAATTGTGTGAAAATCAAAGCATTATTCACTGAGATATTCAAGATTCAAGATTTTCTCATTTCCAATGACCTTGACCTAACCATGGCTTCAAGGTCAAAACAAAATTTGCAACCTGTATCGCGTGCCAAAAAGTGAGCTAACATACAAAGCAACAAATGCGACTGACCAACGTAACTTGGCGAACGCGAATTCGCCAAGTTAAAAATAAACGCAATTCACGGCAGATTGATAACAATTATTCAGGTTGTCTTATGGTGAGCGTAGGTTAATCAGCGCTTCAAGTGTGTATGGTAAACTCGTGGGTGGTGACGTCACACAGGGTCTCATATCTGCATGGTGAGCTCAATGGTGATGACGTCACACGGGGTCTGTACTCGATCAACAGTGGTCGGCACATCTGATACAAACAGGGGAAACGATGCAAGACACCTTTAACCTGATGGGACATATGGTCGTGGAAGTAAGCACGCGAACGATGACAATCTGGCTATGGAAGTAAGCACGCGAACGATGACAATCTGGCTATGGAAGTAAGCACGCTGACGATGACAATCTGGCTTTGGAGATAAACACGCTAACGATGACAATCTGGCTATGGAAGTAAACACGCGAACGATGCGGTCAACAAAGTGTGTCTTATGGCGTCTATATTTAGAGGAAATTGACATTGCTATTGACCCAATCAAGGGGGCTAGAATCGGAAATGAAACATGAAACATAGAAAAATACATATAGATATATATATATATATATATATATATATATATATATATATATATATATATATATATATATATATATATATATATATATATCTATATATATATATATATATATATATATATATATATCTATATATATATATATATATATATATATATATATATATATATATATATATATATATATATTAGTGGTGGGAATCGGCTGCAATTTTATAATCGATGATTGGTTTCGGTTGGCTGACCGATGATCGATTATAATCGGTTTACTATAATACTCGGGATCTGGGAATCTGATATGAAATCTTCGGATACCAGGGATATGCCATTCCGTCATGGTAAATTAGGCAATATATAAACATGATTAATACTAGGCTATCTAGGCATTATTGGTTTAATAGATGTAATAATATCATAATAGGGCTAATGACGTTAAAGACCTGAAAACTTGACAGGACGAAGGTGATTCGGACGATTCCATTACTGTACAGCCGCAGACGTCGACAGCCCCCGCTTCACCCACCGATGTTTCTGTGTGATACAGGTCAAAAGGTAACAGCACAGCGTAAAAAGAAAAATACCCCTATCTTCATGTACATGCACTTATTCGACTGACGATCAGCTGTAAAGACGATACTAACTGATTCAGAGCTCCAACCCGCAAGAGCTCTGTCCCACTAGAGCTCCGTCCCGTTAGAGCTCCATCCCAATAGAGCTCTATCCCCTTAGAGCTCCGTCCCGCTAAAGCCCTGTCCCGCTGGAGCTCCATCCCACTAGAGCTCCGTCCCGTTAAAGCCCTGTCCCATTAGAGTTCCATCCCACTAGAGCTTCGTCCCGCTAAAGCCCTGAACTACTGGAGCTCCATCCCACTAGAGCTCCGTTCCTATGCAGCTGCGTCCCACTATAGCTCCTTCCCGCTGGAGCTTCGTCCCACAAGAGCTCCGTTCCACTAGAGCTCCATCCCGCTGGAGTTTTAGTTAACCTGTCTGCTGGACTGCACTAAGTAAACTGCAGGCTGGACTGCGTTAGTCAACCTGTCTGTTTGACTGCGTTAATTAACCTGCCAGCTGGTCTGAGTTAGCTAACCTGCGCTGAAGTAGCCCCCAGTGTGTGAAATCCTTTTATTGGCACTTTCCTACACCCTTATAATATGCACTTCATATATTGTTTCTGTTCCTTTAATTTAAATTAATCAATTAAAACAAAAAGGGGTCTGTTTACAGTCCGTAACTCTCTGCTCATACAAAACGTTATCTGTCAATATGTTCAACATGTTTGTGTTCCCTCCTTACCATAGTCATAGCTGAACGTCATGACGGCCAGTATTGGCGCCACAACACGACGCGTTGTGAGCTTGGCGAATTCGCATTCGCCAAGTAATCTTGGTCAATCGCGTTTGTGACTATGTATGTATGTTTGTTTGTTAACATCATTATGGAAACGAGATACAGGTCGCAATTTTTTCGATTTTTTTTTGCGAGTTTCTAGTAATATTCAAAAGCTCGCACCGATGTGAGCAAAATGGTAGGTACGAGCGTTTCTTGCTCGTACGAGAGAGATGTAGTTCTCCATGCGAAATAACTTACAATTAAAACTGTCGTTTTCAAGTTTTGATGGTGTTGACGTTAAACTGAAAGCACAGAGAGCCATTTTTTTTAAGCTCTCTAGCTGTTTATATGCCATTTTGAGTTAGCCCAATAGACCAACGTCAGGTTTAATCAAGAGGGAGTGCATGTATCACTCCCGTACTTAGTTCAAAAGAGCTACGTTGGGTGCTCACGGGTAGGCGAATTGCTGATACTATTCTTACGCTTGGCACAGATCCAGACCGACTTTGCTGCTTGAACCAGTGGCCGTCTATGTAAAACAAAAATTGAGGACGGCTGCGTGTGGCACGTGCGACCCAAATGGAACACACTTAAGAATGTAACAAGTCTACCCGAAAATCACCCGTATACTAACGGTTTGGGTTTGTGGCATGTTTGTCTGCCACAAACCCTAGAATAACTTCAATGTGTTGCATGGTAACTCATTAAGCCAGAGACTGCACTGCTTGACAAGAACGCCCAAAGCGTCTTATTGTGCCCCGCAGTCACTTAAGAAGTATTTTAAGATATTATTCAGTGCCCATCACCATGGGATCTGTGACGTAACCTTCTTCTATGAGAGTTAATGCGTGAGACTTTGCAGGCGCCATATGATGTGCATCACAGGCGCTTATGCTAGACAATTAGTCAGCAAACACGCATTTTGAAGTTGAAGTGAAGGTCAAAACCAAAAACGGGTGGAAATCTGCGCCGAGAAAACCCAGAATTATTCGCTGTGATATGTGGATGTTGATGAACCTGAAGTGCCATTGTGTTGAGTGCCAAATTATGGAAATTCTTCATTTTAGGTTAAGAATCGAACTGAACTTCGAAACGTGTTGAATGTACCCCTCAGTAAGCCATTAATGCATCGAATGTAAGTTTGTTCGATTACTTCTTTGAAGAGAGCAATATGGAGAGACAACTACACGATATACTGCTGATATAATAGGGACAATTTCCAGTACCGCCATCAGGCAACAAAGACATAACAGAGGAAGCAAGTTTGAACATGGGAGGAGATGACATTTTTCAAAAGGTTTTCTGAGCACCAAACAGCCATATTTATGAATAACTACACATGTTATTTATCACCCCGTATAACATGTGATATATTGTGTTAAGTAGTGAGCCGTTAATGCCCCTAACAAGGTTACATGATGTTATATTTGATATTTTTTTTAATGATTTCATGTGTCTATGAATGAGCTGATGATCCACAGCGCTTGATTCCACTCCGTTCGATAGCAGCACATATTGAAACATTACGATATCAGGGTAAGGACATTACATGTCATATGTGTAGAATGTAAGATTGTTCGATTTTTTTCTGGCGCCTGTGGTTGCAAACCTCGTTAATCTTTCAAGTCAACTGCAAATATTGATGATCAAACCAAACCATATTGCTCAATTGTTGCTGTTTTGGGTTCTTTCAAAGATGCCAAATCTATGTCTTAATGACAAACACATTAACGCTTTTGGTTGTCGTCAGTGCGCGCACCTCTTTTCCTTCACGCGCCATCATTTGTTTTGTGTGGGGTGGGGGGAGGGGCTGAAAATTATATGCTGCGTCATCTTTTTCAAAAGCCACTCTTGTTCAATTGTTTAATGCCTCTTGCCAAGGTAATAAAACCTGATGATTGTCTTTTGGGGTGGTAGCCATGAACAATTTCCCTCGACGAGAAGTTTGTATGAGTGCCAGCAGACACCTTGTAGATGGTTGACCTCACAAGTAAGACAGTGGGAATGGATTTAGAACTAAATGTCTTTTTACCTACCTTGTTTTGAATTGTTAAATTGATAAATCAAACATAAGAATATTTATCCAACCTGTCAATAGTGGTTTGGCTCAAAGCCCCACATAGTCGAATGGAAGAGGGCGTTTTTTAGAAGAGAATTGAGTTATATTAATATTCTTTTCCCAAGGACATTGTTTGTTCAGTTATTTAGTACTGTCCCATTGCGGGATTTTGTTTTGACACCCACTGTTTTAATGGTCGAGTCAGACATGTGATTTCCTGTTGTTCAGTCACTCCAGTTACCATTCATGTTACTGTTTATTGTAATTGAACTACATGCTATTCAGTGTTCTGTACATAGGATACAATAACTGAAAATGTTTGCGTGGTGTTATTAAGATATTATGTTAATCAATTTTGTTATTCCAGATGCCAAAGATATTCTTGTTAAACGCAATGGGCTACATTTGTTACAAAGTAACAAAGATGGTACACCGAGTGTACCGAGACGTTGAGGAAATGTTTGAATTTTTAAGAGCCAAGTCATGGAATTTGCTTTTTCTTAAGTTTTTCCAGATGTCAAAGATATTTTTTTACATGTAATGGAATGTATATTAATACATTTGGTATATTCCTGTATACTTCTGAACTGGGGTTAACAACCAGAAACAATGAATTGCTTTAGGGTACGGAGGGAAGAGAATTTTTACGCAAATATCACCAACCAATGACTTACACAAATAATACCTTTTATTTTGAATTAGAAACAAATCAATATATAATTCAGACATGATGATTATTAACATGAAATACCTTGAAACGGGACTTGAAACATGGTGTAAATTGAGGCACTACATTGATGAGAGATACATTAGTCACAGTCCTATCACAACCAGAGTGTAAACACAATATCATGTCACCACATTGCATACGATAACCTCTACCTAACTCACCACGTCAACCACTTGTCAACAGATGTTTCTTTTGTTCACTTCAATATAAGCTAGAAAGAAACGTTAAAGAAAAAATAAAAGCAATTTTCCAGCTCTCTACGAGGATTGGACATCGGCCGACGAAACAGATCTTTGCGATAAGCACATAGATAAATCGAATACTCTGGTAGGTCATTTGCATTGTCATCTGTGTTAGGAGGATATCATCCAACAGCACACTGTTCAGTTTATATGAATATATACATGAGTCTGTTTGATGGGATCCACTGTGTGTTGTTCATATCAACCATCTTTTTGTCTAAGGCACCATTCTTCATAGCCACCAACGAAATGTCGCGCTCTAAAACACAGATGAAAGGGAGATTAAGTGGGAGTGGAGGGAACCATGTTGCTTTCAACATCTTCAATCCTAATGAGGAGGTAATGACCGAAATAAGGAGACTGAATAGAAACTATGATTCATGGTGGCATTATCCATTGTGACTGAAGACAGAGGTCAAGGTCAATACATATATTAACATAGTAATAGCCACACTACACATCATGACGCATCATATACATTATGACACCACTTGTTCTTAAAGCAGCCTCTATCAATTTACAACTCCATGCGAAACTTTGATAGCAATTTTTTTTATCAAGTTTGACTTTATCGAGTTTTGTTTCTACAATCCAAATAGACTTACTTCTTATAACCGAGCTTATGTGCTATTTCTAAAGCTGCCAAGCCTTTTACAGAGGAGCGGCCATAGAAGACAAGGTCACTGCCATCTGACGACTCTGGCTTAGTGATTTTGAAAGATTCTTGAAATTCACTGTTTTCCATTTGGAGAGAAGCTTTTAATTTGCCAACTGAAAGCAAATCAAACAACCTTAAGTATATTGACAAATATCCTGTATTCCTTTAGTTTGTGAAATATCACAAAGGTAGAGGTAGGGGTTGATCTCTCGGTCATCATCACAATGAAGAAGGACAATGATGATGATAATGATGATAATAACAACAAACTTTGGCTTCATGCCATTACAGCAGGCCTCATTATACCAAGGGTCATCACAGCCGGACATAAAATACATATCTTTTACTTTGGATAATAAGAGAGGGACATTACTAAATTATAACACCCTGGCAGTAAAACACAAACATATACTTCATCGGAACATGACCTGACCACCATTTAACCATCAACAGAGAAGAACCCAACATCAAGTGTGTAGAGCAACTTTCAAGGCCAGTTGCATATTCTGTTCACCAGGTACGATATATTTCTCAACAGAGATTAATCCTTGAATCAATGCTTAACACTTAATTAGACATGGTGTGGTACTCACGAGGGATGTTAGTGGATGTGGGTATACAGCCCTCTTCCGTCACTTCCTTAGGTTCCCTCACGTCCACCACACACAGCCTACAACTGGCGATGCCATCCACCAGATCCGAGTACAACACCTCAGTCTTCTTTGTAACTGTCGGGGGCGTGGCACTGCTCATGTTCGGCTGGGCTACAGATGCCACCCACCGCACTGTCAACAACCGAAGACTTACTTAAGGCTGAGTGAAACACATTATCAGCACTGATAGTGTTACGAAGGGAAAGTATCAGTAACGATTCATTAGTCATGATGGGTTAATGCAAACAATATTGGTAGTCTGGAGATCTAAGTGTACTTAGTGTAGACAACATTGATTAAAAGTAAATGACATTGATCAGAATGCTTACAAATACAAATAATGACATAGTATTGGCATATAGGTTAATATAATCAACGAGAGATGACGAAGTTACAGCAACAGGGCCGATAGAAGACAACGATGGCAGCCCGTCTGAGAGAGGGGACAATAACACAACATGTCTGAGAACCGAAAAGGCCACAAGTACATCAAACAATGCTATGTAACAGCGAGTTCCATATCACATCATTGTTTACAGATATTGTAAAGGCTCCTCTATAGGAACTGTAAACATCTAGCGCTGTATTTCATCGATCAACACTTCAGCAATGACGTCCGCGACAGAGTTCAATAACACACAGAAGTAGGTCACTGTAGCAGTCAACAACCGCCGCTACTCATTGGCACAGACCCAATGGTCTTGCGCGAGCCTTGGTGAACCTTACACCTACGTTAACTTCCGCACAGTGTTGTACCGAGTGACTTTTACTTATTGAAGAACATATAGGCCCCTTGGTCTATAGGCAAAGAAACTCCATCTCTGACAGCTCCGCGCTATTTACTACTTTCGATCTCTCACATCCGAGCGGTAGACACCAGATCATCAAAACACCAGGGGCGAGTTGCCTTGCCTACTTGGTCAAGTGACCCGGTCTCGATGGACGTGCCAGGCGTTTTGGGGGAATGCGGATGTCGACACAGGTCGTATATTGGGCAATTTTTCAACAACCTACACAACATCTCCGCGTGGGTCTCTCCGTGGGCGAGGTTGTCTTATGTAATATAAGGTAATTCTTGTCAGGAATATCATCACTCCCATTGGTGGAGTCCAAAAGAAAATGACCCGTTGCAAAACAACCAACTAGACCACACCAGGTTAAAATAAGGTTTTCAATTGATATCCAAGTTAATTTCTATTCTATTTTTGTAGCCAAAAGCAGATGAATATTCGCGTTGATGCTTAAGTTAGGGACCGTGTTTGGAGGTTAACTATTTCTATATGATCTGACTAGCACAACTGAGACAGCACTCTACGAACATGACACACGCTGTCACAGTTCATCAATTCTCAGACATCCCTGTCTATATAACCATGCTAGAGTTTAGCCCTACAAGACGTCTGGTATAAATTCATGTTACCGTTACACCGGAGCTAGCTAGAGTTCAGACAATGATGCAATCAAATAGGTGATAGGGCTGTGGGTTAGTGACCGTACAAAACAACAGGAAGTAACACTGAATAACAACCCCTCCCCCCACCAAACCCCCATGTACATTATATAATATCAAGAGAAGAACGTGGCGACAGTGGTTGATGGGAATGTTAATGAAGGTTGGGCAACGCCCACTCATTTAACCTGGCGCATACGCTGACATATATGTGGACCCCAATAGCTGCTACGGAAGTTACTATAGTGGGGGCTCCAAGTACCCGCGATAATGATAAGCGACGGTTAGGATTGATGGACAGGTGCGCCGATTCAGTAGTCTGAGAGTACTGTCTCATAGGGCTATAATGATATAACTCTGACCTTGACCGTATTGCTGTGGAGAAAGAGCACGAGGTGTGGTGTCTGAAATAACTGTTGCGTGACACGGAGGTCAAGTTCCAAATTAATATTTCCAATATCAACAGGCAACTAGCGGTCAATGAACTCGAACGTCGAAGATATTGGTTAACACTTCAGATTCTTGGGGACCATCGGTTTAAATGGGACGCCATTATGAGCATTGGTGAGCATCAGAATACATATGGGCCATGAAAGAAAACATTAATATGAAAATATAGGAAATAAACAGCATATCAGCCGAATATAGAAATACATAAAAAGAAGTCGTTTGGTGATCAGATAACAAAATTTTTCTTCTTTCAAGCTAGTCTTCAGAAGTCCTTAATATGACTTGAGAGGCTATCTATTCATTGACAATGCCATGGTTTATCACATAGCAAACATTAATTGTTGCAATACATTCAGTCAAGGAGACA
Source organism: Urechis unicinctus (assembly GCA_034190875.2). NCBI lineage: Eukaryota > Metazoa > Annelida > Polychaeta > Xenopneusta > Urechidae > Urechis > Urechis unicinctus. The sequence continues at coordinate 12,712,085 of CM067348.1, forward strand.
AAAACAGATGCCTACAAATGATGGAATGCATATTACGAGGTACCAGCATAATTATTCATCGGTGTATCCTATTGGTTAGATGGGGGTTACTTATCAATGTATAACACCTGAAATTGCTGGCCGTGTACACAAGATGAGCAAGCGGAAGAGGGGCGGAGGTGGGGGATGGTTATGCAAATCTTTGAAACAGATGGTGACAGGAAAATTACCAATATTGATGTGGACAATACAAAATCTCAATCTGTCAATGTAGGTTGAATTCTCTGTTCACGCATTCATTAGCTAAGCAATGGATCATGGCAGTGCAACAAATATTTGATGGGCCATAAAATTATAGGTATATTTTATCCACTGAAGGTTTTTTTTTATATAATTACCTCCTTTATATTTGTCATGGGTGTGGTTATGATACAGAAACAACAAATAAATGAGTGACAAATTCCCTGAATTGCAGTATGTACACTCATCAATAAATACTTTGTGGGGCTGGATATGTGGTGGTCAGCCAGCCAGTGAAATCTGGGCTTAAGTGGTGTGTTACAATACAGATATGGCCCTTGCAAGGACCACTCCCCTCAACCACCAGGAACCCATTGCCCACTGACAATTAATCGCCTCTTATGACATGCAGGAGGATACGGTGGGGAGTGTGAGATTGCATGGCGAATTTTAACCCTACATGGCGAGACATACACTGCAAATCAATAGGGTCTAATTAAGGGACATAGTTTGAATGAGAAATAGGGTCTAAATTAGCAATAAGGTCTGAGCAATAGTGTCTAAATGAGAAATAGGGTCTAAATGAGAAATAGGGTCTGAATGAGCAATAGGGTCTGTATGAGACATAGGGACTAAATCAGCATTCAGGTGTAAATGAGATACTTGGTAAAAACTAAATATATGATGGAAATAAGAAAAGGTCATAACAAGCAAAAGGTACTGATTAACAATACCAGTTAAGTGTGCATTAAAAATGGTACTATGTCTAGCCAAAACTTTCACCTTCACCGACTTTTACAGCTTATGACAATTGACACCACAGATGAAATTGTGGCAGATGTCTCTGAGCGCTTCCATTTTTCTCCCCAGGTGTAAAAGCAAAAAGTTTTCCCATGACTTAACAAATGTATAAGGTGAGCAATAGGCTTGTTAGAAAAGTTTACCGCATATAAAGTAAAAATTAAAGGTTAGAAAATCAGGATTAACAATTGATGTTGCTTTACCACTCTACCTCATCAGACTGCAACTCATATAGGCTCACTCAGACTACAGGTGAATAAGGATGGTGACTTTAATGGTTTGTTTTGATGGCGACATAAATACACAAATCATCTTTCTTAATGTTTCATCAATGAAAACAAGTAAAGCCAGGAATAAGCTAGCCCTGTACCAGACCTAACTACTGTTGTCTCTGCGATAGGAGATTGTGGCAATTTTGTTTGGTATGGATATTTGCACAGGACGAAGTGTTACCTCTTTCTAGTGACTTCATAGAATTGAGTTGAAAGAATCTACATTATGTCTTTTTAGAATGGGTAAGGAGTAGGAGGAAGAATTGTTTCTCGATTGACAGCTCCACCAAATATGGCTCGGCATTGGGTACAACGCATCAGACGTGGCACATCATCGTTGGAACGGTAATATAAATATATACCGTTCTGTTTTGATATTTTGGGCGCACATTAAAACATGCGTTTGACTATTTTGCTGGGTTTGGCATCTAGAAAACAACATATATCTAGAGCCTGAGAAAAAATATGTCGTATTGCACCAAAAGCTTACCAGCGATTGATACTTGAAGAAATGCCACCTATATATCATTTTCAAAAAATCGCGATGCGATGACCGCCATTTTGGAAAATATTGGGTTGGCTGATTTCCCGCCACCTCATCCGCATTGCTAAGCTTGTGAAGCAAGTAGACGCACTTTGAATACATTCTGCTGAGTTCAGACGCAGGAAGCAATAGTCGTCGATGGGTCACATAATTCTGAGTATGCATGATGTATGTGGGCTTGAACTTGAAAACAAACATGTGTTTCGGACTTTCTACCGCTTCCAAATTTATCGAACTATAACTTATTACCATAGATGAAATCCCCCGCCACAAAGGGATAAAATTGTCCATGAACATCATTGCATTCTAAAACTTCATCACTTGGAAATGTTTGGTGTTTGGCAGTTGTTTGAATCGATCTCAAACAGATTAAGACCTGAACTGAAGACTACTCAAACGTCTTGTACTAGTTGTAGGGCTAGGCACATCAAAATACCATAATTGTGTAATTAATGCGACAGGGTTTATTTCTAAATTACCAACGAGCATTCGGATTCTGGTGAGTTAATAAATGGACAAAATATCTCCCAACTACAAATTTTCTTACCTTGTCGGATTGTGTTTCTGCAATTTCGCTGTTCTTTCTGATTCTGCGTCAAATTTGACTTAAATGATGCAACAGTTGATATGTTTCTTGATTTAAGGGCAGAAAGGTCGATGTTCAATGCTTTTACCAAACGAAATTTACATATAAGATTCCGCGCCATCGTTCGTTTGATGTTACTTCCTTACAAGTTAGTATGTAGACCACTTGTTTACTCTTCGCTGCTTTTATTTCAGCTGTTCAGCGCGCATCGCAGTATGGCCGGTAACCTAATGTAAAGAGGTCAAGGACGTTCACCACTTCCGACTGCTCTTAGTTTAACTACAGGCATCGAATTCAGCCGTCAATCATGCTGCAAAAGACCCCTTCGGAGCTCCGACTGCGCATGCGCCGATGTGCGGGGTCAAAGGTGAATTCTGGAAAACTCTTGCCTGGCGCGAGCGCCGCGCTTCGCGACGTTAAAGTATCGCAGAACACAGACTTTCCGTCCATGCAGAGTTTCTTTGACCTTTTTCAATATTTAGAACTCAAAGATGTAAGACAAGCTTTACCGTCATCACTATCAGAGAAGTACCCAACGCTCAAATGCACCATTGATTGTTCTGAAATTTTCATTGAGAGACCATGCAACCTAAAGCTGCAAGCCTACACGTGGTCCGACTACAAGAAGTACAACACATCTCACTTGTGCCTCTCATTAATGACATTCTTGTTATTTGCACAGCAATCTGCAACATACATCCCCCACTTGTGAAGTAAATGTTTATCTAATAGGAGGGCTAGATAGATCTACATGTGATAAATTTAGCGTCGGTGGAAATAATACTGTATACACTGTTGCGTTCTCATGCTGTTACAACAAAAGTGTGCGCGTCAATGTTAATAAATCTTTAATTCATTGTGAAATAATCTTGCTTTTCTTTCCGAAGCCATACTGAGTCGCATTCACCACAAATTACAAATAGCAAATTAAAGCAGAAATAAACACGCTGGAAAGGCACGAAATATCACAACTTCTGCAGCAAAACACACGCATCCACATCGAGTACACGAAAAGTTTTCCCGAATTGACCTTTGACCCGAGACCGGAAGCGCCTCGCTCGCGAGATTCCGAAGGGGTCTAATGTCACGGGTGAGTTGATCGAAAACGGCCAAGATGTCGGGGTTTCTTTCTCCGTGGGAATCGATGCAGATATCGGTGTTCTTAAATGTCAAAACGGGATGCCCTGTAATACCATTGCGATCTTCTTTAATTAATTATTGGACAAAGTAGCATTCATAACGTTCGATTTGCAAGCCAGCTTGTCCAGATCGATGTTATCATAGTGGTTCTTTTCCGCGCACCACTGTCAGAGTCATAGCGAATTTTCACCGTCCATTTATGCCAGACCCTCACCCTCTCTCTACCTCAAGCTGTAAACGACGGGATTGGTTCTTTTCTGGAAAGAAATGTGTAGTTTGGACTACTTGTGCATGAAGCATTCAATATGAAATTAGCAAGAGATTTTAATGTGGCTGACTACTGGAATAAAGAAGCACGATAGTTATATGATGCAAATGGAGTCTGCATTAAAATCGTAATTACATGGCCTTGATAGCTGAACGACACTCCTCCGACAGCAAACACATACACACGTACATTCAAATTGTAAATTTCACTCAACAGGCGCTGAGTTCGTTTATTCACGCGTTATGATCAGGCGTCCGTTGGGTTGGTTTATTTACGCGTTATGATCAGGCGACCGTTGGGTTGGTTTATTTACGCGTTATGATCAGGCGACCGTTGGGTTGGTCTATTTGCGCGTTATGATCAGGCGGCGGTTGAGTCGGTCTATTTAAACGACATGATCAGGCGGCCGTTGGGTTGGTCTATCTACGCGTCATGATTAGGCGGCCGTTGGGTTGGTCTATCTACGCGTCATGATTAGGCGGCCGTTGGGTTGGTCTATCTACGCGACATGATTAGGCGGCCGTCGGGTTGGTCTATCTACGCGTCATGATTAGGCGGCCGTTGGGTTGGCGACGAAAGCGCTGTAACACCGAGTGCTGTACTGGTCAGTCCAAGGCGTTCGTGTAAGTGACCATCATTGATGTGACGCACAGATGGTTACCCATTTTGAGTAAGCGATCACGCCGTTGTTTCACTCGCTGCTTTTCCTGGAAGTCTACATAATGATGGCTAGCGCAATATTCCATGAGTGTGCCAGCCAGCATATTTATGGGATATTTGATAATAAGAAATCCTGAAACTTTAACACTTCCTCAGGGACACCAAAATGAAGAGTGTTTATGCGAACAAACCACACATCAATACAGCCACCAATGAAGTTCCTTTCATTTCATATCATCATAACTTGGTGTCAGTGTCAACGTTTGATCAACTACAGCGCCGTAATCAAGTCACATGACTCGACCATGAGTTATGCATATTGTAGATACCAACAACACTCACTGGGGCAACTTTAATAGATAAGAGCTCGTATTGCGATCGCTGGAATGTGTTAGATACCAACCCGCATCTTGATATTTCAACCCGTGTACTGAAATACCAACCCGTACTGAGATGACAAACCGGGTACTTATATATCAGCACACGTATTGATATATCAAGCTGCCTTGTAATCTTCTCACCAAAATGAGCAGAAGAGCTACCGTTTACAAGCAGCCCCAGTTCGTTGCTGCTTGTGAGACATTTCGAGATGCTGATCAAACATACAGCGGAGTTTATAAGCCCTATAAGTCCTCTGATGGGGTTGATTCAACAAATCCCATCATTTACTGATAATTGTATGCGTCTTGTCAAACTGAATAAGCCCGAACGCAAGTCATTGACTGACTTTGAATGGGATCCTAGAGAAAAATCGACCGTACATTTTTAAAACCTGCGATGAGGTTAAAGCTTTTACATTGCTTCGCGAATCAGACTCGACCAAATTTCACAATTTCATAAACGCCAGTTTGTGTCCTTGATGGTCAAAAATTGAAATTTTGGAGGCTGTAAAATAATTGTTGTTGTCACTGGGACCACGCTGTTTCGTAGAAACTTGCTCGAAAGTGTTTGACACAAATATGACCAATTACGACACAACTCCCTTATCATTTGAATGTTCCGTAAGTTGTTTACAAAGTATACCCCCATGTAAACAGACCAAATCCAGAGATCCCTGGACGCATATCGAAATATAACCCCGTGGACTGAGGACTCAATACCTCTTTTTAACACGTCATGACTTTTGCTAATATTAAAATCATCACAGCGGTCAGGGGATTGAAATATGGAACTCATAACGCCAAAAATGCATGCACGCACATTTCATGTTCCGCACTATTTCGTCATTAGTCACTCATCGCAGAATACGCAGTAGCTGTCATACGAATATCACAATCATTTCTAATTCCTTTACTCTGACAGATGGCTAACACAAGCTTTCGTTTTTAATGCTCTTGTATTGATTCAATACATGGTACGACGTGGGGAAACACAACTTTCGTTTCCCAAACTAATCTTCCTATCGCGAATCAATGAATATAAATGAGACGTTTTGAGAGGAGGCGTGGCTTGAAAATCGTCAAAACGGTCGAGTTAGATTCCTCGGATTAGGAAGGTTTAAGAAAAATCGTATCGCATGTGAAGGATAAATTAGAGCCATGCAGCCGATGTACAATATTTACAATGATATTGTGAATGTTTGCATATACATAATATAGTCAATCGAACGATTGCCGCTACTAACTATAATATAGGGTTAAAATGTTAGGAAACTGTTGGAAGGCTGTTCTTTTCTCGATCACTGCCAACAACAGGATGATAATAGCCTGAATATGTTGATTGGATATTTTGAAATGCAAAAACGCTATGATAAAGAGAAAGTTTACAGTGATTAACATTCAACTACACATATTGTTTAACGATTTTATCATGCAACATTGATGATTCTCGGACAAATTATTCATTTGGACAGTCTATTTCACATTTGGAACCGTAAGCAATGCACAACATCTAGCATGACATTAATCAGCGGGTTTTAAATCCATCACCGGCTTTATTTTGGCCATGCTAAAAGGCCAGCCTCTTCGGTCCCGGACGACCTGTAAGCCTCACATTTTCTCCCGTGGTATATCGCATAGTCAGATTTAGCCGGCGTAAGAAAAACATACTCGGAGTCGGTACCAAACCCCGTATCAGTTATTACAAGCTCAGGCGTCGAGTGGGATGGTACAATCGTCAACGACTCGTCAGCTAACGTTGGATTAGTATTAGGAGCCGTGTGCTGCGATTCATTTATCAATAATCCACTGCCATAATTTGCCGTCACGAGGGCGTCAGTTTTACCCGAATCCTGGTCGACAGATTGGCTCTCAACTTGAAGTGTTGGTACAACAAGTGATTTCCGTCTTCCAGGGATATCACTGTGGCGTTGATAAGATTCGTTCACACTTACGCTGAAGAAAAGTTCTCTAGTGTGGTATTGGCGATTAAAATAGATTTTAGTGATCCTTCTTTTAGCTTTATCGACGCCAACGCAGACGAGAAAAAGCACCAGCATTCCACTGAGAGTAGCGGCAGTGTACCATCCTAGTCGAGGGTCATATGGCATGGGACGGCGAGTAAGGTTCAAATCTAATGACCACGGTGGTACCTTCTGTACCTTTAAGCTATCGCCATCGTGCATGTGTAGCGTGTTGTTGCCATGCACACTGTCGTTATTTTGGGAACACGAATGCAATTCTAATGGGTATGTCGAAACTGAATACTGCTCGCTGGAAGTAGATGCTATTCGGCATAATGGCGATGTAATATTTGGTATTCCATTACCCAGAAACCGCTCAAGCAGTTTCCGGACATGGCAATCGCAGCGCATGATTACACCCCGCATATCAAGTACCAGAGGGTGAATGTTCAATGCAAAGCTGGAATTAAAATAGTCTAAAGATGTGTATGATAAATTGAGCAATTGGAGTGCCCTTAAATTAATAAAGGCCTCGGAATCGATGTATGCGACAAGAGTGGAGCTTAAATTCAGAATATTTAGATTGCTTTGGCATTGAAATGTCTGTTGATCGATAAATGTAATAGGGTTCCTGGATAGATCGACTACTCTTAATTCCAGCAAAGTTTGGAAAGCATCAGGTGGAATGGCAGATATGTTATTTGCTGAGAGGTCCAGAAGCTGGAGTTGTGTCATATTAAATAATAACTCATGCGAAACAAAGGTCAGTTTGTTAAAGCTGAGGTCCAGATGCGTTAATCCGAATAAGGAATGAAAAGTAGTCGCCATCAACTTCGATATCTGATTGTTGCGTATGTTGAGATATTCCAATTTATACAGATGCCTAAACGCCATGGGATGGATATACGCGATTACATTATTTTCAAGACGCAACTCCACAAGATTCCACAATTCAGAGAAGGCACCAGCAGTTATTCTAGAGATTAGATTTTGTGATACATCCATCGCTTTTGTTTGTCGAGAAAGCAATGTGGGTACGATGGTCAAGTTTCGATGGTCACATTGTATTCTTTCACTGCTACACTCGCAAGAGAAAGGGCAAGCGAAGAATTCCGATAATCACCTGCGTTGAAGTGATGGGAAAAAGTGTTTGTGGAGCAGCTGAATGTATTCCGTTTTGCTTCCAGCCATAGCTACAGTAATCCCAAAACACAGAACCAAAAACCACCTCTCGATTCCTTGACGTATTAGCAGGCAGCGATGGGACGCAGAGAGTTTATATTCCCGTCCATTCATAGCTGTCAGCAGCAGCAGCAGCAGCAGCAGCAGTGTAAGTTATGAACGCATCCGAGCCTATAGAGTAGACTCTCACCTGTGGAGCACCTGCATGCACACAGCAACCACTTGTCACGAGCAGTTTGAGGCTGGGCTTAAAAGGATGTTCGCTGTTACGCTGCAGAAGAGGCAATGGTGGCTCTGGACAATTCCACCTAGTGCAGCACCCATGTAGACACGCCCACTGTTAGCCACGCGGGCGAGTGGCGAATGGCGGTGAGGGTAAAGGTCTGCCTCACGTTATCCCCGACTTGGTGGCTTGCTGGAAACGTGTTGGAGTTTCCGGGTGGAGTTGCGTCGGGGGCTTACAACCCAGTATGGACAGCGCAAGGGAAGATGTCCAATCATCGCAACTCTCTTACACTTTAGCTGTGGTGATGTGACCTACATGAATGAGAGCACCATTGAGTGTTTGCTCTCTACCCTGATATAGAAATGCTTAGCATGAACAAGCTTGATTGGGTTTATATTGTGACGTCACTGACTATCATGGCGTCACCAGTTGTCCTGGTGATAATCAACGTAAATTGCTTTGTTACACCTGTTCGTCATAAGGCTATACACACACAAACACGCACACATACGTACACACACACACAAACACGCACACATACACACACACGCACGCACACAAACACACGAAATCACATACACACGAATATATATATATATATATATATATATATATATATATATATATATATATATATATATATATATATATATATATATATATATATATATATTACATATCTGCACATATACATGTATTTATAAATATGTATATATATATATATATATATATATATATATATATATATATATATATATATATATATATATATATATATATATACACTGTATATATAAACGTGTGTATGCGTGTACGTGTGTCTGTGTGCATGCGTGTATGTGCGTGTTTGTGTGTGTGTGTGTGTGTTACCAAAGTAGCTCTTATGTCAGCTTGATAACTGGGCTCCTTCAGGTGCTATCGATGGCCGCGCCACAATACATGACATGCTTCACCACACAGACATGCAGAACGTTTGATCCATCAAGACTTACACTTAGTACTCCGAACCATCCCATCTCGCAGCTATCACAGCATACAAACTTTCAATTGATAAGGTACACATACCGGTGTCGTTATCAAGCAGAGCCTTTGAATGCATGATTATTTACTGCATTGCCCTCAGTATGCTAGCAGCCTCGCTCGGCCATTCAGAACATGCACTCGACATGCTGCACCCATTATGCACAGGTGTATGTCAATCATTTACCTCCAGGTAGACGTTGAAGGCGCACCTTCCCATGACATGAAGCAATGACCGACACAGGCACCTGCTCACCTCATGCTACCCCCTAGCTCCAGCTCCTATCTGTATTGAACTCAGCGTGTGTCCTCGGGCAGTCCACAATTCAAGGTCGGACAGATGCAATCAACTTTACGAAGTCCTCACCCGATGCATTGCGGGACCGCAGCTAGAATTGCTATCACATTATACTGAACAAAACACTATTCAAAAAGCGCAATGCACCTTCTGGCGCACATTGTATTGGGGTTAGCGAGACACGCGACTTATAAATAGGCGGTGTAATAGTTAATGAAAAGAACTCTAAGTCATCGATAGAGACGGCTAGATGTCAGGCTGTGAATGGTCGATTAGAATTTCGCAGGGATCCTTAGGTAGAAATACCTCGAGCGTTCATCACAGTTCATACGAATGTTGTTTTTAACTTGGATCACGTGTTAAGTGTGGATGTAATGTATTGTTTAGTCAACCATCCACTTACATGAGGTACATGCGCTACTGTTAACTGGCTACCAAACTCGATTAATCAAAACGCTGAATTCAATGCTATCACCGGTGCGTTCAAAACCCTCGCAAATATAGTAATTTGTCTTGTCTCTGTTGCTTAAAACTGCCCAATGAAACCTCTTCCTCACACAAATCTCGTTGTCTTACAGACATTGGTATATTTTTTGTATTCATTTAATAATCTTCTTCCCAAACTGAGGGTAACAAGACAGAACAGCATTACTGGGAAAGATTTCCATGCGGTGTTGAATCACGAACACAGAACCCAAGCAGCTTTATGTCAGCATGGCCTCGCTAATTGACTTCATTGCGACAACATAATGCGCTTCTTACTGGGAAAACTTTTATGAATAACGATGCCGACCATATATAAATACCGGATTCACAGACCGCTGAATTTGGTTCTCAGTCGTACATTGCTATAGTAGTATATATACTAGCGGTTCTGGGACACAACCTCTCCTATGTATACTACTGACACCTTGGAGGCTTATACAAGATTTTTGCTCACCCTGACCTCGCTGCGCTAATACCAATGAAGGACGGAGCGCTAAACTGCGTCGCCAAGATCGTAATCAAGATATTTACCCTAAGGGCGCCTCGGACCCGACCCCCCAAACGAGGCCGAGGGGTTGAATAACTCTGTGTTTGGCAAGACTATGTAAAACCTCCGGAGGCGAGTCGACGTTAAGATTGTGCGCTCATCGGAAAATACGGAGGCTTGTGGCCAGCCCTGCCTATGCTCGACATAAAGTGTTTAACGATGATCTGGATGCCCTGCATATGCACAAGACCCGTTTAATCTTAAACCGTCCGGTGTATGTGGGCATGTGCATTCTAGATCTTCAAAGCACTTGATGTATGACTTTTATTATAATACTATGAAGCCCAGATACGGCAACAATCTTGGCCTGCTATACACAGACACGGACTCTCTGCTTCTCGAGATCCGTACATCTTACGTATATGCTGATATGAGGGAGGATGGGCATCTCTTTGACACTAGTAACTTTGACCCTTCTCATGCCCTACACAGTGACAAAAACAAAAAGGTTCTGGGTAAGATGAAGGATGAGTGCGCTGGCGTGCCCATCAAGGAGTACGTTGGTTTGCGCCCTAAGATGTACAGTTCCGCCATGGGATGAACATGCTTCGTAATGAAGGTCATAAGCTCTATGGGTTGCACGTCAACAAGGTGTCTCTCTCCCCTTTTGACTCAAAGCGGTGGATAGCTGCGAACGTCGTAGATACCCTGGCCTAGGGGCACACTAGTTTACCAACAAACTAGCCCCTCGGCCCCGTTTGGGGGTCGGGTCCGAGGCGCCCTTAGGGTAAATATCTTGAGTACGATCTTGGCGATGCAGTTTAGCGCTCCGTCCTTCATTGGTATTAGCGCAGCGAGGTCAGGGTGAGCAAAAATCTTGTATAAGCTGCCAAGGGGCAGTAGTATACATAGGAGAGGTTGTGTCCCAGAAACTCTAGTATATATACTACTGCATCCGAACAACCTGTATGGCACAGCGTTAGCAGCAGCAGCAACAGTATGATAAGGACTACAATATCTCAAACATCTATCTCTTTTCGTATGCTGTGTTATGCGACGAATGACGTTAAACACTTCGTAAAGCATTCATTTGAGAGAGCATCGATGCATGACCGGTTGTATATGATGCTGTTTCGATGAGTAGTCCTTTATGTTCTCGCCTGATGAGAATGTTATTGCCATGGCGACCCAGATACTGACTCATTGTTGGCTCATCCCAATGTCCTCGTCAAGGATATGTCCAGAAAGGTTTTGTCATTGCTTGTGACGTCATGCAATCTGGTGATCACTTCCTGTCACTGCCACACCCTTCGATGTGTAAAGAGATGCCGCGCATATCAATTCAGAATTTGTTGGCCATGTTTGCAATGTGATACTAGGTTTTAGCTTCCCCCATCAGCAATATTGTATGAACCGCATTACACCACTGGCTGATAAAAGCAATAAGGGAGGCGTTTACTAGCACTGATATTCCAGTAGGAAATAGGGACATGACACTTACATTTGATACTGCAAGCTTACTCTGTATCACTTCATTAGTGGATACTGAAGGATTTTGAGTCGGAAAAACTGGTGCTAGTAATCTGATGTACCTGTTAGCTCACAGACAGTTAACACAGTTGTATACAAGCTAGCGCTCAATGTGAAGATTCTGCAGCTGCTGACAATCCCATGTATTAGAAGATTACCAATGCTGTATATGGGGATTTATTGCGGTAATATATTTCTGTTGCTTAACAGTACGGTCAGTTGGCAAACGAACGGGATTTAGTGACGTTTGAGTTCTGCTACTCAAAGATTTGTAATAGAAATAATGATAGCCAGATCATTCGCTCTGTATTCTTTCATATTGACAACTTGTTGAATAATGCTCCCGACCATTACCATGATTGCGAGCGCGACGTACGTCACTGCATTTAGGTATTTACGTATCGGTATTTAATCTGGCAGAACATTCAGAGCTACGCAAATAGAACATGGCCTTTAATATGCACAATATATTCATCGCAACCAAACCAAAATGGATATTTCTATCCACCCCCCTCTGAGTTATTTATAATATTCGTTGGCGATGAATGCGCATGCGCACGTAACCGTTGTTGTTGTTGTTAGCGAATCATAACATTTTAGCCGCTCTGGCATTTACATTGTTCAATTGATTGGCTGCAGTAGGGTGGCTGTTTACATATAAATAATCATTGAGGCAAGAAATGAACTCAAGTGCACTGATTACAAATATTGGCTTCCACTTAATGTGCTTACCAGCTACCTTTCACACGGGCGATTGGTCTAGATCAGATGGCCTCTCATAGAAACCCCTAGCGTCAGTCCTAGAGTCAATTGTTGCTTTTCTCTAATCAACGTAGCAACAGACTTCCCATGAATCACAACTGCCTGAACTGCACATCCAGACATAATGACCTTTACGCGAGACACAAACACTTTGTCGATATTCCGTGGGACCAAACATGTGGGCCACGTATCGCATTGACTACAGTGTTTTTCAAGTGGTCTTAACATTAGGGCAAAAAAAAAACTACGCTTGGCATCACATGGCAAGATGCTATCCTTAAATGATAATTTCGCAATGGAAAGGACATTGAAAACAAACTTTGGAACAGTTGATTAATTCCTGGTAATTGTTAGATTCAATCTGTTTGAACAACACAGGTATACACGGCTTGTAACTTCTAGCCACACATTCTGTTGTTTCTGTGATTATTTATGGTTTATCATGCAATACAACTTAAGGGCAGTATTTGATGATACTGCTTTTGAAATGATAAGGCCACATATTTTGAATATTCAAGAATATAAATGACCGTTTTGAAATGGTCTAACAAGAGGAGCTCTCTGCCCTCGATATACCACTTTTGTCGTCTAGGTAAATATACAATACACTTCGGAACGATGAAGAGAATCAAAGCTACAGTGATGACTGGCGGACCATGGGTTAACCATTATGACGCAATATTACCGGCTGATATTTGTGTTTGAAAACTAACGTATACTATCTGCCGCGATATCAGGGTTTTGTGTGATATGGGATGACCTTTGGATCAGGAATTATCAGGGGCATTTTGTTAAATGGCGTGGGTTGACTGCACAATGATGGAACTTGTTACGACTAAGATACATGCGATAGATCGCCAACTAACAAATGCTTTCATGCTCTGTCACTACTGGCGACGGCATATCATTTAAGTTTGGGCATCTAATGCTGCAGAACAATTATCCTTGAAGTTTCGGTTATGCTCCCAATCTATTTATCATAACCCAACTAATATTGAGACGGTAATCTAATTATCTGGATTATTGTATAACCGCATCGGCAATTTATGCTATTTCCACTCTATCCGTTGTTATACCTGCAGGGCAACATCGACATAACATATAAATAGCTCAGACAGCAACATTATTCCATTGATTGCATTGTTACTTAAATTGGCATTCTCTCTTGATAAGAGAGCTAGTTATGACATTATACTCTCGTCATACGGACCTCATAGTGTGTGCTCGAGTGTTGTTGTTTTGGTATCCGTGTCGGAAAAGGCTTCCCACAAATCACTTCCGCATGTACTGCGCGTTGAGAGCGACCTTGACGCGTAGCACTGCGTCAAGGACGTTCTCAACGCTGTGAGTCTAAGCATGTGCAACTCGATGACCGCAGTATATATACAAAAATGCTGATATCGGGCTTCTTCACCCTGTTCGATATCATCACCGCAATATGAAGATATATTGATATGTATAGTTGTAAGCCATATTTGCACCACAGGGCCTCTTCGCTATATTCCTGAAAGCCGTCTCCGTCATCTCCACCAACCAATAAACTGGAATCATATATGCCATATTCATTGTTGGCAATGGACAAATTGCCCCAAGCTGCGGTATGTTATATTCAATCACCACAGTGATTGATAAACCAATCTCCATTAAACAACCCTACGTATATTGCGATGTAACGAATATTGATATTCCTTCTGGCAGCAATATGAAGATACATTGTTAACTTGGCGAATTCGCCAAGTTATCTTGGTCAGTCGCGTTTGTATGTATGTATGTATGTATGTATGTATGTATGTATGTATGTATGTATGTATGTATGTATGTATGTATGTATGTATGTATGTATGTATGTATGTATGTATGTATGTATGTATGTATGTATGTATGTATGTATGTATGTATGTATGTATGTATGTATGTATGTATGTATGTATGTATGTATGTATGTATGTATGTATGTATGTATGTATGTATGTATGTATGTATGTATGTATGTATGTCTGTATGTATGTATGTATGTATGTGTGTGTATGTGTATGTATGTATGTATGTATGTATGTATGTATGTATGTATGTATGTATGTATGTATGTATGTATGTATGTATGTGTATGTATGTATGTGTGTGTCTGTCTGTATGTATGTATGTATGTATGTATGTATGTATGTATGTATGTATGTATGTGTTCGACTGTATGTATGCATGTGTGTATGTATGTATGTATGTATGTATGTATGTATATGCGTTTATGTAAGTATGTATGTATGTATGTATGTATGTATGTATGTATGTATGTATGTATGTATGTATGTATGTATGTATGTATGTATGAATGTATGTATGTATGTATGTATGTATGTTAAAAAATTTTGGCTCGCGATAGAGGTCACAGTTTTATGAACTTTTTCAGAATTGCTTTTTAAATAGTCGTCATTAATGATGTGTAGAACCCAGACGTTTTGTTTTGACTTTGACCTCAAACAAATTAACAGTTTTCACAAGCGCCTGAGGTCGAAAAATCGTGGTATCAGTCGATAAGTCCATAAAAGTATTATGAATATTTCGAGCGCTTATATAATCATCAATACATTTCAGATGGTAATAACAAGTCAGTAACATATTCTCCGTAACATCATATATCGCGTTATACGACTTCATGGAAGTCGATGGCGTCACTTTCGGTTACGAAAGCATCAAGCTTTCAATGCTTAGTATCTCTGTGTATAAAAATTTGATTTTAAAACACATATTACGAAAATGTAATGTAATTGTAAACTTTCATTGAATATGTGTTGTTGTAAATAATGTATTGTTGAAAAAATTCTAGCAGGTCGAACATATCTGGTAGCGAAAATCTCTTAACTTCTTAATTTCGCGATGAATTTACTAATGATCGTCCGATTGTAAATAGAAATTAACATTTACTTAAGGCTGAATCAATAATCAAACTTTCATCATCGATAAAATATACGTCGTTTTCAATGTGCGTTGAGTTGGAATAAAAATTTCCACAATGAAATATTTCGTAAAACTTTCGATCGCTTATAAAATCTTAAGTTAACGCGTCATTTCCGTCGTAGTTGGTTGTATCGTAATTTGGTTGGCACTCAAAAAGGGCCCATTTAATTCTTAACATATAACTATGCATCGTTTGTTGTAAATTTTCTTTGGGTTTCTCACAACGTAAGCCTGAAGTACAGCGAGTTTTCACTGGTTTGTTAACAGCAGCTTACATATCATGCTGTACAAAGGTCGCTGCTGTTCTCTGCTCGCCTCACGGTTAAGTATGGTACGTAGCCATATTCAATTAATAAACAAAGCTCATGCTTGAGGTGGCCAAATCATTGCCAACCTATTATGGCCGCAATATGTGGCATATACGAGAATGTTGTTGCCATGAAATCACATGCACTGGTTTATATTCAGCTCGTCCAAAGGTTGTGCTGTCAGAGACGTGTCCAGTTAGCTAGTGTCGATGCTTCGGACGCCATATGGTCTGTTGATTACACACCCTGCCAGTGCCACACTACGATGCGGCAAGGCTGCTATGCGGACCAATAACAATAGAGCTAACCATGTCTTACCAACAATATTGCTGATGGCACATTGTATCACAGTGCACATGGAAAGGCTATTCATTATCACTGAAATTCCAAATTGCAAGCCAATATTACCGTAATAGGCGAATGGGGCCAAGCGTGGGGGCTGTACGTGTGGCCATTAAGTCCTCGTACGCTGAGTTCATCATTAGTGGACACTGTTGGGTTGGTAATAACTACCCCACTGAGATTACAAGTTTACTCATAGATTGCTATTTGACGAATGCACATAATGTCATTAGATGGTATCATAGGGAGTGCATGAGGTAGATACGTGATACGCTATCTGCCGTGGGTCATGAGAATCATAAGCTCAACATGGCCGGGTAATGTTCAGATAAAGGGAATTGTTATTTGAGGCGCAATTCGTGCACAGAACCAAGCAGCTGAGGCGTTGACAGTAAGACGGATTGTTTCATAAATTGGTTTCCCTTGATGCAATAGGGATGTTGTCCACACTATCAAAGAAGTGGTATAATTTATTAAAGAGTTAGCACAAATATTCATACAAAAAACATGCAGGTAACATGATATATGCTATCTCTCTTTCAAATATTGACACAGTTCAAAAAAGAAGCTTTCAATAGAACCTGAAAATTGTCAGTGCAATGATGACAGAGAGCAATAACGGAAGGAGCATTATTCATGAACCATTTGTTGCATAGAATTCATTGAAAATCGGAACCAACGTGCATCAGTGCGATGATGACAGAGCTACAGCAATAACGGATGAGGATGGGTTACCATTATGAAGCGTTGCAGTCTGGCGATAACGGCATTTGTCAGATCAGCGTACCCGAGATAAAAGAACGGCTAAGAAGTGTGATTGATTGGCTTATGGTCGTGAAACATTTCACATTTACAACGCACTACATGATTTATTGCACTCGACTCTTATCGTGTTAAGGTAGATGATGGTCCTGTATTATTCTTGAAAGCGGTGTTGCTGTGACAGACTTTACATGCAGAAGCGCTAACAATGGTGTATATACCTGCCTCCTCCAAAGGAACTAGTCCGGCTCGACCAGATATTTGGAGGCTCAACAGATATGCAATATTGGTGAGTATATTTGAGAACTAGTTACAAAAGCTGATAAAGTTGCTACTGGAATAAATCAAACGGATGGAGCAAGTGGTTGGGACATGTAACGACCCCGCTTCATACTTTAGTTCTCTTCAGACAGGTGGCACATCTGTCTTAGTTCAAGAAGTGGTCTCAAAACTCACTCACCATTGGCGGCATCAATGCTTTCAAGAACGGGCATTTCATGCGGCATCACCATCTGTCACAAATGCATGCACGGTTACCGTAGATCGCGTCACATATTACAGCAGGCCACGGGACATGCCCCCGACATGCTGCACTCATTGTGTGTTCATCATTAGCCACATGACATGCATCAAAGGCGCACATGTTTAAGTACACGATCCGTGATATGACTGACGTAGACATCGGTTCACCTCACGCTACATGCGTGGGCCAGTTGCGATCTAGATTTAACACAGTGGGTGTGTTCGAAGAGTACACCGTTCACTGTTGGACAAAAACGCCAACTTGATGCCCTGTCTCAATGCTTTGATAGACCATTGTAAGATATGCCGACATAACACATTATACATGACACATTATACATGACACATAACACACATTATACAAAACCCAACACTTCCCAGATAGTACAGGACACTGCCAAGCGCGTGTTGTGATACGGGCAATGCTGGCATACAGATGATTATAATTCTGGACCTCAATGACTTTCGTCAACTATTACATGGAATGGATTGGGTCGGTGAGACTTACAGTGAAGAGACAAACACGTTCTGAAAAATGCTAATGTATCTTCAACGGCAGGTGTTATTAGCACTACTGTCACATAGAAGACACATCCATCTTCTTTTACGAGGTACTGTTTCCGCAGCTAATTGGGCGAATAAGCTCTACAGATACCCACGCAGAAAGTAATGTCATCACCCACGCCTTCAAACCCAAATGCAAAGTATTTCCACATTATTGTAAATTGTTTGAACAAAAATTCTGTTAGGGAGATTATGTGGCATTTATGGCATAGTGCGAACAGCAAAGCATTCCTCTTTATCCGTAGTTGTAAGCACAGCATCGACGAGCGCACAGTCAATGTAGACCATTCAGACAAAAACATTGCTCAATTAATTAGTCCTTACGGGCTTATCATTGATAAGAGATGGTTAATAATGACGGATATGAACATGTATCCATGTATTGGTCGCTAATAAATGTAATACTTCGCTTCGCCTTGAAATGGTTGGTTGATATCGACATATCACGGGATGTTCGCTTGAATAACAAGAGTTGTTTTTCTCTTATCGGTGTTGAAAAGGCTTCCCGTAAATCACCTCCGCCTGTACTACTCATCAAAATGACCTTGACGCGAAACACAAACACCACATCATTATTCACACTCGATTGTTGTAGTGCTGATCTGTATGGATTCTGGAGCCTTAGTGCAAAGTTAAAATACCACATGCTCTACAATACTGCAAACAAAGTACACGAGAGGATGCAATCAAAGGGCTTAAAGCTTTGCTTTGACGGATCACTCTACCAGGCTAATGAGGTAAATAATGGCGACACGCCCGCCGTCAACGGCGCTACCATAAAATCAACTAAGCTCATTTAAGTAATGGAGATATCTTATTGGTCGAGGTGATTGCGCTTCCAATTTTCCCAGGGGCTGTTAAGATAGACGTTATTAGGTGTTGCACACTGGTGAAATGTTCTCATATGTCAGAAGAGAGCCCTCTAAGCGTAGCTGTAAGCGCTGTGACGCAGCGATCGGATGGTCATTGGCTCAAATGAGCATGTACGTCATAAAACAATGATTTCCAACACAACAATGGGAGAATGTAGCGTGTTGCAGCTAGATATTGATACTTGCTAATCCATGATTAATGGATTAATGTGGTCTGATAAACAATAAGAGTTGGATATTCTATACACTCTTTGTGAACATGGGATTTACCAGCATCATTTGAACCTATTCAGTATATTCGCTTCATTTGACTCACATTAGAAAAGAATTACAATGCATTCAGATGTTATTATTTAAATGCACCATACTGCAAATGATTCACACTCATGATTACCCTCTACGAGGCAATGCATTAACGACATATTAACTTTCAGACTAGTGCAGAAGTAAGTATAGAAGTCAAGATTATGTACTTTACAAGATGGTTTGTCACAAAACGTGCATTGTACCTCAGGAAAGGATGAACCATTTGAAAAGTACAGATACATGGAGTTTTATTTAATGTTCAATGTGTTTTGTGAAGCATATACGTGAGGAATGATATTATTTGCAAATTATTTTGAAGATCTATTTTAACTATTTAATTAATGGATCATCAGCCTAGTAGCAAAGGGGATATTAGAAGTAAAATGCTTTTGATTGATGGGTTTAAATGCAATCAATAAAAGTCATACTGATGCGAAACTATTAAGGAAAAAGAATAGTTTGAGAGCACATGTGCATGTTTGATCATTTGCTTTTCTGTTAATAAACAGTTCGGATAGTGCCTTGTAAGGTTTGTTAAAAATCATCATAATTCATAAGGGGTTCGTACTGCGAATCCAATTCCCATGTGTTACAGCTGGCCACCAATGATAATTATGCTTATGAACCCCTTTTGCGTGTCATTCAGGCTTTGGGACTAGTAATTATATATATATTCTGGGCCTGAATTCTGTCCGAAAACATACTTCCTTTGAGTGCAGTAGCTAATTATGCCAATTCTATTGATGCCCTCAGTGACACCATCATGCCTGAGGCTCTATCAATGATAGACACATCAAAAACAGATTCGGAGAATCAAGTAGGCAGATGTTTTGTTACAGGCTTCATCATCGGAAATGAATCAAATAGGTGTCTGACAAAAATGTATACGATCAAACTCATCCGTACATTAGTCGCCAACTGTAACATGGTAATGTCAGTGGTGATGTGATGAAAACAAAGTCTCTTTGAAGTTAAATATGCCTGTATGTTTGTTGAAAGCGTGAAAGCATTAACAAAAGACATTCATCAAAATCTTTTTGGGACTGGTGCATGTCCATTACATTCCATGTTGATATTAACATGATTGGAACCATTAACTGTGCCCATGTGTTCAATGCGATGGCGGAAACTCACAGCTAGACTTGGGGTTGCTATCTCGAAGCACTGGTTACCATAGCGTCACCAGCTGTCTTGGTCAATTGACGTTAGTTGCTTTGATATAAGTTTTACACTATGCACCTGTTTGTTACCGTGCTCTCTCTCTCTCTCTCTCTCTCTCTCTCTCTCTCTCTCTCTCTCTCTCTCTCTCTCTCTCTCTCTCTCTCTCTCTCTCTCTCTCTCTCTCTCTCTCCCCTCTCTCTCTCACTCACTCACTCTCTCTCTCTATATATATATATATTATATATATATATATATATATATATATATGTATATATATATTCGTATATATAGATATATAGATTTATATATATGTATGTTTATATATTTATATATACATAGATTATATATATATATATTTATGTATGTGTATATATATTTATATATATAAATATATATGTATATATATCTGTTATATATATATATATCTATATATATATACATATATATATATATATATATATATATATATATATATATTATATATATATATATATATATATATATATATATATATATATATATATATATATATATATATATATATATATCTCTATATATATATATATATATATATATATATATATATATATATATATATATATATATATATATATATATATATATATATATATATATGACCTTGACGCGAAACACCACATCATTATTATTCGGTGAGACCATGCGTGCTCCACTCGATTGTGTTAGTGTTGATTTGGATGTATGCTAGAGCCTTTTAAATTCCACAAGCTTTAGAATACGGCCAACAAACATTTAATGGATCCTATGAGAGGATGCCATCAACGAGCTTAAAGCTAAGCTTTGACGGCTCTCACTTACAGGCGAATGTGGTGAGTATTTGGAACACGCCCACCGCCATGTGGCGCTACCATGAAATCACCTAAAGCTTACTGGACCGTTGTTTATGTTGAAGTAACAGCGACGTCGTATAGGTCGAGGCGATTGCGCTTTCTAAATTCCCTGAGGTGGTTAGGATAGACGGCTGCACACAGGTGGCGTGTTCACATATGTCAAAAGTGAACTATCGTAGCTTAGCGTTTACTGCTAGCGTTGTTTCAGCTCACTCGACCAGTGATGCAAACTGAAAGGCAGGAATATTTTAAGCTAGAGATTGCCCAGATAGTACCTAAATGTAAGGCACTGTATTTAGGTAAATGTATTTCAAGTGGCAGTATAATTACGTTTTGACACTGCTGCTAATATGCACAACCTATCTATCGAAACCGAACTAAATGTGACTTTACATAATTTGTATTATCAAACAAACCTAGTCAGCAATTAACGTAATTGCCACTTTATCCATTGTTATTGTTGTATGGGTAGCGGCGATAGTAAACATTGAAGACAAGGGCGTTATTACATAGCTATCACTGAATGAGCTATATCATTTCCCCTTGGTGTGAGTGATTGGTATCGGCATTTAGCTCTATCTATAAGGGACTCAGAGTCTCGTTCTAAGGTCAAGTTATCTTTGTCATTTATTAGTGATGGAACAAGCTTATCGCCTTTCATGCACACACAGAACAACCTCGGCGCCAAGCACCTCGTCAATATTCTGATAACCAAAGCTCGTGTGACTTAATGGTCATAGAATATATTTTGATGGATGTTAAAATCTTTGTTTGGACATTCTTCACAGCCCAGTCAAGGTTATAAGGATAATAAACCTGTTAATGTGATAATGATCTTGACGTTCATTTGTTTTAATGCACAATTCCATCCATAAAACACTTATTCAAATAATACAGATAACCCTCCCTAACTGCATTTGCCATAACATGGTTTAGTACTTCTTAGTAGTGAACGATTGATGTGATCAGGCATTAGCAACATACCTCCAAATATGAGTGGCTGGAAGTCACTTAATAATCAGTTGTGTTTGTGTACAGCCTAGCATATAATGCTTGAATCTCCCTTTCCTCTAATCACGACTTAAAGAAACTAGTTATTCGATCATATTGCAATAAAAATAATGTTAGCATTGTTAGTTAAGTGTCAGTCCATAAATCAAGCCCACTGTTCAAAATACATATGCACATTCAGTGGTCTTCTCAGGCATGCTTGTATATGGTGAATGTAATGGTTTTACCAAGTTACGTGCGCCAGAAGCCTTCTGAGTTTTCTTACTAATTGAAGGAATGGGAGCATCGTCCATTAATGTTTAATTTGTACGTCTGAATCCATTACCAGATAACACCACAGCGCCATTGAAACCACCATGCTATTTCTCTGTCATTTAATTAAGTTTAAGTACGTAATAACCTCCATACCCTGGACTAGCGTACTGGTGAATGACCACAATTTTTTTTAATTGTTTTTGTTTGTGCAAATATAGTGATGTGGTTGCCACGTGCGTCTGATAGCAACAATTTATGCAGCGTCCTCCACTATTACATAGCATTTAAACCAATATAATTGATTTAACAATAAATCACGCCCAGAATTGTAAGCAATAAGGTCGGAAGTGGTGAGATTTGCAGAATAGTTTTGAAAAAGTACGAATTAAGCTGTATCCTTCAATAGGAGGGATTTGCATGGGGCTAATATGGTACCTTCAATAATAAAAGGGCAGAACTTATGAAACGCCAAACGAAAAAA
Source organism: Urechis unicinctus (assembly GCA_034190875.2). Classification (NCBI taxonomy): domain Eukaryota; kingdom Metazoa; phylum Annelida; class Polychaeta; order Xenopneusta; family Urechidae; genus Urechis; species Urechis unicinctus. Next base: position 12,735,315 of record CM067348.1, read on the forward strand.
TAAATATGAGAGAAATAGAAAAAGAGATGCATTTGTTTTGCTTTGAAGAAATATCAGACTATTAGCTTGTGTCTCATGAGGTTCGACCCCTGTATCCAGCACCAAACAACCACTCATATCCTCTGCAAAAGGGGCCACTTGCTTCTGCACAGATAGTAATGAGGAGTTTTGTCCATATTGTCTCAGGTCTCTGTGCTGCTGTCTGTGATGGTTATCAACATACCTTTTATTGACAGCATCCTTTGGTTAAATCGGGTCTCCCAACTGAAGGATCTTATTATCTATCATTTCAAGGGCTCCAGCCATAGTACCGCCAACATTATTCATTTTTTGTTAGTTACCAATAGATACAAAGGTCTTTGTTGCATATTCAGAGAGGTCGGATTGAGTGCTTGTCGTTTTTTATCTTGGTCCATCGTTACTCGTTTTTATTGACATCTTGTAAATTCAAGAACAACGCTAACAGGAAAGTCGTGGTTATCCAATACCTGGGGCATGTAGCATAACAATAAAGATTTCTTGCAACGAGGTCATGTCCATCGATGATAGCGATGTGTACCACTGTTACGGCGACCTATGGAAACCTGCACAGGAGAAAGCTAACGCCCAGTATCAGGGCATTGACACATCAGATGACAGAAATGTGACTAAGATTCGAGTGGGAGAAGGAGACAAGGTTGAGGCCGAGATAGAGGACAAGGCAATAGCCGATGCCTATGGCAACCAATTTTATATCCCGTTGGACTTTGAACTCTTCGAAATCCACATGCCTTTCTGCCAGAGTGTGCTTTGTGATGAGCTCACATTCAACGACTACAGTCGTGTGATTCACACAACACGTGACTCCAGTGTGATAATAGCTGTATAAGTCCTTGCATTAGCGGAGAGTACCTAACCAGCAAGTATGACAAGTGAATTGACTTGAGGACAAATGACGACGACCAGCTACATGGTAGTGGCAGGCACGTGTAGAATATGTCTGAGGGTGTCACCATCCAGATCACAAAAAAAACAGAGGTGGCTGATGCATTGAACGTCTCTATGTATGTTGTGCTGTGCTCAAGAACACAGCCCAGCGGGATATTCAACTATTTCGATATCCATGTCTGGCTTCCACGAATTTAAACATGCTGTTATCAATTGACCAAAACAAATGATATCGATGTTGATCTGATCCTTCGTTAAAAGTTTGTACTGTTTGAGAAGGGTGAGTTTATTATTTCTAATACAGTTGCTTCACTGGAGGCATCAGTAATACAAAGATAATGTTATTATATTTTATCTGCAAAATGTGTGAGCAAGACTTGAAATGTAGATAGTGGTTTAAATTAACTATAGTGAAATAGCATGAAAGTCTGGTCAGGCGTGCTCACATTTTGTCATGAGGCTCTCTGGATGCACTGAGTTTTTAAAGACAGATTTATGCAAAGGTGATCGCAATTAGATAGCATTGAACGAAGGAGATTATACTCGTCACAACCACCCTGGCCCATGGAGTGCCATGTTGGTAACCTTGTCCAGGCGAATATTGAACGGTGATTTGATTGTTCAGCTTAAGATGATTATCTGCTGTTTACTGGTACATGACCACACAGGCCATGTTGTCAATGCAAAAACCATTAAGCAACCAAACCGCCCCGCTATTTCTTTAAAACCATTCATATAGATATGCGTAATATATGTGGTGGGAACACATATTTACCCCACACCGCACAACGCACTTCACTGCCGCATGATTAAGTCAATGAAGACATCTTCGTGAGCCATACATTCAGATTAGCGCAGAAGTAAATGTTTTTTCTCTCCAAGGAACGTGTCATCAATAAGACGATTGCATCTACCCCCTCTCCCCTTCTGGTTATCGTGGATCTGGTCTCATACTGAAGCGGGCTATTTGTGTGATAAGTATTAAGTAAGCATTTCCACAGACAAGAGATAATGACCTTCCTATATTGCCGAGGGTTCGTAGAGCATTATGTGTATTCATCCCATGGTACTCAGATGATGTTTACTTATAAATGAAATATCGAGGGGCATACGAGTTAACATACTATGCAGATTTCTAAGAGAAGCAACAGTTTGACTGCCAACATTTAATTAATGAAAAATAATTAGTATTGATATCAATTTGATAAAAGGATATAGCAGCGTCGCAATACAGGACATAGACCACATGTGTCCATTCGATGTGTAGCCACATGCTACGCCCTCTTAATTGTTCGTTGCATCAATAACTCCGAAGACGTGCTCCAGAATATAATATCAAGGCAGGAATGCAGAGCGTTTGATCCATCAAGACTTAAGTTAATACTCCGAACCATCCCATATGGCATCTATTACAACATACAAACTTTCTAATAATTCAAATAAGCGGGGCTGATTAGGTATATATCAATGTACTGCGTAGGTCAATATACCGTGATTCCTGTAATGACTGACATAGGCACCTGCTCACCTCATGTTACCCGCAAGGTCCAGTTCCTTTCTACATTGAACTGTGTGCCTCGCGCAGTCCACAATGCACTGTTGGACAGAAATGTAAGACTTAAAGTATTCGTCACCCGATGCATTGCGGGACCGCAAATAGAGTCGCTAGCGAGTGCTGTAATAAGTGCAACACGTGGATATGGGTAATTTTTAGTCTGGAGGGCATTTTTTTCCCTTCAAATTTTACTTTGAATGAGCTAGGTTAGCGAGATTCGTTTCTTAATATTAGGGGTATAATAGTAAATGCAAAGCCGTCTCAGCTCAGTTGAATCACGAACACAGAATCGAAGCAGCTTTATATCAGCATGGCCTCGTTAATTGGCTTCATTGCGACACCACAATGCGCCTCGTACTGGGAAAAATATTATCAATAATCGTGCCGAACACATATAAATACCGGAAACACAGACCACATTATACGAGAAAGCAACGGCAGTAGCAACGACAACAGCGTGGCGTGGATGGCTGTATAACACCTTAAACATCTATCTGTTTTCGTATTTTGTATTATGCTAAAAATGACGTTGAGCGCTTATCATTTAATACAGCATCTATGCATGATCGGTTGTAGAATATGCTGTTTCGATAAGCAGTTCTTTACGTTTTTCACCAGATGAGAATGTTATTGAAATGGCGACTCAGATACCGACTCATGGTTAGCCCATACCAATGCCCAGCTAGCCTTTGTCAATGCTTGTGACGTCATGCAGCCTGTTGATTACTTCCTGTCAATTCCAGTTTGCAATATTTCTACATTAGGGACATGACACTCACCTTCGATACTGCAGGCCTTCATCACTTCTCACGCTAGTAATCTTTTGTACGACTCTGCAGTTACTGGCAATACCATGTTTAAAGGAGCTTTCTAATGCTGTATATGGAGATTTATTGAGGCAATATATTTCTGTTGCTTAAACGTATGGTCAGTTGGCAAGCGAACGGGATATTTTGACGTTTGAGTTCTGCTACTCTAAGATTTGTAATAGAAATAACAAAGGCCAGATGATTCGCTCTGTATTCTCTCTTGTGTTAGTAAAGCCTCAAATTATTCTGAGAAAACCGAGCTTGCCAGCTTACAACTAAAGCTTTACAGATTGGATAACGCTGCAGTACAATGGTAATAGGATAAGTATTAATTTCAGACAATATAATAAACGTGCTTTACACGTATTGCACACAAAGCACAATATCAAAAATATTGCACTTAAATATGCATACAATAAACGGATCATTTCTTCCATATAGAAAATTTGTCAAAGCATGAGTTTGGTATCAAGTGTGCTTTATTTGGATAGATTTCAATCTTTCAAGCCGATATCATATATGCATCATTTCGACTTTACGACCCGTCATTTCATAATGTGTTCCTTATTGTTCATACCGTGCATTTCAACGCAACAATATGTTGATAATGTCACGTGTTTTGAATCTTCTACTGGCGACGGCACTGTATTTAAGTTTAGGCATTTAATGTGGCAGAACAATTATCCTTGAAGTTATGACAGATGGATTTGACAGTTATACACTCAAGTTGTTAATCGAAACCCTGGATTGATTTAAAACCGCGTCGGTAATTAATGTTATTTCTACTTCATTCGCCGTTATTGCTGCAAGGCAACATCGACCAAACATCTAAATCGCCCAGACAACATAATTGCTCCATTGCTACTTAAATTGGCATTCCCCCTTGATAGGAGAACTGATTGTGAAATTATACTTTCGACTTAGAGAACTCGTAGTGTGTGCTCGAGTGTCGTTTTTCTAGTATCAGTGTCGGGAAACTCTTCCCATAAATCACTACTACCTGTACTGTGCGACCATGATGCGTGACACCGCGTCAAGGACGCTCTTAACGCTGTGAGTCAAAGCAAGTGCATCTCGAATACTGCAGTATATATGCGAAAATGCTGATATCGGGCTTCTTCACCCTGTTCGATATCATCGCAGCAATATGAAGATATGTTGATATGTATAGTTGTAAGCCATATTTGCACCGCAGGGCCTCTTCACCATCTCAGGCATCTCCACCAACCAATAAACTGGGATCATATATGCCATATTCGTTGTTGGCGATGGACAAATTGCCCCAAGCTACGGACTGTTATAGCCAATCACCACAATGATTGTTGATTGATTTTGTCCATGCAGTGATCAAGAGGCTGTTGGTACGTGCGTCTGATGCCGCGAAATGTACAGTAGCTTCTGCCAACAATTACACTACAATTAAACGGTGATTAGGATAACAATGACTGCGTTTAGTCGTTCATTCACAGCTGGTGCGTTGCCTTGGCAACACAACTGAATTATTATCTCAGCGAGAGCCTCGTCACCTGCCAACCACCACATATTTTGTCAGTTGTTTGGTCTTTTCAATTCAAGCAGCAATGAAGATGTCAATAGAAAGTAGTCGGAAATGGTCCACATGTTTTCGTACGGTAGCGTAGAATTATCCATAGTACTCGGGCACCTTACATGATTGCTCCACTAAATGACTTTATTTTCATCGCATCATATTGCGCTTGACTTTCAAAACACACGATTATAAATTAGATATCGGATACACAGACTGCGTGATTTGACTTAATGAAGAGAGTTATCATCTTTCTCATTGCATGTTCTCTTCCGTAACAAATTGTAAGAAAAACACGCACTATGGACCACATCAATACGTCAATGATTATATAAAATGTAGTTTGGAACAAGCAGGCCGCAATGTTTGGAGTTTGTGAGAATGTTTTTGCCATGGCAACACATGCACTGGATTATATTCACAGTGCAGAAGTAAGGCATTTAAACTCTCGTACATTTTGCCATTATCTCCTATTACGCTGTATACATTATTAGTGGACGCTGGAGGAATGGAACCAACACAACGTGGCGGTAATAATCATCCCGGTGAGTTGACATGAATAATGAATACAATTTCGTTGGTTGCAATCACAATGATCTGCTGTGAGTAATTGGAATCATCTGCGCAGGATGGTGGCGAACTAAGTAGGCGGGGTAGTGAAGGAATAGAGGGATATAATGACAATAATATACTCTTTCAAAGATTCAACCAAATAATAGTGCGGTTGAGCAGATACGGACAGCGGCACATAATTCGATGAGGCATGGCTGCATGTTACCGTTAAAGGCGCATAAGGCCAAGCGTGGGCGCTGTACGTGTGACCATTACCTCCTATTACGCCGAGTATATCATTAGTAGACACAGTAGGGTAGGCGCCATGACAGTAGGTACCACCTTAGTGAGTGTGCAGGTGTACAGATTGCTATTTGACAAGTGCATATAATGTCGTTAGTTGTAATCATAGTGATACGTTATCTGTCGTGGGACGTTGCATCAGTGCAACATGCGAGGGACTAAGTCGACGGGGAGTGAGTTACAGCAAAAAAGGGGGTAAAATTGGTTTCTCATTATGAACCGTTACGTAAAGCGACAATAGTGATATCCCAACTCAACACCATTTGTCAGGAGCATAACCCGAGATAAGAGAACGGACCTAGAAGTGTGATTGATTGGCTTATGGTCGTTACACATTTCACAGTTACAACGCATTACATGATTTATTGCACTCGAATCTTACCACGATAACATGGGCATGTTTACAGCAGTTACAACGCATACATGTATATATTGCACCTCGAACTCTTATACCAGGCTCTAACTATCGTGTATATACCCGGCTCCTCTATAGGAACGAGAGATATAGAGGTTTAACAGATATGCAATGTTTAGCATTATTGGTGACTTTAGTTGATATGGAATTAGATATGATGATAAAGGCTGGACAGATAAAGGGTCTCTAAAGAACCTGCTACATTAGTTCACTTCGGATAGGTTGCACATCTGACCTAGTTCAAGAAGTGGTCTCCAGCCTCAGTCCCAATTGGCGGCGTCAATGTTTTCAAGTACTGGCATTTCACGAGGCACCGCCAACGGTCACAAGCATGCATGCCAGGTTGCCATAGATATGGTTGTATATAGCAGCAGGCCACGGGACGTGCACTCGACATGCTGTGCAGGTATAGTGTGTGTACACCAGTTGCCACCACGAATACATTAAAGGCGCTTGTGTTTAAGTACACGATCCATGCAATAACATCGGTTCATCTCGCGTGACCAGTGAGGGTCAGTTTAGATCTGTATTTAACTTATGAAACGAGGCCATGAACCCTTAACTCATTATACAGAAGCCTACACTACAAATGTAATGCATAACACCATTGCGAGAGGCGTGTTGTGATGAAGGCAATGCTGGGATACGTGGGATAGGAATGGAGTTCCTCAACTATTGCGTAGAATGGATTGGGTTGGTAAGACTTGTCGTTTACGTTGAAGAGGTGCTTCGGGGCAGGTGTAATGAGCATTACTGTCACCGAGAAGACACAACCGGCTACTTATACGAGGTACTGTTTCCACTGCTAATTGGGTGGGCAAATACTACAGATCAGCACGCATGACATTAAGATATCACCCATGCATTCGAACCCAAATGCAAAGTAATTCCTCATTACTGCAACTTGTTTCAACCAAAAATACTGCTGAACAAATAATGTGGCAGATATGCCATAGTCCTCAAAGCACAGAATTCCTTTATATTCCTCTGTAGTTGTCAGCACACTTATTCTAGACCGCTCAGACAAAAACATTGTTGAATTTATTAGCCCTAATGCGCTCATCATTGAGATATTGTTGTCAATAATGACGGATATGAACAACAGTGCACTGAATCCACAGAATGCCTCGCAATAAATCTACTACATTTCTTCGCCTTCAAATGGGTGATTGGGATTTTTTTTTTTCCACTTAAGGAGCCCCACGTGTCTGTGAAGGCCAGGTATTGTCTTTCTTATATCAGAGTTGGAACAGGCTTCCTATAAATCACCTCCGCCTGTAATACTCATGAGAAATGGACACTGGGTTTGCCATTGAGTTTGTAATTGGTCAGTCATGGTCTGGTAATAATTGTATTTGATATGGGTTAGTCATGGTCTGGTAATAATTGTGTTTGCTATGGGTTACTCATGGTCTGGTAATAATTGTGTTTGCCGTTGGTTTGTCATGGTCTGGCAATAAATAAGTTTGCCAAACTAAGAATTGCCATCTTCAGCAATATCAAGGGCTTATGTGAAATGAATGATTATGGGCGCAGGAGTTGTTAGGGTAATCAAAAATGATGAAGGAAGTTGGTAGAACAACTAGGGAGCTTACAGCACTACGTATGATAGTACTGTACAGACAGGTTGTGCGTTTCAGTTTCTTGGTCAACAAGTAGACTCAAGCCTACTTTCAAACCTCAGCCCTACTGGCTAAGGCGCAGACTTTAGGTGGAAGTTTTACAATGTGGCAGAATAATTATCCGCTATGCTACCACAGTAGACATTGCTGCTAATATGATATGCAAAACCTATCTATCGAAACCTTAGCCATAATGTTGCTAGATTAAACTGTATTAGTAAAACACCCAGTCGGCAATGAACGTGGAATTCAACTTTATCCTTTGTTATTGGTGCATTACTAGCATCGACATTAGCACTTCATAAGGAGAGGATATTATATAATATTTCAGTGCGTTGTTACATATAGCGGCTGTCACTGACTCTGCTATATCATTTCCCATTGGTGTGAGGGATTGGTATTGGCCTTAAGCATGTTCCACAAAATACTCAAAGTGTCTGACCTAAGGTCAAGTGTTGTTTGTCTCTAATCAGTGATGGAACAAGCTTCTCATCTGTTCTGCACATTAAGAGCAACCATAACGCAAAACACCTCGTCAATATTTTGTGAGGCAAAACATGTGTAAATAAATAAACCTAGTAAATATTTGAAGGTTGTTTTTACATTCTTATCAACACAATCATGGCTGTAAGGGAAATAAACTGGTTTATGTGATAAGGTTCTTCACGCTTATTTGCTTCAATGCACAAATGGATCCACTACACACCAATTCAAATAATATATTATGTTGTAAGTGTAGAAGTGCACACATAGCCCTCCACAATTGCATCTGCGATTATTGCATTCCGTACTTTCAACCTAAGTTGCATGAATGGAATGATGCTGAACAAAAACATGTGGTAATCTTTTGATATGATGAGACATAAGCTACTTGCCTCTAAATATGAGTTATTGGAAGTCACTGGTTATCAATTGTGTTATTGTACAGCCTTACTCATTATTGTCGAATCCCTCGCCCACCTCCGTTACAGGCAAACAGAAACAGGGTATTTGATAACTTAAAGGTTGCAATTTAATCAAAGTTTGCATTGGTGGTTAAGCATCAGTTCATAAATCAGCCCTAATTAAACAAAACTGTGGTAATCATAGACATGCTTGTATATGTTGTATGTGATGGTTGCAACGCATACTTGCACCAACTTGCGTGTACTAGGAGCTCTATGAGTCATACCACGGCGATTGTCTGCCGAATATTCAAAAATGCACACGTGTGTTTGCCGTCAGCAAAATATCCATTGTAGACCTAAGAATTGGCTCATATGGAAGTGAAGGAATGACAGCTTCGTTCAACAATGTTAAAAGTCACGTGTGAATCCATTAATAAATCAACACAATCACGTCATGGAAAACAACATTCTATTTCTCTGTTGCTTAATGAACTCAACTGTGTGGGGAAGGTAAGAAAATGCTGAGGTCGGGCAATAATGTAGATAAAATTGGCGGATATATTCATTTGTATCGTTTTAAATGAGTATTCACCATATTGCTGAATGCAATCTGCATAATGTCTTTCAGCAACGGAACTGCCATTCTCACTGTACGTAAATTAACAGAATACCCCAACTGGTGAATGTAATGGTACATTACAACACAAAATTGTTGAGTGTTTCGTGGTAGCATAGAGATGTGGTTGCCACGTTTTGAAATCGGAGTGCCTACTGTGCATTCAAGGATCCATGCCAACAGGTGATATACTTAGCAAATGCTTAGAACAACATTATTTTGGCAACACACTTCAAAGAATATTGTACCTCAGCTAGCCTTGTATTAGTGTATGACCCCCCACCCCCCTTCTCTTACGACAACCAGAAGCCATGAACAATTCTGATGAAGTGTCCGTTTCCACCGAAATTCCCGAATAGCTCGCATAGCGTTAGCCGGCAACTATTGACAGTAACTGCTAATGTAGCGAGCACGGACACAATGTTGCGTGATAATTAATAATGTGGATATCCACATCTGGCTTCCACGAATATATACATGCTGTTATCAATTCCAAGAAATATATTTGTTGACCAGTGCCTTCGTTTAATGCTTGGATTCATTGCAAGCGCGGGCCAGTTTATCATTTTATATGCAGTTGCTACCCCAGAACTGTAGGTATCAATACTGCTAAGTTCAGCCACCAGACCGCCCCTCTATGTCTTTGTAACCATTCCTATTGATATGCTTAATTTAAATGGTGGAAGCTCCGTTAACGTTGGATCATTTCTTTAGTAACATTAATGACACTAATTTGTGCAGTAGATTTTATGTGCGATATCTATCATCTTAGACTTACAACTATAGGCTCTATGCGTAACTATTAGCTTAGTGTTTCCTAGCGTGAAAGAAGGTTCAATACGTCGTTATTGCGACATCACTGGCTACCATGGCGCACCAGTTGACAGGGGGATAATTTACGCAATTGGCTTTGTTATAAGTTTAACACTTTGCACCAGTGTTTTATCATGCTATATATATATTCTCGGGAGGAAATATCACCTCCGTTTCCTAGCAGCAACAGGTGACGTCAGGGGAGAAATCGGACCTCACGTGACATCAATAAGAAGATTGGTTCTTACTCACCTTCTGACGCCGCCATCTGTCGCATGATAAGAGGCTTGGTTACCATGGGTCTCGACTCGTGTTGTATAAGATCAATATTGAGGCAGCATTTCACATGACTAGAGAATACGGACTATGTTGCCGAGGGGAAGCAGAGTTTATGCGTATTTATTGCAGGTGCTTTACACTGATAATACTCATTTCTCGAACATCTCATTTCTATTCGGGGGCAGGTGTAATGAACATTGCTATCCATGGGACTGATTCTTGGTTCGTTGGAGTCTCTCGGATCGTTAGTCAGCGATACATTGGGCGCTTGATCAAAACGATGCCACATATTTGCCAATATATTTGCTTTTCACTCAAGCGCACTTGTATAGTGTAGACGCAATATATTGACGTCGCTCTCATTACCACCAGCTACTTATGCAAAGTGCATGCGAGTGTATGCGCAATGCATGGACGTCGCTCTCATGACCACCAGCTACTTATACGAGGTGCATGCGATACTGTTAACTTGGTGACCAAACACAGATCGCAGCCTTGTCACTAAATCACCTTCCTAGCACATTGTCATTTATGTTCCGTTGATGATGCTAAGTGGTCGGATGATTACATCCTGTCAGAGCCACACCCTACGATGACGCAAGGTTAATTGCGAATCAATTATGAATAGAATAACTATATTCGTATCGCGACACCCAGGTAACTGTTACCTACCACTGATATTAATGAAATCGGTTTGACTGAATCACTCTGGGTCCTCTTACACCGAGTGATTCATTAGGGAATAGTGAAGTATTTTACCCTGAAAAACTTTGCGCTAGTAAAGCTAACAGACATACGTGATTGTACCTGCTCGCTCCCAAATTGCTGGTTAATGAGCCTATGTACTGCCTTAAGTTGAAACGGAGAATCATAAGGAATCAACGATGTACGTACTTGATATTTCATATCAATTGAGTCAGTGGGGTCATGTGATTAAGATGAACATTGCTAAGTGAGTGAGATGTTTTGCTGAGGAGCAATACATGTATAGAACATGCCACTGTGTTATGCAGAAGGTGGCATTCAATTTCAAATAGTAACCATAGAAATTCGCATAAAGCATGCAGTTACCACACTCGCAGTAACAATAGCTCTATATTTAATTACTCTTATATGAACACACAACGTCTTACTATTTATATTTAATAGTGTATGGTGAATTCCCCGAAGCAATAGTTTCTTGTATTAATATTTAGTCAGCAGGCTGGATCTTTTCCAAAGATATTATCTCTTGCCTTATTATAATATTTACAGACAACCGAGGTCGCTAAGAAATATATATTTCAATCCCATTTTCCTATATTTTCCATGACGCAGTAGTAAATAAAAAATAAGCCACTAACAATATAATAACAACTTGAAATACACATGTTGCTCACAAAGCATGCAATCAAACATGTAGAAAGCTATCTTTATTTATGTTAATGAATTATAATAGCGTGGGTTTGGTGCCAAGTAGATAAAGCAAAGCATAAAATTGAGTAGTTGTAAAGATAAATTCAAATCATTCGTGCAAATACTTTTCATGTATCTTTCAGGCACATTTCGTCCCCATGGAGACAGTTATCAGTTACGTCAGCTTTATCAATATTGAAAGTGGTTGGTAACTCCATAACCCTTTCAGGAATTTCGCAGGAAACAATCTGAGTGCAATGGAAGTGTTAAACAGATTTGAAATATCGTTGAATGACTCCTGCGGTTCCGCTACGCTTCTCGCCCTAGAGTCTACAACAAGACAAGGTCTAAAACTGATGCGTCTGAATATTCATTAGACATGTTCGTTTATCTTCGTGACAGCCCCTGCTTGACCAATCAACGCAAAGGTTGTGACCATGATTGACCTTAGTTGCGCGCGTCTGGCCCATGAAACTTGCTTTTGACACACTCTCTCGGTGTTATGTGACGTCATGTACATTGTTGTGGTCTGCGTCCAATGAGAGCACACTGAATGTCTTCGGGAATTAGGGGGCGTAACAAGCGCTGTAATCGCTTAGCTGTATGATATGTTTATGTAATACAGTCAGTTAAAGAGACCTGTTGTGTGTCTGCTTCTCTTGTGGACCCTGTGATTAAGGGTGCCACTCAGCGCGAAACAACAAATCGGTGTGTTGCCGAATGCGTTCCAAGCTCATAAAAACCACTCTTCAGATTGAACAAGTTGACTAGGCAAGTCACTTGTCCTAGATACCAAATCACTTGTCCCGGGCAAGCAGACAACCATTGCTATTGAACCCTGACCCATTCTTTCAATACCACGCCATGCAACTGTTGAGCATAATCGGAGGCTAATGCTGGAATCATTTCCATAGTTATGCAACAGCAAATACTTCAGATAATGTGAAAACAGGTCTAAAACGGAGCGTACAAAAAACGCCGAATCTTCTGAAAATATGACACTGACCAATCAGAGACAATGATTCAAAAGTACCTGATAGACACAGCTTCTGATCGGAGAATCCCAAATCTGGGACGCTGGTCCATTTCAAGGGATGTAGTTAGCCTAGACCCTGGCGCGAATATTGAATATCATTAACTTATAAACAGGGCCCACAGTCAAGGGCTATGGGACCTTGACTAAATTCATACAGTCCTCTGTTGTTTATCTCATACTTGAGGTGGACCAAGGTTTCCATAAGGCTGCTCATTGACGTAAAACACCTTCGAAATATATCCTGCGCCAAAACAAGTGTTATTCATTTGTACAGATATCAATGGTAATAGATGCTAGAGCCCTTCTTGAACACAAATAATGTGTATTATACAATAGGTAAACTTACTACTTAAAGGGGCAAGGATATGTAAGCTTATTTGCTTAAATCTAAATAGCATTAAATGAAAAAAAATTGGTTGGATACTTGGAAATGTATATTCTACCATGCTCAGCACAGTTCTGAGAAATAAATTTGTCATGTATATAAAGTGAGGATCGTATGCTGTAACATAGGGGTATAACGATGATCTAATTAAATAAAATGATGTTTGGCTTTCACAAGTTTGTTACCACGGGCATTACATAAGTATATCTGATGTGCATCTGGGCAATTACAAGTGCTATTTAATTTTTGGTAGATGTTAATACATTCGCAGGAAGCCATTAAACAATTTTATTTAGAGCCTGAGTCAAAGACCAAGATATGCACATAGATTATATGGCGCTCGCAGTGGCCTGATAGCCTCTATTATTGAGGAAAAAGGTAAACAATAACCGATGACGATATGCGTTCGATCAGTAAGTCATCGACTCAGGGTAGTCCTCAACAGTAGCCTCATTATTGGCGGTTTTAGCGGTCAGGATATCAGCATACATCAACCAATTTAGCACAAGAATCATTGTTCATCAGATGTACTGTGAACATTTTAGATTTATTGCTTGAACAGTCCACTATATTAGGTTGCTACCACTGGTATTGAGTTACCGCTGACTCAAAGATATTTGACATTTTATATCAGACCCAAAGTGTGTGAGCAAGTCATTCATGATGTGACGAGCAACAATTCCCAGGCAGGACTTTATCTGTGAAACACAATCGGGAATTGATTGGTATGAATTCTCGTCATACATTAATGCACATTAATAACATGTTATAATGACATCAAGACCCGCCAGAATGTAATCAGTCTGCTTATCTGAGACACCGGGTTGTTTGAAGACCATTAGATGCAAGCAATTATGATGCGTACTCCCAATTGTATATGTGTTACATTCGGTTGTTTTCAACGATGTTTACGAAAGCACCGTTCCGCGGAGTGCTGTATTGAAATCCATGTCATTACTCAATAACTATGAACATGAAGTGATGTCAGCTTACCAGTGCTTGGTAATGGTTCTTAACGATTTGTGTAGTCTTTAAGATAGGAAATCTACCTCTGCTAGATGGTCGGATAGGGAACGTGTACTGCATCTCATGGAGAGGCCCACAACATTATGAGTACCGATACACACTATCATTACAAATGGATCCTGTGAGGTAATGATCACACCATGACGATAGCTTACGTGTGAGAATGTAAGATAAAGGTCGAATATTTTGGTGTGGAAAATTGGTGGTTAGAGGATAACTACCAAAGCAGGCAATGCATGTGGGTTTGTGCCATACAAATAACCTTACAGGTTTGTGGCGTGCTAGCAGAGCGGGTAACGTCCTTCAACTCTCGATGAAACTGAACTTTGTAAAGGTTAAATCGCACTTCCAAAAAAATGTACGCTGTTCTCCTAATAAGCCATATTGTTCATGACACATTCGTGCCCACTTGAAAGTCACACGACTGATTAGGGCTAGATGACATAGAAAAATATTTGATTATTTGACGACATGACTTAAGGGCTGTATGTAGCTAATAATGTTCATGACACATTCGTGCCCACTTGAAAGTCACACGACTGATTAGGGCCAAATTGCACTATTTGTTAATGCGGGGATATGTTACAAGCAATCTGTAATCTGTTTCGTTACTGAGTTAATTGTCCTGTTGAAAATACATCGAAATTTAGCTTGGTCACTTTAGCATTTAAGTGTTATTTCATATGCGATCGACAAAATATGATTATGTATCAAGAATGTGCACATCATAGTGATGGCACGAATGGTGAGAATCCACACACATCTATCGTAACATCTACTGTTGGGCTGCTTGGCTGCGTGGTTTATCGAAATGTAGAAATCCCCAATCAATCCGTTTTGCACAAGGAAAGATACACTTTGATATTTGTATGCAGTTGCAATTTTTCGAGTTCATTCGCACCTTGCATAACGATTCAAACTCTTGCATTATTCCCCTTATATTCATTGTTTGATCAACATATGCTGAATATACAACGCATTCAGCGACAAAACAAATATCTACAGTTGACAAAGCTGGTAAATATGCCTACTGGAATATAATAATAGTTGCCCACGGAAGGCTCTCATCCTGACTTGGGCATTTCCAGCATACCTTCAACGATGCATGCCCTTCACAGACAGGCGTATTAGTTCGTCGAACTTAAGGTGAGCATCCTTAAGGCACTGTTAAAAATCTGAAATATAAGCAAACACATGACATTTTAGTGTAATGATGGACATCGTCAGCTGTATTCTCACCACACATGACCCACTCGTTAATCTGGGTTTCCTGGAATAGGAATTAACACAGTAGGTGATGTCAGGTTACTCCCGATGTTTGGTTGCATTTGAACCCGGCTTATATCCCATGGCTTCCTTCTGGATGATACCGGAGCTGTTTGCTATCATCGACTTCATGCGGCCTGTAGATTGCTGGCAATGGTATGTTGGTATATGGGCAGTTATGTAACCCAATCGACACTCCTGTAGCACCGTGCAACTAATAGCTTTCACCGCTGATGCCAGCAAGTGGTGTTATAATTAATGTAGTTAAAAACCCACGATAGCAAATGACGGGTACATTATTGAAGGTTATCACACGAATTGCAGATACACACTATCAATGTCTTATTCGTCGTCGTATTGAGACTAAGATAAATGGTATTGATAAGAATATTGGCATTAGATCATTACCCGAGAGAAAGGTGTTTTTAGAGAAAAGTGTATTTAAAGCAATCAATGCATGCCTTAAAATTGGTAAAGGAACACATACTCTTGTACAGCTTGTACATTGTGGACACTAAACCAGCTTATCAGAGCTTAAATGATGATTCTCAAGTTGAATGTTAAACTATTATTTTCGTGTAGTTTTGTTTAGAAATGATACGCCACGCATTAGCAGTTACTTCAGCAGAATGTTTTGAATGGTTGTTCACTTTATTCAGAGCGAAATAAGATGCATGTTGTGTATTGACGCTAACTTTGATTTATTAAAACACTGTATCTGCTTAAATTGCTATGTATCATTTGTGACATCGTCTCTTCATAAAGAGAAATAGCAACGGAGTTTAGGAGGGAAATGCCATTATAATTCGACTGCCGCACCATTCAAGCTCTTCGTGAGATTTGACTGCCACCTAGGATCGATGAATTAAGAAGGTGTGCTTTACATGTGGCTTTCGTTACAAATAATCCAATTTCGGATATCAGCGAACGTCAGTGTATGATTCCGAAATTAAAAAACATCGTGTCAAATCGGTGAAGCCTGCTAATTTCAAGCCTGTTTAAATGTCCGTTTGTGAATTTATAAGTGGAACAAGATTTGTATTCCAAATATAGCACGCTGTAGGCACTACTTAAACGGAATCGGACTTATAGTGAGCTGTAATGATGGAATTGCACATGTGTAATTAGACGACGTTTTTGTTCCCAATTACAACAAAGGTTTACAGTCGAGTCATTTCAGCAGCTTGATAAAAACAGAGAAACTTAATCAACATTGTCCAGAATGCCTACACATTCTTATTAACTGGTAGTATGAACAGAATGAAAGATCAGATGTCTGGTTACTTGACAGAGCTCGCTCGTGCAGGGTTTACCATCATCTCGGACACTTTCTTCCTTGTAAATCGATTAAAATATCGATTAAAACGCTCGATCGCATATGGCTTATTAATAACTGGTTGCAGATCCGACATACTAATGCCATTGGCCTTTGAAATAATAGCGAAGTAAGCTACGTGTCACAAAAGTGAATAACATCATGATCATATCCCGACGTCACTCCAAATTAATTAACTTCAATGCATTAGGATATGGCTCTCAGAGCATCGTGAACGTGGTTCTGGTGAGGTTTAAATGTCTGTCTCTAAAACGTAAAGCTGATAAACGCTTGAATGGAAAAAAGGAAACAATTATGTACCAGTGCACGTGGTTATAGAAATTGATTTCACTGTCAAAGTACAGTACTACAAAATGATAACGAAAGTTAAGCGAAGCTTTATATAGCAGAGCAGCGGTATATTCTACAACAGTAAGACGCAGCGTGATTTATCAGACCAATTTCGTTTCCAACAGTATGGCCCAAGCACGGGGCTCTAAAGGTTCAGCTCATTTCCCCCAAGATCCGCAAATTCGCTCAATATGCTAATTTGGGTGCCAGCGTCGAAAATTACTCAGTAATATATGGTACGGAACGATGTGTTCTGCATCCTAAACGATTTTGTAACGACAGAAGATGGATATAAATTGAAAGGTTTTGTGCATTTAAGCTTCGTGTTAACATGGACTACTGTTTGGTTTGCTGCTATGGTAATGATCGAGACACCGGCTTAAGGTAGGCATGGTGATTAACATCTTGTCTTAGCATGGTCATTATTTAAAATGATATATCAAACAATTTCATATATGCCTGCAATTAATGTTGTCGAACGTAACCCTGGTGTACAATGTGCTGACCATACTGATATGAACACAGGATATTTAGAATCCTACAAATCATGGGTCATGTGAAGCAATGCATTTTATAGACAGTTCTGATCTATGAGTTTTATCATTTATTAATATTGCTGTTTTCATTTTTTTATCGTCACAAGGCTAAATAAAAGCAATGAGTGACGTACAATGACATCCTAATCTTTATACACACAAATTTGCCTGTTCATCCCACACAGCATAAAACAAGAACTGCATATCATGCTTTCCAAATATACTAGTTATTGGCAATGAGGTTATAAATGTTGTCAACACACCGTAGTGACGCGTGATTAATATGTATGCTCTTGATATACTTCTCACTGTGATAATCTAAAGAATACGGCCATATTTGATTCTCACGTTGCCATAAATTGATAAAACTGGGATCATTTGCATATTTATGAATCAATTGAAACTATCATTTTTAGCCATATCAGCTCATGAGCACATAATGTGTTTTGCTTATAACATTGGTACTATGCCATTGGAAAATACATCTATCTGGTCACTTCGTTAATCAGTCGTTATTACTGGAACTGCTTGTTGTCTTTCATGTCGTGTTAATTACATTAAAAGACATGATCCTGAGTACGACGCAACATTGTATGAGGGACTTGAGGTATTTCAAATATCGTCAGCTTTTTGCTCGAACGGCTCTTTGTTTGCATTTATAAATTATTGCCTGATCACCTGAACCCAAATTTGTCGATATTATATCACACGTAGTGTCATTCTGATTGTCAAATATATATTTTGCATATCGTAACAAGTACGTCATCCCCATGGTATGAGGCAACAATATACCACAGCATTGTGTTGTAGTTACCAAGTTATACTTTTTAAACAAATCAAGTTTGAATTTCGCACATGACAGTTGCCAGGAAAGACCTTGTTACTATCTGCAGCAATATGTTACGAAGTGTCCCGAAGATACAAGGTGAGTCACAGGTACAATAGCACCAGATCAACTTTTTTGATGCCATATGGTCTGGTAAATATTTTGTTTGTCAAACGTAACACCGTGGGTCACAAAAAAAACCAAACTCGAGTACAAGTAATAACTCGTTGAAGAAATATGTGAAAAATGAATATCTTAAATCACATATATGCGGTTATCTTCAGGCGAACATCCTTTATACGCGTGGTAGAAAGTGGTAGAAAGTCCTCATAACATTTGAAAGTAATATCAGACATACACAACGCTAATGGTAACCTCGTTTGACCTGTTTTTCAGTATATTCTGTCTCTGGAAGAGTAATTCACCCAGCTGCTAAATTATTCCATAGCATGGTCTTATGCGTGCAGTACAATGTCAGCTATATGTTACTAGAAGTGCCTACTTGATGATCGAAGTTAATATGCTTCAAATTGAGATGGATGTTTAACAGGTAATAGCTGTATTGCGCTACCATGGTTGCTTATATAACACGATATATTGGACCCAGCCCTCGTCTTCATAAGGACAGCGCATGGCGGAGACAGATAATTACTTGTCGCTGACATAAATGAGGCACAATAGAGAAGAGAATATTATCATAGTTGGAGACTGATGCGGTGTATTAATGCCATTGTGACCAAAGGATAAATGTCTGCAAGTTTGTGCATCATTTGTTGGAATATCTCTATTATAATATTTTAACTCATCTACGGTCCTTATTGATGCACCAATGGCTGAATGCCATTTTCAATGACCAGAGTTTGGACTGCTCGCTGAAGGACTTAATTGCTTATGATACTTTGCCATATATAAGGCCAACATTTCGCAATACAAAGAGCTATTTATACATAATCCTTTGGGTGGTCAACCATGATGCATGCGATGTTTCCAACGGAGGCAGATGTCCAGATACACAATCAGTGATCTCACTAAGAAAGACGATCAACTGTTGTATATAATAGGATTCTATGACAAACACATTTGATCAAATCAATCAATTGTGGAAGCTCTTCCGAATTCTGTTGAAATAATACGCCACGAAGCCAATAATACTGACATTGCAATAGCTTTATCAACTTGGTCATTGCATCATTAGGTAGGCTAGCTTATATTGATCTAAAGTGTGGCGTCTTAACCCCTATTCATCAGTGTTGATGTTCTTCCTTAGGGCTAAAGTATATGACGCCTGCTTAGTGATAACATTGTTATCCGATATTTAGGAGCACAGAGGTGGCATGTGAGAAAAATGTCACAGAGTCGTTGTTATCAATGACTGTAGGACTCCAAAGACTAAATTGCTAAGTGGTAAATATAGTGTACCATTTTAGATGCATATGCGCAATCTTTTACTAATCCTCTTATCCCTTGATTAGGTTTGTTTGTTAACAGCACATTCGCCTGCTGCTCAATTATTGATGCTAGCTGGGTTTAGTGTAGCGTAGCATAGCTTAAAATAAGAGCTGTACATCGTAGTTAACAATCAATAACGGGCATAATGGTGCAAACCTTGGATGACGAGTACAGAACAACGACTTCCTGGCAATTACACAATAAACCTCAGTCGAATGGCTTGCATTGTCTGCGACCTCAGATATATCATGTGCGCAAGAATACGTTCTCTTTAAGGCAGAAGCCAATCAATCTTACAGAAGTTGTTGTATCATAGCAGTATCTGCCCATGGCTACCATCGCTACATACCAATAAAGTGGGATTATTTGTAATATTTGCACGCTGAGTGATTGACAATCTTGCTCGTGATGTTTAGGATAATTAAAAATCAGGTTAATTGATAGGGATTTATTTGTTGTTCATGATATATTTGAGATATTGTCGTCATATGGCTCTGATGACAACGATGTATGCAGTATTGACAAGGAATTGACGGTTTATGCAAAAGTAGCATATGATCCTGAAGGACGTTTGGTCTTGCAACAGTCACTAAACACAACTTATGCCAAGCTATATACTGTGCTACAGTCCAGTAGGTGTTATAAATCTGTTTAACGTTTGAAAAAGGTTAGCTGCTGTCAACAACTAGATTCATCTGTATGGCCGGTCTTTAACCTTTCGCCTTGATCAACCGTTGCACAGCAACACTTACAAAAGAGATTAATTTCCTCGTTGAGAGAATCACCGTTTGTCTATTTTGTTTGTCGTTCAAGCACTGCATTACCTGTCGGAACATGCATTCTCTCGACATTTGAAGGCAAAATCTGTAAACTTTTTCAACTCTCTCGATACATGATAACACCTGTATGATAAATAGAGTGCATACCATTCAAATCAAGTTAAATAGATGGAGCCATTATATTAATATATTGGCTTTTATTTCAGCTCAATAGCTGCATACTATAATTGGCAATATCCCACCCACCAGCGGACCCACTTTGTTGTAGTAGCAACTCATGAACAGGAGCGCCCTGCAATTAATTCCTCTTCACAAACCTATATACGCAAAAATTAACTCATAGTTGAAAAATTTCCCAACAATTGCATCAATTCCATCTATGGAATAAATACTCTCCCTATATTCAGTAAGATGCGCATGGACTACATTATATGTTACTCACAACGAGACTAATACAACACATGGTTATCTGCAATTGGTACCACTGTCTGAAGATAATTATCATCTTGGGGATATGGATGGCTCAGGCCATCCATCATGTACAGCGTTGTCTTAATGAATGCTGCATTCTTCCTGTTTGCCTTAATTATTGTTAAATAGCGGCTGAATTATGGTCGACATAATATCTTACGCGTTAGCTAATACCTAAGAACAACGATGAGACACGTGGTTGGTCACAGCACTTATATTCGGGGTACAATGAGTGAGTTACGTCATGAAAAGCATTTTCGAGATAGTCAAATCGTCCGCAGAAGTATCAATATATCGGAGACGGCCTCAAATACTCACGTCACCCGAGAGATAGGATTGTCTGAGCAGTGCGCAACGTCGCTCACCCTCATTATCTCGACTTACTGTCGACGAGTTGGTGTTTCTGCTACCGAGAAAACAGCTGGACATTAACAAAAATGATATACAACTTGCACAAAATCACCACAAACTGCATTGGTATGGTGGAATCAAAAGCATGTAATGCCTTTCTTTCAAGTCGTATAAGTTACTTATTTGTAAATAGGTTATATCTCAGACTGCAAAAGCACTGATGCAATATCATGCAGACAATCGTCAACCAAGTGTAGCCGATTCTGTGCATCTGGAACAATAAATGCAGCATTTAGTCTACAAATACATCTGTATGACGAGACCGATCGGAAAAAGTGAGTTAGTTTCCATTGCAAGCTCGATTTTGTAGTCGCACAGACACCCATACAATCCTCTATGGCTCTTCGAAACCACGTTAGCACCTGCAGCCTTGCAGTCATTCATTCACATTACATTATATTGCGCAAACGCAAAAGCCAGATATCAATAGCTGCGTCATTCAAATCACGCCTCGTAATACTGTTTTCTCCCACATGTACAAAGGCTGTCACCAATTGGGTGCTGCAACAACGCAATCTATTGTTTGTTAAATGCATCATGGAGTAGATAGAGACGTACGCAATGCACGTATAACGTTTACAGATATTTGAATCGTTTTGACACCACTGGAAGCGAATATTTTTCAATAGCATGAACTGAAATTAAATTTGTTATCCCTCGGGCACCCATGTAAATTTTAATGGTTATACGACGGCACATTTGCATCTGCAAAGGTGCAGTTATTATCTTCAAATAACATCAAAACTGCATAAGACAGATGTCAATGGCAATGTCATTAAAATCACGCTTTGAAATATTGTGTTCTCCCAATATTTTCAAAGGCTGTCGCAAATAGAAAGCTAAAACAACAAAACCTATTTTCTGTCGAAACAAATCTATTAATACCAATATGAGCAAATTGTAACTTAAGTGGACGAGAACATGACGACGCATGTGTGTCAATACAACTGATAGATGCAATAGGAAATGGCTTTAAAAGAATTTTCACCAACGTGGTTTTGGCGAAAAATAATACGTCGGCATATAATGGATGGCATCGATAGCAGATGTGTACAACGACTGCCTCCACGATATATGCAGCTCCTTTTTTTGATAGCACGTGATTTCATATTCTAAGATCATAATTACAAAATTAAGACGGATCTCTTGCTAACATCTATCTATCTATAAACTACAGAACAGTCTAGGTAATAGCCATCCGGATTAATAGTGGAACAAAGCTGTAGCTTCGTTTACACCATCGGTGATAATTGATACAAATACTTAATTATAACGATGCTATGCATCAGCTGAGGTCCATGTGTCAACCGTGATACATGATATTGACATCATCCTGACAGAAAAAAATATGCGTCAAACGTTGCTCAATAATCACTACCATTAAACTTTGATGTGGAATTTATAACACGAGTCTAACACAATCGGACAAAGAAACTGGCGTGCAAATGTCGAGGTTTGCCAACGCTATTTCCCAGACTAAGAGCGCTGCGCCGCTAATAAGTGAAATGGCTACTACTCTCGACAATACGCTTCACACCGACACGGGGTTCTGGATCCATACCGCAACACTGACGTGGTGCGGCATTATAACTTTGGCTTGGATCTGGTTATTTGTGCGTTCATACCGCCTGGTCCAGACCCTCGCCATTATTAGCTCTGCTCGTAGCACCCACAGCCTACGCATTGGAGCCACACCGCAACCGCCGAGTCCCAGCGTTGTGCCTAATTTGGAGGAAAATTACGACAACCTTATAATACTGAAATTAGCGGTTGTCACCATAGCGGTATACTGCATCATCATAATGTCTAAACTGTTCAGGAAATGTATCATGATCATTTCGCAGGTACTGCATGAAAAATTCCCGAACAAATTTGCCACTGAAATGTCATGGTATTTATTAAATCTTTCAGACAGCCACCCACTTCCCTAACCAGAGAACTCTCTCCAGAACTCTGAATGCTACATATTTCATTCAATAAAGGAACAGTATTAATGAATTTATTATCTTGATATGAAATAAATTAAAAGCATTATGTCTACCGCCCATCGTCCCCGGATAGAGTGCTGCAAGGGCGTTTGGACTCGGCGGCCAGCACATTTGGCCGGGCCGCCGTCTCGGGACAGTTCACCCCCTACCGGGTCAGTTCGCCCTCTCTGGGACAGTTTCGCCCCCATGTCAGTTCGCCCCCGGGTCAGTTCGCCCCCGCAATGCTACACCCATGTTTTACAATATGTCTACCGTCCATCGTCCCCGGATAGAGTGCTGTAAGGGCTTTTGGACGGGCCGCCGTCTCGGGACGATGTGCCCCTTTAACAAAACGGAGATAGGAATATTAACACAACTCAGCTCTTAATAAAATATACATGACAAGAATATGAGAATAGAGGAATACGAACTTAAAGCCCACAAAAAAATACATATAACTCAATACGACACGGGCTCTTTATTCAACATTCATAAAACATACATAAAAAAAGAAGATAGGAATATTAACACAACTCAGGCTCTTATTCAACATTAATAAAACATACATGACAAGAATATGAGAATAGAGGAATATGAACTAAAAGCACACATGCATTCATATAACTCCATACAACCTGGGCTCTTTATTCAACATTAATAAACTTACATCAAAACAAACATGATACAATACATTCATACAATTGATCAAATGCATTTTGAAAGATGGAGTAGATAGGCTGAGCACGTGGATACGGTCAAAGTGCTCTGCGACGTGACACGTGGTGAGTTGTGAGCGGGAAGCGTCATGAGTACAAAGCACATTGCGACGTGACACCTTGTGAGTTGTGAGCTGTCAGCGTCCTGAGTACAAAGCATATCGCGACGTGACACCTGGTGAGTTGTGAGCTGTCAGCGTCAATAATGCTGTGACCTGGTATGATTCCTCTATTCTTATATTTGTGTCATGTATGTTTAGTTAATGTTGAATAAAGAGCCTGAATTGTGTATGCATGTGTGCGTTTTTAGATAATATTCCTCTATTCATTTCGTATTCGGGTTGAATAAAGAGCCCGTGTCATATTGAGTTCTATGTATTTTTGTGTGAGCTTTTAGTTCGTATTCCTATATTAACTTCGTATTTTTGTTTTATTTAACTGATTTGTACGAGTGATCGATTACTGCCATTTCGTCCCGAGACGACGGCCCGGCCAAATGCGCTGGCCGCCGAGTCAAAACGTGGGGGTGAACTGACCCGGGAGCGAATTGACCTGGGGGCGAACTGTCCCACCGAGGGCGAACTGACCCGGGGGCGAACTGTCCCACTGGGGGCGAACTGTCCCGAAGTGTCCCGGGGCGAAGTGACCCGGAACCTTGAAAACTGCCGCCTAGTGTGTTTGTGTGTCTGAGTGTCCTGCCGCTGCCAAGTGTTCAACACAGATATGTGGATACTCCAGAAAATACAAAAAAATCGATGGACAAGACTTAATTAAATGATTGATTACTTTAAATTAACTCCCGTATGCATGATTATTGAATGTTTACCATCTCACGTCATTCATTCATTTTAGCTCTCAATAAGTTGCCAGGGGGGAAGAGTACACTTCCCTTTTCCCAGCCGGTCTGAGCCTCATAGGACATAATCTACCACCCCCTCCACAGAAGTTAGGATTGGGTAGCCTGCTCGCGGCACGCTAGTCAGTACCACACCCTGGTGCAGTTTACATTTATTTGGCAACAGGTTCTTTCCCGTTTCAACCTTAATCTCTAAATTCTTCAATATCGTTCCCCATTCATTCATACATTTATAATCTGTAAGCTGTACAGCCTATCAGCATCATACTGTTGTACGTTTTCTAGCACTATTAATAATTATTTCCCAAGGAACTTACATGAATTAGCTAACTAAGATTTATATCTTCATTTTTACCCATTAAGTATTTGTTAAATGTTCCTTATGAACAATTGTTGGAATTTAAAAAAAAAAAATACATAATATAAGCTTTTAAACAAATTAATACAACGATTAAATACTTATGATCATACCATATTCTACTGAAATTCTTTTACAAACTATTCTCAAATTTTGCATGACAGTTAAATTCTTACACATTAGCATTAAATGGATATTCATCCACCTTAAAGTTTTACTCAATTTTACCCTCTCTACCTTAAAGCTTCTGGCTCGCCGGTTACCCGTCAGTTATTCATTAACCCCAACTTAACTACCTCATTATGGGGCGACCTCATTGGTGATCCAGTTAGAAGCCTCTTAGCCAATAGCACTCGCCGATCCGTGATCGCTTGGGTTAATTCCGTCAGCTTCTGTTCATATCACTATAATAGTTACAATCTTAGGCATTGACCTCTCTCGTTTTAACGATAGATCATATTTTAAGGCAACCGTTTTTGTTTTTGCGCACATGGAGACTACATCTATTATAGTCAATAAAGTTGGTCATGTGGCACTGAGACAGATAAAAGATTCACGAGAACTCATGTTACAGGTTGCCTGCTGCTCTCTTTCTGCCGATAGACTAACTGCATGCGTTAAATTCATAATGCCTATACTTTTAAACCAGTGACATATTCATATACTCAATCAAACATCAAGCTCTTAACGATGAAGCAAGTGAACACAGACCTATCTGGTTTATTTATGACAGCCCGCTAATGTCAGTGGAGGCCAGACGTCAATATCAGCACCATTAAAAATCAATCTGAGTTATGTTTACCGCGCCAAACATCGACGACGGCTGCCAGTAATCGGAAGCAATCGCCGCTTCAGGTCGTTTTATGTCTTCCTGGTACATGATTAGCATCCGTCCCGCTGTGACAAATCGCAGGATAACCTCATACCAATTAATGACAATCATAAGTAAACTCAATGACATGAATGGAACATTAAGAACAAATTACTATTCAAACGATAATGAATAGCGACCTAACTAAGTCCTTAATTCAGTCAGGGGCAGCATTTAAAGAATATGGACAGAGCTGTACCGCCCGGCCGTCATAACAGCAGGTGACGCACATTATTGGCCCTATTCATAAGGCGTTTTTCCCGCCCAGCCCTCGTTATGAAAAAGACTTCTTACAGCCTTTGATGATAATAAGCCTGGAAACGGTAATACTACCTCAACTGGTGCCTTTGTTCGGCTGAATGATTAGCACTAGGGGGTCTTGTTGCTAGGTGTGCAAAAGTACAGACAGACCAGTGATGTCTCAAGGGAGCATATTGGTAGCATTAAACGTAAGCGTCATATCAACTGCATGGAGATAGTGAATTGGCTGTCATTGGGGTCTACTGCGATGGTGAGACAGAGTCATTCGGTGGATTAGAAGAACAACCATATACCTAGAAGCCAATCGAAGACATAATTTGCGTTTTCGTTGCCTACACCTCACACATCATTCGTAGTGCAGACAAAATGTGTGAGCATCAGTGACAAGATACTAAAACAACGTTCGCCAGTGTACCAAACTCAGCGATTCTCACCATCAATTGTGTTCAACACCTTATATGCATTGAGACGGAATCAACAGAAGACATTATGTTGACCGCAGAACATTGGAAAGTGTAGAGTCAATGAGTTGTCTTCAGAGTCAATGCACAGCGTGATCTATGTTAGGTTTACAATGTGAGAACAGAAACGCTAATGTGAAGATTCATCATACAAATATCGTATTTGAATATGAACATATTTCGCCATCTCTGAGCAAATGAAGCTGCGGCTACTCGAGAAAAGTACACCGTTCACTGTTGGACAGAAACGCCAACTTGATGCCCTATTTCAATTCTTTGCGAGTCTATTGTAAGATATGCGACATGACGCATTATACAAAACCCAACACTGACAGATAGTGCAAGACACCGTCATGTGCGTGTTGTGATACTGGCATCGCTGATATACAGATAATTATAATGCTTGAGCGCAATCCCGTTCCTCAACTATTGCTTTGAATGGATTGGTTTGGTGCGACTTACAGTGAAGAGGTGCACTAGTTCAGAAAAATTCTCATGTTTCTTCGGAGGCAGGTGTTATAAGCAACTGTCACATAGAAGACACATTCATCTATTTTTACGGGGTACTGTTTCCGCAGCTAATTGGGTGACCAAGCTCTACAAATAACCACGCGGAACGTAATGTCATCACCCACGCCTTCAAACCCAAATGCAAAGTAATTCCTCATTATTGTAAATTGTTTGAACAAAAATTCTGTTAGGGAGATTATGTGGCATTTATGGCATAGTGCGAACAGCAAAGCATTCCTCTTTATCCGTAGTTGTAAGCACAGCATCGACGAGCGCACAGTCAATGTAGACCATTCAGACAAAAACATTGCTCAATTAATTAGTCCTTACGGGCTTGTCATTGATAGGAGATGAACAATAAAGGCGGATATGAACAGGAGTGCGCCTTCAAATGGGTGGTTGATATCGACGGGGTGTCTGTCTGAATAGCAAGAGTGGTTTTTCTCTTATTGGTGTTGATACAGTCTTCCCGTAAATCCTCCGCCTGTACCACTCATCAAAAATGACCTTGACGCAAAACACAAACACCACATTATTATTCCGTGAGAACAGTCATGTCCAGATCGATTGTTCTAGTGCTGATCTGGATGAATTCTAGAGCGTTAGTGCAAAGTTAAAATACCACATGCTCTACAATGCTGCAAACAAACTACGTGATATATCCCACGAGAGGATGCTATCAAAGGGTTTACAGCTTTGCTTTGACGGATCACTGTAACAGGCTAATGAGGTGAGTAATGGCGCCGTAATGTGGCGCTGCCATAAAATCAACTGAGCTCATTGAAATAATGGAGATATCTTATTGGTCAATGTGATTGCGCTTCCAATTTTCCCAGTGCTCATTAAGATGGACGTTATTACAAACAGGCTAGCATCCAATAAAGGAGAATATGCTAGGGGGTGGTCACAACCGCACCAGTCCATGGGGTGCATTGCGGCAAACCTTGTCTTAACACAATAACATTGAACGATTTGTCACATTAATATTATTATCCAGTGTTTACTCGTATATGCCTAATTCATAATGCAATGTCCTTAAAACCGTTCATATAGATTCGCGTATTCTAAATGGTGGGAGCATGTCTACCCCTCACTGCACACTACTTTGCTGCCACATGAGAAAGTCAATGAAGACATTTTCGTAAACAAAACTCTCAGACTACCACAGAAGTAAGTATAGAAGTCAAGTTCATGTAGTTTACAAGATAGTTTGTCACGAAACGTGCATGGTACCTCAGGAAAGGATGAACCATTTGAAAAGTACAGATACATGGAGTTTTATTAAATGTACAATGGGTTGTGTGAAGCATATACGTGAGGCATTATATTATTTGCGAATTCTTTTTAAGCTCTAATTTAACATTATTATTAGCGCATCGTCAGCCTAGTAGCAAAGGGGATATTAGACGTAAAATGCTTTTGATCGAGGGATTTAAATGCAACCAATAAAAGTCATATTGATGAGATCTATTGTTCAATTTGCTGCCCGTATTGCAAGAAACTTTTAAGGAAAAAGAATAAGTTGAGAGCATATGTTCATGTTTGGTCATTTGCTTTTCTGTTGATAAACAGTTTGGATAGTGCCTTGTAAGGTTTGTTAAAAATCATCAAAATTCATAAGGGGTTCGTACTGCGAATCCATTCCCATGTGTTTCAGCTGGGCACCAATGATAATTATGCACGTCATTAAGGCTTTGGGAATAATATATATTCTGGGCCTAATTTCCGCACAAAAACATACTTCCTTTGTGTGCAGCAGCTAATTATGCTTATTCTATTGATGCTCTCAGTGACAGCATGATGCCTGAGGATCTATCAATGATAGGCACATCAAAAGTAGGCAGGTGTTTTGCTGTAGGCTTCATCATCGGAAATAGGTTTCTGTTTACACTGGCTGACAAAAATGCATACGATCAATATCACATACAAAGTACATTAGTCGCCTGCTATTACGCGGTAATGTCAGTGGTGATGTGGTGACAACAAAGAATATTTGAAGTTAAATATGACGCATTCACAAAGAAGCCATTCATCAAAATCTTTTTGAGACTGGTTCATGTCTATTATGCCTATTTGTTCTATGCGATGGAACTAACTCACAGCAAGACTTCGAAAATGAAAGGAGGCAACATTGTTGATGGGGCTGCTATCTCGAAAGCACCGGCTACCATGGCGTCACTAGCTATCTTGGTCATTTTACGCAAGTCGCTTTGATTTAAGTTACACACTATGCACCTGTTTGTTACCGTGCTCTCTCTCTCTCTCTCTCTCTCTCTCTCTCTCTCTCTCTCTCTCTCTCTCTCTCTCACACTCTCTCTCTCTCTCTCTCTATATATATATATATATATATATATATATAGATATATATAGATATATATATATATATATATATATATTTAAATATATATCTATATATACCAATATATATATATATATATATATGTATATGTATATATATATACATTATATTTATGTTTATATATATTCATATATATATATTATATAGTATATGTATATGCATATATATTTATATGTATACATATTCCTATATATATAAATATATATGTATATATACATACATATATACATATATATGTATATATATAGTATACATATATATATATATTTATATATATATACCAAAAAGATATATAGATATATATATATATATATATATATATATATATATATATATATATATATATATATATATATATATATATATATATATATATATATATATATATATATATATATATATATATCATTGGCGCAAAACAACACATCATTATTCCGTGAGAACAAGCTTGTCCTGTTCGATTGTGTTAGTGTTGATTTTGATGTATGGTAGATCTTTTAAAATACTGCAGGCTTTACAATACAGCAAACAAAGATTTGATGCAATCAAAGAGCTTACAGCTAGCTTTGACGGCTCTCTCTAACAGGCTAATGTGGTGATATTTGGGAAAACGCCTCCCACCAGGGTGGCACTTCCATAGCTCACGGTACCGTTATTTAGGTTGAAGTAACAGTGCATCGTATTGGTCGAGGCCATTGCGCTATCTAAATTCCCTGAGGTGGTTAGGATAGACGACTGCACGCAGGTGGCGTATTCACATATGTCAGAAGTGAACCACCGTACCTTAGCATATACAGCTGACTTTGTTTCAGCTCACTCGACCAGTGATTTAAAGTGAATGGCAGGAATATATGAAACTACAGATTGCCCAGTTAGTACTATCAATCAATGGCACAACAATAAGGTAGAGGTGTTTCATGTGGCAGAATAATTAATCTTGATACTACGCATTTTGTCATTGCTGCTAATATGCACAACCTATCTATCGAAACCTAACCAATAATGTTACTTGATTTAATCTGTATTATCAAACAAACCTAGTCGGCATGAACGAAATTGCCATTTTATTCTTCGTTATTGTTGCATGGGTAGCAGCGACATTGGCAATGTATTGCGAGAGGCAGATATTATCAATTGTAACGTAAACGATGAAGACGAGGGCGTTGTTACATGGCTATGACTGAATGAGCGCTATTAATTCCCATCGGTGTGAGTGATTGGAAATAGCATTTAGCATTTATCTATAAGGGACTCAAAGACTCGTCCTAAGGTCAAGTTTTGTTTGTCTTGTATAAGTGATGGAACAAGCTTCTCGCCTCTCATGCACATAAATAGCAACCTTGCCGCCAAGCACCTCGTCAATATTTTAATAGCCAAGGCTCGTGTGACTCATTGGTCATAGAATATATTTTGATGGATGTTAAAATCTTTGTTTGGACATTCTGCACAGCCCAATCAAGGTTATAGGGACAGTAACCGGTTCATGTGATGATGATCTGCAAGCGTATTTGCTTCAATGCACAAATCAATCCATAAAACACTTATTCAAATAATACATATAACCCTCTACAACTTTATTTGCGATAACTTCGTTCAGTACTTTGCTCCTAAGTTGCATCAATCGAATGGTGCTTAACAAAAACATGTAGTGAACGATTGATGCGATCAAACATTAGCAACCTATCTCCAAATATGAGTTGCTGGAAGTCACTTAATAATCAGTTATGTATGTGTACAGCCTAGCCCATAATGCTTGAATCTCCCTTTCCTCTAATCTCGACTTAAAGAACCTTGTTATTCGATCATATTGCGATAAAAATAATGTTCGCATTGGTGGTTTAGTGTCAGTCCATAAAACTTTTCAAAATACATATGCACATTAAGTGGTCTTCTCAGGCATGCTTGAATATGGTGAATGTAATAGTCGTACCAAGTTACGTGCACCAGAAGCCTTCTGAGTTTTCTTACTACTTGAAGGAATGGGAGCATCGTCCCTAAATGTTTAATTTGTACGTCTGAATCCATTACCAGATAACACCACAGCGCCATTGAAACCAAATGTCTCTCTGTCAATTGCCCCAAAAATTGTCAATTGTTTTTGATTGTGCTAGTATAGAGATGTGGTTGCTACGTGCGTCTGATTGCAAATATTTGTGCAGCGTCCTCCACTATTACATACCATTAAAATCAATATAATGGAATAATCAATAAATCACGCCCAGCATTGTAAGCAATAAGGTAGGAAGTGGTGATATTTGCAGATTATTTTGGAAACGTACGAATTAAGCTGTAGCCTTCATAGGAGGGAATTGCATGGGGCCAATATGGTACCTTAAATCATAATAGGGCAGAACATATGAAACTAAAAAAGGAAAAACGGATGATAGAAATAGAAAAAGATATGCATTTGTTTTGCAAAGTGGCGGTTCTGGTCCACCACCACGTATCTATACTACACGTTAAATTATGGCTTATACAGGATTTCGATTTTTTGCTCCCTGCTCCTTTGGGGTGAGCTTCACTCAAAAGAAAAGCGTGTCGTGCCTCAAACGAATCAGCTTATTACTCAACAAAGTATATTCACAGCTTGTTTCTGGTGAGGTTTGACCATTACCAACAACCACTCATGTCCTCTGGAAAGGGGGCCAATTGCATCTGCCCAGATAGTAATGAGGGGTTTTCTACATATTGTCTCAGGTCTCTGTGCTGCTGTCTGTATTGGCTATCAACATACCTTTTATTGTCAGCATTATTTGGTTAAATCGGGTCTACCAACTGAAAGATCTTATTATCTCGCATTTCAAGGGCTCCAGCCATAGTACTTGCCACCTTTATTATTTTTTTGTGACTTACCAATAGATACAACAGTCTTTGTTGCATATTCAGTGAGGTCGAATTGAGTGCTTGTCGTTTTTTGGCTAGGTTCATCATTACTCATTTTTATCGACATCTTGTAAATTCAAGAACAACGCTAACAGGACAGTCGTGGTTTTCCAATACCTTTTCTTATTATCGAACCTGGGGCATGTAGCAAAGCAATAAAGATTTCTGGCAGCGAGGTCATGTCCATCGATGATAACTACGTGTACCACTGTTACGGCAACCTATGGAAACCTGCACATCAGATGACAGAAATATGGCTAAGATACGAGCGGAGGAAGGAGACCAGGTTGAGACCGAGGTAGAAGGCAGGGCAACTCCTCGAGAGCCACATGCCATTCTGCTAGAGTGCGCTTTGTGACAGACAGGAATACGAGCTAACATTCAATGACTACATTCGTGTGATTCACACAACAGGTGACACAGACGCCAGCTACACAATCGAGCAATCCTTGTGGCAAAAGTGATATGCTGTGGAATATCAACCAGCAAGTATGACATGGGACTTGACTTGAGGACAAGTGACGACGACTAGCTACATGGTAGTGGCAGGCACGTGGAGGATACGTCTGAGGGTGTCACCATCCAAATCACAAAATAAGCAGAGGTGGTTGATGCATTGAACGACTATATGTATGTTGTTTATGTATGACCAGACCTATTGGGTTGTACTCTTTCACATCAAGAACCGTGACACATTTGATGACATCCTGCATGAGATATATGTGTGACCCCAGCAAAGGAGGAACGTGCCGCAGTATGCCACCTACTAGCAGAGACCAAGCATGCAAAAACCGCTGCTGAAGACCGATCAGCCTACTTCATATGCCGTTGACCGCAATTGAAACTATATTGATAGTTGCTGGGTTAGGTATATTTATCTGGGTGGTTGTCTCCATAAAGACACAGTGTATTTTGCTTCGAAAGTAAATACGCAATATGGATCCTCATATCATCATTGATTTACTCCTGGAAGAGTGTCCTCAGGACGATCAGTCTCAGCGGTCCACCCTGGACCTGCCCTAGGCTGCCCCCGCCAAAAGCCCTGTCCAAACTGAACCCAAAGGAGACATGTCTTCTTTCAAGACTAAGAGTTTGCTGCTGTCATAGCGTGGGGTCTGACGAAGAGATCACCAAGCTGTATGTAACATTTGAGGCTGAGCTAGGTGCTAGCATGACACGCACTCTAGATCTGGCAGTTTAGCAGATATACTGAGATGTTGCTTGTATGTTTTTACCGATTCCACTAGAACACCAGCCAAAGCTTATTACAGACCTTGAGACAGACCAATTGTTGGTCACTAAGCAAGCTATATAACCGCTATAGCATTTACTTAGCTATGTTTTCCGTGGCTCCTACCTGCCACTGCCGAGTGCGCTGTCAAATAAGAAGGTGATAACAAATGTGAGGAACACTGCCTTCTGTGGTCTATTGACTCGGCTCTGCACCCAATCACTAAACACCCACAGCGACCATCTACGTTATAACATCTAGTGGCTGTCAGAGCTATCTGAAGAAATGTAAATAGTGGTATAAATTAACTGTAGTAAAATAACATGAACTAAGTCTGGTCGGTTGTGCTATTATCTTGTCATGATGCTCTCCGGAAACACTGTGTTGTTTGAAGACAAATTTATGCACAGGTGATCCCAACTATGTGCGCAATAAGACATGGAGTGCTCTGTTGGTATCCTTGTCCAGACAAATATTGAACGGTAATTGGATTGTTCTGCTTAAGATGATTATCTGCTGTTTACTGGTATATGGTCACATGGGCCATGTTGTCAATGCAAAAACCATTAAGCAACCAGACCGCCCCGCTGTGTCCTCAAAACCGTTCATATAGATATACGTAATATATGTGGTGAGAACACATTATTACCCCCCCACATCGCACACTGCACTTCACTGCCGCATAATTAGGTCAATAAAGACATCTTCGTGAGCCAAACATTCAGAATAGCGCAGAAGTAAGTGGGTGCAGTTTAAAGGATGGTGTGTTAAGGAACGTGTCATCGATAAAAGGATTGCATCTACCCCCTCTCCCCCTTCTGATACCGCCATCTGGTTACCATGGATCTGGTCTCATTATGAAGCGGGCTATATGTGTGATAAGTATTCAGGACGCTTTTCCACAGACAAGAGATAAATACCTGCCTATATAACCGGGGGTTCGTAGAGCATTATATGTATTCATCCCATGGTACTCAGATGATGTTTACTTATAAATGAAATATTGAGGGGCATACGAGTTAACATACAATGCAGATTTCTAAGAGAAGCATCAGTTTGACTGTCAACATTTAATTGATGAAGCAAAATAGTATCGATGTCAATTGTATCAAGGGGCTCCATGCGCTATCGATGTCGCAGCGTCGCAATACAGAACATTATTCACCAAACTCATGTGTCCATTCGATGTTTAGCCGCATTCTACACCCTCTTAATTTTTCTTTGCATCAATTATGCCGAAGACGTGCTCCAAAATATAACATCAAGGCAGAAATGCATAGCGTTTGATACATTAAGACCTACACTTAATACTCAGAACCATCCCATCTTGCAACTATCACAGCATACAAACTTTCTAATAATTCAAATGAGCGGGGCTGATTAGGTATATCTCAATGTAATGTGTAGGTCGATATACCGGTGTAGTTATCAAGAAGAGCCTTGAATGCATGATTAGTTACTGCATTGCCCTTAGTATGCTAGCAGCCTCGCTCGGCCACAACATGCATTCAACATGCTGCACCCATTATGGTGTATGTCAATCGTTTACCCCCAGGTAGGCACCTGAAGCGTGTGAGTGAGTACATGATTCCTGCAATGATTGACATAGACATCTGCTCACCTCATGTTACCCGCAAAGTCCAGCTCTTTCTTCTTTATTGAACTCAGTGTGTGACCTCGGAAAGTCCACAATGCACTGTTGGACTGAAACGCAACTAGAATCGCTAGCGAGTGTCGAAACAACACGTGGATATGGATAGATATTAGCCTGGAGGGCAATGTTTTTCTTCCGTCTAATTTTACTTTGAATGAACTGAGATAGCAAGACTCGTGACTTACAATTAAGGGTGTAATAGTTAATGAAAAGCCCTCTCAGCTCAGATGAATCACGAACACAGAATGGAAGCAGCTTTATGTTAGCATGGCCTCGCTAATTGGCTTCATTGCGACACCACAATGCGCTTCTTACCGGCAAAAATATTATCAATTAGCATGCCGAACACATATAAATACCAAATACACGGACCACATTATACGAGAAAGCAACAGCAGTAACAACAACAGCAGCACGGTGTGGATTGCTGTATATTACCTTAAACATCTATCTCTTTTCGTATGCGGTGTTATACGACGCAGGACATTGAACAAGTCCTAAAGCATTCATTTGTGACAGCATCGATGCATGAGTTTTGCATCAAGTGTTTTTTGTTTGGATAGATTTCAATCTTTCAAGTAAATACCATTTATGCAGCATTTGGTCATTTCACAATTTGTTCCTTAGAAGACAATTATATACTGTGTCAGCTTTGTGGGTGCTCTCAATGTAGACAGTGATTGCAAGATTCCTGGTGATGGCGATTCTACTGCAGATGATGAATTCAACATTCATAGTTAAGTTAGTGATTGGTAGAATGCATGAGTACGACGATGTAGGTTAGAGCTGCAATGGTAACTAACGAGAAATTGCTTACTTATTATGATGCATTATGATAAGGCGATAACATTCGCCAGAGCAGCATAAGTGGGTCAAGATAAAGGCTTGGAATGGAGATGGATTGAGGAATGGCTGTCAACCTTTTCATTTTGACGACGTCATGAATAAATTATATTGCTCCCAACTATTAGAAAGCTAGAAAGTTTCCGATGCTAGCATCACATTTTGATCCCGCAATGGTCAATGTAGCAGGTTCTTTTGACGGGCCTTGTTAAATTTTATGCGAGGCCTTCAGCATTATGGGAACTTCAGTTGAAAAATAATAGAATGATGAAGTGGGTTGCATATTAAGAGAGATTGTAACGACCATCCTATATAGGTAGTGCATAGCCCAAGAAGAACCTCATGCCACCATCACCAACCTCAGCGCCATTGGCTACAGCACTGCACTTAATTAATGGTATACCATCTGGCTTAATATTAAGCCTCCGAGCCCCGATGGAAGAACATGCCCTTTAATATGCACAAATATTGATATAGCTCTCTCTCCACCTGGGTTATTGACCAATTGTCAAATTGTGGTTGATGTAATAAATGACCACAAGAACGGTTATAACAACTAATGGTTTCCACTAAATGTGCTCACATGCTACCTTAGACACGAGTGATTGGTCTAACTCTGAGAGTCAGTCCTAGAGTAAATTGTTGTTTTTCAGGATCACAACAGACTCCCCATTAATCCCCTCTGTCTGAACTGCCAATCAAGAATGACCTTAGAGTAATTCCATGAAACCATGCATGTGCAAATGGGGGCCACGTACCGTATTTGATGGAAGATACATCGTTTTTCAAATAAAGTCAAGCAATACGGCAAATAAACTACGCCATGACAAGATGTAATAATTATAGGATCATTTTAGAAGATGATGGACAGTACGATCCAGCTTCGACCCCGTTAATAAACTCCTAGTAATTGTCAAATTCCACCAGTTCCGCCAGCATGTTTTTTTTTCTTGGATGGTTTTCATTCATCATATCGTGCATTTCAACGCAACAATATCATTAGATGCTGCTGCTGTTGAGTTGATAATGTCACGTCAACATTGAACGCAATGAATGCAATTTGTGCCGTAGTACCATATTCTAAGCAACAAGATGAAGTTGGGTCCATCCTCAGAAATGGTCAGAAGCATATGCAGATGGGCACAGCGGCCCATATTACGATGAGGCATGGCTGCATCAATAAGAATTGGCCTGTTCTTATTTTTACATTGGGTTAACCATATCTTGCCGATGGTACATTGTATCACAGCGTCAATGCAATATTGGCGAATAGGGCAAAGCGTGGCTATTGCCTCCTATTACGCAGAGTATATCATTAGTGGACACAGTAGGGTAGGCGCCAGCACAATATGACGATAGGTACCCTAGTGAGTGTGCAAGTGTGCAGATTGCTATTTGACCAATGCATATAATGTCGTTAGTTGTAATCAAAGTGATACGTTATCTGTCATGGGTCGGTGCATCAGCTCAGCATGACGATGGACTTAGTAGGCCGGGGAGTGTAGAGTTACAGCAATAATGAGTGGGGGATGGTGAAATTGCTTACTCATTATGAACCTTTACAGTAAGGCGATAATAGTGGTATCCCAGCTCAACACCATTTGTCAGGAGCATAACCCGAGATAAGAGAACGTGCTAGAAGTTAGATTGATTGGCTAATGGTCGTATAACATTTCACAGTTACAACGCATTACATGATTTACTGCACTCGATTTACAATACGGCAAACAAACTACGTGATGCATCCCATGAGAGTTCGTACTGTCACATGTTTAAAATATTCAAGAATTAAAGAGATCAAAGGAATACGATTCATGACTTCGAAGAGCATTTGTGTAACTCTAATGAGAAATGGACAATGGTTTTGCCATTGTGTTTTGAAATTGGTTAGTCATGGTCTGGTAATAATTGCGTTTGCCATGGGTCGGTCATGGTTTGATAATAATTGTATTTGCCAGGGATTACTCATGTTGTGTGTTTGGCATGGGTCGGTCATGGTCTGGTAATAATTGTATTTGCCATGGGTTACTCATGGTCTGGTAATAATTGCGTTTGCCATGGGTTAGTCATGGTCTAGTAATAATTGTGTTTGCACTGGGTCGGTGATGGTCAGGAAATAATTGCATTTGCCATGGGTTAGTCATGGTTTGGTAATAATTGTGTTTGCCATGAGTCAGTCATGGTGAAGAAATAATTGTATTTGCCATGGTGAAGAAATAATTGTATTTGCCATCGGTAAGTCATGGTTTGGTAATAGTTGTGTTTAGCCATGGGTTAATCATGGTCTGATAATAATTGAGTTTGCCATGGGTTGGTCATGGTTTGGTGATAATTGTCTGTGCCATAGTTTATTCAATGTCTTGTAACAATTGGGTTTGCCATGGGTTAGTCATGGTCTGGTTATAATTGTATTTGCCATGGGTTAGCCATGGTCTGGTAATAATTGAGTTTGCCATGGGTTAGGCAGTGTCTGGTAACAATTGGGTTTGTCATGGGTTAGTCATGGTATGGTAAGAATAGTGCTTGCAATGGGTTAGTCATGGTCTGGATATAATTGTGTTTGCCAAACAAAGAAAGGCCATCTTCAGCAATATCAAGGGCTTATGTGAAATGAATGATTATGTGTGCAGGAGTTGTTAGTGTAATCAAATGGATGGAGGAAGTTGGTGGAACAATACTAGTGGGCTTATAGCGCTACGTATGATAGTACTGTACAGACAGGTTGTGCGTTTCAGTTTCTTGGTCAACAAGTAGTCTCAAGCCTACTATCAAACCTCAGCCCTACTGGCTAAGGCGCAGACTTTAGGTGGAAGTTTTCAATGTGGCAGAATAATTATTCGCGATGCTACCACAGTAGACATTGCTGCTAATATAATATGCAAAAGCTATCTATCGAAACCTTAGCAATAATGTTGCTTGATTAATCTGTATTAGTAAAACACTCAGTCAATGAACGTGCGAATCCCCTTTATCCTTTGTTATTGGTGTAGGGCAAGCATCAACATTAGCGCTTCATAAGGAGAGGGTATTATCTGGTATTCCAGTGCGTTGTTACAGCGGCTGTCCCTGACTCAGCTATATCGTTATTCATTGGTGTGAGTGATTGGTATTGTCATTAAGCTTGTTCCGCAAGGAACTCAGTGTCTGACCTAAGGTCAAGTGTTGTTTGTCTCTAATTAGTGATGGAACGAGCTTCTCACCTGTTCTGCACATTAAGAGCAACCTTGACGCCAAGCACCTCGTCAATATTTTGTGAGCCAAAACATGTGTAACTCAATGATCCTAGAAAATATATTGTCATTGTTTTGACATTTGAATCAACACAATCATGGCTATAAGGGAAATGAACTGGTTTATGTGATGAGGATTTTCACGCTTATTTGCTTCAATGCACAAATCGATCCACCAAACACCAATTCAAATAAAACATTAGATTCTAAGTGTAGAAGTGCACACAGCCCTCTACAACTGCATCTGCGATTATTTCACTCCGTTCTTTCAACCTAAGTTGCATGAATGGAATGAGGCTTAACAAAAACATATGGTAATCTTTTGATATGACATAAGCTACTTACTTGCCTCCAAATATGAGTTGTTGGAAGTCACTGGTTATCAATTGTGTTAGTGTACATCCTTACTCATTATTGTCGAATACCTCCCCCACCTCCATTACAGGCAAACTGAAACTGGGTATTCGATGACTTAAACGTTGCAACTAAATCAAAGTTTGCATTGGTGGTTAAGCATCAGTTCATAAATCAGGCCAAATTAAACTGTGGTAAACATAGGCATGCTTGTATATGGTGTATGTGATGGTTGCAACGCATACTTGCACCAAATGTCTGAGTCATACCACGGCGATTGTCTGCCGAATATTCAAAAATGCACACGTGTGTTTGCCGTCAGCAAAATATCCATGGTAGACCTACGAATTGGCTCATATGGATATGAAGGAATGACAGCATCGTATATAAATGTTAATAGTCACGTGTGAATCCATTAATAAATCACCACAATCACGTCATGGAAAACAACATTCTATTTCTCTGTCGCTTAATGAACTTAACTGTGTGGGGAAGGGAAGAAAATGCTTAGGTCGGGCTACGTCACCGACAATAGCGTAGATATAATTGGTGGATATATTCATTAGTATCGTTAATTGGCAATATATTAACCATATTGCTGAATGCAATCTGCATAATATATTTGTTGACCAGTGCCTTCGTTTTTAACGCTTGGATTCATTGTAAGCGCGGGCCAGTTTATCATTTCATTTGCAGTTGCTACCCCAGAACTGGAGGTATCAATACTGCTAAGTTGTTGTTATTATATTTCAGGTGCAAAATGTGTGCACAAGAATTGTCTGAAGACATATGAATAGTGGTCTCTTCGTAAGTTAACTACAGACAAATAACACGAAAAAAGTCAGGTAAGTCCTGCTTACATTTTGTCATAAAGTTCTCCGGAAAACACTCGAATAACCATTGAACAAAGGGGATTGTACTCGGAGGTCGTACAAAACGCACATGGAGTGCTCTGTTGAAAACCTTGTCAACACACAGTAATATCGAGCGATTATTGGATGGCTAATCTTAAGATGATTATCCCTTTGTTTACTCGCATATGACCACACGGGTCATGTTGATAATGCAAAACTCATTCAGCCACCAGACAGCCACTCTATGTCTTTTTAACCGTTCGTATTGATTCGCTCAATCTATAAATGGTGGAAGCGCAGTTAATGTTGGATCATTTCTTTAGTAACATTAATGACACTAATTTGTGCAGTTGTTTTTGTGTGCGATATCTATTATCTTAGACATACAACAATGGGCTCTGGGCGTAACTTTTAGCTTAGTGTTTCTTAGCGTCAAAAAGAAGGTTCATTACGTCGTTATTGCGACATCACTGGCTACCATGGCGCACAAGTTGTCTGGGTGATAATTTACGCAATTCGCTTTGATATAAGTTTTACACTTTGCACCAGTGTTTTATCATGCTATATATATATTCTCACAAGGACATATCACCTCCGTTTCCTAGCAGCAACAGTGACGTCAGGGGAGAAATCGGAACTCACGTGACATCAATAAGAAGATTGCTTCTTACTCCCCTTCTGACGCCGCCATCTGTCGCATGATAAGAGGCTTGGTTACCATGGGTCTCGACTCGTGTTGTATGAGATCAATATTGAGGCAGCATTTCACCTGGCTAGAAATAATGTTGCCGAGGGGAAGCAGAGCTTTATGCGTATTTATCTCAGGTGCTTAACACTAATTATACTCATTTCTCGAACATCTCATATATATTCGGGGGCAGGTGTATTGAACATAACTGTCCGTGGGACTGATTCTTGGGCGTTCGTTGAGTCTCACTCATTTTGGGATCAATGTATGGGTAGGCAGCTTATACCATATAGTGTTGGGCGCGTTTCACTTATACCAAGATGTAGACGCGTATGAGCCAATATATTCGGTTTTCACTCAAGCGCACTTGTATATTGTATGCTAGTGTAGACGCAATGTATGGACGTCATTCACATGACCACCAGCTACTTATACCAGGTGTATGCTAGTGTAGACGCAATGTATGGACGTCGTTCACATGACCACCAGCTACTTATACAGGTGTATGCTAGTGTAGACGCAATGTATGGACGTCATTCACATGACCACCAGCTACTTATACCAGGTGCATGCGATACTGTTAACTTGGTGACCAAACACAGTAAAACACAGATTGCTGCCTTGTCACTAAATCACCTTATTCACACATTGTCATTTAAGTTCTGTTAATGATGCTAATTGGCCGGATGATTACATCCTGTCAGAGCCACACCCTACGATGACGCAACATTAATTGCGCATCAGTTAAGAATAGAATGACTATATTCGTATCACGATACCCAGGTAACTGTTACCTACCACTGATATTAATGATATCGGTTCGGCTGAATCACTCTGTGTCCTCTTACAGCGAGTGATTCATTAGCGAAAAGTGAAGCATTTTACCCTCAAAAACTTTGCGCTAGTAAAGCTTACAGACATGCTTGATTGTACCTGCTCGCTCGCAAATTTCTGGTTGATGAGCCTATGTACTGCCGTGAGTTGTAACGGAAAATTACAAGGAATCAACGAAGTACATACTTGATATGTATTATCATTTGGGTCAGTGGGGTCATCTGATTAAGTTGGACATTACTAACTGAGTGAGATGTTTTATCTGAGGAGCAATACATGCATAGAACATGCCACTGTGCTATGCTGAAGATGGCATACTCTTTCAAATTGTAACCATAGAAATTCGCACAAAGCTTGCAGTTACCATACTCGCATTCACAATAGCTCTTTATTTATCTATTCTGATATGAACACACAACGCCTTAGTATTTATATATTATAGTGTATGGTAAATTCCCCGAAGCAATATGTTTGTTGTCTCATTGTTTAGTCAGTTGGCTGGATCTTTTCCCAAGATATTATCTCTTGCCTTAGCATAATATTTAAAAACAACCGAGGTCGCTAACATATATATATTTCAATCTCATTTTCCTACATTTTCCATGACGCAGTAGTAAGCAAATGAGCCA
The DNA here is from genome assembly GCA_034190875.2 of Urechis unicinctus. Classification (NCBI taxonomy): domain Eukaryota; kingdom Metazoa; phylum Annelida; class Polychaeta; order Xenopneusta; family Urechidae; genus Urechis; species Urechis unicinctus. The sequence continues at coordinate 12,778,444 of CM067348.1, forward strand.
CTCACAATATATAACCACTTGTACATATATATAACCACATGTTGCTCACAAAGCACACTACTGCGATATTGTACATGTTAAGCAAGCAATCAAATATGTAGAAAGCTATATAATCGACTAGTTGTAAAGATAAATTCAAATCATTCGTGCAAATACTGTTCATGTATCTGTCAGGCACATTTCGTCCCATTAGAGACAATTATCAGTTGCGTCAGCTTTATCAATATTGAAAGTGGTTGGTAGCTCCATTACCCGTTTAGGAATTTCGCAAGAAACCATCTGAGTGCAACGGAAGTGTTACGCAGATTTAATATATCGTTGAATGAAATCATACTAGTCTGCGTCCCAGACTCCAGGGGTTCTTTGTGACCGCCCCTGCTTGACCAATCAACGCAATGGTTGTGACCAGGATTGACCTTAGTTGCGCGCGTCTCGCTCATGAAACATGCATTTGACACGCACTCTCGATGTTATGTGACGTCATGCACCTTGTTGTTGTCTGTGTCAAATGAGAGTAGCTGTATGTCTTCTGGAATTAGGGGGTGTAACAAGTGCTGTAATCGCTTAGCTGCATGATAGTATGTTTATGTTATACAGTCAGTTAAAGAGACCTGTTGTGTGTCTGCTTCACTTGCTGACAATGTAATTAAGGGTGCCGATCAACGTGAAACAACAAATCGGTGTGTTGCAGAATGCATGCCCAGCTCATAAAAATCACTCTGACAAGTCACTTGTCCTAGGGGCCAAATCACTTGTCCCGGGCAAGCGGACAACCATTGGTGTTGAACCCTGACCCATTCCAAGCATTGCATCGAGAGCAGTAGCTAAAAAAGTATAGCAAAATGTTTCCTCGCCCCAGCAGGCCCATTCACAACACAGTCACGACCCATCAAGCAGCAGAGCGCACAATCCTTTTGAAGGTCTTTCGATACCAGGCCATACGACTGTTGCGTGTAATCGGAGGCTTTTGCTGGAATCCTCTCTATAGCTATGCAACAGCAAATGCTTCAGTTCATGTGAAACGAGGTCTAAAACGGAGCGTACAAAAACAATGAATCTTCGGAAAATGTGACACTGACCAATCAGAGAAATGATTCAAAAGTACCCGAGAGGCACAGCTTCTGATTGGAGCATCCCAAATCTGTTAGGCTGGTCCATTTCAAGGGATATAGTTAGCCTAGACCATGGCGCGAGTATTGAATATCATTAACATGTAAAGAAGGCCCGCAGTCAAGGGCTATGAGACCTTGACTGAATTCATAAAGTCATCTGTTGTTTATCTCGTACTTGAGGTGGACAAAGGTTTCCATTAGGCTGCTCATCAAGAATTACCTTGACGTAAAACACCTCGACATATTTCCTGCGCCAAAACATGTGTTATTTATTTGTACAGATATCAATAGTAATAGATGCTAGGGCCCTACATGAACATAAATGTGCATGATACAATAGCTTAACTTACTACTTAACGGGGCGAGGATATGTAAGCCTATTTGCTTCAATGTAAATAGCATTAATGGAACAAAATTTGTTGGATACTTGGAAATGTATATTTACTCACATATTCTTTATATCTACATTGATTGACTGATTAATTATTGGTGCATCATAAGCGTAGTCTCAACCATTTGCGACAGTTATCAACTAATTGCTCGGAGACAGACAAATTGTTGGATATTTCGTGGAACATAAATTCAAAGTTGGCATAAGTGGATAAGCAGTATTCCATGAATCTAGCAGGTGTTTACCCATAAAATATTTGGTGAGCCTCCTGAGCGCAGCTTTAAATGGCGTATTTGATGTTTTTCATTGCTCTGATTGAATTTTCTTGCACTAGAAGCCGCATGACAAATGACGACCTGAGTTAAGCTCTAGCTATTTGAATGCGGTGAGAAGAATATGGAAGCCTGAAATCCTCAAAGAAAGAACGGAAAATATAACAAAATGAATGAAAACGGGATATATGCGTACATTGCATGGAATGGTTTTTGATGAGATATCTGATTTGATAGAAGTTATAGTCCACTCAGAGGCCAAAGGCATGATCGCAAAAGCATGAGTCACCCGCCATCGAGCGCAAAAATATATCACAAGTCACAAAGAGACCCTTGTCCGAGTGTGCTTATTATTATTCCTTAATATTTTTAAGGAAACAGTATGAACTTATGAAGCAATTGAAAGCATGCTAAATTACATAAAGATTCCTTATACCATGCAACAAGATGCTGTATTACAAAATAACTTCCGCTCGTAGGCAAGAATAAATGTCATCATCTTTTAATGTTTTAATATATAATGCTGACCTGTGCCAACATGTTACCGTATGCAATTTACCACTGTTTGTTAAGAGCACGACAGGTAAATATTTTAATTCGTGTTTCAATATTTTCCACACGTTAATAAGAACATAATGTTACATAATGACACCACGCTGGTATTGTCACAAAGAATTCGCTCGTTTCCGCCGGTAATCTAAGTTGATATTCCTTAGAAACAATCCGGCTTCTCTGATACAAATGATGTCGCTGAGTCAGAGATTTGTCATCATTTTTTTAGAATAAAATCACTTACTATTCGTTAGAAATGTTTATTTTTATGAATCCTATTAGCCACGTGTAATTTTCCTTTCCTGGAAGCAGACATAGTATATTATTTTACCCATTGTTTCATAGTATGAACTTCCGTTTCTACTCAGAACCATCCTCAGTACAATTCTGATAAATGAATTTTGTTATGTATATAAATGGATGATCGTATGCTGTAACATAGGAATATAACGATGATCTCATTAAATAAAGTGATGTATGGCTTACATCGGCATTAACAAGCTAGTTACCACGGGCATTACATAAGTATATCTGATGCGCATCTGGGCAATTACAAGTACTATTTAATGTTTGGTAGATGTTAATACATTTGCTGGAAGCCATTAAACAATTTTATTGAGAGCCTGAATCAAAGACCAAGATATGCACATAGATTATATGGTGCTCACAGTGGCCTGATAGCCTCTGTTTTTGAAGAGAAAGGTTAACAATAACCGATGATGATATACGGTCGATCAGTTAGTCATCGACTCAGGGTAGTCCTCAACAGTAGCCTCATTATTGGCTGTTTTAGCAGTGGCCAAGATATCAACATGCATCAACCAATTTAGCACAAGAATCATTGTTTATCAGATGTGCTGTGAACAGTTTAGATTTATTGCTTGAACAGTCCACTATATTTGGTTGCTACCACTGGCATTGAGTTACCGCTGACTCAAAGACATTTTACATTTTATATCAGACCCAAAGTGTGTGAGCAAGTCTTTCATGATGTGACGAGCAACAATTCCAAGGCAGGACTTTATCTGTGAAACACAATCGGGAATCGATTGGTATGAATTCTCGTCATACGTTAAGGCAACCTAGTAACGTGTTATAGTGACATCAAGACCCACCGTAATTACTCAGTCTGCTTACCTGAGACACCGCGTTGTTTGAAGACCATTAGATGCAAGCAATTATGATGCGTACTCCCAATTGTATATGTATTACATTCGGTTGTTTTCAACACTGATTACGAAAGCAGTACTGTATTGAAATCCCTGTCCTAACTCAATAATTTTGTACATGAAGTGATGTCAGTTTACCAGTGCTTGGTAATGGTTCTTAACGATTTGTGCAGTCTTGAAGATAGGAAATCTATCTCTGCAAGATGGTCGGATAGGGAACGTGTACTGCATCTCAAGGAGAGGCCCACAACACTATGAGTACTGATACAAACTATCAATACAATAATTTTACTTGGGTAATTTACAAATGGATCAGTGAGATAATGATCACACAATGACGATAGCTTAAGCATGAGAGTGTAATATATACGTGATAATTTTGGCGAGGAGCAATTGCTGGTAAGAAGATAGCTACCAGAGTAGGAAATGCTTGTGGGTTTGTGCCATATAAATAACCTTACAGGTTTGTGCAAATGCAATCGGTGGACAAGTATATTTATACTTTACCCCTTGTCAACAGTTAAATGAGGATTAAACATACCATATAATTCCATAAATGTTTCCATGCTCTATGAAACAAGTGCAGATAGCATTATAGTAAGTGTACCAGCTATCAATTTAAAGACGCTTTAATGTTCAGAAGCTACTGACCGTTATGTAACAGGCTTGCTCATAGCAGGAGATGGCTTGTACGAAGCAACGCTCGCAGGCATGATATACACAGCAATAATTTGGTTACTTAATCAATTGGTTATTTACATATTGTAACTATTTGACTACTTCTACAGCGAGCTAGCAAAGCGGCTATTGACCGTAAATTCTAGATGAAATTGAACTTTGTAAAGCATAAATCGCACTTCCAAAAACATGTGCGCTGCTCTCCTAATAAGCCATATCGTTCATGAGACATCCGTGCCCACTCAAAAGTCACACGACTGATTTGGGCTAGATGAGATAACAAAATATATGATTATTTGACGACATGACTTAAGGGCTGTATGCAGCTAATAGCGCCATAACTTTGAAGGGCGTAGCATAAGAGCCAATAAGGCATTTTATCCAGATTGCAGCCATTGATACGAAGCTCAACAGAATTGCAAAGACAATTTGATTACAAAATATTCCAGGCAGCCAGATTTTATCTGTCTGGAACGATTATAAATATACCAAATTGCATTATTTCGTAACGCGGGGAAATGTTACATGCAATCGATAAATCTGGTTCGTTATTGGGTTAATTGTCCTGTTGTAAATACATCAAAATTTAACTTGGTCACTTTAGCATTTAAGTGTTTTATCACCTGCGATCGACACAATATGATTATGTTTCAAGAATTTGCATATAATAGTGATGGTACGAGTGGTGATAATCAACGACACATCTATCGTAACATCTACTGTTGGGCTGTGTTGTTGCATGGTTTATCACACTGTAGAAATCCCCAATTAATCCGTGTTGTGCAAGCAGGTGATCATCCTTGAGGCACTGTTAAAAGGATGAAATATAAGCAAACACATGACATTTTAGTGTAATGATGGACATCGTTGGCTGTATTCTCACCACACATGACCCACTCGTTAATCTGGGCTTCCTGGAATAGGAATCAACACAGTAGGTGATGTCAGGTTACTCCCGATGTTTGTTTGCATTTGAACCCGGCTTATTTCCCATGGCTTCCTTCTGGATGATATCGGAGCTGTTTGCTAGCATCAACTTCATGACGCCGGTAGATTTCTGGGCATTGGTATGTTGTTATATGGGCAGTTATGTAACCCAATCGACACACTTCTGTAGCACTGTGCAACTGATAGCATTCACCGCTGCCAAGTGGTGTTATAATTAATGTAGTTAAAAACCCACGATAGCAAATGACGGGTACATGTTTGAAGGTTTTCACACGAATTGCAGATACACACTATTAATGTCTTATTCGTCGTCGTATTGAGACTGAGATAAATGGTATTTATAAGAATATTTGCATTAGATCATTACCGAGAGAGAATGTGTTTTAGAGGAAATTGTGTTTAAAGCAATCAATGCATGCCCTGGTAAAGGAACACTTACTTTGATTACATTTAAAACATTGTATCAGAGCTTAAATTGATTCAAGTTGTATCAGTTGTGACATCTGGCTCTCCATAAAGGGAAAGCAGTTACAACGGAGTTTTGGAGGGAAATGCACTTTATTCAGAGCGAAATAAGATTGCTGCACCATTCAAGCTCTTCTAAAATATTGTATTGACTACTACATAGGATCGGTAAATTAACGGAAGGAAAGTCGCACCAACAGGCGCCTTGCGTTTGAAAATAATCCAAATTTGGGATCTCAGCGAAAAACGTCAGTGCACGATTCCGAAATTCAAAAACATCGTGTCAAATCGTTGAAGCCTGCTTATTTTAAGCCATTTTAGATATCCGTTTGTTTTTATTTGTGGAACAATATTTGTATACGAATATTGCTGTAGTGATGGAATCGCACAGTGTAATTAGACGACATATTCGCTCCTAATGTCAATAGTTTGTAAATGTTTTTTAAAGCGTTTGATGAATTATATATGCGTTTTTTGTCCCAATTACAATAAAGTTTTACAGTCGAGTCATTTCAGCAGCTTGATAAAAACAGAGTAACTTAATCAACATTGTCCAGAATGCCTACAAATCCTTATTAACTGGTAGTATGAACAGAATGAAAGATCAGATGTCTGGTTACTTGAAAGAGTTCGCTTGTACGGGGTAAACCATCATCTTGGACACTTTCGTCCTTGTAAATTGATTACAATATCGATTAAAACGCTCGATCACACAAGGCTTATTAATAACTTGTTGCAGATCCGTCATACTAATGCCATTGGCCTTTGAAATAATGGCGAAGTAAGCTTCGTGTCACTAAAGTGAATAACATCATGATCGACGTCACTCAAAATTAATTAACTTCAATGCATTAGGATATGGCTCTCATAGCATCGTGAACGTGGTTCTGGTGAGGTTTAAATGTCTGCCTCTAAAACGAAAAGCTGATAAATGCTTGAATGGAAAAAATTCTATACCAGTGCACGGAATAATAGAAATTGATTTCACTGTCAAAGTACAGTATTACAAAATGATAACGAAAGTTAAGCGAAGCTTTATATAGCAGAGCAGCGGTATATTCCACAACAGTGAGACGCAGCGTGATTTATCAAACCAATTTCGTTTACAACAGTACGACCCGAGCACGGGGCTATAAAGGTTCAGTTTGTTTCCCCCAAGATCCGCAAATTCGCTCAATATGCTAATTTGAGTGCAATCGTCGAAAATTACTCAGTAATATATGGTATGGAACGCTGTGTTTAGCATCCTAAACGATTTTGTAACGACAGAAGATAGATATAAATTGAAAGATGTTGTGCATTTAAGCTTCCTGTTAACATGGGCTACTGTACGGTTTGCTAATATGGTAATGATCGAGACACCGGCTTAAGGTTGGCATGGTAACTAACATCCTGTCTTAGCATGGTCATTATATAAAATGATATATCAAACAATTTCATATATGCCTGCAATTTATATTGGGTCGTTGAAGAAATATGTGAGAAATGAATATCTTCAATCATATATATACATATAAGTGGTAGAAAGTCCACATAATATTTGAAAGTAATATCAGACATACACATCGCTAATGGTAACCTTGTTTGTTTCTGGAACAGTAATTCCCCCAGCTGCAGTACAATGTCAGCTATGTTATACTAAAAGTGCCTACTTTAATTGTCGTAGTTCATATGCTTCAAATTGAGATGGATGTTAAATAGGTAATAGCTGTATTGGGCTACCGTGGTTGCTTATATTACATGATATATTGGACCCAGCCCTCGCCTTCATAAGGACAACGCATGGCGGAGACAGATAATTACTTGGCTAGTTTGAATGTAACAGGATAGCGCGATATGCTGCTGTAATAAAAGAGGCACAATAGAGAAGAGAATATTTAGGAGCACCGCGGTGGCATGTGAGAAATATGTCAGAGAGTCGTTGTTATTAATGACTGTAGAACGACAAAGACTAGATTGCTAAGTGGTAAATATAGTGTACCATATTAGGTGCATATTACTAATCCTCTTATTTCTTGATAATGTTCGTTTGTTAACAACATATTTGCCTGCTGCTAAATTGTCGGTGCTAGATTATTGGGTTTAGTGCAGTGTAGCTTAGCTCTAAATAAAAGCTGCACGTCGTAGTTAACAATCAATAACGGGCATAATTGTGCAAACCTTGGTACAGAACAACGACTTCCTGGCAATTACACCATAAACCTCAGTCGCTTGTGTTGTCTGCAACCTCAGATATATCATGTGTACAAGAACACTTTCTCTTTCAGGCAGACGCCAATTAATCTTACAGAAGTTGTTGTATCATAGCGGTATTTGCCCATGGCTACCATCGCTACATACCGATAAAGTGGGATTATTTGTAATATTTGCACGCTGGGTGATTGACAATCGTTCTCCAAGTGTTTAGGATAACGAAAAATCAGGTTAATTGATAATTATTTATTTTGTCGATGATATTTTTGAGATATTGTCATCATATGGGTCTGATGACACCGATGTACGCAGTGTTGGTGAGGAATCGACTGATTATGCAAAATGAAGCATGCATTCCCTAAGAACGGTTGGTCTTGCAACATATACTAAACACAAGCTGAATACTGTGCTACAGTCAAACTGGTGTTATTCTTCCGATTAACGACTGAATAAGGTGCACTTGAGGGAGTGCTGGTGTCGGTCAGCTGCTGTCAACAACCAGATTCATCTGAATGACCGATCTTTAACCTTTCACTTCGATCAATCGTTGTATGATTAATACAGTGCATATCATTCAAATCAAGTTCAATAGATGGAGCAATTATATTACATATATCGAAAAAATTCCTAACAATTGGATCAATTCCATCTATGGAATAAACACTCTCCCTATATTCAGTAAGATGCGCATGGACTGCATTATATGTTGCTCACAATGAGACGTACATAACACATGATTATCTGCAATTTGGGCCACTGTCTGGAGATAATTGTCATCTTGGGGATATAGACGGCTGAGGCCACCAATCATGTGCAGCGTTATTGTAATGGATGATGCATTCTTCCTATTTGCCTTAATTATTGTTAAATGAACGGCTGATATATGGTCGATATATTATCTTGCGCGTTGGCTAATACCTAGGTACAACGACGAGACACGTGGTTGGTCACAGCAATAATTTGGTTACTTTATCATTTGGTTATTTACATATTGTAACTATATGACTACTTCTACAGCGAGCTAGCAAAGCGGCTATTGACCGTAAATTCTAGATGAAATTGAACTTTGTAAAGCATAAATCGCACTTCCAAAAACATGTGCGCTGCTCTCCTAATAAGCCATATCGTTCATGACACATCCGTGCCCACTCAAAAGTCACACGACTGATTTGGGCTAGATGACATAGCAAAATATATGATTATTTGACGACATGACTTAAGGGCTGTATGTAGCAAATAGCGCCATAATGCTGAAGGGCTTAGTACAAGAGCCATTAGGGCATTTTATCCAGATTGCAGCCATTGATACGAAGCTCAACTGAATTGCAAAGACAATTTGATTACAAAATATTCCAGGCAACCAGACGTCAAGTATATCATTTGATCTGTCTGGAACGATTATAAATATACCAAATTGCATTATTTCGTAACGCGGGGAAATGTTGCATGCAATCAATAAATCTGTTTCGTTATTGGGTTAATTGTCCTGTTGAAAATACATCAAAATTTAACTTGGTCACTTTAGCATTTAAGTGTTTTTTCACCTGCGATCGACACAATATGATTATGTTTCAAGAATGTGCATATAATAGTGATGGTACGAGTTGTGATAATCCACGACACATCTATCGTAACATCTACTATGGGCTGTGTTGTTGCATGGTTTATCACACTGTAGAAATCCCCAATTAATCCGTGTTGTGCAAGCAGGTGATCATCCTTGAGGCACTGTTAAAAGGATGAAATATAAGCAAACACATGACATTTTAGTGTAATGATGGACATCGTTGGCTGTATTCTCACCACACATGACCCACTCGTTAATCTGGGCTTCCTGGAATAGGAATCAACACAGTAGGTGATGTCAGGTTACTCCCGATGTTTGTTTGCATTTGAACCCGGCTTATATCCCATGGTTTCCTTCTGGATGATATCGGAGCTGTTTGCTAGCATCAACTTCATGACGCCGGTAGATTTCTGGCATTGGTATGTTGTTATATGGGCAGTTATGTAACCCAATCGACACTTCTGTAGCACTGTGCAACTGATAGCATTCACCGCTGAAGTGGTGTTATAATTAATGTAGTTAAAAACCCACGATAGCAAATGACGGGTATATGTTTGAAGGTTGTCACACGAATTGCAGATACACACTATTAATGTCTTATTCGTCGTCGTATTGAGATAAATGGTATTTATAAGAATATTTGCATTAGATCACTACCCGAGAGAAATGTGTTTTAGAGGAAATTGTGTTTAAAGCAATCAATGCATGCCTTAACTTTGATTAATTTAAAACATTGTACCCGCTTAAATTGCAATGTATCAGTTGTGACATCGGCTCTCCATAAAGGGAAATAGCAACGGAGTTTTGGAGGGAAATGCCATTAAAATTCGATTGCTGCACCATTCAAGCTCTTCTTGATATTTGACTACTACATAGGATCGGTAAATTAAGAAGGTAGTCGAAACAGGCGCCTTGCGTTTAAAATAATCCAAATTCGGATCTCAGAAAAACGTCAGTGCATTATTCCGTAATTCAAAAACATCGTGTCAAATCGTTGAAGCCTGCTTATTTTAAGCCATTTTAGATATCCGATTGTCTTTTTATTTGTGGAACAATATTTGTATACGAATATTGCTGTAGTGATGGAATCGCACATGTGTAATTAGACGACATATTCGCTCCTAATGTCAATAGTTTGTAAATGATTTTTTTAAAGCGTTGATGAATTATATATGCGTTTTTGTTCCCAATTACAACAATGTTTTACAGTCGGGTCATTTCAGCAGCTTGATAAAAACAGAGTAACTTAATCAACATTGTGCAGAATGCCTACACATTCTTATTAACTGGTAGTATGAACAGAATGAAAGATCAGATGTCTGGTTACTTGACAGAGCTCGCTCGTGCAGGATAAACCATCATCTTGGACACTTTCTTCCTTGTAAATTGATTACAATATCGATTAAAACGCTCGATCACATAAGGCTTATTAATAACTTGTTGCAGATCCGACATTCTAATGCCATTGGCCTTTGAAATAATGGCGAAGTAAGCTTCGTGTCACTAAAGTGAATAACATCATGATCGACGTCACTCAAAATTAATTAACTTCAATGCATTAGGATATGGCTCTCAGAGCATCGTGAACGTGGTTCTGGTGAGGTTTAAATGTCTGCCTCTAAAACGAAAAGCTGATAAATGCTTGAATGGAAAAAATTCTACATCAGTGCACGGAATAATAGAAATTGATTTCACTGTCAAAGTACAGTATTACAAAATGATAACGAAAGTTAAGCGAAGCTTTATATAGCAGAGCAGCGGTATATTCCACAACAGTGAGACGCAGCGTGATTTATCAAACCAATTTCGTTTACAACAGTACGGCCCAAGCACGGGGCTATAAAGGTTCAGTTCGTTTCCCCCAAGATCCGCAAATTCGCTCAATATGCTAATTTGAGTGCAATCGTCGAAAATTATATGGTATGGAACGCTGTGTTTAGCATCCTAAACGATTTTGTAACGACAGAAGATAGATATAAATTGAAAGATGTTGTGCATTTAAGCTTCCTGTTAACATGGGCTACTGTACGGTTTGCTGCTATGGTAATGATCGAGTCACCGGCTTAAGGTTGGCATGGTAACTAACATCCTGTCTTAGCATGGTCATCATACAAAATGATATATCAAACAATTTCATATATGCCTGCAATTTATATTGGGTCGTTGAAGAAATATGTGAAAAATGAATATCTTCAATCATATATATACATATAAGTGGTAGAAAGTCCACATAATATTTGAAAGTAATATCAGACATACACATCGCTAATGGTAACCTTGTTTGTTTCTGGAACAGTAATTCCCCCAGCTGCAGTACAATGTCAGCTATGTTATACTAAAAGTGCCTACTTTAATTGTCGTAGTTCATATGCTTCAAATTGAGATGGATGTTAAATAGGTAATAGCTGTATTGCACTACCATGGTTGCTTATATTACATGATATATTGGACCAAGCCCTCGCCTTCATAAGGACAACGCATGGTGGATACAGATAATTACTTGGCTAGTTTGAATGTAACAGGATAGCGCGATATGCTGCTGTAATAAAAGAGGCACAATAGAGAAGAGAATATTTAGGAGCACCGAGGTGGCATGTGAGAAATATGTCTGAGAGTCGTTGTTATTAATGACTGTAGAACGACAAAGACTAGATTGCTAAGTGGTAAATATAGTGTACCATATTAGGTGCATATGCGCAATCTTTTACTAATCCTCTTATTTCTTGATAATGTTCGTTTGTTATCAACATATTTGCCTGCTGCTAAATTGTCGTTGCTAGATTATTGGGTTTAGTGCAGTGTAGCTTAGCTCTAAATAAAAGCTGCACGTCGTAGTTAACAATCAATAACGGGCATAATTGTGCAAACCTTGGTACAGAACAACGACTTCCTGGGCAATTACACCATAAACCTCAGTCGCTTGTGTTGTCTGCTACCTCAGATATATCATGTGTACAAGAACACTTTCTCTTTCAGGCAGACGCCAATTAATCTTACAGAAGTTGTTGTATCATAGCGGTATTTGCCCATGGCTACCATCGCTACATACCGATAAAGTGGGATTATTTGTAAAATTTGCACGCTGGGTGATTGACAATCGTTCTCCAAGTGTTTAGGATAACGAAAAATCAGGTTAATTGATAATGATTTATTTTGTCGATGATATTTTTGAGATATTGTCATCATATGGGTCTGATGACACCGATGTACGCAGTGTTGGTGAGGAATCGACTGTTTATGCAAAATGAAGCATGCATTCCCGAAGAACGGTTGGTCTTGCAACATATACTAAACACAAGCTGAACACTGTGCTACAGTCAAACTGGTGTTATTCTTCCGATTAACGACTGAATAAGGTGCACTTGAGGGAGTGCTGGTGTCGGTCAGCTGCTGTCAACAACCAGATTCATCTGAATGGCCGATCTTTAACCTTTCACTTCGATCAGTCGTTGTATGATTAATACAGTGCATATCATTCAAATCAAGTTCAATAGATGGAGCAATTATATTACATATATCGAAAAAATTCCTAACAATTGGATCAATTCCATCTATGAAATAAATACTTTCCCTATATTCACTAAGATGCGCATGGACTATATTATATGTTACTCACAATGAGACGTATATCACTCATGATTATCTGCAATTTGGGCCACTGTCTGGAGATAATTGTCATCTTGGGGATATAGACGGCTGAGGCCACCAATCATGTGCAGCGTTATTGTAATGGATGATGCATTCTTCCTGTTTGCCTTAATTATTGTTAAATGAACGGCTGATATATGGTCGATATATTATCTTGCGCGTTGGCTAATACCTAGGTACAACGACGAGACACGTGGTTGGTCACAGCACTTATATTCGGGGTACAATGAGTAAGTTACGTCATGAAAAACATTTTCGAGATCGTCGCAAATGTCGCATCGTCGGCAAAAGTATCAACATATTGGAGACTGCCTGGAATACTCACGTCACCCGAGAGATAAGATTGCCTGAGCAGTGCGCAATGTCGCTTACCTTCATTATCTCGACTAACTGTCGGCGGGTTGGTGTTTCTACTACCGAATAAACGGCTGGACATAAGGAAAAATTATATGCAATTTGCACAAAATCACCACAAACTGCATCGTTAACGGTGGCATCAAAAGCACGTTATGCTTTTCTTTCAAGCCGTATAAGTTACTTATTGGTAAATAGGTTACGTTATATGTCAGACTGCAATAGCACTGAAGCAATATCATGCAGTATGTAGACAATCGTCAATCGCAAGTGCAGCCGATTCTGTGTATCTGAAAACAATAAATGCAGCATTAAATCCGAAAAAGCGAGTTAGTTTCCATTGCATGCGCAGAAGCTCGATTTTGAAGTCGCACAGACGCCTTTACAATTCCCTATAACTCTACAAAACCACGTTAGCACCTGCACCCTTGGGTTCACTCATTCACATTACATTGAAATTGCACAAACACAATCGCCAGATATCAATAGCTGCGTCGTTGAACTCACGCCTCGTAATACTGTTTTCTACCACATGTACAAAGGCTGTCATCAATTGGGCGCTGCAACAAAACAACCTATTGTCTATTAATGCATCATGGAGTAGATATAGAAGTATACACTGCACGTGTAGCGTTTACAAATATTTGAATCGTTTCTACGCCACTGGAAGCGAATATCTTTCAATAGTGTGAACTCAAATTAGAATAGTTATTAAATCGGGCACCCGTGTAAATTATTATGGTTATACGACGCCACATTGTCACCTGCAAAGGTGCAGTCATTTCTTCAAATGACATCGAAACTGCGTAAGACAGATGTCAATAGCAATGTCGTTACAATCACGCTTTGCATATTCTCCCAATATCTACATAGGCTGTCACAAATAGAAAGCTAAAACAACAAAACATTTTCTGTGGAAACAAATCTCTTAATGCCAATATGAGCTAATTGTAACTTAAGTGAACGAGAACATGACAGAATTTTCATGATAGAATTTTCATCAACGTGGATTTGGCGAAAATTAACAGGTCGGCATATAATGGATCGCATCAAGAGCAGATGTGCACAACGACTGCCTCCTTATGCTGATATATGCAGCTCCTTTGTGTCAAATAATAGCACGTGATTTCATATTCTAAGAACATGATTACAAAATGAAGACGGATCTCTTGCTAACATCTATCTATAAACTACAGAACAGTCTAGATGGCTAAAAGTAATAGCCATGCAGGTTACTAGCGGACACACAGCTGTAGCTTTGTTTATATCCTGGTTCAGGTACACGACCTTCGCTAAACCCTGTGCGATCTTAGATTTAATTAGTAAGTATAGTTAAGAAGCCCACTATTAGCGATATGATATCCTCATCCAATATAGTTAAGGTATTAATATCTGGTGACGTGTTCAACAGGGAAAATGATACACAGCTATTGTATCTCGGGAGATCATAAGATTGTACAAGTGCGAAATATGCAACAATTTAGGAGCTTTATTTGACGTGGAATCAGAAAAATGAAAAAGACGGTATCAGGACGATGCATCATGGACCATGTGTCAACCGTGGTAAATGTTATTGACATCATCCTGACAGAGAAAAAGATGCTTCAAACGTTGCTCAACAATCACTACCACTCAACTTTGATGTGGAATTTATAACACGAGTTTAACATGATTCGGATGCCAGCTGTACCTGTATAAGATGCGATAGATGTCAATTATTTGTCACAACCTCCTTACTGCTATATTTGTCTGTATACAGCTGTTATCGGGGCAACGTGTTTCTGGTGTCACCCTATATAACTTCCCAATGATGACGGGCCAGTTTAACATAATCAAGTAGTACTATAAGTGACTATGCTACATCATGCTTTGAACCAGATGTACACTGCTAATCGATATTCGGAGCTTCTTGTGATCCATTCGAATGTAGCCCGTACTAGACACGACCTTTGGTTAATAATATTCGACGAAGAATTTTATATCGGGTTCACTTCTGTACTTTGTGGAGCAATATCCCACGCCACGTGTTTGCCTTGCAAATATTGACATAATTCTCAAAGCCGTTATTGTTGGCTGACAATACACGGATATGCGAAGGACAAGGTGTGCTAATTGGGAAGTTCGCTGTTATTGTTATTTATGTATGCACAGCATGGAGTTTTAATACATGCGTTGTTTATACATTGCCAGGCTCGTGTGCTCTTGTTATTGGCGACGTGATTATCAAGAGTGAAATGACACCGAGAGTGCTAATCTCATAGATTGTCTGACATAAAATGTGTGAAATAGGTTACCCATGGCCTGAGTGATCACTCTATGTTGACGTTAAGCTTCTGGCAAACAATCTTTAGGTGTCTGCCCAATCGTTTGTTGATATATTTTTCTCAGATCGAGATTGTAACACGCTTCCCATAAATCATCTGCAATGCGCATAACGAATAACTTAGGAGCAAATCACTATTTATTATATATGAATATGAAAAAAATGAAATTTTATGCATGCCAGATATTTAGTGTTAACGGCAAAAAACAGCACTTGGTTAAAATACGGCAAAGCAAATGCCTTCACTTCAATAAAAAAATATACCCATGCTATATGGCAATCGAACATGATTTCCATGTATGTTTACGATATCCTTAAGCTGTTCGTTGGGTATATTATGATATATCTTCGCGCAGAGGTTCTTATCCACTGAATTGTTCCGGATTCGTGAGGTATAGTGCAGCAAGTGGAGAGCTTGGGGTAGGTTTAAGCTATGAGTGTGTCGTATTTTAGTCGATAAAGGTGATCATGTGGAACTGAGGCAGATGAAAGATTCAAGAGAATTTATGCTCCAGGTTGCCTTGCTGCTCTCTTTCCGCCAACAGATAAGCTGCATCGGGAGGTGGATCAGCTTCATAATTGTTTCATATCATAACTACTGTCTATAATTTTAGACCAGTTACATATTCATATATTCAATCCAGCACCAAGCTCGTAACGATGAAGCAAGTGAACACAGACCTATCTGGTTTATTTACGACAGGCCAGATGTCGATATCAGCACCATTAAAAATCAATCTGAGTAATGTTTTCCGCGCCAAACATCGACGACGGCTGCCAATTATCGGAATCAATCGCCGCTTCCGGTCGTTTTATGGCTTCCTGGTATATAATTAGCATCCGTCCCGCGAGACAAAACAACATTGCGCTTGTAAATAACCGGATGGGGATCAAATATATTGATGTCATTTTCCAAAAAGAGTTACGCGCCATTATTGTAAATGAAGTATATGGGCATGAGCTTGCTGTTGCATGTCATTTCCTCGTGATATGCAACACGCATATGCACGCGAGGTTGGCAGCAAGGTTGTGTGAGAGAGCAAAGTGGCATTGATTCATAACTCATCTACGACCCTCACTGAAGCGCTAGTGATGGCTGACATGCTTCAACAAACACTGGGTGATGTACATGGATGTTTCAACATATGCTGCCCTGTCTATCAACCTAGCTCATAAAATCCACAGAGCCATGTTATTCCCCCTTGACAGTGATCCAAATTGGCACTGAGTAAAATACGGGGCACATTTGAAGCAATGTCGAATCAAACCAATTAATATGTGTCATATAGCGATTTTTGACAAATCGCAGAATAACCTCATATCAATTAATGACAATCATAAGTTAACTCAGTCATGTTTCGCAGAATTACTATGAATAGCGACCTCACAAAGTCCTCAATTCAGTCTGGGGCAGTATTGAATGACTAGGGACACCGCTGTACCGCCCGGCCGTCATAACAGCAGGCGGCTCACATTATTAAACTGGCCCTATTCATAAGGCGTTTTTCCCGCCCAGCCCTCGTTATGAAAAAGACTGCTTACAGCCTTAGATGATAATAAGCCTGGAAACGGTAATACTACCTCAACTGCTGCCTTTGTTCGGATGAATGATTGGAGGGGGGGGGGGGTGGGGGTCTTGTTGCTAGGTGTGCAAAAGCTACGTCCATCCGTCGTCGTGATGCAATAAAAAAACGTATATTAATAGCACCATGGTTTTATGGTAGATCGGTATCGATCGTGGTACTTGTAATGGCTATAGCGGGTTACATTGTTCATTACGCCGACTCTTATCGCTGATAACACGATATATAGATAAGAAAAAAGGACCAGAAGTTCATCCGGAAAGATTGTTCTCAGACTCTCATTTGTTCTTGTATGAGACACTGTGGATTGATGCTGTTTGACGAGAGGTAATGAGATGTACATATATGTTTTATGCACCAATATTAGTGCTTTAGTTCACACGGAATCATTTGGGCTGGAAAAGAATAGAGTTTGCTACACAGTAAAAGAGTTTGTGGGGACAACGCTATATAACCCTTTATAGACTGTTTATAAACTGTAGCTTCATGTCATTCCATGGAGCATACTCCCAACATGTGGCAATCATATGTTAATAAGATAAGATGAATGCACGCTATATTTCGAGTGAGCGGTTGACTTCGATAGACGAACACCCCGTCAATAATCGTCACTAGTATGTTTATTGTTTATCAACTCATAGACACCGTCGTGATTTACAAAACGACTAATATGTTGCCAGCGGCATGCTTGCTAGCATCGATGCATAACTCGTTGTTAGCCATACAGATAGGTCAGCTAATAAATGTGTGCGTCTCGCGTATCTAATTACCTGTTCATACCATAAACGTTGCATACTACCTTCCATGAAATCATGAGATGCTGAAGCATCACATTTTGCGTTAACATCATAGGCTTGCCATTATATGTTGTGGGTCTATTACAATATGCGGGCATCATTAAAAATGGCGACCAGCCGCTAATTCTCACTACATTCTGTATTGTTGAAAAATACAATTGTATTGAAACACTTCCATGTTCCTGCATTGATGGTGTTGTGTTTGTACGCTTTGTATGCGCATAATTGGTGATGCATAACGTTAAAGGTTGAGAAAATAGTACGGCTGTCCAAGAAAAACAGCTTACTATATTAATCACTTAATCACGGCTTTCTCTCATTGGCTACACATTATGAGCTTGGTCTCCCACACGTTTTTCACAGGAGCGTACGTCTATTGATTACAGCTTGTGTACCCTCACCATGTAACTTAAGGAAAGGTCAGTTGTATTATTTGAGACCAGCTTGGGTGAGGTTTATGCTTTTACTGAGCGATGCCTTGATATTATACGAAGTTTGGGCTCACCAGGGAACGTAATGTGTTGCCATCAGCATTTCAAGGACATGCTGCTGTGAAGTTGTGAAACCCTATTTACTTAAATGCGAGGTGTCATGCGAGGTTTTATGCACTACTGGAAATGGACGTAACACACGCTCAGGTCAAACATGCTGTCACTGTCCGAAGTCACAACATTTGCAAGACAAGGCAGAATTACGGATGGCGCTATTTGGACTCGGGAGATTTCCGTTTCTCGAACTCAATCACCATGCGCCTGGCACCGTGTCCACAGCAAAGTGCTGAGCTGTGACAGGAGATCTATCATGGTCACCGACCTTTGTTACTGAAGACACTGCGCCAGCTAATGGTGCATTATATCAGCTCATATATCGGCCTGTAAAGAAAGGTGAAGCAACGAAATTTGGTAGATGCTAATGTAGAACAACGAGCGAATGATATAGCGCGCATGCATGCACGACGATACTTACAAGACACACCTTAACTGTATAATAGCAGGTAGATTCATTGGGTGTGTAAATGTTTAAAATATAATGGCAGATCCCGTATTAGATAGCATTTAATAAAACAGACAGGGGTATGTGTCGGGGAGAAGACGGGTTGCATGGATAATGTTTATAATGTAATGAATCGTCCGTACGTATCCCTCAAGAATGTACTGGGATCATAAGGAGGATATGATAACAATTAATCTAGGATGCAAAAGAAGACATGATTTGTGTTTTCGTGGTTTGTCTCAGATAACTTGCAGAGCGTGGACGCAATGTTTGCACAGACATATATATATATATGCAAATACACGTTATGCTTATATTTATATGTACACACACACATTAAGTTTTCATAGATATATATGAATATACATGTATGTCCAAATATAGATATATGTATATATTTAATCAAAGATATATATATATATATAAATGTATCTGTGTATAAACATATACATCTACATATATATGTATAAATAGATGTATATATACATATATATATATTTATATATATATATAGATATATATATACATGTATATATATACACACACATATATATATATATATATATATATATATATATATATATATATATATATATATATATATATATATATAAATATGTGCATTTGCTTTTCTGAAATTATTCGCGAAGATCCGGCAATCACACATTGCACTGTATAACGACGGTATTGCTAAATAATGAAACCCGACGTTTTTTTTTTGTATCGTGGGTTATGTTGTAATTTTAGCTTCGTTTAATTAGCTGTCGCTTCATCCGTATCAATTGAAAATATAGTTTGTAGTATGTACTTTGGGCAAACTAACTCCCTCGATTAAGTTCAACCAACAGGCAACGAAGACAAGAAGTATAGCCTTTTCTAGGCGGATCGTGCAAGCTTTAGAGATTTTTATGGTAAAAAACCCATTATAGTTTCCATCCGTGATATAAAAAGCCTGCTTGCACCACTTGCATATGCATCAATATCATCGATGAAATCGACTTCCGGCGAAACCCTAGTAAGCAAGGCAATAAAATACTTTAACGCTTATGCAGTTAATGTTATGTTTTCTTAGTATCGATGTGACCTTCTTACGCAAGCTAATTATAATTTGTCCCTGAATGCATGTGTTGTAACAAACCTGCAGTTAAAACATCGTTGCTGCAGCATCCTGCTACATGCTTGAATATGCATTGAAACCAACTATTATATATATTACAGTCAATGACACAAGACCCATTTACGTAGATATAGCCAATAGGCATGGAAAACCTTATGCAATGGATGAACGTATGATACCAATTTCATGAACACACTAACTGTATAATTGAGGCTACGTCAGTTAGCAAAATGAATTGTACGGTTACTTCAGTAGTTTTTTAGCTGTGCTTAAATAAACGTTAATCATGGGAAATTTCCACCTATGAATGAATAAAAGCACACCTATCAGGAACGGATATGGGTTTCTTATTTTCTATGTCGGCGAATTACCCACTTCTTATATTAACCGCGGATGCTATTACATATAAATGATAGTTTTTGACAACAGTGACTGTTGCACGAGCCACTTCTAGACAACAGCGCAAAACCACCTGGAGTCAGCCAAAGAGACATTGCTTTCCATAGTAGCATCCATCCTTAGCATCCTTCTTATAAACTTTACCGTGTAATCGTCTTAGAAGTTAGATGTAGCCAATTGTAATTTATAAACGTTTTACGACTATTACCCAAACTTTCCACATCCTGCTGTTCTTACGTCAACGACCGCATCTTACAGGAATTGGCCGTGATACATGTGGTAGCATGTGGTCAACACAATAGTTGCCAGGCCATTATACGCAACCTATTACCATTGCGCCAGGTCCTAAGCTCTGCACAGGACATGACGCTGGTGGAAATATCCAGTGATTACACCCAGAAACCGTATGGATGAAGGAATGATCAAGAGTCATAAATGTGCTGTGAACAGTGAC
This sequence comes from Urechis unicinctus, assembly GCA_034190875.2. Classification (NCBI taxonomy): domain Eukaryota; kingdom Metazoa; phylum Annelida; class Polychaeta; order Xenopneusta; family Urechidae; genus Urechis; species Urechis unicinctus. The sequence continues at coordinate 12,799,459 of CM067348.1, forward strand.
ACAACCTGAGTGTAATCGAATAAATCATTGCTTTGCAATTAAAGAGTATTATTTGCTCGAATCAGGGGATTAAAATGCTTGCTATGACGGTCAGGTTACATTACCCAAGGCCATCTGTAGACTCGTTTACCGTGACACTTGATACACCATAGTTATCGGGTGAGCGGAACAAGCCAGTAGTGGGTTTCCGTCATCAGGAAACATGTCCGTGGCTTCCTATCGTAGTCATGAACGCATGAGACGACGCATGAGACGACGCATGAGACATGAGACGACGCATGAGACGACGCATGAGACGACGCATGAGACGACGCATGAGACGACGTATGAGACGACGCATGAGACGACGCATGAGACGACGCATGAGACGACGTATGAGACGACGCATGAGACGACGCATGAGACGACGCATGAGACGACGCATGAGACGACGCATGAGACGACGCATGAGACGACGTATGAGACGACGTATGAGACGACGCATGAGACGACGCATGAGACGACGCATGAGACGACGCATGAGACGACGAATGGAACGACGCATGTGAGACGAATGAGACGACGTATGAGACGACGTATGAGACAGAGAATGCATGAGCGACGTTGCGATGAGACGACGCATGAGACGACGCATGAGACGACGTATGAAGAATGGAAGCCTGTAATCACGCTATACAGAAATGCATGAGCGCGTTGCGATAGTTTAATGTTTTCCAGAGAAATTACTATTTATTGTCCTGTGTTGCCCTTATTATATCGAGTGCATGATGGTGTAGTTTGTCTTAGATCAACATAATGTAGCCGCTGTTTTGCAGTACGGTCAATCCAACCTTGATACAACAAACAAACAGGCAGCAAATAATGTAACGTTCTACATGAAATAACAGGCAACGTAATAGATAAGGAGTATTGTCCAATTAATCGCTGTATAACCATCGCAGGCCCCCAATCAGTAACGTTCCATTACAGCGAGCTTTCAAGCTCACGGCTTACCCAATCGTTTCCATCCTTTATCATAAAAATATCACTAAGGACGCTGAGCCAGGCAGTTTTTATCATATCGTACTTGTAACCTGTCTACCAAAATCTTACCTAACACCCAACTAATCTGATACAAAACGCAAAACATAGGTATCAAGGTGTTTGTTGCTGTGCTCTGCATCAGCACCACACCCTCAGTAGTTCTGGGAAAACGACCTTATCCGCAGGTATATCTTAAGCCGCGCGTTGAAGCAAGAGTGATATATCGGTTGCTGTCAATATCTGTCTATTCATATAGCACACACCATAACATTATTCCCGTATTCTTTTTAATGCTAACACAGGTGTTTGAATATGACTGATTCAACACTGTGCACCGTAATTTGCTCGATGCAGAATTACAATATATTGGTCCACAAACTTCTTAGCTGGAAAATAATATATATATACGCAGATACCTGTAAAGCGAATTCTGCTGTTTTTTCATCTTATTAAACTGCGCACCTGACTCTAACCAGGCTACTAATCAATTATTTTGCCGGAGTACAAAAAGCTGAATTCAATTCCTTGGTTTTCCCCTAAGGAAATGACATTAACCGCACAAACGCTGTCGAGGAAGATGATTATTGGTATTAAGAAAAACAATTTCCTTCAGGCCACATGACGTCATTATACCTGAAAGTTGATCTCCCATGTGTGGCTGCTACGTGCAATGATTATGGCAGCAGCTAATCAGCGCAAAACTGTATGTTACCTCCTTACCTAAAAAATAATGCTGTCATACGAACCTGTTAAGGAGTGTGTGAGACTGCATGGCATAAAACGTAGCATTAAAGCACGGAACCGCAGCTCGGAAGTTCTTTTTAATCAATTATTTGGTCGGTTTAGACCCTAATGATGCGTATTAGTGCTTGCCATTTAGGCTTTAAGAGCTCATATTATCCTAATGCCTGCCCTATGAATGACTTAATTTTCTTATCATTAAAGACATGCTAAAATACGCCTGGTATGGAGCATGTTCAAGGCAAGTTCTTCTCTAATTTTTCCTGCTGTATCTTTTGCGACAGGAGTGCATTATGAACTACATTTGTGACTGAACCACCAAAAGCAGTTGTTCATGTCGCCATACCGAGAAGCAGTCCTAATCCGTTCTCGCACTCAGCCAATTGTGCACACATACGCGAACACACACACACACAAACACACACACACACACACACACACCCATACAGATACATCAACACCCAAACAAACACGCATATAAATACATATATATATGCATAAATACATTCACATTCACACACACATACATATATATATATATATATATATATATATATATATATATATATATATACATATATATATACTTATATATATATACATATATATACATATATAGGTGTGTATATATTTAAATGTGTGTGTGTGTGTGTGTGTGTGTGTGTGTGTGTGTGTGTGTGTGTGTGTGTGTGTGTGTGTGTGTGTGTGTGTGTGTGTGTGTGTGTGTGTGTGTGTGTGTGCTAGCACATCATCGTAAACGGCCGAATACGCCTTAAGCCTAATAATGTTCTATTTATTTGTTACTCTCAGCATTTAGTGGGTACCTGGTTCTTTGCCTGAACTGGCATGTACTGAATAATATTTATACCTCTTTATATATAGAGGTTGGCTTTGGAAGAGTGTGTAGTCTTGTGTTGCCAATGTATAATCATCAAATCGCAGCTGAATTTAGGTAGATTATGTCAGAAGGAAATGAATATAATGCAACATGTGACTGTTTCGCATTCAAGTCTTCATCACATAATTCACCCAGAATTTGAATAAGTTCGTTTGTAGCGAAGGTTCGCAGAGTGAGCCAAATATTATGGTTTTTAAGACAAATTTATCCTCGGCTAGTTGTCTCCATTTGGCACAGTGTGGGATGCAAATTCTCTGTTACGATATCATCACCATCTGCTTAGTCAACATGAGTGTGACGAGGAATGGTATTGTCTTAGGAGTATCGTCCTTCTGGATAGACAATGATCCCTATTGCAGTAAATATTTGTATCAGATAAAGTCGATTTACATCAGATCTGAGCGTGATAGCTCCAAACCGAATGGGTGTTCCGAAGTTTGTATCACTTGAAAAGTCGTAGATATGTCCATTACGCCCCCGACTGTACCATTGCTTCTATCTTCTGTTATGTCTCACTGACGCTGGTATTGAAATACGACGTAGGAATTATTGATGCGACGAGCTCTGTCTGCGGTTGCAAATAATTCGCGTTATCTCCCATGTTGTCTTTGTGAAATTCGTCAACACGTGAGTAATTTGGCGCATTGATTATGCGTCAATCAAGAACAAATTCTATGCTTGCTAGTCCAGCCGATGACGAAATGTATAATTGACTAATAGCGAGTGATCTAGCGTGGTCTGTATTGCAGTACCGCTATTGATAGTGTTTTAATGCATGCCGTGAACGAGGTGACATCAATGCCATTACGCGTCCTGAATCGTCTTGCTTATGTACATTAGGAGTTATTTATGCAAGCTGCGTAATAATTATTCGGTCACATATCCAAGCCTTTATAATTTGTCTCTCTTATCATTTATCACCTACGTGGCCGATGCAACAATGCGATCCATGGCAACCATGGCTTTACTGCTTTTACCAATAGCGTCGAGTCGAGCTGAAGAGTCTGTAATTAATGACGCAGCATATTTATCCACTCTTATATTTAATATAACGATGACAACTTAATGCTTCCAAAGCCTGACACCTAACAGCCCGCTCAGTAGATACTAAATCGACTACCACAACACTTAGTATCCAAGTGTTGTGCACTGTGCGCCGTATCAGCACCATAACCTGAAAAGTTCTGGGACATTAACAACCTTTTGGGCATGTACAGCTTATGCCTTGCATTGACGCAGGAGTGATATTGCGGAAGCTGCCAATACCTTGAAATAAAACTTATGTCGATGTCTTTGTGTGCTATTCCTCCATGTATAACACATATAATTAAATCATCCTCGTATTCTATTTAATGCTAACAGCAGCTTGTGTGATTTTAACCTCGATATTTGAATATGACTGACTCCCTTTTATATAATCGCTTCAGAATTACAAGGTAACGGTTCACAAACGTGCTCACAATCCGCTGAACATATCAGCTGGCTTTACCAGCCAGATGCGTATAATCATGTTGATAACAGAATAACCAATAATTGCAACTAGCTGTTTGCCATTGCAGCATTGTTATCGTTTTTGCTGCTGAGAGCTTATGTTTTCATAACGTCTGCGCCTTGAATGGCTTTATTTCTCTGATCATAAAATTAATTGCTAAAAGACGCCTGGTGTGAAACATGTTCAAAGCACGCTCTGCTTGGACTCTGTCGCGCTGTATCTTTCACTGTAGGCGTGCACATTGCAATACATCATGAATGGGCCGCCACAAGCAATTATGCATGTCGCCATATCGAGAAACCGTCTTCATCTTTTCTCGCATTCAGCCGACTGTGCACACACGCTATCATATGCAAGCTTCACAGTCTGAATCCTTTATATGGAATTTGGTCAGCTTTTACCAGTGTATAACCAGCTCCCCGCCGCTGGATGAAGGTAAAGTTGGTAATGAGCGCAGAAGAGGAATGGTTGCGGCATTGGACCGATTCGCATTCAAATCGTCACTTAATCATTTAAAAAAAATAAATATAAACAGAGTACCTACGTGAAATAACTCCATTTTATAAACTCAACATTAAATCAGTGTAGGCAAAGATTGTTTTTGAATTTTGGAATGAAAATGGCTGTAGAACCATACGTTGTTTGAATTTTTACTCTCGGTATAGTAATTTATTCAGCTGATCAGTTGAAATAGTGAATCTCGAACCATTGTTTACAATATAAAACCATAGAGCTTTAGATGGAATATTTTGTATCACACAGAACCTTTTGAAAAAGCCGTTTGCTAGAAAAAGGAGCCTTTGCTTGGTCCCACTCGATGCCTCCGATAAATGGAAACGTGCGAGCCCGTCAATGAGGCTTCCTCCTTAGTTGAGACTTAAATTACATTTGGGTTTTTCGCGTATAACAAGCTAATCAGATATATCCGGATATGCCACACGAGCAGCTGGTGATCAGCGTCTCCTCTAGTATAATACAGAAACACTGGGGCACATCACTAGCAATATAAATTCAAATAGCGCTTTGATGAGATGAGTAGAACAATGTACAGGTCAAAAACCAATTATGCATCAATGCGATTTACTTTTTTAATCATAAACAGAAGTATACGTAGCATGTTGTCAGTATTTAAAGCCTAACCTAGATTGCATTAAGTAAACACACCGTAAAGAATATGATCAAAAGAAAACCCATAACCACCATTAGAACGGGAATGTACCATATTCATGTCTCATATGGACGACAAACATAATATGATTTGGTTTTGCCATCATTATTACATTATTACTCTTTGTAGTAGGAAGTGTACGTTACTCATGTCTACTACGCATTAGATGCTCGTCATGGTAAGATTTACGCAATCTGTTTGTTCATATCAGTTCTAACCCTCTTCTGAATTATTTGTCAAAAGATTAAAACTAATATTTATGCTAGTTAATTTATCATCATGTGAGGGCCCTGCTCCAATAATGCACACGCTTGTTAGAGGGAAGAGGAAGCACACAGGTGGTTTACATATAATTTTAATATCTGTGAGAGGAGGTATATATACGTAGATATAATGGTAATGCAAATCATGCTCCTCGCAAACAGCATCAAGCATTTTAACAGCTGTAATGCCACATAATTGCATCATAATTTATTATATTGTTTGGCCGCTCTGCGTCCTGTGATTGACAAAACATGCTAACGTTCATATGCGCTAGCATTCCATCTACAAGGAACAGATAGATTCACTTTATGGCGCAGAATTGGTTAGACGGCATGTATTTAGTATCAAGCAACGGTGTTTGTAAGTAGCATGGAGCACCGAGGCATGCTGCTCTTGTTCTTCAATTGGAAAATGATCAACTTAGAATTTGTTAGGTGTTTTTTTTTTATCTTGCACGCACTCGCGTATTTCCAAACCAAGGTTATACCAATGATTCGTATAATCTCGTCTGCTGATGGATAAAACTCACAATATATGAAGGATATATTCGAAGTCATGTTGTATTTAAATTCCATTCAACCAACTCTGTGTTCGCTCCTATATTATAGGAACGTTGCATCACGATGCATGTGGCCAGCGAACTATTCGACAAAAAGTTTTTAACCTGTATGGTATTAGTGTTTGAATCAACCGAGATGTCATTCAATTCACTGCCGAATTTAAACTGCCGAATATGTAATAATCGGATAATGGGAGAGACTGATGACTGCTTTGTTTTTGTAATCGCCAAAACGTTTCCCCTTCTTTATGAAGCTGTCTTTTAGTAATTTGTACATATTTGTGTGATTACTGCATGGTCGGAGAATTAAATACCAAGGATTATGACAGCGAGACATGCTCAAGCGCATAAATATTGCTTTGAGTAGTTTAGTATCAGCATTTAGGGCATTGTACGCATTCATTAAATGCAGTCTGGGCGCAATGCTGTTCCCATATTGATATGATGAAAATACCAACAACGCGAGAGAGTGCAAAAATAATAAAAGGGGCACCTGAAGCATGATTCATTACAAATTCATAAAGCGCATAACAAAAATGGTTAAGGTCATATTGTCTGTCAGGTCGGTCTGCCCCTAGTGCAATATTGTTGCAACCATCAGTTTCACTTTCTGGCAATTGGGGAATCACAATATACGTAGTGGGCGCATAGGCAGACCATCAGATATATTGTTAAATGAAAATGGGCAATGTAACCAGCATATGACATCAGAATTTCGTCATGGTCGCGTCGCTCTCGTGGTTTGCATTTAAAATAATTCTTTGCATTACGATTAGTTGTGTGTCATGCAATACCCACTTAGCTTTTCAGTTTAAGAATGCAGCTTATAAATTACATGTTTGATGGCGATGTAAATATCCAAAATTTAGTTATTGGCTGTTGCGGCTGGACCAAACTTCCTGACGCGCGCGGCTCCCGTGAATGACTCCTAATCTTGCATTATCAATTTTGTGAGATATTAGCACATACATATTTCAGTACACATGACACGGTCATTTTGCATCATGTGTATGGGGAATTGGACTTATATTAGCAGTTATATTAGCACAATTGATAAGTTCATAAAAACGTTAATCGTTTTCAAACTTCTCATCATTGATAATTCATAAACTGGATTGATATAATGACTTGGAACGAACTAAAAAAACAATGATAGGAGACTTGTTGCGTCTAACAACAAATAGCATCCAACGTGACATCGCAAATCTAGCAGGGTAGCAATTACAGAGATATGTAAACAATACCAATAAGATTTAGAACTATTTTGTATTGCTTTGTGATTTAATTTCATCCTCTACATTGGCGTGTAGTTACACCACGTAGTTCGGGAGTAAGCAGACTTTGTAGGTACGCAATGCATGCATTTCGGATCCATATATATATATATCGATATATAATATATATATATATATTATAGAGAGAGAGATATATATAGAGATATATATATATATATATACTATATATATATATATATATATATATATATATATAGAGATATGTATATTATAAAGATAGATATAATATATCTATATCTATATATCTATATATATATATTGTATTATATTTATATCTCTATATATGATAGATATATATATATCTATATATATCTCTATATATATAATATTTATATATGTATATATATATATATACTGCATGGATATCGGATATATCTATTATACATTTACCAATATATATATGATAAAGCGAGACATATATCAAGCATACATATATATATATGTTATATATATATGGGAGAGATATATATATGTAGTATAGCATAGATATATATATATATATATCTCATGTATATATATAAAGTATATAAATACATGTAAACATATATAATTATATATATGATGTTATTACATATAGATACATATACGCGAGTGACATATATACATATAGTTATCATACATATATATATATATATAAAATATATATATACCTATATATATGTAAATACATTATATTTACATACATATATATATCTATAAATTTAAGTATATATATAATTTTGTTTATATATATATATACATATATATATATATATCTACCCATATATATATATATATATATTTATATATATATTTATGTATATATACATGTATACATATGTACCTTTCAAGTTGAATATTGCTATGTCATACTTGGCGAGCCTCAAATATAATAATATTCAAATACACGTTTATGTGTAAATATATAAATATATATACACATATAAATGTATTTATTTGTATATATATATATAAATATATATATATATATATTTAAATATATATACATATATGTGCACGTATAGACGCATATATATATACATATATATATATATATAAATATATATATATACAAATAAAATATAATTAAATCTTAATTTTATAAATATATGTATACATATTTTATATATACATATATATATATAAATATTTACGTATATTTATATATATTGATATATATATATATATATTTATATATATATATGTATATTTACATCTATATATACATGTATACATATATTTTATAAATATGTGTATATCTATATAAATACATATATTTATATATATATATTTGTATCTATGTGCATATATATGTATATATATTAAAATGGGGAATTCGACCTATATTAGCAGTTATATTAGCACAATTGATAAGTTCATAAAAACGTTAATCGTTTTAAAACTTCTCATCATTGATAATTCATAAATAGGATTGATATAATGACTTGGAACGAACTAAAGTAACAATGATAGGAGACTTGTTGCGTCTAATAACAAATAGCATCCAACGTGACATCGCAAATCTAGCAGGGTAGCAATTACAGAGATATGTAAACAATACCATCAAGATTTAGAACTATTTTGTATTGCTTTGTGATTTAATTTCACCCTCTACATAGGCGTGTAGTTACACCACGTAGTTCGGGAGGAAGCAGACTTTGTAAGTACGCAATGCATGCATTTCGGATCCAATACATATATATATATATATAGATATATATATATAGAGATATATATATATATATATATATATATATATATATATATATATAGATATATATAGATATATATATATATATAGATATATATATATATATATATATATTTATATATATATTTTTATGTATCTCTATTATATATCTATAGAGAAAAAAGTAGATATGTATATATATATTCATATATATATTAATATGTATATAAAGATATATATCTATATCTACATATATATCTATATATATAATATTAGAATATATATATATGTATATATATATGTATAAATGTATCTAGATATATATATCTACATTTATATATATTTATATATATATATAAAAGATATATTTATATATATATATGCATACATATATATAAATATTATATACATATATATATATATTTATATATATAGGTATATATATACATATATATATATATGTATATATATAAATGTATATAAATACATGTAAACATATATATAATTATATATATATGTGTTATATACATATAGATTCATATATATATATACATATATACATGTATAGTTATACATATATATATATAAATATATATATATATATATATAAATATATATATATATATATATAAATACATGCATATATTTGCAATATATATATATCTATAAATTTAAGTATATATATAATATTTTTATATATATATATACATATATATATATATATATATATATCTACCTATATATATATATATATTTATGTATATATACATGTATACATATGTACCTTTCAAGTTGAATATTGCTATGTAGTCGGGTCAATATATGGAAAAAAAGGGGTCAACCCCCAAAAAATTGCAAGAAAACGTTTCTTGGTTGTTTTTGGTTCCTGAACTTCTGTAGATTAACATACTAAAAGTTTACCAAACTCGGATGACCGGAAAGTGGGTTAATTAGGTAATTTCCAAGATGGCCGCCAAATTTTTTAAAATCCTTGAATATTTTTGGCTGTCCATAACTCGGCCATTTTTCACCCAAAACTGATTATGTAAGTATGTTTTCTAATGTTTTTGAGGTCAACCTTTCACCTGAAACTGGTTTCTTTCATGTGTGATATCCCGATGGGCGTGCAATAGGGGCACCCCTACCCCAAAACTGGTATTTTGGGTACATATTAGGGAAACCTTATATTTCCCAATTAATTAAGGAATTGCAACATCTGAACATAAAGATAGCAAAGGTTCCCTAAAATTGGAGGGTAAATCTTGGTCAATTTCAGGATTTTTACCCCTGTTTGGTATTTGTTTGAAATGTCTCCTTGGTTCATGATTTGATATTTCTCACACGAAAACGCTGTTGTAAGCATGCTTTAGGAGTTGGGGTTTTTCATTTCAGCTCAGTGTCACTGAGACAGAGTTCTGATGAAGGTGCCCTGTTCGTTGGGAGTAATCCTAGCTGACCCCCACCCCACCCCGCCAACCTCCAATGAGGCCACTCCCCCTCCATCCCGGCCCATGTTATCTAAAGCAATCACATTTCTAATTGGCATTTGGTTGTTACTGCCAGCATACAAGCCCTTATAATAATGACTAACAAGGATAAGGATACAGGTAAATATTGATTTTCAATGTAATTTTGTACTAATTAGCTCTCCATATGATTACAGTGCTGCCATCTATCCTTTCATCAAAGACTTAAGATCAAAACCAAAGCAACTCATTATTTCATTATCTCTTGTTAACACAATATTCCTGAAATCAACAAAAACAAACTAATCATGTAGACAACTCTGATATTACCAATTATCTTCTTCATATCCTGACCCTGAAGGTAGGTGAAACAAGATTAAAATAGGCCCATTTCAGGCCTGAGTAGAAAGAATAGTTATAATGAAAGTGAAACCATGTGGTTCAATGGCATGCCTACATAATATTTGAAGACAAAGCTAAAAATATTCACAATTGCCAGAAGCCTGCTATTGGAAGCTGCTCATTTCAAAAGCAGTGAAAATTGTAGATAATTTTTTTCAGTGCTATCACGTGTTTAAAGGGTTCTACCCATGAAAATATATACCGTCCCTGTATATGGGATTAATCGGAAGGGAAGGGTCCATCATCTTCGAATAAGCTGTGCCCACTTGTGGTTGCACACACTTGTGTTTTATATGATTTCATTTTATTTATGCTCTTACTAAGGACTGTCTCGGTTGATCGCTAAGGCGACTGAAGAATGTATCTCAGTGCAGTGTCTGATTGCATTCCGATATTCGCAGCTGCTGGACATTTCAATTATGTTAAGTCTGAATACCTCTACCTACAGTGCATGAATGAACTAGGTCACAAGCATCCAGACATTGTTACAAAATTTGAAAACGGCCTACATGTTATTAGGAGGACAGATCAGTTCTGGGCAGGATTGGGATCGGATCTAACTATTGAACAGACTCTCATGCTTTCCCTTCAAAGTAGCGGTGGTCTAACCAGAGGAAGTGGCATGACAGAGGAACTAAGGACCATCTGGACACTGTCATCATCCGTGTCATCTGCGTACAACCTTGCGATGCAAGAGTTCTCTAAACAATCATTTACCTCAAGTGAACAGCACAAAGACGCCACAGTGCCAAGGATGCAACGTGATCATGCGGACAGTACTAAACTGATGCAAACATTAGTTGACTGCAATCCATTTGCTGAGGATTCTTCATTAAGAAATGTTGTGACTGGTGTAGTGGCCAACGCTGATGTCAATGTACATGAAAATGGAGCTGTCGGCAAGGCCATAGTACAAAACATAGTTGGGCTGCCAATATTCACTTATTCCTTTAAACGAAAGGACAAAGCCATCGTCAGTGAAAGTGAATACCGAAAAAATGACTCCTGTTCCAGAGATGTCTTGTAGTTTCACAAGCTGGCGACTTGACACTGCAAGATATCATGGACTACGAACTTAGTCCTTATCCTCCTGCCCTATTCGCGGCAAAACATGTGTTCCAGAAGGCTGACAAGCCACAGTTGGCTGATGCTCTACAGGATTACGCAAATGAATCCTCCAGCTCCAGCAAGGCCGTTCTAACAGATTCGACGCCAAATACCGAACATTTTGTAAGGAGGCTCCTTACTTCACCGTCTGTCTTGGAAAAAAAGGGATGACCTACGAGGAAATTGCCGAGGAGCATGCCAATCTCACCCTTTCCAAGTATGGACAAGCCACAGTAGTTTTTGACGGATACAGTGAAGAGCCTAGCATCAAGGACAATGAACATCAGAGACGACAAACGAAATCACACCAGCTTGTGTCTTTTGAAATAAATACCGTCTTTTCCTCTGGCAGAATGGAGAATTTCTTATCAAGGGACTCTAATAAACAGAAACTAATCCTCCTCATCAGTGACAAACTGAAACAGAGGGGTTGCGAAGTCATCAATTCGCATGGAGATGCAGATGTTCACATTGTGAAGGCAGCAACAACATCTGCAAAAGTTCGAGACACAACTTTGATTTGGGGAAGACACGGACCTTCTGATTCTGCTTCTACATTACACTGAGAGGGACAGCAAGAAACTCTACTTTCGTTCGGACAAAAAAGAAAGCAAAACATGTGTATGATATTGTCCGTCTGAAGGAACTCTTGGGAAATGACATATCGTCACAGCTGCTGTTTGTACATGCTTTTACAGGTTGTGATAGCACTTCCAGGATTTATGGTATTGGCAAGAAATCCCTTTTCCAAAAAGTGATGAAAAATGATTCTTAGATAAGAGCTTGTGCAAAGACCTTTACTACAGCTGGTCAGGATGTGGCTACAATAGTTGATTCAGGATGCAAAGTCTTTGTTTCTTTGTTTGGAAGAAAAGCTGGCACATCTCTGGTAAACATTAGAAATATATTGCTTGCTAAAAAAGTTTCATCTGCTAAATCATTTGTGAAGCCCGAGAAATTGCCCCCAACGGAATCTGCGGCAAAGTTCCACTCTCAACGTTCATTTTAAAACATGGACCCAAAAGACTGGGGTTGGAAGTGTGAAGACAATATTTTGTTACCTGTTATGACTGACCAGAAAGCGGCTCCAGAAAGGCTTCTCAAGGTTATCCATTGTAACTGTACAACAGGTTGTAGTAATACTCGATGAAGTTGCAGGAAGTACGGTCTTCCATGTACTTCTGCTTGTGGACCCTGTCAAGCTGAGTCATGTTACAATCCGCATAATAGTGATTCTACCATAGACGGTTCCGAGGAAGAAGATTGTGATGATAATAACCATGCTGTGTTTTGAACAATTATATTGTGTGAATGCCACTTGAACTTGATAAGAAAATTCAGGTGTGTACTATGTCAATTATTTGATAATTTATGATGTGTGACGTATGGCGTATGACCATGATGTAGATGGTTCAATAGCCCTTCCAAGTTGTGGTTCCTTGTGTACGTACATCTGATTGATTATCAAGAGCCGAAATGTTGGTTTTCTACCAGTTCTGGCGGTCCTGATCTATTCAGCAACCCACTACGTCATGATGATGCAATACTACGTCATAGGGACATCCAGGTGAATTCATCATGACCTTATTTGAATCTATGGTATCACATTTATATATGTTTGTAATACATTTATGGGGTCTAAAACCAACCATTAAAAAAGTTTGCTGTACATTCATAATTCAATGGCGGCCATATTAGATATCATGTAATTTCACCACTTTCCGGTGGCTCAAATTTGGTAAACTTTTAGGATGCGCTTAAGTACAGCTAATTGAACACAAAAAGACAAAAAAAGCTTTTCTTGCAATTTTTTGGGGGTCAAACCTTACTTTGACTCGCCTAATGTCATACTTGCCGAGCCTCAAATATAATAATATTCAAATACACGTTTATGTGTAAATATATAAATATATATGCCCATTTGTATATATATATATATATATATATATATATATATATATATATTTAAATATATATACATATATGTGCACGTATAGACGTATATATATATATACACATATATATATATATATATATATATATATACAAATAAATATAAATAAATACTTAATTTTATAAATATATGTATACATATTTATATATGTACATATATATATAAATATTTACATATATTTATATATATTGATATATATATATATATTTATATATATATGTATATTTACATCTATATATACATATATATATATATTTATAAATATATGTATATCTATATATATACATATATTTATATATATATATTTGTATCTATGTGCATATATATGTATATATATTAAAATATATATGTACAAATATATATACAAATAAATATATATATATGTGTATGTATATTTATATATTTACACATAAATGTGTATTTAAATATATGCATAAATATTCAGATATATACATATATATATAAATAAATATGTATATATATAAAGATATATATATACATATATACATATATAGATATTTATATATATATATATTGATATATATATATATTTATACATATATATGAATATATATATATGTTTATATATATGTGTGTGTTTAGACATTGATAGAGATATATATAATTGTATATACACACACAGAGAGATATATATATATATATATATAGATATATATATCTATATCTATAGATATAAATGTATATACATATATATATATAGACATATATATATGCATCTATGCATCTCTGGTTGTGAAGAGGATCCCAATTCTGCCAAGATTACTTGAAGCAAGACCATCCATTCTCCTTCACTTTCCAGTAGCTCCACTGAAGCATGTGATGCACAAAATATCGGTTAATCGATGTACATATTGCTACGCCAGCTGCCAAATTCGTACACATATTGATACGCACTCATACAAAATCGTGCACACATTGCTACTGACGATGCCTATATTGGGCATATATCTCTATGGGCGATGCCTTTGCTGTCCGTATATCGCTAAGGACGATGGCTATGCTGTGAACACATCGATGCGGACGCTGGCTATGTTTTGCACATATCTCTATGGGCGATGCCTATGTTTTGCGAAAACCTATGGGCGATGCCTATGTTGTGCACATGTCGCTATGAACGATGCCTATGTTGTGCATATTTCGCTAAGGACGCTGCCTATGATGTACACATATCGATACGGATGCAGCCAAATTCGCGCACATATCGAACCGGAGAATGCCAGAATCATGCACTTATCGCTGCTAGCGCTGCCTATGTTGTCGATTACGTTATGGACGATGCCCAAGATGTGCACATATCGGTACGGACGCCGCTGAATTTGTGCACATATCGATACGGACGCTGCCATAAACGTACACTTAACGCTACGGACTGTGCCTATGTTGTGCACATATTGCCATGGAAGCAGCATGTACGATTGGCATATCCGATACGGACGCTGCCAAATTCATGCACATATCGAAACGGACGATGCCTTTGCTGTCCGTATATCGCTAAGGACGATGGCTACACATCGTTGCGCCGTTGCTAAGCTTGCAGGTAATTCTCGTGTAAATTGCTTTCAGTAAATGGCAGGTGACTAACCTGATGCTATTCTAACCTTGGTATTTACACAGTTACTGCGATCATCACCACTGAAGAAGAGTTCAAACGCGCTCTGCGGCTATTAAACCTTAAAAGTACATCCCGAGACAGAATATAAATGAGGAGAAAAAGTTAACTACCGATTGGCAACAGTTTGGTAGAGTAGTGGCAATCCAGTTTTCATCTTAGAAGTTTTTCAATCTTAACATTAAGCAAATTCGGTAAAATACTTGACAGCCGATTTTATGCAACCACACAAGTGCAACATTATGCAGCGCCATATCTTATCACGTTACATATGCGTGTGTATATGAACCTTTCGGCCGGTTAATAACCCTCTGCCGTATTGTCACAAAAACTGCATAAAGGCTGCAAGTGGCAATTTTCTACATTTATCATGGCTGTTCTATGGTAACCTATGTCAAGTGCCACTCGTTGCACGGATCGATCTTTAAAAGTGATTATTGCTATGCTATGTATTGAGGGCTGCAATGCCTGACCAGGGTCGTTATTCTTATGACGCAAACATAAATCGTCATGAGTGCACTAAGATTAACCATCTGCCAAGCGATGAGTTGCTCTCTTAGCGAAATCGCTCGCATATATAAAGATATATATATATATATATATATATATATATATATATATATATATATATATATATATATATATATATATATATATATATATATATATATATATCTATATATCTATATATATATATATATATATATATATTTGATATATATAAAAATATATATGTATCTATATATATTAATATATATATATGGATATATATATATATATATATAGAGATATATATGTAAATATATATTTATAAATATAAATGTATATTTGCATATATATATATATATACATACATTTATATATGTATATATATATCACTATATATGTATTTATATATATAAATGTATGTATATGTATATATATGTGTAAATAATTATATATATATATCACTATATATTATATAGAAATATATATGCATATATATTTACACATATAAATATGTTTTTAAACATATGATAACATATCTGAATATTTATATATATATATATAAAGATTAATATTTTTATATACGTATATTTGTCACATATGTGTATATGATTTTATAAATGTTTATATATATATATATAAATATATATACATTTTTATATATATTTATATATGTATAAATATTTATACATAGAAATGTAGATATACAGATATGAATTTACACATATATGTGCACAAATATATGTCTATGGATATATATATATATAACACAACATATATATATATATATATATATATATATATATATATATATATATATATATATATATATATATATATATATATATATATATATATATATATATATATATATATATATATATATATATAGATAGATAGTGGTTCATCAATGCATTCAAAAGGTCCATAACATTCGTGGCTTGCAGGTAATTCGGGTGAAAAGTGCTTCAAATTAATGGCAGGTTACTAACCTGATGCTATTCGGCAGTATACTTTACAGCTGATTTATCGCAACATTATGCGGCACAAGTTCGAATAACGGTACACGTTTCCAACCGGTATATGACCCCCCCGCCCGTATGGTCACAAAAACTGTCCTCACATGCATAAAGAGTACATGCGGCCATTTTCCACGTTCGTCATGGCTGTTCTATGGTTACTTATGTCAAGTGCTACTTGTTCTGCCTTTACGGCCTGCTTCCTGTTTTCCACACCACTATGCTTGCCATAAAACTCAGCTGAGCCATACACTCTCCATCTATATAGGCAGCAATTATTTTGTCGTCATTAAACCCAATGATCAGAAGATTTTCTATGAAATCTGTGAGATGCATGGTCACTCTTTTTTCTGATAATTGTAGACTTGATTAACAGCCTTCATAACGTATCGTCAATAATGCGTTTAGTCAATGAAATCCATGTTTAAGGTGCATGACTTCTGTTTCAAGCGCCCTGTGGTACTACTCACTGAATTATCGTTCATTCAAAGAACTATGCATTACATATTGAGTATATATAACACATATTATATCAGTTAGCACACAAATTAAAAAACTATCTTGATCCAAGACGAATAAACGGAGCTCATATGGAGACAGGAGTATTGCCCTATCAATAACCTGTTATCTGCTTCCAGACCCTTACAGCCAAGATTATAAATACAGCGTGTATTGACCGATGATGAATGTCTAAATATCATTCAAGTATGGCTGAAACTCGTGGTCAACTTTGCAGCGAATATATACGCAGTGCAGAGGTTATGATAATTGTAATAGAGAATGTCGATCAATTAATTCATTACAGGCAGTCCGCTCTAAAAATGTACATCACAACCGGTAGTAAAATTTCACGCCATACCCCATGTGAATAAATCGATTTGATAAATGGTAGAATATGATTTACTTACGTCGGGATATTCGTCGAGGTCATCTTTAATGTGCAGTGCCAACGGTAAGAATTCTATAAAACCCCTTAAGCAACATCGTGCAGCGAATCAAGCATATATTTTTCTTTTTTTATTACTTTCTACACTAATCTTTGTAATTGACTCTATCAGGGTAGGAAGAAGAAATGTATGTCATTGCACTTGGATTATCTAGTTTGCGGATTCAGAGATAAGGCACTCACTGGAAGTGCTTGCGTTCCCGGCTGTGATTTACAAAATAAATATGTAAGAGCGACAGCTGACTGGTATTAATGGAAACGCTTACGAACAAGAAAAACAACCAGTTGTGCACAAAAGTAACTCCATTGCTGCACAATGCTGTCAATATCACATTACCTGTCATCTTCGTGACTAGTTACGCATTATTGGCCAATATTAATTTAACTGTCTGTAATTGTTGCATCCATAGATGGCGAATCGGTGTGCGAGGTGTTTGAAGTTTTGTAAACACAGGTCGGCAGCCTGATTTTTAAGTTGATTATTCGGGCTGAGGGAATTTCCACGCATCGTTTCTTTTGTGACAATACATACTTCGAACCGAAACACATAACATATATATTAAACGCAAATGAATATGGAACACGCCACTTTCATTGACAATCTTTTAATTACATTAAGGTGGTCGATCTTCCACCAACCAACCGACAGGCGTTCTTTTACAGAGCCGCATGGGGTCTCCATTTATAAGCGGATGGTATATGTAAATGAACTCTCCTATAACATATTTAATCCACTTGAGTGTCGTTACTGAATACTGATTATTTTGCACCGTGCATCAATATATTGGTCTATTAAATTACTGGAATTCGAATATAATATGCGTGACATAGCACAACATCTCTAGCGAATGTATGATGACTTGACGGTACATAAACACTACTTTGTATTATGTGCGAATATATGCGCAAGGTGTGCCCTTCGAATAATTACTGGAATTCGAACATAATATGCGAGATTACATTCGCAGCAAAGCAATAGCAGATAGTTGCGTTTAATGCGTCTCTGATAACGTCGACATACAGAGTAACCGATTGAATAATGGTTATAGATGATTTCATATACCAATCATAGAAACAAAATTTATTTATAATGTTTGACTGATAATATTTCCACTTTGTTTACATGATCATCAACTGCTCGTGTTGGCCAGCATATCGTATACGGGTAGGGTCATTAATTTTCAGGGTAACGCTTTGTTCACATATATCGAATAATCATTACGGATCACTGTTATCAGCCGCTACTTAGCTATTGTAATATGTGCTTGCTATCGACAAATGTCTAAGAAGGCCGACTGAATAAGTTACTGATTTCATATTAGACGTAATGCTGTAACCACTTACATGACACCTGCTCGGCAGCATATCGTATGGGTTCATTAATTTTGGTAACGTTTCACTTCATATTATGTCATGTGATCATTTTGTTATTACTTTTAACGCAGACATTATCTTCTAATTTGTTAGTTTACATGATGGAAATTATGTTGGAATATCATTTGACTGGGAATATTCATAATCTACTGTGGAAATCTGTTTTATTCAGTTATGTCGTTCCATCGATAACGGTGCCTCCCTAAAACCATGAACCACACGAATGTTAGCTGTAAATCATAACGCGCTCTGAATTTACCTCGCTATCTATGTGTATTCTTCCGCTTTAGTTACATAAGGTAGATTTCATAAAATCGTCACTCATTCAAGTTGTGGGCATAATTGTGCTCACATTAGACCGACAAGCAGGAAGGGTAATGTCCGACAACATAAATGGCGACAGCCGAAGTAAGGATCTATTTTCTGAGACCACAGCGCCGCGTAGCGACTGAAAGTCTGAAAACTTAACACTTTTGGTTTCCAAGGTGCGGTTGCCAAGCAGCTTGCTAGGCAACCTCGTTCCAAATATGGGGCTGAACAGTCTCTTTAATCATCTGCTATTTCCTTACCCATTCTCTGTAGCAAACGGATGTTTAAATCACCTACGTATACAGACCACTGTTGAACAATTCATAGCCAATAGTCTATTTCCCGGTAACCCCTATTACGCATGCACGCATGCGCAACAGCGCACCTGGCGTAAATAGGCACCTGACCCTGGTACAAACAAAGAGGTTCATATTCACAGCAATGGCGCACAAAAGATTTTTCGCGTTGGAAAGTCGAACAACAGTTTTTGGAAGGATAAAGGGGTTACAACGACGGATTACCGACGTCAAGATCGAGTTAAACTTGGACTTAATTTGCCCTGTGATCCTGACTTAAGTCGTGCGAAATTGGAATGGCCCTCGTGCTCGGAGTCTAGTTTTCAGTTATCCGCTGACTTTTCTGTGGTAATCTGGAGATTACTCTCTACGATATTTTCAACTATTTGATAGCATCGCGCACTGACTTCGACAAAAGGAAAGTGAAGAGCTACAAGTCTTTCGAAGACTATAGACTTTTTGCTGATGACCATGTGCTCTAGAGACGTTCGAGACAGCATGACTGTCCTGTGCCAGTACAGGATATGGCAATTAGAATTGCGAGGCGAGACAAAAATTGTGGTTCATATGAGATGACACTAGCTGTATTTATCCTAGGCTAAATTTGTCAGTTAGGATTATTAAGTCCATGAGTAATTTCTTCAAGGGCCTTGTCAAGTGACAGGTTGCCCGCCTCAGAGGAACAACTACTGGGCCTGGCACACAAAATCAGACAGGTATGGAAATGCTTCAGTTTATTGCTCATATGCTAAAATGAAGCTGAATAAAGTTTAATATTTATAGAACTGATTGTACAAAATAGACAACTGGGGTATGCAAACAGAATGAAGTCACTTTATTGATTCTTTCTGTTTAACAGAGCAATCCTCACGCTCAAGTCCTCGAACAACTCGAAAGACCCAAGTCAACCTTCATCTCAGTCTCCAGAGCCAGAGCCCACATGCCTCTCACTGGGTGTGCTGGATAGAGCAAAGGAGTTTGTCGGGCACATCATACAGTCTGCTCAAGCCAAACGGGAGCCTCCACAGTTGCCTGCACTGCAGATGATTTTGTCTAATTTGTCAAATACGCACCTGCTGATATTGAACTCATTGATTCAGATACTAAAGGGCAAGCCAATAACTCAGCCTGGCATGCAATGAGGCTAGGACGAATCACAGTCTCGGTGTTCCAACCATCATTAACAAACCAGATACTGACCCGTCTGTGCTCATTTCTAAGATAATGGGAGACAATGTACCCGTTACCACTCCAGCTCTCGATAGGGTTCCAAGAAACAGAAATGTGCCCGTTCTTTATACACTACGGTTAATTGAAAGATGCACAGCTTCTTCACCTCAAGCACAGCAGTGCTTATTACACTCAAGTGCAGGTACAGATGTGAATTAATGGTGTACAGAATTAGGACTTAGTTTCTGATTGGGAAGTAACAGGTATGGGGTTAGGATGCTCAATTGTTGGACCGTTTCCCCTGATGAAATGCTTTGTACAGATATATGTGCCCTCATTAATCTTCTCTGGCCCAAAATTTTCCCGTAAATATATCATTAAGACGTCGTACACGGCTTCCCGTCCACATGCCCTGGCCCACTCTCTGCTTTTCTTTGGATTGGAGCGTAGCTTTGGAAAGGAATGAAAGACACGCCATTTATTTTTTCACGATCTCTATATTGCCTGCCTGAGTTGCACCTACCCCAGCAACAATGATTCGTGGGCATTCTGGTTCGATGTGATTGTAAATTATTCGTCAAAAACAGATTCAAAACATCATTTACGGTACGCAACAAACTGTTCATACAGCGTCGCTAAGGAAAAGCTTGTTACGGGTAGCAACAAGACGGGGTACGGGAAGAACTACTTCCGGGTCAGCGGGAAACGGCCTATTGCCTCTCATTGAATGACAGATGAGCACCTATTATCGCTTAAACAAAAATTGCGCCCCCACTTATAATGACATCCATGATATTGCTAGATTAAAAACATTGAGATTCGTAACTAACCCTTGATCAAACCCTTGTGTTGCAGTACATTATATTTACTTGACACCGAGAACAATGCAATTATCTTAATTTGCCAGCAGAATTTGTATTGCCTTAACAGCTCTCTCTTTGCAACATTCATGTATTTCAATAAAAATAGTAACGCAGTGTAATGTTAGATTTTCATAATTGCTTGTAACATTCGCTGATAGCCTGTTCAGACGTAGACATATTAGACACCCCGGGTCGACTTTAGTACATTTGTATTTGTCGGTTATGATTTCGCAGAGTGACATCAATGCCACCTCCGTGAAATAGCAGGACATCGGAAAATTTGTCCCATTACTAGCGCAGGAAAGAACATTTTTAATCGAGGAAACAATCAGTGACTAAAATCACGTCTACAGTCACTTTTAGGGGAATTAGTAACGTCACACATATATCGTTAGCTGTTAGAATAATATTTTTAGGATAAATGTTTCGTTGTGCAAAGTTTGAATTTGTGTGGTTTGCAAGCCTTGTAAATAGGCCTTCGCTCAATGAATTCTGCCCAGTTGAGTAACTGGCCTCATAACATCAAGCTGAAGTTAATGTACATGGCTTCATAGTTACTACAGGCGCAGACGTTTTCGTGGTGCCCTTGTAATGTTCTTGCCCGTCGGGATCATTATGCTTTATTAATGTTGTATTCATGCACTATGGGTACGTATAATTATACAACCAATGGATTCAGTAATAAGTTTCAAAGGAGGCCTGCAGTAAAGAAATTAGCATATGTGTGCTGGGCTGGCGAGATATCTGCATTTGCTTGTGACGTGTGTGGACACTTGGATAAGTCGCGAATTCTGTCGTCGAAGCTCAGGAGAGTTAAATAAAACTAGTAAATCCAAGCTCGCCGTGTTGATTTTCTGTCTGTGACAAATCTCCGTATATTAGTTTCGCATTTCATAATCGGAAGGCGAACAGAACGACCAAATAAACAGCAGCTGGCTACTGATGGAAGCATTTACGAATATCCGCCTACCCGCAATAGCGATCAGTTAATAAAGTTCTCTTAATAAAATTAGTTTTACCTCCCATGTGAGCGTTAACCATTTCAGCTAGCATATAAATATGTATATGCCTTCCAGCATTAATAAGAAAGTGTCTCATAATTGACACGGTCTAAAACATTAAATCGTCAATAAAGTGAATAAACGTCTAGTTCCGTATCATGGGTGACATGCTGTGAGCTGCTCTACTTAACCAAGATAGTTGCAAATTACTGCTTCTGTTACTTAAGTCATCATTTTAGACTTTACCATGACTGACCTGTGAGCTAAGCTGACCGTCGATCGTTAATCTGCAGTTTAACCATCTAGCCAATCACGACGTAACCAGGGCAGCGTATTGATAAAATAGGAGCAACCAGAATCGTACAACAATTATGAACAATAAGAAAATTATAACCGCTTATTGGCTTATGAGAATAAATGTAGAAAATAATTAAAATAGCCACTGCCAGGGAGAAAACGGGCGTGCAGAAGCATAATTAAAACTAATGATTGTCGAATCTGTTAGAACCAGTGCGTTTGAGTGAACAGATCCTGTTACCAGTGGTCTTCAGGGCATACATTTATATATCAACATCGTGGAATAATATACCATTCCTTGTCATGTAGGCCAATGGAATCCTTCCCATTCATTTGGATTACATTACTTTCTTAATTTCTCGATTGCAGCCTCATATACAATGTTGTTCTTTTATCTTCTATTGATGTTGTCAGTGAGCGCATTTTAAAACGGGTTTTAACACAATCGATTATTCCCTGTGGTGCGTAAACTAGCCTCAGTGACCGATTGATCCGTTACAAATGGAACAGTTGCCGTTATTAACTGCGGAAGTATTGATCAGACCAAACTACCTTCGCTGTTGACCGCAGGCGGTTACTTTGTGAGACCCTTAAAATAATAGGCTGAAACCTGATTGCAAGCTGCTCCTGTGCTTGCATTTCACTATTCATCAGATGTATTATCGGTTTAATCAAGAATGATATATCCCTATAAATCTTGATGCGGGAGTTCGTCATCGACGAGATCAGGGCGATAAAGATACACCGGTATACAAGATACACCGGTATACAACCATGTATTGGACCTGCAACAAACTGAATTAAGGGTTTTAAAAGGGCTCTATAAGTTATGAAGGGATGTACTTTATGGATTTGTCACAGACGGTACACATGTCTATCATTTTATATCGAATGAGTTGTTTGTTAATGGAATAGACTTTTTTATATCAGCTACTATGATGATGATAACTAGGTAAAACCCCTTAATATGCGTGCGTTGATAACGATACAAATTGAATTACTTATAAGTGTATGAGGGTGCCTTCTCTAATATAACGAAACTACTTACAAGATCTTATCATAAGCAATGGCAAGGGTTATTGTCACCACTGATGCTGCCTAGATATTTCAGTTGTGAGACTTTGTCGGCAATCTGCTACGAATTAAGTACATATTTCCATGTACAGTTAAAAACTTTTTTCATTTTCAATAACCATGTATTGTACTAACAAAAGGTGGTCACTACACCGCGCAATAAAAGAAAGTGTACGCAACTGTTATATACCTTAATTTGAGTAGAGTTTAGTGTCATATATTTGATCATATTCTCTGGTTTCGTTCAATTTTCTCTCTTGTCTTTTGCAATTAGACGTCTTCATTCAGAAACCATATTCAGAGCAAACTGATCAAATGGTTTTATTTGCAAATTATTGTAATTCTGTACAATTTGAAATTTATGTTATACTTAAGGCCTGTTCTCGTTTAAGTTATTTACTGAGAATCCATGCAGCCAGGTGATAATCGACCAAGAACTAATCACCGGATTTGTTTATCAACGATGTGTGTGTGATTTGGGCCAGGCCAAGTGACCGTAGAAGGGCGTGCATTTCATGAAATAGAAAGATGGACAATACTTTATGCTGAGTTTGAAGATATACGCCAAGGCTCAGTTAGCTCAGTACATATTTACATGTCTTGGCGCGAATGTATGCACTATATCGTATTACTGAACAGGTTCACTTGCCATTTGGTATATGGCCACACAATACACCTTGGTATTCCTTCGACCCTTATTGTTGGCGTATTTGTGTTAGCATTTAGACAAATCCGCAGTTTTGAGGTATTGTTTACGGGTTAAAGGACATTGCTTATGAGATGCTCATATAATACCGCATAGCTTTAACCAAATGTAGATGGGTTGGGCCCAACATAAGAGAAATATAATATCAGACACAAGTTGGCGTGACGGTGTGCTCAAGTGCATTCTTGTGTGCGTTTTACTAGCCATGAAGAGTTAAAACCCACCGTTTCGTGATGTAACACTGATGACGAAGAACCAATAATGTGGAGGTTAAGCTCACTGTAATGCAAACGCTGTTTTGCATTACGCATTGTTAGTCTATGAATTATTCAATTGAAGTTATCTGTAACTAACTCGGCTGCTTGTTACTATTGCTGCGGCTGTCCAATAAGCACCAGAATAATCAATAGCATCCTCCATTGCGGGCGTATCGCACATGGGGCATGCAATAAAGGGGCGCCACAAAAAAAAAAAAAACAATCGCCACGGTTTCGAACTGATCGTTAGCGACAGTATGCATTGCGTGTGCATTCGGTTGTAATTCGATCATCACGTGGAACTATTTATGGCGTAAGCGTAACACTGTTTCTAGCCACTCACCACCATTCATGAAATATCAACCTCAATGTTTTGTAGTTTCTCAATGAATGCTTCGCTCTAGATAGGAAACCTTGTGCTTATCTCTAACTTAGCCACCAACCCAGAATAATAAAATCTAGAAGCATTGTACGTTTCTTGAGCTGAGCAGCCTAGCACTGCGCAGTTAGATGTTATAAGGCCTGGGGAAACACCAGCTGCTCAGCTTCAAATACCTTACCCTAACGGCAGGTCCGATACGGTTGTTGTACTTTATGTATTCATGGAGCAGGCAAGTTGGTTATCAACCGTACCAGTTAGGCTTTCAGAAGGTGCTGGTATGCATATTGACATAATGATATCCTTCCCTACGTTGCACTGAATCGATCGGGAATGAGAGGATTGGAATGGTATTGAATATGAGTAATTGAAATTTGTACGTGTTGTTACGGAATTTAACGGTGTAAACATTGCATACATTGCATACATCATTGATCAATCTCCCGCCGTGTAAAAACTTTGCAGCTTCATTAATCTCGAAACGGAGAAATGAGTTGAGTTAATACGCTGGCACTGATTACCTTTGTTTTGTACACTTAATATGCACAACCTTATTATGAACCAAAGGATAAAGCATATTCTATAATTACAGTAATTATGAATAAGAAACAGAAATGCTTGACAACGCATGCTACGGTTGTGGTGATCGTTTGTTATTATAAGGCTTTTATGTGGATTCAGTTTAATGCATGTCTGCAGTATTTAGAGTTGACATCCTTTCCATTGTATGCGCTAGATCTCATGTACACAGATTAATATTAGCAGAATAATTGACTTTAAAGATATTCACACAATTTATAATCAACCTAAAAACATTATGTCTGTTTAATACGATGGGTCTTTAAAACGATTATTTAACCAGTTCCTTGCCAACCCACAAAACCTTTCAACAACCTTTCTTCGCAATGTCAAAGTGATGAAACCCCGATGATCTATGAATGTCAAAAGCGCTTTCAATTGACAGACAGTTAATGACACAGCCAAAGCTCTAAGCCGGAGATTAATTGCTCATAAAACGCAGCTGAAGCAGCTGCATCTTGGCAACTGCTTGGAAACGGCTGATATTGGTAGCTGAGGGATTTTCTATTACAGCATATCTGCTAAAATCGTTATTGTCTACCTCTAGATATATACAAATATGTAGCAATATTAATATTTATATTTTGTATGTTTATATCTATATACGTATATGTAAATCAATAAAGATATATCTGCACATATATATTTATGTACATACATCAATATATGTATGAACATATATATATGCATATAAATATATATTCACATATTTTTATGTATGTACAGAAATATATATATATATACATGTCAATAATTATATATATGTGCATATAAATGCACACACATATATATATAATATATATAATATATATATATATATATATAAATATATATATATATATTGATTAAGTCAATATATATATATTGATTTAGTTTTTCAGACAATGTCGATCGAGTGTGCAATAGTTTATCAATAATGGTTCTTTATGAAGCTCGAAGAGTATGTAAAGCGTCATAAAATGGTTTGGATTACATTGAACCACCATATTGTTGAAAACAATACCTCTCACAATTTGATTTATTATTCATAACTTGGTTGCCTTGACTGATACATTCATTTGGGTAATTTTTCTGCAATGTGATTAGCTAACCACTACAGGCACCACATGCAGACTCTATAGTACGCAATGAGTTCGATAGTATTTCCAAACTCGGCCAACCTTATTGCTAGATCACCCACGACGATAGCAAATGCAGACGAGTACATCGCACCCCTAAAGCACTGAAAGTTGTTCGATTTGCCGATTAATCAGAAAGAGTAGATACTTGACTGTGTCTACAGTGAGATGCTTTATAAGTCGTAAATCTAGATGTGCAACAAAGTGCTGTATTAAGTTTCGTAGTTGCATGCGTCAGCCCAAATCGGCAGTATTAATAGATACCCTTGTTATCAGTTATTTGGCATAGGCAAATATGTGACCTAGTTGTGTGGATCTACAATACTATTTGTGGACTTCATAGTCCCCGTCGGCGAAGGTCGTGGAGGTGTAAGCACTGCGAGAGATTGACAAAACTTCTGGATAAGGTCAAATATTTGGTTGCTTTGATAGTCCATTATAAGAGATAAGGGTAGGTGATCATCATAGCTCCTGCTTTTGTCTACTTTTCAAATATGTACTTGTGGCTTAACTTTGCTGCAACACCATGCGTAACAGCTACAGCTAAGCGGGTGGTCCATAACACTACCTTGTAAAACCAAGGAATTCTCTAAATTTCTTACGTATTGCTGTTCATGCGCATACAATTGCATCACTTGCCTGTTGTCAGCGAAGCAGCTTTTGTATCTATCCCATTTAATCTATGTTCACTAACGTGCGTATGTTCTTACAGACCGTCGTATTGTGTTTAGCAATAGATTTAGCAAACGTATTGCTGACAACAATGCATATGACTTAGATTGTTGTTAGCATGTATAACTCGGTGCGTTGTGTTCAATAATATATATTAAGAGATATGATGATGCTGATAAGTAATCCGTCAAAATGATGAAGGCGCGTCATGATCCATATGAGACTAACACTCTAGCGTAGTATGAGGGCCATATCTTATTGGTCATATAGGCAGGAGAGTGTTTGCAATTTGCCCTCGCAACGAATAACTTAATAGCAGACTTAATAACTTTGCATTAAGTTTGCTTTTGATGCGTAAGCTGCAAACACATTTTTCGATAAATTGTCAAAAGTGCATCAAT
Source organism: Urechis unicinctus (assembly GCA_034190875.2). Classification (NCBI taxonomy): domain Eukaryota; kingdom Metazoa; phylum Annelida; class Polychaeta; order Xenopneusta; family Urechidae; genus Urechis; species Urechis unicinctus. The sequence goes on from CM067348.1 coordinate 12,828,074, forward strand.
ACAACACAAAAGCTAATGTTTGCACCTGATTCATGGTTATGTGGTAATATACGGCTATCAGTCATTTTTATTTCTATAAACCGGTTATTACACAGTCATTTGTGTATTGATTTAAGCTGATTTACGGCACGGTTTAAGCGATGATACATAAAACATGACACTTTGTGACATGTTGTCTATGCCGCGTTTATGATGAAAATGTTACCTCGAAATGGATGTCGAGAAGAGAGTGAGGTCTAGGTTAGGATCATTTGGGATCGAATTGATCGAAATGAGAAACAGGACGGATGAAAATGACGTAGAGGCTTAGGTGATTGCATTTAGGTTGTGACCGGTTCGGTGTAGGAGGTTGTTATGGTTGTTGACTACATAGAGGTGTAGATGTTGCCAGAACTGGAACTTGCGGCTGTAGATCAGGTTGGATGAGGCCAGAAGGGCTCCTACGTCTGTAGGTAGAAATTACCGGTCACAGTTATTCAAATTCGCCTTTCTTGTTCAGTTTGATTGTGGTTCAGTTTCGTCTTCTTGCTCAATATGACACTCTTGGGTTCTGGGACACCGAATTTATTGATGTTTTATCATTTTCATCACTAGGAAATCACCCTTTACAACATGCGCAACTGTGCGTAATGGCAATTCTTCCTTTTCACATATAAGCCACTTGTCAACTTGGATCAAACAACATAGTAAGGTTAATAAGATGATGTAGCAGAATGGTCACCACCGATCCACGCAATCTATAATTAAGCCATATTGTATACTTTTGGATGCGCTGATTAAAATGACATTTAATTCAAAAATATACATTTGTATGGATTATTCCTGTCTTGTCCTGTTATCTTCGGTTATTGGCATTAGCAATTACCACCATGCTCTAGCTGTATCTGTTCTAGTGTATATTGGATAAAGGGGATGTCATGTAACGCTCGCTGAGATCCAAATGAATTCAGCAATGGAATGTTTCTGTTTTCTGTGCAGATATTTCTTCCCTATCTGGAATCAATTACAGACATGATGACAACTTGTATGTGCAATACTACTAAGAGAAAGCCAACATATTACTTATTGCAGATCAATAAGTGATACGCATTAGCTATGTGAGACTGAACAATCAATTCAGTCGCATGATCTGAGTAATGCGAGGGTTCTTACAAGGGCATCGTTCATGAGAGTGTTTTATATTGTGATTGCCTTTGCAAAAAACTCAGAGCTATAAATGTTTTCTCCGCTTAATGTTACAGTATAGGTTAGCAATATATTCATCAACTGGTGGCTGTAGTGTCAAATGACTATCAGCAATATTGCCCAAATGTTATCACTGATAATTGGCGAACAGATGTGTATCTGCCCTGCATACCTAGAGTCAGGATCTGTACACCTTATATTGTCGAGTCTGATATGAGCGGTGATATCCTTTACAGGTGTGGACAGGTAGAGGTGATCCGGGCCTCAGTTGTCATAATCAGTCGTGCCGGGTACTTCGGTCCTTGCAATTGTTGAGGATGTAATCATCAACGTTGAATAGCTAATTTATTGCGTGGATGTAAAACTTATGTAATCGTGCACACAGTTAACCCATTTGATGAAAGTTCCGCGGTATAGAATGATCCCATACTAACAGTAACTTGAAGCATTAATATTTAATAATGTTATATCGTAGTAGCACTGGAATTTCGAATACACTACACCTTCTTTGATGATCGAAAGTTTATGATACATGTAACGATGTTGAGAAATGGTGTTCGAGGCACATGTAGGGTTGAGGTCATTCCTTGATACTTGGCTAAGACAGATGCACTAAAAAAACGCCTTTCTCAATCTCAGGACTCACCCGCCCCCACCGAGCAATATGCTGCATCTTAATTGTCACCGAGAGAACAGACTTTTGTAAAAATGGTACAATTGCATGATGCAGAAATGCATAAATCTGACCAAGGCAATGTCTGTGGCAGAGGAACTATTCGATTATTCAACAGCACTGAAACGGAAGGAATTCCATCAGGAATGATGTTGATTGCAAACAGATGACCTCGAGCATATTCCCTGCCTATTTCTGCGACGCGAGTGTTGATAATAATTACTAACGCCCAGTATACTATCGTTGGTTCAACCGAGAATATTCACGGGCAGATCTGTTGTAATATAGTTGATCTTACCTTGGAAGGTTACTTAAACCATTCTGAGTTCGAATGGATTGCGTTGAGTTTCACTGAGAACGCTTTTTGGAGTGGATGGAAACCCTACCTCAGTGAATCTAAAACCGCCTATATTGGTCAAAGTAGAATTTCACATCATCGGAAAACTTTCTCTGGGCTCATATAAATGCCTTTCCTTATGAATTCTAATTGTGGCTCTGGATGGGTTTGTTTACGTTTCCAGTACAGTTAATGTGCCAGTAGCATGCATTTGAGCCATTGTGTGGGGATATGCGTCGTTTGCACGCGTCAATTGCATGGACGTTTTCTAACTGCGGTTTGAAATGAATTCACATTTTGCCATGTATCAGGTACTTATATTTACGGCATGAGATGTAAAAGTACGTTCTACAAGTAATAGGCATCGGAAAAGCGGGTCGGTATTTACAAGCTGAATGTGGACATAAAACTGTCACAGCTGAATAATCAGCCGAAATAGAGCGAGGATGCATCAATATTTTATAGTGTTCTATAAGAAAATTAAAGTTGCTCACGATTTTTGTAATTTGGAGTAGGGACCAAGGTAGGTTTCGGATTGCGCCCCTTTACATTTGCCTGTTTCAGGAAATAATAACTGTATGTAAGTGTTTATATATCCACTATTTACAGAGCTATCTAACCACTATTTACCGCATTGACCTTATGACGGGATAACCGCTTTATCTAATTTAACTTTGTAATAACAAAAGAGAAGCTGGTCGACAAAAAGGACCTGACCGACCAAAATCAATTATCAGAACCAAATTGAATCCGTCTACCTTCTAGCTTAGATTAGTGATCGCATTGAATCATATATTAAGGCTACATATGGAGAGTGTAAATGTGTTGATTACAGAGTCACATATGTCACCTGCAGATTGTTGTATATAAGTTAGTGTCTATATCCATGTCTCATTTATATTTGGCTTAAATTACAGTTAAATTACATTATTATGTATTGAGTGGATGTAAGCTAATGTCATCTACGCATAGTAAGACCCTTTGATGAAAGTGCCGCGGTGAAGAATGTGAGGAGAAATGGTGATCGAAGTACGCGTAGGGTTGTGGTCATCCCTTGGTACGTTGCTAAGGCAGATACATATCAAAGAAGCGCCATTCTCAACCTAAGGACACACACATCAATGCTGCCCTTGCATTCTGGCCTAATGGATTCCAACGGGTGACATTTAGAAAGTCCATTACTCTAACGCAACGTAACAGTGCTAATTAGCATAGAATAAAGGACCCCGTGCTTTGCATTCCATTACATTTTGCATTAGTTTGCATACATATACAAAGCTTCTGTTTCATGGCTTAGCCCCGAACTGCTATTAGTGTCCAGATTACAAAGAAGAAGTCAATGTTACACGTGGTGCCCTATATAGATATGCGCATACAAGCTGAATAAAATACGCTAATATTTCCTATTCAGCAGTTCTAAACCACATCAGAACATGTCCCGTCATAAGATCACCGAGGCACAGAGCGGTTGGATGGCTCTGTAAATGATGGATATATTCATACAGTTTTTTTCCTTCCATAAACAGGTAAAAGCAATGGGGCATATTCCGAAACCTTAGTCAGTCCCTACTGCAAGTTACAAAAATCGTGAGCAATTTTAATTTTCTTGAAGAGCATTTTACAATATTGGTGCATTCTTTCTGATTATACAGTTTTGAGAGTGCCTTCGTTCATATCCACATTCAGCAAGTGAAAACTGACACGCTTTTCCGACTCATTTTGCTTGTAGCGTTAATGTAACGGTTTCGCAAAGCAATGCTAATTCAGATTATATTACATTTTTTGCGAGGCATAATGCGCCTTTTATTAATCTTATTTAGGAGATATTTATAAATACCTGATACATGGCACAATTGTTATTTATTTCAGACTGCAGTAACAGAAATATCCGAGCACTTGACGCGTACAAACCAAACATATCTCTATGCAATGCCTCTAATGAACGCTACTGGCGCCTAAACTGTACTGGAAAGGTAAACAAACCCATCTAGACCCACAATTAGCATTCTGAGGCAAGAGAAGGTTTTCCGATGAACGGAAATTCTGTTTAGCCTAATACAGGCTGTTTTATCACCACTGAGGTATAGTTTCCGTCCACTCCAACAAGCATTCTTGATGTAGCTCAACCACATCCGATCGACAAAGACCGATATTTATTCATGAAATGTCAATCGACAAATTCAGCAATGTTGTGGACATAACAAACTAAGCAACCTTGAGTTCTTGATCAAGCATCTTTTTTTATATCGATCGCACTGAATATCCAGTAAAGGGATGAAAACGGAAAGGGTAGATGGGCTAGCTGCTTGGCAAAGCACCATTTAGTTCAGTTGGAGCTTATTTCTAGCTGACATCTGCCAACTCAGCTTGGCTAATACAATTGCAACAGGGAGACAGGTCTAACTAGGTTTGCAAGGTACAGCCTAATGGCATCGGTTTTACTGTACAGTGAATAGAAAATATCAATCACAAATGAAACTGAATAAGTTTTGTGTGCAAGACATTACAGCTAAGACCAAACAGAATCACATCGTTACCAATGTAGTTTTGCATTTTGTTGCATCTACTATACTTAAACTCGCAACTGAGTACCAGACCAGCTGGATTTGGCCAATTAGTTATCAAACGTAATTTCATACAGACGTATACACGCTGTCAATAAGGTGAAGATCTCGACTATATTCATAGTGAACGAAAAGACTTATTTTTCTAGATGATGGAATAGGCATTATTCTGTCATCTGTTAACACTACTGTTGCATTTGCTATCAATAACGCAATTGGCTAGGACTGACAGACCAGCATATTATATTTACTACCTTTCAATGAACCCAATGATCATGATGTATCCCAGAGACGAATGGGTATGTGCATAGTACAAAAGCTTCACTGTACTACTGATACACGTAGAACATCCTTTGTTAAATCAACATTTTTATACATGGCAGCGCCAAGAGCATTGAAAGTCAAAAGCTCGTAGCATGGTGTTAGCCGTCCGGAGATAAGTATTACAGCACTCGTATCTTATCTCAAGCAGGCGATCAATCATATGTAGGTTATATTTAATTTTGAATTCAGTACACAGTTTTCTTAGTGATTATTACTAACTTTGCATTAAACAAGTAGATCAATGAGTAATGTAATACAGTGTAACATATGTATCAGCGTAAATATTTTAACCAACAAAAGGTTTTACGATGGCCTCTTTGCATGCTTAATTTTGTGATAAGGCAAGTCAATTGGGCCTTCAAAAAGGATTGGTCCTATTGCTTCGATGCAGTGTATTAGATAAGTCGACTGTAGCATCACTTAGGGACCCAACTTGTCTCACACGCGTATGAGAATGGTTATCAATATAAAAATGTTACTCCGTCAACTAAAGTGTGTCTCCCACACATGTATATTTCTAATCTATTGATTCCATGTATCGATTATAATATGACTGATTTGGTTTTGATTTGCCATAAACCCTCGTGTATTTCCACGTCGTATTATGTTATCTTCCAGTAACACATCACCCTCCATACTTCAAGTACCTCAGCAATAAGGAGCCTAGCTCACGGCAACCAGTATTTCACCTGCGTTAATGTTTGGCTTAGAACAATCTTAATCGTAAATCCCCATTCTAGGATTATTTACGTGTTAATAAAATGAGCAATACTCATATCATTAATATGCCCACAATTGTGGTATAGCGTTCTGGTAATGTTCGTTCTCAACGCCAATGTAAGTGCCTTTGTTGAAATGGTAAATTAGGCATCACTTAGTTTTACAGCGTTGAATGCTTGTTATGTTTTTTAGAGAAATAGCAATCCATGTTAGTTTTTGACATGTATTATGATATATGCGTTGGCAGCTCACACCTGCGCTGTTAACCATGATAATGACGCAAACCAAAAGGCGTTTATCAGTACACCTTGGTTTCTGCGCAGAGTCATAGTTGTAATAGAAAAATTACACAAATATTATATACAACTGCAATGTGCAGGCGTGCGAACAATCATATATTGTCGTGCTCTTTTTCGAATGTCGTGTTCTTTATCAAATGATGCTCTGTCGTCCGGTGAGGTGATGGTAAGGAATCTGTGGCATTCTGACGTGCAGTTGTAGCGGGTGTTGCCGCTTACATAAGATTAGTCAGCGGGTGTTGCCGCTTATATAAGATTAGTCAAGTATTAGTATATTTTAGGCTCCCTCGACTGCAGAATAATGAGCCAAATAAATCATTATCGACCTGATTATGTATGCTCTAATTGCATAGAACTAATACCCTATGAATATTCTTCTTTCGTGCATGATGGTTCAATTACTTATCAATCGCATAAGTTTGTACGTTGATGCCCTCAATATTTCTTGCTTACCAATGATTTTCATACTCAAATGCAGATGGCCATGCGATGCCTACCTAGAATGTTTTCCAGCAATCTGCCCATATGGACACACTTCAGACGTAGAGACGATATCACGACGCAAAATAATACGACATAGATGAATTGTGTAGTTTCCTAACATTTGACACCCTGATATATGGATATTTGTCCGCCCTGTAGTTACAGAGAATAGATATATGCATCGTTACGTTATTCCCATGGCAAAAAACACTGACGCACCTAGTTGGAAAAAAAACCTGCTTTTCGTCGATCGCGTGGACAAGAGGTAGGGCTGACAAGTCATTTCTATATAAGTAATGAGGTTCATAAACTAGATATATTCACAATGTCGTCTTCACACCTTCAACGTTATTTATTGATTCATCCTGATTGTTATTAAGGATACCACAGATCCATGCTACTATCAATAGCCTTCTTCCTCTATTATTAAGGTTATTCATAGGCAAATATTGGGTCCTCGGACAAACTTAAATACTGCGAATATTGGCTTTGTGTTATAGTGTGATGTAATTTCCGAAAATAGCACAGGCATGTATAAACAATATTATTTATCAATTGGCTTTCCCAGTTACCCTTTTTTTCATGATCTTCTCTATGGATAATTTCGATGCAATGAATTGAAACATAACACACGCCTAATCATCCAACAACGTGATTAGCATATTTTTCGTATTTACTGAGATGACTGTTCTTTCAAAAGTAAACATGATGATTTCAAGAGTGACAAAAGGCAATTTAGACATTATCTGCGTGCCGAGTGGCAGTTCATTGTTTATTAACCAAATTAGCAAACATGTTTATAATTAGTGACCAAACATCCCCTGTGATTGTCATATTTACGTGAGGGTTAATAACAACAGATATCTATCCGCCGTCAACAGGCTGGAGACGAAGAGATGATTAAATCAGTCTGTAGATTTTTCAGACAACATTATTTGTCGTTTACAAGATACCAATGCTGGAAAATGGGTACTGTGGTTAGAATTATAATATCAAAATGATGTCTTGATATTGTCTAATACTTAAAATGTGATATCTATCTTGACATTGTCTATGGTTTCCTTTAATATTTATCTGAGCGACCTAACTTAAATCCGAAATTGTCAATAGGCTACATTCATGGAATATTTCTTCATAAGCGCGCCATCCATCCATCCATCATGGTAAAATATCAATTCGTTTATATTAAAATCCAGCAGGTACTCATGCATGCCAACAATCCATCATAGAGATAAACAAGCAACTTTTTCATTCCCGCAATAAAGTATCCATCCAGTGCACAGTACAAATGGCCGCATCTAGACATTATTTCATGACATAAGCAGATAGTGCACAACTTGCTGTGCCCAGTTACAACTGCCACTTATTCCAATACCAGAAGCGTGTGCGCTGTATGAATAACTAATGCCCAGACGGCTGACATCCATGCGTTCCGCGTTGAATGTAGGAATAATGCACTTCACCATTAACCCGCGGGTACATTCTCACGAAATGTGCCAACAATTTTGCCAGACGAGTTGAAATAGTGGACAAGGTAAGAAACTTTTTAATGAAACAATATGTCACTTAATCGTTGGATATGAGTTGGATGCTCTACAACGAAATTCGCATCAAAAGAGTTTATTATGGTGGTAATATACTGTTAGCTTATCTTGTTTTGATTACATTTCAGTTCGTCAACTATGTGCAAATAATACTTTAAATAGGGGATAGTGTTTCGAGAAATCCTAATACAAATAATATGTGACGGTTAAATGCCCCAAAGCAATGTACCAAGAGAAGCCGCTATCTGCGATACACGTAAACATGACTAACACCGCTTATTTTGCCATTATGCGCTGCTACTCAGGCAATTACGGTAGCGAGACAAAGCATTGCTGACATGTAAGGAGAGCAGTGGGCTTTATGCCGCGACGTACGACTATACAGACCGGTGATTATTGCGTTTTGGAAAAAGATCACAGTCATATATTCCTCGCGTGACAGGACAGCGATATCACACAAAGACACTTATACCAATCTCCGGTGACTATTGTTCTCGACTTGACGGGCGGAATTGGAGGTAGTCGTTCAAATTCGGAAAACAGCTACTCGCTGTCGACGTTTTTGACGTACCTAGCCATGCCATGTATGTAAGTCGTTCATTTTCCGGCTATTGTTAGCTCACATTTGCAAATGTCAATGCGTGTATGTCATTCACAGAGCGCTCGTCTTCGTAATTGCTGTGCCTCTAACCATTTTTTCTCAAACGTACTTATTTTTGGCATTATTCAAGTGCGTGTGGTAAAAGCAAACAGAGCGGTTATTGGTCACAAACATGTTACTGAAATACAACTAGCTTAAGGTGGAAAAGATGGAAACAGACACCCAACTACACGGCCGTCACCATGATAGGATGCATCTCATATCGTTATATAAAGGAAAACCATTATTGATATATGTAAATATACTTACTATATATATATATATATATATATATATATATATATATATATATATATATATATATATATATGTATGTATATATATATATATATATATAAATATTGTATGAATATATGTTGTATATATATAGATATTGATATGATGCGTATGTAGCACATTGGCTGCAGTCATGTGACGCTTTCGCCCCTCAGAAAACGGTTAATGTCACTTGTATGAATAAGTGAGATTTTTATCATCGATATGTATGATATAACGTCTGTGGTCCTACGAATGACCAGCACCATTCTTAGATCCTGAGGAAAATAACCTTCTATAGCCCTTTTCTACACACGCAGCAAGAGTCAATTGCAGCTTGTCACAAACTTATATTTTATGATGCTTATGATAAAGCTTTCTAATTGCCAGATTTGCTCGCGTTTCCATCCTTATGCTTTTGCAATCACGTAGCCTCATCAAATGTTGTTATGTTAACGACATTAATGCTCTATAAAAAAAAAACCGTTACGAGGCTATGACGGCAAGCAATACTCTAGCTGCAATCAAGGGGCTCGGTTGGCATCCTTTGTATTCAATGATTCCCAGCTACCGGCAATTTTACTCATCTCAACGTGTACATCGCGTCTTAGTGGATACAATGGGTATCCGTAAGTCAATCCGAGTTCATCGTAGCGGTTTCAAGGATGGCGTTTTATGTATGGACTGCACAAGATATTAAAAATTCATTCCACAGCGGACTCTTCATTTTTGTTGAGATTCTACACATGCTCTGTCATATTAATGCATTATACAAGTACACAGTTTGCCATGAGCTCCATTCACAAATGTTACGCAACATGAGCACTGCACTTTATCAGTTGACTGGGTTAACACATATCTCCTTTTTGATCTCATTAATATTCCATCTACATCTTGCTCAGTGTGATAAAAAGATAATTGCTACGTCAAACACATCGTGTTATATAACAAGAAAATGGCCTAAGCTTTTTGATCAGGCCATAGATTAAACACAGCCAATCGTTAACTTCACTAAATATCACAGGGACCTCTTGTTTTGTTTCTACACACTACCTATGCGACTTGGTTACGCACTTGACATGACTTGTAATATATTTTGGAAAGGAGGCTGATTGGCAGCATTTGTTGACGGCAAATGAAAATCAAATTGCACCAAAATGCAAGGCTCTGACAGAAATCTTTTAAAATAACAACACGACAGTAAGTTTGTCAAATAGAAGTACTTATTTTGTTAGAAATCGACGGATGGTTCTGGTTAGCAATACTATAAAAGAAACTGGTCTGCATTGTGGATATTAACGCACTGAATTTACTTCGATTTGTTTGTGTGTTTTGACAAAGGTGAAGTAATATCTCGTACAATACCGTTATAATGAGCTTGTCATTTACCGTATATATTGACCTGCGAATATTCAACTTCCATTTTAGACCACTCAAAGAACAAAATGACGAAAACAGAGTGCATGAACCTGTACAATACCAGACAATTTTGACACGCAGCCACCTACACTATTATTGTTATTCAGATACAAAAGACCATTATCGCAATTGACTGCTGGAAAGCACTTATCTTCGACGCAAATATACCACATAATCTTTGACCATACATGCATAAACTTTATTCGATTGACGGATCCTCAGACATTTCAGGGAATCTTTCATTCTCGATATCAACAAGCTCAAGCCGCGACATTATTAAGGTTGCTAAATCTTATGATAAGTAGGACTGGATCCTGACTATATTTGGCAAACTCATGGCAAGTGTGTCTAATATTTTAGTAATATCTACACTAAATTCAAGTTGGTAAAGCATAAAAACTCATAAATAGAGTTTGTACGCTGTAGCCGGTCATATCTAGAAAATATTGCATGACATCTGACCTGGCAAATACTCGTCGCAGCCAAGGGAAATTGATTGCATGCTACTAGCAGTTAACCTCATGCTCTATGCTTCCGAGTGTAAATTTGATATCGAAAAGCAATAAAACACTGTCAGGATTCCTAATCAAAACTTGAATGACAAGGTCTTTGCAGACAAACTCTGGTTGTTCACTGCTTATCCTTCTGTCCACTTACGAGTGTAGGTGTTTGAAACCTCTATATCAAAAGCGGTTTGTAACAATATTGCTTCGACCATCAGTTGCCTCCGGAAAGCATTGCTATATAACCATGCTAGTCCAAGCAACTCAACACAACCGGCAACCCAGTACACTCCTGTAGTAGTGGGATAAGTCGATGAAGGCCTTTTCTACCACCGCTGTTTCAGTGGCTGTGGGATTAGGCGGACAAGGCCTTTCCGCTGTGTCATCTCCAGCTGTGGTAAGCGTGGCCTTGGCTTCGTCGAGTTCACTCATAAGCTCATTCTGTTTAGATTTTCGGCACCCACCCGCCGGGTTTTTTGTGGTGTCACTAATCACAATGAGAGCATTGCAAACACATGCCTGCACTATGGTAGGCGATGCGAATTGAATGCAGAACGGGCAACATAATGCGCATGTACTTATTGTAGGACCTAACCAGAATGCAGTACCATTCGACGTTTTATGCTTCAGATTCTCGATATCGACTCATCCAAACCACGCTTGCGAGCAGCATCTCGTAACGTGTTTCTAAATTTATCAAAGCCAAGCGCATTGAGGTAGGGTATGTCGCTGTGTTCATTTAAAATCGCTGCTTATCATATATATCTTAAGTACATAAAACACCATTTAATTATCGGATTAACAGTGATTGTGGTTATAACTAAAGATGACGACTACTTCGAGCCAGTTTTATAACATAGTTAAGGACGATATCCACGTAAAATATGAAACAGAAGAGGCAATTGAAACATGTGAACATCGCAAAACATTATCCTTCAGATACTTGAGGAAATTGTGACACATATAATATATGCAAACAATGGTCTTCGTCGCCTATTTGCAGCTCCATCTTTGCATTTGGGTATTAATAGCAGAGTTTAATAAGATGTCTTCCGAAATAGACAGAACACCACAATCTGTTTTGTGATAGAAAACAAGGGTATTACTAGTAACTTCTAGAGCAACAATATTTCCTAAATATTCGAGCGTTCGATCTAATGATATATCAAACTTTGTATACAAAATTACTGAAAATGATGTCGGCTAAGGATGCTTTGTATTTTGCTCTGCCTATTTACAATTATGGTTTCTTTATATGTCGTCTTCATTATTAGAGAAGCAGTTTGTCTAATGGGGCTACTACAATGTAACGTGTTACATTCGTACATTTATTATTGCCGCTGTGCATCAGTTACTAATGCACATCTATGAATATATTGTATTCAAGCCCTTTGCATAAATTTACGCTTCTTATAATGCGACAATTCTATGGTTGCATTAACTTCATATATAGAAAGCTATAAATACTGACTGAAATCCCTGTTTGATACTCTGGCAAAATATGCGGACGTGAAATTCATAAGATTGCTCAAACCACAAAACTCAGTCACCATTTTTCGTCTGTTGAACATAGCTATCTTGGTTTTAATACAAAGAAATACGCTGATGAGACACAAGTCATTGTCATATTGACTGAGTGGAGTAAATCCCCCACGCCCCATAATATTGCTCAAACTCGAGCTCAAACTCATTGTTATTGTGTCAAACTGGTCCCGTAATCGCATCTAACATCAATTATTTACCAGCTACTTTCACGTTACGGTCTCAAGCATATTGCCTTCGTACTCGATAGAGTGGTATAACTGCCGATGAATACAACAAAGTCGGCTGCATCCGTGGCACTACATGAATGACCATGGTGATGTGAAAAAAAGGATGAATTATAATATGCCTATATCTCTCTGCCGGTTCATTCTATTACACGCACAATGTCTGGACTAGAAGAGTAGGCCTCCATAAAACACTATGCTCAGGGAAATAATTGGCTATAATGCAAAATATGCGCATTGTGGTGGTAAAGGCTCTTATGACAGTTTACAGATTCGCATAATTTGTGATACGAATATATGTATCTTTAATAAGTCGCGCCATTTCTAAATACACCAAATCGCTGGATATCAATGGTGTCAATATTAAGTTCTTAAACCGTGGCCCATTTTTAAAATATTGGTGCCATTGCATCGTACTAGAATAAATGGTCCATTGTGCGCAGCAATTATTCTGCAAATAATCCTATAATTGAATCCAATTGAATCTTCACCGTGATTGATGTTCTAGCTCAAATAGAGTTAAATCCAGCTGCATCAAAGTAATCAAACATTAAGCGCAATTTGAGGTGTGTTATAAAATGTAAGATGTTCGTGATAAAAAATACTTATTAAGGGTTCACGGTTAAATATGGCTTGGCAAATGAAAGACAAAGGCATATCTAATTGGAAGTTGTAATTATTCTTACGACAGCCAATCACCAATGTATACTTATATATTGCTGTCGTCCTACACAAAGATGCAGTTTGACATCCTGTTCGACAGATTTGTCTTCATCATGCGTTGCCATTATGCATTACTATACAAAACAGTAAGAAAATGTATTATGAGGGCACTGATATACAAATGTTAATGCTATGTAAACATAAGCTTGAGACAGAGGTTCAATAAAACATGTATAAGAGCTAAAGAAGTACGAATCAACATTTCTACACCATAACTGCATAATCTGCTATCACTTTCCACTACCGAACCAATTTACACCGACCTAACAGCTTAATTTGCATGCCATGTTTGGTGCGTGGATAATAGGTCTGTTCGTATAAAATGTAATAATTATGGTATTGGTGTCATTGAACTAGGCTTCTCACATAATGACACGACGAGCAGGGGACAAAGCCGCAAGATTCTATGTCGTCACCTGTCGAACGAAAAGTAGCATGTCATTTAGTTCTCTTCACTTACAAAAAAATATCTGGATTTTTGATATCCATGTAACGGTTTCCCGTTTCTACCGATTACATACAGATTGTTGGGTGTAACGGTAACAGGTCAAATGCTGATGAAAGTTGACCTCATAGAGACCAACCGACTTAGTGGATGCTACTGTTCCAGTCTTTAAACTTGGCACTTAATCGCAATATACCTATCTCACAATTACGTTGGTAATTATTAATACATAGTTTGGGTGCTGTCAGATCAGGAAAAAGCAGCTGAAGTTAACAAGTTTTTCCAAAAGCTAACTGAGCAGCTCATCCGATTGAAAAAAAACAATAAAGGTAATGTTTATCCATTGACAGATAACCAACCCTAATATGCTAAAATTGAGATACGTGAACAGCTCATATCGTCGCATCAGCAGCAGGTACATGCGCAGAGAACCGAAATTTGAATGTTAGAGAGTTTTTAACAGCAGACATGCACAAACAATATATCTGTGTTACATTAAACATTCGTCACTGCTTCCGAATAGAACACTCTTCTCAGTTATTTGCCGTAGACATATAAATAATGCAGCGTATTTTTACCCCCACTTCTGGCGAACCGTGTATTTCGCAGTTGTGTGGGTTTCGCCCATTATATGAAGTTCATCTAAGTGCATAAAATAGGACTTCATAACATAACTGCTGTGGATAGTGCCACTGTAGAACACAGCATTATACCGGCTTCTTTTGTATCAAAATGTTGGGGCGTATTATTCCGATTATATTCAATGCTTTCATAGAACTTGACTATCGCCATATTTTTAGTTTAGTTTACTCAATATAGGATCAAGTTCAAACTTTTTATTCGATAGACTTTTATCACTGTGAGTATTATGGTGGATATTGTGAACGGTATTTGTCATAGGTAACCGAGGCAAACTATGTTATGTACCCTTTGTGTCAGGTTAGTTCTAGCAATCATAGATAATTATATTAAAAACCACAAGGCTGTACCTTATATCCATTTCAAGCGTTTCTCTGATGTGACATTCAAGAACAAAGAATATGAAAGCTAGCTAGCAGAGCGGGATGAGCAGCAGTGAATATGTGCTAAGACAGATGAAAGCTAGCCAGCAGAGCGGAATGATCAGGTGGATCTGTGTCAAGAGCAGTAGCCAGCAAATCAGGTTGAGCAGTTGTAAATCTGTGTCAAGACAGAGAAAAGCTAGCCAGCAAATTCACATATGCATCGAAAACTGAAATTATTTATTACCGAATATTGTTTTTTGAAAAATAGTGAATATTTAGTGTAATAGACAAAACGGTAATGGTAATATTGAGGTTCAAACTTTCAACTTCGAAGTGATATCGTGACGGTGATATATGAGGATGATTTGATGCTTGAGCAGCTCCCCTTAAGTACTGCTAAGTGTGAACGCTTACTTGGCACAAACCCATTGCACAGATCGTGCTGTGAAACCCACGCCGCTTTGACAAAGGTCCAGCACGGTACTATTACAGGGTTTGGACCATCATTTAATATTATTCGCCGATAACGGTGAACCTTGAGATCGAAAAGTATTTAGCAGACAACAAGTATTTAGCAGATTGAACTGTGTCACTTTATTTATACCAGTTGTTAATTATTAACAGTCAGCGATAAGCATGTAAATGTTGTCACAGTAGCAACTATTGCCAAAACCTTTGTAAACCAATTGGCTTTCATTCTTTCTGTGACCACCAGTAAAAACCGCAGCCTCATTCTTCCCCTTCAATTAGCTGGAGGGCATACTATCTAATTCAATAAAGACAGAAAAATAGGCAACCACAGTCATAACAAATTGTAAATTCCATGTATCATTTAGATGGGATGAGTGTATGCAATATTATGCACTTCACCATACTCGTGATATCAGTTATGAAGCTCTTATAGCAACATGGTCGTCACTTCTGTGCATTAACATGTATTGACAAATAATAATTCATTAACGATGCACTGAATGCATGTGACTTCATTCATACATATATTCATTTGTGTATACAATAAAGTCTAACTGAGCATCATCTACTCACAACTCGCGTTTAGAACTATCCTGATATATATCAAGCATCAGTATTGTAGTCTCTCCGATCGTAAGCTCATTATATGGTTGTATATGTTTGAAGATAGTAATTGTCATTAGTGTAGTGATCAATAATAATACATTGGGGCAGCCAAAGCATTAACAAATGAAGTGATTTGTTGTATACCGTGTAATTAAGGTACAGACAAAGGGCACTTAAGAAGGATCAACCCCAGTAGTAAATTGTCCGCAGAAACACTAACGGTCAGTAGGCCTAGGATGAGGGATAGACGTCTTTATTACAATTGGTACCTGTCAATCATTCCAATTGTTATATTATCACGCCAACCCGGTCCTCCCATGTCTTATGCAATTGTAACTGAATTGTATTTACCAAATACCATCAGCGTATTGTTTTAACTGAATTACACATATTCCTGCTGTAGTCAACCCGTGTATTGCCACAAAAGTTTAAATTATAAGACGCTATACTTATATTAAATGAATCTGCCTCTGCAGTTTGTCAAAATAATCATGATTATCAGCAAATATCTGCTAATTATATTTGTGAGTAATTGTAAGATATCATTCATTGACTTGTGCAGGCCAGATGTCCGTTTTCCGGTAAATGACTTCATTATATCATTTTGTGTCAAAATGACCGATATGTTAATTGAGACTTCGGTTGCCATGATCAGGATTAGTAAACTGCTCCTCCTACCATTCAAACAAGTCTTGAGAGATAGCCACAAGCCAACATGAAAGGCTATCATATGTTGTAACAGTATCCACGCATGCAGTAAAGCACTACGTTGCATACCCATCGGCCTTTCGTCTACGTAAGCCACTTATCAATTGCTTGTATACTCAATGAAACTACTACGCATAAATGATAACAACATAGAAATAAGATATAAGAATAGCGCGTCACTAGGTACCTCATACCACTGGACAACATTTAGCCGGAGAGGATAATGATAATCTTTTCCCTCCTCATTAGCAACAAACTATCTTTGAATATGTAGCATTGTGCTTATTGAGTAAGTTTGATTTGCGATCAAGCTTTGGCTCCTCACTGCTCAGGCTAGTTAATATTGCACTTATTTCTTGTCTGAGTTTTAGTTATGATCAGAAATAACTCGTTTGCCAATGTTTAAGTCAATGTATGAAAGCTTGGATAATCTTCCTCACAACCAAGCCATTTGAAATTTAGATGCTAATTGCATTAACGACATCTTTAAATTTCGCATTTATATATAGTAACTACGAAGCACGATGATGGAAATGTATGAGCACCAGAACAGTGACATCAAATTGTTATGCTGCTACACGCTGTGTATATTACATGCATTTATAATCCATTACAGGCCTTCAGTAAATGTGCAGACTAAATTAAGCATGTGTTTGATTGAGAATATTAATGGAATTTATCAATGATACAGCGCTCGAATAAATGTGCTTTTGGATATTTGTTTTACACCATTGATAATCAACTGACAAATAGGTTCTTAGTGTTATAAGAGCATTCTGTTATAATCAACAGTAACCAACCCACTTTGCATTAGATGTCTGTTATAAAGTGTGAGGTAGTGAGCTGTATCCTTGGCACAACCTACTGCCAGCTTTGTCGTCATATCTTTAATAAAGCTTTTGCATCTTCGTCGTCTACCTCTTTGCAAAAAAGCGACTGCAAGGTTTCGTGTCACTACAGACGCAGCTCAATTGCAGGCTCAAATAGCTCTGTTTTCAAATCATCAAATTATTTTCATCATCGAAAATCACACATTATTGTTTAAGTTTGGCTGTATATGCTACGAGTGTTGCTATTAACGGAAGATCTATCTCGTGGAAACGAAGAGTGGCTAGAATCACATAATTGTATCATTATAGTTTTGCCGTGAATTCAACACATGCCAAACAAGTGACGTCATGCCCATTCTGCATTCAATGTTGGTGATTCTTCTGGATTTACAGTCATATTTTAGGAAGATAAAGAGATACTAGGAACAATTACTACAAGCACCAAGGAAGCGCCATATAGCCTAGATTCCAAACTAAACAACAATAACAGGAAGCTTCACAAGAGCTTGTAACATTGATAGCTGCTACACCATGAAGTGTTTGCGGTCGCGCCTGTCTGTGTGTGCCATAAACATGATATCCATCCTACGTCAACACTCGAGTGCTTTGTAAGCAATGCCAAGGAAATTGCGAACAATGTAAACTACGGTATCTTGCTGAGTAAATATAATTTTTGCAATAAGCAAGTTTAATTTTTCAGCAGGTAAGTATTTACAGTCAATGCATTGTAACTATTCTTACTGTCAAAACATTTGCGTGATAGTTCCTGTTATATGATTTCTCATCAGATTTATATAGCAAATGACAACATCATGAGTCTTACATTCTTCACCTTTAATAACAGGCAACATATCAAATCTGATTGAAAAATACCTATACTGACATACAGTTAACAACAGTCTCGTAACCACCAGTGACACGCGGTTTGACTTTAGACATACTACATACATAACACAATATAGCAGATCAATGAAAATTTCCTTAATGGATGTTCACCGTTTCAATTTGAGCGACCCAGCCAGTTAAATAATGAAATACCCATCGGGCAAGGATTGAAGACGTATTGTGAAAGATAAACCGTTGGTTTCGACAGACCAAAACAATAAGATATGCAAGTTAGATGTTACAATTATCTAGCTGTAAATAATTTCGTTGTCCACCGTTATCATATGTTGGTTCATTTGTATATGCAATATTGAAGCAAGACTGATGTCATCGCTAAATCTGAGCTAACGCCAATTTGATCGATTTGTACGATGTAACATATGCAAGGAAGAATTACTACTGATGACTACAATCTATACGGGCCGACTTTTGGGATATAAGCTATTACGTTGATGACAATTTAGCACCTCAATAATTGTTCCGCATTGTACTAGTGAATCCCCTCATAATGATTACGCGCCAGTACATGTGCAACACTGTGGTTATCTTACTTAATGTGTACAAGAAATGACAGAAGCAGGCCGTTTTTACGTTGTTGTCTTGATAATAAAAACGAAAAAAACCGTGATGCGTAGCTGATTGTGCGATAATCGAGCTCAAAAATCCAGTTCCATAAACACAAATGCTGCGAAAATTGATCAACTGGGAAATTCATAGCCATTTGGTCAAGCGTTATGAGTCGCAATATAAGCACAAAACCAACTTCTCTCTGTTCTTATTTCCAGGCTGTTGATGGTAACGGCAAAGCTATCTAATATGTCTGATATTGACAACCATCACCATAACATGTGCTTATTGCTACTGTGGTCAAATGGCATGCATATATCTTGTCCGTTTATGACAGGGTCAATGTATCTTTAGAACCGTGTACTGAATGACTGAATACAATATCGAATATAGACTACTTTTGTTATTTAACTTTATACTTAAATTGTCTTGTTAGCAGAAACAGATGGTCACTTAAGAGTTGCAAGATTAACACTCTGACAAGGAATAATCAATAGTGGAAATCGAACGTTGCACTCATGTAAGCAGCTCTGGAGGACCCGTATCCACCTCCTCTCCACTTCAAAAGTAACAGTTGCACTCGTCCAGTAGCACCCATTTACATCAAATATTACTTCATCGGGACCTTATCATATTTTCCATTAGAAAAAGAGACGCAAGATTTCTAAATAATAGATTTTAATTCAAAATACAAGTTATTTGTGAAATTATTTTTACGGCATGTCATGACGCGAACATCGAACGTTTGCATATGAGGCATTATATTGATAATGGGATACACGTTTTCAATGGTGTGACATTTCACTAGCAACCTGTGCAGCAAAAGCAACGACAGTGAGCAAACATAGAGATTATCTGAAACAGACGAATATTGAATTGGGCACCGAGGAGAGTTTGGCTAAATAGCAGTAACATTTTTGTTGTGTTGCCTACTAACAAAACTATTATCAGATACATAATCGACATCACGTGTGTATGGTTCGCATATAATATCGGCTGTATTCTATTCGATAATTGCCGATCAAACTTGCATTGTTGGTACTCTTTTTTACTTGCAAACTTTCCTTGGAAAAAGTATCAGCTTTCTGATTTGTATTTTCGACGCAGAACCCCAGTGAGTCACGAATATGAAAACACAATATAGATTTGTTGGCTCTGGGCATTATATCATGATAACTCGTATTAGCCGTTGTTGTCGAGACAAGTTCCATTTCTGTTTATATTAAAAAGAAACTCCATATAGTTCTACCGATTTGGCTTTACCCCTGCCTATGTCAATGTCGGGGTCATATTATGTAACAAACTTTGTTCAACATCAACAGTAGTTTTAATGACGATTTGGTAACGATATTACAATCAGCGTTACTGCTCATCTCACATTGCCGAGACCGATATACATCATCAAAACTCTAAACAGCACAGGGCCTTCCAGCAACACTACACTCGTTGACATATATATGGTGTTCGAATTGTGGTTGATATCGCAATTTTGCGGAGTAGCCCTTCGGCTTTGTGTCATTCTATCCATCATATTTGATTCCAACGATGGTTCAGTTACCCTGATGCAAATGGCCAAGTGATCACGGAAGTGTTGATATCAGGGCATACGTGTCTGTCTTCGTGATGCAACAAAAATCCTAATATCACCATGTTATTTCGAGATGTTGCAAAATACGCAGGCTCAACAAACGAAGTCATAACAGCGTTAACTTTGTGAGTAGCCGTTACCGCTGGGAAACTAGGCACTAAGATATTTAAGAGGCTTTCATGCTAAGATATTTAGGTGACTGGGCGTCTCATTCTCAAATGCCACATATTGTCATAATATTGCTGGCATTAAGTCGGGTACGCGGATGGATATCTTAACGAGGCAGGGTAAACACGTCTAAAAATATATTAATTTGTTTTGAATCAAGTATCTGTTTTCAAGTATGGCCAATATTATTATACATCCTGTTACTGCTCTAGAAATCAGTAATACCGTCACTTATACCGATTGTCTTCTAAGTACAGGCTTTTATTCACCTGCGGATTGATTATGTGTTGCACTCATTGACAAACGTTTGTTTCATTCTCAAGGACATTGTTTGCTTCAATATTTCCAAAAGTTTAGTAAACCCATATTTTAACTCTTCTGATTCTCACATGATTTTTTCTGGCGATGGAAAAACAATTATTCAGTCTCAGCCTGAGCGAAACAACATAACTGCGTGAACCTTTCCATGGCTGCCCGTGTGTGTGTGTGTGTGTGTGTGTGTGTGTGTGTGTGTGTGTGTGTGTGTGTGTGTGTGTGTGTGTGTGTGTGTGTGTGTGTGTGTGTGTGTGTGTGTGTGTGTGTGTGTGTGTGTGTGTGTGTGTGTGTGTGTGTGTGTGTGTGTGTGTGTGTGTGTGTGTGTGTGTGTGAGAGAGAGAGAGAGAGAGAGAGAGAGAGAGAGTGTGTGTGTGTGTGTGTGTGTGTTGTGTTGTGTGTGTGTCTGTGACTGTGTGCATCGGTACAATAATGTCATAAGTATGATCGTCAAACAGGCAAGATTAGTTTATCTGTTACATGCTATGTTATCTAGAGCAACATTGCTGCATGGACCCGGACGCTGTTGCGTTTGTTTTGCTTTTCGTGATTTTCAAATCCAGCAAATGGCATCACTTACGGACTTGGTCAGTTCTGCAAACTGGCGGTCGAGAGCTTTTTACATTTCCTCTGTCATTGTTGGGTTATGTAACCGCTGCTCAACTCATTTTCTTTTGATCAGAAGCTAGCACTGGCATAATGCGCAATCTTCACATGGTGCCACTGTCTGTAAGCTCTTTTGATAAACCGGCTATAATTTAACTACTGTTTCTGGAAAAACCTATTAACAATATCGACAAGTACATACATATTAGCTGTATCATATATAAGACATGGAAACAAACGGATGTAGACATCTGATGATGTATGGATCCTTACAATTATCACAGCTACGGTGTTCGTTGTCATAGTTAACTGCGCATATGCCACAACAGAAAAATGTTCATCCCTCTTTATTAGCAGTTTTATGCAGCACCCTATTCATACCAATGTATCGTAGGTTTGCCGAAATGTGTGCTGTATTTTGATTACCAAGGGGAATGCATAATATATCGGTATGCAAATTATAATTGTTGCTTGCCTGACATTCTGCCTGGTGTGTCACAATTTTTTTAATGAAAGTTCCGGTCGGAAATCATCAGTCGCTCATGTTGCTGTCAAAAGTGACTAATTATTTGCCATAATGGGACCATTACATGTTTGCTTGCCATAATGACCGGGCGAATTAGCTTTGTTAACCGGAAGGAAGCAGTAAACGTGAAGGCCCTCACTCACATCCCCTTCTCGCAACATCAATTGTTTTTATTGTGTAATCGAGTAATAACCGGAAACGCAAGTGCACTCCTTTTCCGTGCAGTGCCGCAGCGGGTAGAATCAACTTTATTAATAAGCAGGATCAGTTCGTTGTGTCTTTTGTGCAATAATCATAAAACTAAGCAGCTTCAAAATCGGGCATGCAGGCAATTTAGATTCAAGTCGGTTGCTTTAGCAGCAGCGCTGCTTTTATTCTCCGACTAGAATAGTAGCAAACAGGCTTAACTCTACTTTTAGCATCGCAACTAACTATTTGCAATGAAATTAATCTTAAGTCGTCTTTACTTTTGCATTATTCTACCAGATAATGTCATCAATACCGAAAAAAACCCTTGGTTATAATCACACAAAATGTTGATATACACAACGTAGTACACAGAGATCATGTAAGATGGAGCAAAAGTTTATCTAACTGTCATGGCGTCGGCATATTAACGTCATTCGTGTGGTGCATTTACCGACAGTTTAGCCTTGAGCCAGATAACCCTTGATTTTAATCATATAATATATGTTATTTATATACACAACGTTGTACAGGGAGATCACGAAAGATGTAGCCAAAGTCGTATACTAAGTAGCTCAACCCCATTGCAAGGGATTGGTTACAATAAGGCATATTGGTAACTTATCTCATTTTCACTGCCACACACAAATAGCAATGTAACAATGCTTACAGTGACAAGAGTTGCTTGGTTAAAAAAGCAATATAGTCGGCTCTCCTATAGCTCTGTATTGTACAGCCCACAAGGTCTCCTCGTAACGTCGACAACATTGATCGGCCAATCCATCAAGTCTCTTGGAACGCTGTGATAACATGAAATACAGCTATCTGGCAATAAAAGCAAGCCAATTTGTAGCCCGTACGGGCGATGTCTACTTTACTTGATCAATTACCAAATGTATTATGGTTTCTCCTTCTAAATGTCTCTCTTCTATTTATTTGTTCGTCGACCTTGTAGACCGCAGCAAAAACAACGCCAGCAACATTTCATCAGGTACCCATATGACTTTTGTGTACAATGAGCTTTGCTCTTTGCGCACTATATCATGGAAAAAAACACTACAGTTTTAGTCCATCCACCGAGCTTAGGAGGCAATGTTTGACGTTATATATTGGCATTTGTTTCCATTAAAATAACACCAATATAAATTGGGCGCATACTCATTCGTCAAATACATTGAGATTGATATATCGAAATTTACCGCGGAGAAAGGGAGGGCAATTAACAGCTAAGCACACTGACCGTTACATTAGCCCGAAATGTGAATATTCTTCATATTTTGGTTTCTAAAACCATAAAATGCTTTTCCATGGACCATATGGACCGTGTTACGGTATATGTTGCTGGTTTGACGGGGATGGTTTAAAGTCGACTCACCGAAGACAGCTGATTTAAGGTCATTTTACCTTATGTCCGCAATCAATAAGATACATGATTTGCAATATGAATTGAAATCGTAGCTGTTTTAACATGATGATTTACCTCTTTGCATGAGTAAAGTTCTTATTTCTCAACAACGTTTGTATAAATAACAAAACAAGGCATTTGCAAGTATCGCTGTCGGTTGGCAATGTGGCTAACTGATACGACTTGATTTATACTGATCGTTTCCGAGCGGAAGCATACTTTGCATTCGTATGCCCCCGAAAAAAGAGTTTGATAAAGAAAATCAAGCAAATACGCTCTCCGTTTGAGATGCTACGCATCGATTCGTGTCAATGCTAAGCCTTAGTAACCGCCCGTTGCTTTTTCATCTGTTGTGTGAGTACATTAAATGGATATAAGCTATAGTTACACAAGAAGACTTGGAAATTTAAATCAACGTAGGGTACTTGGATTCTTGCTAATCCGAGAATGTAGATCGAGAGAATCAATGCAGTGCTATTTTAGCATTGAATGTCACGCGCTTAATTTATAGTTTACAGTCATGCTCGCCACACGACTCTTTTACGAATGCTATGAAATTGCCCGACAACCATTAATCAAAGGCTTTGATACGTATCACACGCGGCGCGGTAGGTTGAAGTCAACAGGTGGATGAGTGGATAAGCTCTCACGCTACTTAAGATGTTGCAAAATGATCAATGACCTACTCAGTATAACATA
Source organism: Urechis unicinctus (assembly GCA_034190875.2). NCBI lineage: Eukaryota > Metazoa > Annelida > Polychaeta > Xenopneusta > Urechidae > Urechis > Urechis unicinctus. The sequence continues at coordinate 12,852,539 of CM067348.1, forward strand.
TGATAGAGCTAACAAAATGATTGCTAGAAGCGTAACAAATCACAGTGATAACCATGAAGTTCTCTCGTTAATTTGTATGAAAAATATTTGCAAGTTAAAAGAAAGCTGATTATGCATCTTACCTGTGTAATAATTAAATTGAATACGGTGCACATTGTATGCTACATGCTAAAAATGTAACCAGTTATTTGATTGCCATGCAAACAAACTCTTCTCGCCACCCAATTCAATCTAGTTCTATGTCAGACAAACTCTCCTTTTGACGATACGAGTGTATTTGAGATTGAGATCTTGTACCGAAATGTCGGTCCACGTTTTCTGAAATAGGATGGACTTCGCTTAGTTTATATGCTCATATACGTCATATGCAATGCTGATATATGTCGGACATTAGGTCACGGCTAAGTTGACAGTAAGTGTGTGAGGTTATAGGCACATGACTGGCCAACTGTGAGTGTTTTATTGGATTTTCTGGGATGGTCTCATATGTGTCATATATGCACCATGTTGGAAATAAAGCTCAAATTCTAAAGATAGTTTTACGTAACGTTTGCGTGACATAATTAAACATATGTTTCAATATTCGAATATTGCAATCCGGTTTAATACATAATTGACATCAAAGGTTAGAAATAGCATGTTATTTGTATCTGCTGAACATTCCCGGGGTCATCAATCACAGGTGTAAACGAAAATGACCTTTCTGCAGGTTATGGGTACAACACGAGTGTTATTGGTGAGCGTAGACATTTCATGTGATACTAAACAAGGACATGAACCGGTTATGTTGCAGTAAAAATACTGTGGAGGGTATATGTTTTTCTAACTTGCGCCGGTATAAATCATGAATTTCTGTTGTGTACATTGTCCATTATTTGCATTAGCAACATTGACCATGCACTTGGATGTTGTTGTTAAAAGACTCTAACTACATTGCACGCACAGAATGGAGCAAAGAAATGCACTTCCTGCTTTCTTGTACATAACGAGACACGAAGTGTTTATCGATATCGCTTCCTGCTGTCGTGAAAGGATACCCTGCTCATAGGAACGACTCGCCATGCTTGCATCCGTGATATCAGCATTTTCAAAGTTGTTCCCAACAAATCATAGTTTGCTTGTTGTAAAAACAAGCAACAAATGTGGATCGCGTAGAACATTGGGTCTGCTTCGTGGATGTCTATAAATTATCTTATATTCCAATTATATCATTGCGCTGGATTGATTAGGGGATGTAGTACTCGTTGTGATAACTATCATGTTGTCTTGCGGGTATCTCTGTTTGGGAGACTGGAGTTTGTGACTATGATTTACGATGTTCACAGCAATCATTATATCAAGTATCTTATCTAAGATTCAGCGCTCTACGTAAAGTATCTCATTCAATACATTAAGTAGCCAGATAAGGCCGGCATCCTCATATTTTTTGCTTCGAGAAATTTCGAAAGAACAAATCTTAGATTAATATTTTTGTGTCCGTTCTAATCGCATGTTCTTGGAGACTCAATTTTTAAATACTTGAATGTGCGACGAAGATCATTTCTCGTTTTTGTGTTTGGGTACCACTTAGAGTATTTGATTGACACATTAATGGACTTGCTAGAAAGATTGTTCTTGGATGGTTGCTGTTGAAGAGGAGGACAAAAGCGTAGTCATTTTAAACGCCCATAACAGCAGGCTGTGTGTGATATACACGTGCTGATTTAATAAACAGTAAGATCAGTACAACTAATAGAATATTCAACAGTGCAACACTATGCGTAGCTAATTTTAATAGATGCATTAATATTTCTTCAGGAATCCTTAGAAAGCCTTCTAGACTGCTGTGAGAGCACCTGTGTGACCTAGATGAAAATGTTAACTGCGATGAAATATGATACCCCGTCGTAGAGCTTCCCATTCCAATTTTTTACGCATGTCTGACGTTAATAGATGAGCACACATCGAGTAATTGGACAGGGAAGTTATTGATGACCAATCAGATTCAATGCATATTACTACCTGCAAGTTTGTTGGTCTATCCAGGACAAACATGTGGGAAATCGCGGCTAGTCATAAAAATATGATTTATTTCAACCATCTGGCTCCATTTGTGGCACAGCTCAATAAACGCAGCAGCATGAGTTTCTACATTGTTGGATGGCAGCAAGCATCTAATATCGTAAAGTGCATTTGTGATATCGATATTGATAATGTTTTCATGATGTACCTTATACAAGCATTCATACTATTGGTGTTGTGACCGCAAATTAATGTTGTAATGAAGGCAAATATCGATGATTGCTAACGGCAAATAAGAGATCAGAACAAATTTACTCGCTCGCAAACAACATATGCTTGGCTTATCACAAATGGTGTAAAACAAATTTATTAAGATAGTATAACACGACTTGCATGCAGATTATAGGACGGACGGAGAAAGTGGCAATATTCCGAACGCATGAGAAATGTCGATTATGCGAATAGTGCTGCCCCACATCTGTGAACCGGATATATCACTAATATATATGCAACATGTATATGAATACTGTGATACGTCGCAATCATGTCATTGTTATACAGTGACATGTCATTATTGCGATAATGTATAACAAAACAGACCTACGATAAGGGACGAAGGCATTGCCGAACTGTATGCTCATTAATGGAGTCAGCAATATAGTTTGTTGAAGGCCAACAGTTTTGTGATTGAACAATATTCGAACCCAGGCTTGCTACAATTTGCATTTTTCATTTGGACTGCCGTTGACCGAACAAAGAATGACTGACACAGATTTCAATGCAGCCGCATTCAACATTTTTGACACATTTAATGTTGTGGTGGTAAGTCATTTACATAAAGAAAAGGCATTTGAGCTACTCCCATAGACTCTGTGATTGGAAATTGAATGATTATGATATGTGCGCTCAGGGTGCTTCATCGACTAAATCTGCCGGCTTCGATCATTATTCAAAGCCAGTAGATCTACTAGGCTGACTCGTCTAAGCGCACAGACCCATTGTGTTTGTGCTATCACAAATAAGACATTAAGACAGATGTTGTTTGCAGTTTCTAAATCTTAAGTATGGCCCATGTGTGTGTCTTAGGTACATTGCATATTACAATGAGGCAAAATGTGATGCGTCGAAAACTGATAAGAGCAATATGTTCATTCTGAAATTTGCGGTGATGAGTAGTTATGTACGAACCATGACTCCAACTGTCACCAATCTTATCCGAATGCTATAATGATATAAATACATGTCTAAAGTTCACTAATAGCTCAAATTGATCATCTGCATTAACAATGGCACGCTTATTCCAGCTGAGCTTAAATTACTGCACAACTAATGATACAATACATTAAGTAAGAAAAATACATGACTAGCTGTGTGTGTGATTAATACACTGAATTGGAATTGGTCTACGCGTTCATTGCCACAGTCACAAACATTATATAAATTTAGACTATGCAATAATACGTTCACTTTATCATAGTAACCGTTAAGCATTTTGATGGATAATTTAAGAACAATTTCATTATTAAAAAGACAAACGTTGCTGATAATATGTATGTTACTGTTCACTTGTTTTATCAGTGAATTTATATGCCGTTCCAGATAATTCGTTACTATACCAGTTATGATTATAGAAATAAAGTCGTTGCCATACAAATAGTTAATGCAGTAAAATTATTGTCATGGTGCACGTGCCGCCAGTACATACTAACTGGCGTGTTAATGGCGTATTAACAGGCTTGTTATAACCAGCAATGCTATCAGGTTGCGTGTGGATCACAGACAGTACGTTTTACTTGTTAAACGCAGACAACCGGCGCGTCATGATACGGTGAGGGTTATCTGCGTAAGTCTTCAAACCTGTTGTATTTACAGTACATTCAATAAAGTGTCTCATACATGCATGCAGCCGTGGAATATCAAAACCAATTTTGAACAACTCATATATATTTGCTTCATGATAAAGCACATAGGATTTATGATTCATGTCTTATGATACTAGTATTTGTAGGAAGTAATTATTAAACCTTAGTTACAACTTGTGTAATAAAGTTCAGTTTAAGATGCTACGATAACATGGTAACATTCATAAGAACATAACAAAACCTTTGACCATACATTGTCATCTAGTATATCTGGAACTAATAATAGGCGCGGAGCGAGACTGTTACAATAGGAATGCACGTAATGTAGCAAACATACTAGATATGTTTTCCCGGCATCCTAGTTATTGTTACGCTTCCGGTGCACTTGAGTGTAACATTATTCATCAGTTGCACATATTCAGATTACAGTTAACCGTTCGATGATGCTGTACAGGTGTAAGATATCTTTTTAATCACTCGTTCAGATTGGGATTTACCTATGATGAATTATCACACTACCCTGCACCATCCGCGACAATTGCGGTTTCGGAAAATGAGAGTGGCCTAATGATGTTTTGAAATCCACAGACGTCGCCCATGAATCCAGCTGCTCATGTCATCAAGTGCAATTGATGACTTGGCTTTAAGATGGCGTCCAGGTTGCTTCGTCATCAGAAGAGCTAATCAATTCATAAGGCGCACCACGTTTGCAAATACACTGATGTAATGTTTTCAAAGCCTCGCATCAAGATCATGTTATAATAAGAAACCCGGCTGAGACGTTTCCGTTGTGAAACTCGAGACCACTTTTCAATCGATTTGTGTGGCGATTTGTTCATTATAATATTGGTTATGCACTTTTGAACGAAGTCGCTCATATCAGTGTCTATCCGAGGCCTAGCTCTGGTCGGATGGTGATATAGTTATATACTCTGACGTACTGGAGGGCTAGGTAAACCCATGTTATAGCCCCGATCGGACGTCTAGTCTACCCTAATATTTTATTTTAAAGATTAATCTGAATGCTATTGCTTTTGTCAATAGTGTAGTAATCTTTGAGATGGATTATTTGATGTAAGACAGGAACATATTTTGTTACTTTTATGATGTTTTTCAGATTGAATGATATTTGATTGGTCACACAGACTTAGCTCCTCTTAATCAAATAGCTGCATTGTCTGTTTATGGGGTCCCCAATACAGACGTTATCTTGGTAATTTTAAATAACATTATATTAATGCATTATTAAGGGATATAACTTAAGACATATATATATATATATATATATATATATATATATATATATATATATATATATATATATATATATATATATATATATATATATATATATATATATATATATATATATATATATATATATATATATAAAGACATATATATATAAAAATTGTCAACCTATCTGTTCAATGATTATAGGATGAATTGAGCTCTGGTTGAACGAATTGTAGTGTTCGCTGCAGTTTTATGTAGGCCACATGGCACTTGCATGGTTCACCTTGGAGTTGCTCTAATGGGACCTCTTTAGTAAGAATACTGCGTCAATGATATTGCATGGCATCGCGACCAACATGGCAGCGCAATGCCAAAAATGACGCTAATTTATTACTTTCCATGGCCTATCTGAACAGCGATCTGATTTACTATGTTCCAGCTGTCAGACTGAACTAGTTTTGTTGGTGCTATGCTATTGGTCTCTTATGCTCACTACTGAATATCGGATTGATCAAGGTGTCGCTATGCGCTTAACGCAAAGATCAATGGCCTGCTGAAGATAGCACGTTTTGAGTCACACGACAGAAACACAAGTGTGCTGCAATTGAATACATGTGATCTCGACCTCCGCGCGGTGGGCTAGCTTGGCGTTTCAGAGCTCAACAGAGGCTTCAAACCATTACTGAATATATATATATCTTTGACTTCGTTTACGTTTTGTACAGACGGTTGTACGTACATAAACAGGATGCGCTTTGACAACGTTTACCGAATTACGCACGTAGCTGTCGCTCTGAGGGCATGGTCGATGGGCCAGTACAACTGATTGGGATAACTACAGTATGATCCCAAGTTTGTAGGCCACTCGCGGATGCTGGTGTCATCATCCATTTATCAATCGCATGTAGTACTCTGGTTTCTTACAAAGACCCAATGATTCATCATTATCATAAATTCATACTAAACGATGTAAATCAAGTGGTAGATGCGTGACGACGATCAATTGTAAATATTGACATCGTCGTACATTAAGGATAATATCATGGAAAAGCTGCCAACAGATTCACTATCGTTTCGTGTTTTCGCTATCTCCCTTTGCCAATTGAAAACACGGGACTGGAGTATTTATAGGCCATTACCACTACAATAATTCGTCAGGTGATAAATGTCGGGACAATATTCTCAATGCAAATGGACAAAACAGACTTTTTGGCGTCATTTAGTTGTGTTATTCGGGCGCCGTTAATCTTGAGAGCAAGCTCAGTTACAATGATTGAATAGCACCAAGCACACAACATTCTTGATTCTTGCTACCACTTGTGGCTATTCTCATCAGAGCTGACAAAGACTATCCATTACTAATTACAGTCATAAGTTTGCACTGTAGTCAAGGATGGGACTTTCCATGGTATATACGTTGCCGAAGTGACATTTTCAAACATTCAGCTAGCTTTACAACAGATTACATTAATGATTTAGCTTGGCATGTTTATAGCATTCTCTGTGCCATATTTTATTTGGCAGCCAAAAGAATCCCCTGCTAGTGATAGTTGCCCTTCCTAGCATTCTGCATCCTAGTAAAATGCACTGTTCTTACATATGTCTTCCCCGTCTGTCATATTTTGTTATTTTTGGTTAAATAATTACAATACATGAATATAACAAATGTCGGGCTTTGAAGATATATATATGCATATCAATCTTGGGCATACCAAGCCTTTGATCATGCTCGGATTAAGATGTGTAGGGGGGGGGGGGGATTGGCGTATACGTAAATGTGGTTCACATGATGTATGTATGATTGTTAGAGTTGTATAATGAGCTATGCATCATAATGGTACGCTAGCAACTCATTACTAAATTAATTAGAGTGAAAGTACTGCTACCCAATACTTGTAGAACCACTGTGTTTAATTAGGTGCTATTGCAATCAGGTTGCGATAGACAATGCACACTTTGGGTATTGCTTTTCATTGCTGCTTGGCAGTGCTGTCCCAATCTAGCTACTTGGTGTGCTGCGTCATACGCACTCAACACGCCACAGACTCATCATGTCTCACAGGGCTATAGAAAGTAGCAAAGTGCGTAACATTATAATATTTGTTCGATGAATTGGCGTGGTAGATTTGCTTCTTAGTGTACCGTCCGACAAAGATTTAGGGCCACAGCGACCAACAGTATTAGACACATGCAATCGCATAATCTTGTGCGCATGTGTTCAGCAATACTTACACCACATGTGGCAACGTAACCTGAGCTACTAATGTGACGGTGTCTTTCCAAATGGCTACAATATTATGCGAGATCCGTTTACTAGCATATTACCTTGATGTCATTTGCTTTAACGCGCGCTTTTCACGCCATGACATAACATATGCTATGTCGATTACATGACGTACAAAAGGCCAAAGATATATATTGAAGAGACCGAACCGGTCAGTTTGAGAATTAAAATAATTGAACTTTCTTGTTTGCAGTTAAAACATTTTCAATCGGGCAAACGACTACTGCATCACTCATTCACTGCGCCTGGTGTTAGGGGTCTTTGAATGGTCATGGTTGACATGGCCTAGCCTTGTTACGGGAGTACAACATATTTCCCCTGTTGACTGTGAAGGATGCTCATTTTGACCGGTAAAAAGATCCTTTCTGATTCCAATAAGCTTATAGTATAGTGCGGAAAATGCTTGCGTGTGAATGAATTTGCTTAATGAAGCCTTAATGTTTTTAGCTAAACAACAGATGACCTAACATTTTACATGGGAGCATAATGTTACATCTACAACGGATAAGAATTGTTGAGCGAGCTAACCTTTATCAGTTAAAATCATACAGCATTATTGTTAGTGAGCCGTGTCATGCGACGGTTCAATTATTATGCATCAATACAATTCAGTAAGTGTTTCACACTGGTTCAGAAGCCCACATCCGTTGACAATCTATTAAGGACAACGGGTATTGATATACGTGTGTAATGTCACATGTAACACATCAATAGACAATGCAGCAAAGAACTATATTGGGTTAGACACAGATCTTGGCTGTTAGCAACTAAATGCATTTACATAGAGTTCGTCGTATATCTAGCAAAGGTTACACGCCCTTATTGAGAGTGAAACTATAGCGATACTGCTGGCAATTGTGCTGCTCGCGTGTATGTTGCCAGTTAGGGATTCATCTGCACGGCACAAATGAATCCTAGTTGCGCTGCAGAGAATTTGTTAATGGGATGTGCGTGTATAATACAAAACTTGACAACTGAAGGCGGTGCTCTCTTTATCAACTAGTAAGATTATGCGCCGAGTAGATAGCTAGATTGACATTCAGGTCGGGTACAATAGACCAATAGACAAACCCGTCAATTACTGTCCAGTCCACAATGCAATATATCGCTTTGCATCTGTCGCAAACATTATATTGGATGAACCAGCAGACACGAAATAGTCAATGTGAAGAAGAAAGTACAAGTGGTTCTAAAAGACAAACCCGTAACAACAACGTTCAGTCAACAGTGTGTAAGAAAGTATAAGTAGCTCTATTGAGAGGACAGGCAATAATGGGGGACTAATTCGGATGTTGCAATGATGATCGATATTCAGTTAATGCCAGCGCACGAGTGCTAAGCCAGCAATGTATCTGTAAGTTAAGGGGTCCATACTTCGTGTTCCGGTAAAATGGGAAACAGTTGCGTGCTACTGAATCATTATCAGTACGCTATTTGTGTAGGAATGCTTGACCGAATGATTATATTGCTTTAGTTGGAGAACCGTTACTGCATCCATCTACATAAATTGGCAACAATAAAAATGAGTGTGCCACATTAAACCTATAATAAGTAAACTGGCATTCAATTTCCGCATTTACTCATTAAACGGCCAGAAATGTTTCAACAAAATACTATGTAGATCTGTTATTACGTCTAGACTGCTTTTGTAGCGAGATATTTGTAGTGGCGGTTACTTAGAAAGCTAATGTTGATCTCTTGATTTGAAAGACGCAAGCTATTCATAGATCAATCAAATAACTAAGGTGTCTCGTAAGGTAGCATACGAACACCTGATACGGTTTATCTTCATCACAAAAGCGCTATGAGCATCAAGCAAAAAGAAGGAACATGAAACTAAATTATCAATTCTTGATCCTTGACCTCTGGTTGGCGTTCATAAATGTCCCCCTTAAAACGTTTTATTCAGTTATATTCCGTCTTTCCGATTGATTACTACAACAACAGTGGGTAACAGGCAAACAGGACAACAACAGCAAGTATATCATCATTTCAAAAAATCACGCAGAACGCACGAAAATAAACTGGAGCTTCCGACTACGTCGAGGAACGGCCTTCATGATAACCGTCAAAGAGCGAACCTGTTTGTATTGATGAAATTACATATCAAACTGAACATAGAGCATACGTGAGTGTGTCGGCATTCCTATTATCACGCTACCAATCCTTTAACCGCAGATAACCATTCAATAAGCCTCCTCCATGCAAAGCTATTTTACTCGTTAATTTATGCAAGTCAAAGATGATTTATTAGTCACATTTCCATATAGAACAGGACAAGGCAGCAAACAAACGCCAACACAAAATGACACAACACTTGCACCTCTCACAAGAACGGCGTCGTTAGGCACTCCGTTGACATTGCTTGCTCCACCTAGCGTCACACTCATATACGTGTTATATAAATGTGAAGTCCATTCCGAAAAATCTTACGCTAACCCTTTTTGATCGTCATTTTTTAATGATAATATTACCGACAATGCTGGGATTCATTAGCCTTACGCGGCGTATGCAAACGTCTAAGTCTACTTAATACTAATTGGTTTATGCCGGAACTTCTTTACATGCAGATTATTTTGTATGAAATGCTATAAATCAACCATAAATGTCACAACCATTTAGCAGTGACAACTGCAGCTGTGGTCAATGTCGTATTAATGCAATTACTAGATAATGCTGTTGCCTCATGAGTTCGTCATCGATCCAACTTGTAGGAAAAGAAACGACGCCAGTGCTACAGCTTAACGCGACCATATGACACTACTGTACTTCTTGCGACGATGATAAATGACATGCTATGAATGTCTGGTACCGTAATCGGTGTGATAAAATTATTGTTTATTGCATTGCGTGACCCAAACACAGCCAGACATTCCAAGGAGTGGCAATTATAAATATTGTTGGTAGCCAAGATGTGGCAGACCTGACATGCTGGTTCGCAATTTCTCATAACATGAATAATTTACATTCATATTCACTGATTTGATATTAAGAGAAGCTTAACACACATTGGGCTAGACGCAGCAAACCGATCACCAAATTGTCTTTGTTCGAGGTCTGTAAAAGATATGGTTACTGATTGGTCGAGGCGACCACGCCCCGAATTAGTCAGAAATTCCATGTTGTCTAAAGAAACGCAATAACAAATCACCACGCCGCTCAAACGTGGCGTATTCTCTTATTTTCTTGGTCGGAGGCGCCAATGAGCCCTCTTACTGTATCAGCTAAAGTGTGCAATAGTATTACGTGAAACTCTTATTTGTTACTTGTTTGACCATAAAGAACGGCCTTGGAGACTCAGGCAACAGTATCTACAATGACTATATACCTCAATGTCTTAGCTCCGTGTGACAGCGAGTCAACAGATGAATTAATACTCAATAGATGGACATGGACTATGAAATCATGCTTTGGATAATTTATGCTGTCACGTCGCTGTGTACGACAACTACAGCAGGCTCTTTATCAACCATGATTCGCAAGCACATACTTTCAACACACTTGCAATCTGACTGCAATGGTTGAGTTTAAACGTAATCGCTATGACAAACGCTTGCCAGTAAGTCATCACGTTCAAAGGTATCTACACATTACTCCATCAAGAAGTGATAAGATAAGATACGCACTATGTGTAACTTATCACCATGTCACCATCTCAGCTATATAACGCCATTCGTGTTTGTTATAGCCTGGCAGCTTAACCTAAAGCGGGACAGCTATTGAAATTCTGCAATGCTTACGATGACAAAATAGAAGGTCATTGCATTCTACTCGGCTTCCATGCACTGTCATAGATACTGATTTTTAAAACACGTCATACTTTAAATAATTGACCCATCAATTAATTCCCTTTCTACATCTGTGCAAACATTCACTACACTCGTCCATGCAATAACACAAGGTCCTTTCGGGAAAAAATGGAAAGTGTTATCTTTCTATGATGAAATGACCAACTGAATTTAGAGCTGCAATTTCTGGGTGCCTCTATTCTATTGATGTTTTATGACTAAATATCACGTTTAAAATGAGGTGAATGTTTGTTTTGCATCATTTATATTCCAAGGTCCGAGATAAATTATATGCATGCATTATCTGCATTCCAGCAAATGCAGATGGTTGATCTAGCAAGTGGAGTCCTGCCAAAAAAGAGGAAAAATGTCAGTACCTCACAAAGCGGCTGCCATAATGGTTAATTAGCACGTTCAGTAACTATAAAATCCTGCAAGCATGGTCCTAAGCAACATTTATATACATCTAAATTATGGATATCTATTCGTTGTAAAAGGCTACTTCATTCTTTTAAGTTCCTTATTTTTCGGTGATACAGCAATACTAATAGGTCCTATATTTCCTTACCTTTTAGCTTATTCTGGTTTAAATATAACCCCTCCTCGAAAGCATTCACGAGAGCTGTTTTGCTTTGGTCTTTCGACTAGCACGTAATGTGTCTCTTGATAAGTTCATTGTGGTGCAATGTCGAGACGTCAAATCGAGCTGTGTAATACCCTTGTAAATGTCTAGTTGTTCCTCAATACAGGTTTGTCTCAATACAAAGTGCTGTATTGATGCATTTTGGTAAACATGTACTGACAGTTTTACGGAAATAAACCGCTGAGCTAAGCGGAACCGGAGCAGATTGTTAGCAAACATGTCAATAAGATATCTTATCGAGTGAGCTAGATGATTTTTTATTCAGCACACAGTGCTGTTTTACATAAGCATATTGCAGCATCTGTTGGTAATGATGAACTTGCTCCACCGAATGTGTAAATATATTGTAAAAAAAAATTAAAATCTCATATTAGGTTCATTTGATCATTTATTTGTTAATTGCAGCATTTACGGCAATGCATGTGCACTTATAATCCCTAAGTGTCGTCAGCACATAATAAATGTCACTTTATCACCATCAAATATGCGACATCGATCAACAATAGAGAGCAAGGCGTGATTAGTCAGTTATGTCATTGGTAAAGTATTACTGCCAGATATAAAGGCGTTTTATTTACAGTTGCCACTTGTTGCCATCATGGATGACTCTTTTCTATTTAGAGCTATACTGCCGTAAACGCCGCCAGTAAATCAGCAGCGCGTGTCACGACATTTACCTCTTGCTAGAATGATAATTGATATACATACAGTGTCTGTGACTGAGGGAGCGTGGTGTGCGTATCATGTTAGAGAGGGACCGGCCTACAACGAAGATATATCTATGCAGAGCAACTACTACCTCGGTGGTTTTGGATCAGTTGCAATCCATCAAACTAGGGCGATAATGTAACATGTTCAATATAGCCGTTGGATATCATCATGTAACGGAATACCAACCATAAACCATTGCGACAGCGATAATTAAATTATTGTTGAAATTGTATTTGGTATGATTTGCGGTTGAGAGTGGAGCATTTCGATCAGAGATGTTACTTTATAGAAGCCCGACTGCCTAATCTCACACCAGAAATAAAGTACAAAAAAAATTAACACCATTTAAGTGCAAAAGCGTCATTTAAGCATATATTTGCAAAACATCAGATTAATATGACAGTCTCACTGTGTGTGACATATATTAACAATACTGAAACTTAGTAAAGCACATATTACAAAAGGCGCAACATGCTATTGCGTCCGACGTTTCATTTGTCGTCGACTCGACTGAATCTCATGAATATTTATATTAAACTAATGTGGTGGTTTCATTCAGTATCATAGACAAATAAAAACCAGATTTCTACACAGCCGCAGTCAACATTGGTTGCGCATTTAATTTTGTTGTGGTTGTAAGTCATTTACCTGAGGAAATGTAAGACAAATGCATTTAAGACACTTCCACCATGGAAGTTGAATGACCATGATACAGTGCACTTAAGGCGTTTTCGCCAGGAGACATATTATGCTGATGTGATTAACGAACCGTCAGGGTAACCTATCTAGGCGCAGATTACGCAACGGCTATTAAGAATCTTCTCCCAAGTGGGTATATCTTCTTGCTTAATGGCGCTATATAAGCCAGCGACCAATGATACAATTCACATACAGTGTAAAACATTCTAGCCATGATAATACAATGTGTACTGTCATGACGATTTGGTTGCTTCATCGACCAAGTCTGCCGGCTTTGATTATTATTCCAAGTAAGAAGATCTACCTGGCTGACTCATCTCCGCGCACAAACCGTTGTGTTTTTGCTGTCACAAATAAGACATTATGAAAGTTGTTGTTTGCTGTCTTAAGGATGACCCATATGTGTGTTTAGGTGCATTGCATATTTAAATGATGTAAAATGTAATGCCCAGTGTATTGTCTGTTTTGTCTCTGCCAAAAAAGAGTTTCGAACTGCAAATGACTTTGTATGTTTCGCCAAGGAATCAATGGGGCAGATAGCATAATATTAGGATGTACAAAATGCATTAGTGTCGGTCACTATACCAACAACATTAATCCAAGGTAATACAGCCAAAGAGTGATATAATTGGGGATAATTTGAGCCCCAAAAACATTTTGAAGATCTGCGAAAATCCAATATAGATAGGGCATGATGCAAAATCATATAAACTAAGTTAGCACAAATCGACTCCGATTATCGAGATCGTGTGATGTATTCGTGTCCCTTCCGGCTATTGCACAAACGTATCCTGTGTATTGAAATAATCTTAATCTGCACTTACTGATTAAAAAACGAATCATACGTTAATAGAATCGTAACATAGGATATCCAACGTTGCCCCCGTTGAAGTAAATAATTTGTACATCCATTTGAGAAAATAAACAGTGTGCGTTCATGTTCGGTGGAGTGTACTAAAGATGGTGTCATCTTAGACTTATCATCACGAAATGTTTGCAACAATATTGGCCAAAATTAGTCCTAGTGGTTGTTCCTTTACTGGATTGCACTCCCTCTGTGCGGACAATGGTAATCCTTTGGAATTCAATTTCACTAATCATTGCCTAGTATATGGATGATTTGAGCTCTGATTTAAATAATTTCAGTGTTCGCTGTACTTTTATTACGGCAACATGGCACTTGCATGATTCACATTGGAGTTGCTCTTATGAGACCTCTTTAGCAAGAGTGGTTACAGCCCTGGTTCTCACTTGCTTACAGTATAATACTGTGTCAATGATATTGCGGTAATGTTCCTTAAACCTGCATGATGCATCTACTAGTGATTTGCTTGGGATAATGAGCCCTACCTTTGAACTTCGGTAATTCTTCTGTTGACCAAAATCATATGTAGGGTCATGTATATTATTACTACAGAAACATTCACTTCCTGGTTGGAAAGGCCTTTGCTTTGGTTCAAGCAGTCAATTGCCCATTTATGTTTGACAGACATATTCGCAAGTCATAACGAAGTTGGTTGGTTGGTTGGTTGGTTGCTCCAAAAAAGTAGGGGGCGCTGCCCGCGCGGTGTCACGTAATTTGTCGGGTGAATTTCCGAGTCAGGTATCTAATTATATCAAGATCTTTGATCGCGAATGATATAAAGCGCAATGCCAAAAAATTACCCTCATTTATTCCTTTCCATGCTTTTGATTCGACGCACAATATGGACAGACATTAAGTGCATGGATTGCTGTAGCTGTATGTAAACACACTTATGTGGCGACTATGTATACACAACATATATTTGCCGTAGCGACAAAACACATGTTCGCTGTTGACATACGATATACATGATGTTTTACAGTCAACAGGGGCTAGTATTGTAGCAGATACATCGCTGGCATACGCTTGTTGAAACAAACATGAGACATTAACGAGTTAAATGTTAACCCATTAATACAATAATCGATGAGCGTAGTCATAATGTACATCACTGCAATCTGCATACGTCGACCATACATAGTTTTAGGGGAGAATGAGTGCTGCGCACGATTGTACAAACACATGCAACTATGGCATACGTGCTTCTTCCTTAGTGGCGATAAAAGTGCGCTGAATTATTTAAAGGTCAAGGACAAGCAACAAGCACTCACTTCCCTCTTGTTGCGTGTTGAACAGAGACAGAGAAGACATATGTGATTAATGTGTAGGTCATGTTCTTGTATCGTTTGTCGATGATTAAAATCTCTGATACTCATATTGCGTCTTTCTGTGTTCCCAATAGATGGAAATGGTGCGCAATAAGCATGTTTTAACGGGTGTTTAAGAAGCATACTTAACAAATTAGTTATCAAAACCATGATATATTTTACGCAATGTAATTATCATGCATATTTGTATGTAGCTGTTTTACCGTGCATTGTGAGTCACGCAGCACAAAGGTCGGTTGCCTCATATCGTTTCTTCGTATATAAATATGATTAAGCATATTTTCTATTGCAACAGTACTATATACATCTATGATATTCTGTCAATAATCATACATTTCCATTATTGCGCCTTAAATCGATGAGCTACGCAAATCTCATCGAGTTAACTTCTGCTGCACTTCCGTTACCATTTGTGCTATGTTCTGGTATAACGGATGATTGGAATGTTTCGGTATAATTGGTGTCGTTACACATATGAATAAATGCTGCTGAATGAGTATAGCAATTAGGCTCTAACTATAAAGCTGTGGCATAAAACTCCATTGCAGCGTTCTCGTTACGATGCGATCTGTCCCCGTTTTGGCTATAATAAACACGAATGACGTCACATAGTTGAGATGGTGACATTGTGATAGGATATTAATTGCGCGCATCTTATGTTATCATTTATTGATGGAGTGTTGTGTAGAAACCCTTAAAATTGATGACTTATCTGGCAAGCGTTTCTCATAGCGTTTAAACTCAACCGCTGCAGTCAACTTTGCGTTGAAAACATGTGCTTGCGAATCATGGTTGATAAAGTGTTTGTTGTAATTGTCGTACATACGGACATTATAGCATGACTTGCCTAAAGACTCACGGCACTTAGACTGACTGCTAGCATTTCCATAGCTTGATTTCATAGTACATCATTTGAGTATTAATGCATCTGTTGACTTGCTGTCACACGGAGCTAAAACTATGAGGTATATTTTATGGTAAATGCTCTTGCCTTAGGCTACGTTTACTCCGAGGCACGCGCCCTTTAAGGTCAAACAGGTAACAAATAAGGGTTACATGTAATACTAGTGACCAATTTAGCTGATACAGTAAGGGGACTCACTTGCGCCTCCGACTGTGAAAATATGAGGATACGCACCTGTGAGCGGCGTGGTGCTTTGTTATTGCGCTTCTTGAAACAACACGCCTCGATCAATCAGTCACCATAAAATTTACAGACCTCGAACAAAGACAATCTGGTAATCGGTTTGTTGCATCAAAATGAGTGTTAAGCTTCTCTCCATATCCAGTACCCTTACCAAGCATCTATTCGATACTTTGCCAGTGAATATGAATGCAAATTATTCATGTAATGAGAAATTATGGACAAGCATGTCGAGTCTGCCATATACTAACTACAAATGTCTGGCATTGTTTGGGTGGCGATGCAATCATAAATAATTTTATCACACGGATACGTTACATTGTATAGACGACTCCCCGAGATTCAAATGCAAGTCAAATCTGAGCCCTATTTGCGTTTGTCTCGATTGCGTTCTTGTTAGGCACACGTTTCCGGGGTGATGATATTTTCCGTTGGACACCAGACATTCATAGCATATCATTTATCATCGTTGCAAGGAGTACAGAAGTGTCATATTGTCGCGTTAAGCCGTAGCACTTGCGTCGTTTCTTTTCCCACAAGTTGGATCGATGAGGATCTCCATAGGCAATGATCATCTAAGGAATGAGGCAACAGCATTATCTAGTAACCACATTAATACGACATGGACCGCAGCTGCAGTTGTCACTGCTAAATGATTGTGACATTTAAGGTTGATTTATAGCAAGTAAAGGTTGAGTTTTGAGCTGAAGTTCCGGATAAACCATGTGGTATTAAGTAGCCTTTGACGCGTAAGGCTAATGAAGCCCCAGCATTGTCGGTAATATTATCATTAAAAAATGACGTTTAACGTAAGAGTTTTTATGGATGGACTTCACATTTATATAGCAGGTATATGAGTCTGACATCAGGTGGAGCAAGCAATGTCACATAGGAGTGCCCAAAGACGCCGGACTAATGAGAGGCGCAAGTATCTGTGGCGACATTTTGGGTTGGCATTTGTTTACTGCCTTGTCCTGTACAATATGGAAATTTGACTAATACTTTATCTTTGATTAGAATAAAATACTATATGCGCTTTCTATATGCATCACTTCGGATCATTGCTCATTGGTCTCAAAAACTAGTCATCACTGTAATCAACTTTAAGACATGAGTCAACAATTAAAATGATGTCTTGCCGAGAACTTCTGGAATACATGAATGTATTAAGATACATGATGTCGGAAGGAAATCCTCTGTCAAGTTGACAGTTTTCTTTTAACGAACAGCATTTGCCGCTAAGCTTACTTTTGCACTCATCACTGTTGGCACGTATCTGATGCAATGCACCACACGTGTCTGCACAATCTTCAACAACAACGTGTCGACAGCGTTTGTACAAAATATCCGACATAAAACGATTAATACCGATTATACTACTGATATATTTGCATGAGATTCCTTTATTAGAAAACATGCAGATTTACAAATGACCATGTTTTTGCATGAATGGTCGTCAAGTGTAAGTATAAATGAACGTGTAAAATAGCTTTGAACGGAGGAGGCTTGTTTAATGGTTATCTGTGGTTAAAGGATTGGTATCGTGAAAATAGGAATGCCAACACACTTAAGTATGCTCTGTGTTCAGTTTGAAATGTTATTGGGTCTATTGTTCATCAATACAAACAGGTTCGCTCTTTGACACTTATCAGTTGTTGTCCTCTTTTTCTGTTACCCACTGTTGTTGTAGTAATTTTAATGGAAAGACGGAATATAACTAATTAAAACTTTTCAAAGCGCACATTAATGAACGCAAACAAGAGGTCAAGGGTCAAGAATGCACTTTTGTGATGGAGGTAAACCGTGTTATATGTTCATATTCTGCTCTATGAGTCACTTTAGAGCTATATTATTGATCTATGAATACGTGTGCATAAATATTCCAAAAATTATGCATGCAAATCTGCCCATACAGAAACGTATAACAATCGTGATACACAAAACTGGCAAATGTACTACACATGAGAATTTCAGTCGTGACATGCGATGAAAATTGGGTCAGTTATTAACTAGCAAGGATTGACGAGGGTTTCTTCTATTCATGCTCGTGCAATGTCACACATAAAGCATGCAAACGCATGGCCACATGGATCTGGTGACAATAAAATACTTCAAGTGGCAGGTAAGCTTCTTGTCCGCACGCAATTAAAATGACAAAGCACTGAATATGGCGTGCATTTGGAACAAATGGCCGTTCAAAGTTCGAATAATGCATTTCACTGTTATATTTTAAAATGTAACGTGTCAATGTCTATATAAAGGACGGCTAAAAATATGCCTTCATTCATGTGTTTGTCTATCAACTGTATCTCACCTTCTTGGTTGAATTAAACAGCCATATATTGTGGTTAGAGTTGTAGTAGTCTGTTCATTGTGACGTATGGTTATACAGGACAGGCCGCGCATAATATAAGAGTGCCAATAAACTGGTGCAATATCGGATCACCGATGTCAAAACATTGTAGAATAATTTCTAACTGCGCCCATTTTGAGCTGGTTGTGCGTCCGCTGTCCATGACGACTCTTAAGTAATCCAATGCGTTGTGGATGACTGGCCTGCAACAAGGTGAGCCTGGCGACAGCAGGGTTCATTTTGCGGATGATTGCTACATGTGGCGATTGGGCATTTTGGGGAGGACAGCTGATGCAATACACGCCATGCTTCTGCAAATATCAACTTTGAGATAGCAGCCAGAGATACAGCTAGCATCTTGTGGTGTATATGTTATATGCTTTTCTCGGCCAGTCACCTATTGTAATTCGAGTACAGCAAATATGTCATCGGAAATAACTCATATACTCAAACTGCGATATATATGAATGTACACTTAAGACATATGGGCATGAAGGAGTAATTTATTTGAATGTCATTTGCGCAAATGTTACGATATTTTGTTGATGAAGGTAAGGCGCATCACGTTTTTGTAGGTTATTCTGACAGTTACAACTGACTATACATATACCCACTAGTCATATACCGACTATACATATACCGACCATACATATACCGACTATACAGACACCCACTATACATATACCGACTATACATATACCGACAATACACATACCGACTATCCATATACCGACTTTACATATACTCACTGTACATATACCGACTATACATATACCGACTATACTTATACCCACTATTCATATACCGACTATACATATACCAACTATACATATACCAACTACACATATACATATACCGACTATACATATACCGACTATACAAATACCCATGATACATATACCGACTATACATATACCGACTAAACATATACCAACAATACATATACCGACTATACATATACCCACTATACGTATACCGACTATACATATACCGACTATACATATACAGACTATACATATACCCACTATACATTTAACGACTAAACATATACCCACTATAAATAAACCGACTATAAAAATACCCACTAAACATATACCGACTATACATACACCCACTATACATATACCGACTAAACATATACCCACTATACATTTACCGACTAAACATATACCCACTAAAAGTAAACCGACTATACAAATACCGAATATAACTATACCGACTGTACATATACCGACTATTCATATACCGACTTTACATACACCGATAATACATATACCGACTATACATATACCGACTATACATATACCGACTACACATATACCCACTATACATATAACGACTATACATATACCCACTATACATATACCCGACTATACATATACCGACTATACATATACCTACTATACATTTACAGACTAAACATATACCCACTATAAATAAACCGACTATACAAATACCGAATATACCTATACCGACTATACATATACCGACTATTCATATACCGACTTTACATATACCGATAATACATATACCGACTATACATATACCAACTATTCATATACCCACTATATATATACCCACTATATATATATTTCCGCTATACTTATACCCTCTATACATATAACAACTATACATATACCCACTATACATATACCCACTATACATATACTCACTATACATATACCCACCAAACAAATACCCACTAAACATATACCGACTATACATATACTGACTATACATATACCGACTATACATATACCGACTTCACATATACCGATAATACATATACCGACTATACATACACCAACTATACATATACCCACTATACATATACCAACTATATATATACCCACTATACATATACCCACTATACATATACACACTATACATATACCCACTATACATATACCCACTATACATATACCCACTATACATATACCAGCTATGCTCACACTGACTACACATATACCGACAATATTTATAACCACTATACATATCCCGACTAAACATACACCCACCATACATATACCGACTATACATATACCCACTATAGATATACCGACTATACATATACCCACTATGCATATACCCACTATACATATACCGACTATACATATACCGACTATACATTTACAGACTAAACATATACCCACTATATATATATACCACATATACATATACCGAATATATACTATACCGACTATATATATATATCGACTATTCATATACCGACTTTACACATACCGATAATACATATATACCGACTATACATGTACGAACTATACATATACCCACAATACATATACCACTATATATATATTTCCGCTATACTTATACCCTCTATACATATAACAACTATACATATACCCACTATACATAGACCCACTATAAATATACTCACTATACATATACCGACTATACATATACCGACTATATATATACCGACTATATATATACCCACTATAAATATACACTATATACATATACCGACTATACATATACCGACTATACATATACCGACTACATACATATACCCACAATGCTTGTACCGACTATACATATACCGACTATACTTATACCCACTAAACATATACAGACTATACATTTACCCACTAAACACATATAGACTATATATCTATCCACTATACATATACCCACTATGCATATACCCACTATATATAAACCGACTATACATATACCGACTATACATATACCGACTATACATATACCCACTATACATATACCGACTATACATATACCCACTATACATATACCGACTATATATATACCCACTATACATATACCCACTATACATATACACACTATACATATACACACTATACATATACCAACAATACATATACCGCCTATTCATAAACCCACTATACATATAAACCCACTATACATATACATATACTATACTATACATATACATATACCGACTATACATATACCGAATATACATACATATACCCACTATACATATACAGACTATACATATACCCACTATACATATACCATACTATACATACGCTATGGACTATACATATACCGACTATACATATACCCTACTATACATATACCATACCCACTATACATATACCCACTATACATATACCGACTAAACATATACCCACTATAAAATATACCGACTATACATATACCGAATATATATATACCGACTATACATATACCGACTATACATATACCGACTATACATACATCGACTATACACATATACCGACTATACATATACCGACTATACATATACCCACTATGCATAAACCCACTATACATATACCGACTATGCATTTACTGACTAAACATATACCCACTATAAATAAACCGACCATACAAATACCGAATATACCTATACCGACTATATATATCCCGACTATTCATATACCGACTATACATATACCGATAACTATACATATACCGACTATACATATACCAACTATACATATATATACCACTATAAATATACCGACTATATATAATATTTCCGACTATACATATATACATATACTATATATATACCGACTATATATATACCCACTATACATATACCCATATAAATATACCACACTATACATATACCCACAATACATATACCCACTATATATATACCCACTATACATATACCGACTATACATATACCGACTATACATATACCGACTATACACATATACCCGATATACATATACCGACTATACATATACCAACTATACATATACCGACTATATATATATACCACTATATATATATACATATACTATACATATACCCACTATACATATATACACTATACATATATACACACTATACATATACCAACTATATACATATACCGACTATTCATATACCCACTATATATATATACCGAATTACTATACTATATATACCGACTATACATATACCGACTACTATACATATAACGAATATATACATATACCCACTATACATATACGACTATACATATACCCACTATACATATATATATTACTATACATATACACTATACTATATATATACCGATATATATATACCCACTATATACATATACCGACTATACATATAACGACTATACATATACACTATACATATATATACCACTATACATATACCGACTATAAATATACCGACTATTCATTTACCGACTTTACATATACCGACTATACATATACCGACTATACATATACCAACTATACATATACCCACTATATATATACCGACAATATATATAAAATACCGCTATACATATACCGACTATACATATACCACACTATACATATATACCCACTATACATATATATACTATATACATATACTACACTATACATATACCCACTATACATATATTACTATAACATATATATCCGACTATACATATACCGACTATATATATACCGACTATACATATACCTACTATACATATACACTACTATACATATAACCACTATACATATACCCACTATATATATACCGAATATACATATACCGACTATACATATACCTACTATACATATAATACTATACATTACCTACTATACATATACCCACTCAAACATATAACCGACTATACAAATACCGACTATACATATACCGACTATACATATACCGACTATACATATACCGACTATTACATATACCGATATACATATACCTATATATACATATACCGACTATACATATACCGACTATACATATACCCACTATACATATACTATATATATATACATATACCGACTATACATATACATATATACATTTACAGACTAAACATATACCCACTATATATATATGACAACACTACTATACCGAATATATATATATATATACATATACCGACTATACATATACCGACTATTCATATACCGACTATACATACATATACCGATAATACATATACCGACTATACATATACCAACTATACATATACCCACTATATATATACCGACTATATATATATATATATATACTATACATATATACACTATACATATACACGACTATACATATACCCACTATACATATACCTACTATACATATACCCACTATATATATAATATATATACTATACATATACCTACTAAACATATACCGACTATACATATATACCGACTATACATATATACTATACATATTATACATATACCGATAATACATATACATATATACATATATACAACTATACATATACCTATACTATACATATACCACACTATACATATACCACACTATACATATATACCCACTATACATATACACACTATACATATACCTAACTATACATATACCCACTATACATATACCCACTATACATATACCAGATATGCATATATACTGACTACACATATACCGACAATATATATATATACATACTATACATATCCCGACTAAACATATACACATATACATATACTATATATACGACTATACATATATATACTATACATATACCGACTATACATATACCCACTATACATATACCCACTATACATATACCGACTATACATATACCGACTATACACTATATATACGACTATAACATATACCCACTATAATATACCCACTATACATATACCGACTATATACATATACCGATATATATACATATATACTATACATATACATATAAATACTATACACTATATAATATATACATATACCGACTATATACATATATACGAACTATACATATACCCACTATACATATACACTATATATATATACCCACTATACTTATACCGACTATACATATACCAACTATATATATATACCCACTATACATAGACCCACTATAATATATACTACTATACATATACCGACTATATATATACTACTATATACATATACCGACTATACATATATATATATACGATATATATACCCACTATACATATACCGACTATACATATACCGACTATACATACCCCCACTAAACATATACTACTATACACTATACTATATACCGACTATACATATACCGACTATATATATACCCACACTAACATATACAGACTATATACATATATATATATACAAACACATATATACTATATATATACCACTATACATATACCCACTATACATATATACGACTATATATATACCGACTATATATATACCGACTATACATATACCGACTATACATATACCGACAATACATATATACTATATATATACATATACCTACTATACATATACCGACTATATATATACTATACTATACATATACCTACTATACATATACACTATACATATACACATATACATATACACTATACATATACCAACTATACATATACCGCCTATCATATACCCACTATACATATACCACACTATACATATATACCGACTATACATATACCGAATATACATATATATACCCACTATACATATACAGACTCTACATATACCCACTATACATATATATACTATAGCTACCGACATATATGGACCGACTACATATACCGACTATACATATACCCACTATACATATACATATACGACTATACATATACCCTATATACATATACGACTATACTATATACATATACCTACTATACCGACTATATATATACCGACTATACAAATACCGACTATACATATACCGACTATACATATACCGACTATACATATACCGACTACATACATATACATATACTATACATATACCGACTATACATATACCGACTATATAATATACCGACTATACATATATACTACACTATACATATACCGACTATAACATATACGACTATACAATATACCCACTATACATATACCGACTATACATATACCGAATATACATATACCGACTATATATATACCGACTATACATATACCGACTATACATATACCGAATATACATATACCGACTATACATATATCCACTATACATATACCCAATATAAATATACCCACTATATATAAATTTCCGCTATACTTATACCGACTATATATATAACAACTATATATATACCCACTATACATATACCCACTATACATATACCCACTATACATATACCCACAATACATATACCCACTAAACATATACCAACTATACATATACCGACTATACATATACCGACTATACATATACCGACTATACATATATACCGACTATACATATACCGACTATACATATACCAACTATACATATATATATATATACACTATATATATATACGACTACTATATATATACCCACTATACATATACCCACTGTACATATACACACTATACATATACACACTATACATATACCAACAATACATATACCGCCTATTCATATACCCACTATACATATACCCACTATACATATATCCACTATACATATACCGACTATACATATAACGAATATACATACATATACCCACTATACATATACAGACTCTACATATACCCACTATACATATACCAGCTCTGCTTACACTGACTATACATATACCGACTATATTTATACCCACTATACATATACCCACCATACATATAACGACTATACATATACCCACTCTGCATATACCCACTACACATTTACCGACTATAAATAAATCGACTATTCATTTACCGACTTTTCATTTACCGTCAATACATATACCGACTTTACATATACCAACTATACATATACCCACTATATATATACCCACTATATAATATATACATATATTACCGCTATACTTATACTATACATATACCAACTATACATATACCCACTATACATATACCCACTATACATATACTCACTATACATATACCCACTATACATATACCCACTAAACATATTCCGACTATACATATACCAACTATACGTATACCGACAATACATATACCGACTATACATATACCGACTATACATAAACGCACTATACATATACCCACTATATGTATTCCGAATATACATATACCGACTATACATATGCCCACTAAACATATACCCACTATGCTTGTTCCGACTATACATATACCGACTATACTTATACACACTAAACATATACAAACTATACATATACCCACTCAACACATAAAGACTATATATATACCCACTATACATATACCCACTATGCATATACCGGCTATACATATACCCACTATGCATATACCCACTATATATAAACCGAATTTATATATACCGACTATACATATACCGACTAAACATATACCCTCGATACATATACCGGCTATACATATACCCACTATACATATACCCACTATACATATACCGACTATACATATACCCACTAAACATATACCCACTATGCTTGTACCGACTATACATATACCCACTATACTAAT